>CM035768.1:33079174-33791894 GCA_020466155.1 Pachypeltis micranthus
CAATTGGTTCGTTTTAGAGGCTACAAAGAATAAAGTTTTCTACTGGTTCTCTTCACTCCTCCCCCCTCTCCTCCAACGTAATTTTCTGTTACACAGGTAAGGCCGATACTTATCCACTTCTCGTCGTGATATTTCCATCATTACTGGAGCAACTGAACGATATTCTGAGTGTAAGGCAATAGCTAGGCCACTTCCTTTGTAATGGTGGTGTAGTCCGGTAATCCTTTACTAGTAGCCGCCCTCATTGGATCGTACTTGAAATGAATCAGAATGTGAATCGCCACCAAATAGGACCTCCCTGATCAGGCGTACATGCTCCCCCCCTCCCCTACCTTTTACAGCTAGCTGTGTCTTCACTTCTGTTTCACAATTGCAAGAAACGACTCCGATGAGCTAAGTCTCGTTTTGTTCCTTTGTCACCGCAGGTTCCCATTGGGCCAGTAACCATTCGTATTTCCACATTTATGGCTCAGCCCATTCTGCCGTAATTTACACCAACAAGCTTTTCTTCGTCTGTCACTCGAAGGTTGTTTTTTACGCATAATTCGGTCAATTAGGTTTAAATCGGAGTAATTAATAGCACGATTTATCTTCTGAAGCAATAAGTGGGCGTAAAAAGCAGTCACAAAGGGAAGATTTAGCGTTCTCGAATGAAAACTCGGAGTTTTCATTTAATGAAGAAGGGCAGAGTTGATCCGTTTACAGAGAGGAGTCAAGTAAGTAAACAATTTATGAGAAAAGGTGAGAAGGGCTGAAGCGGAAGAGAGTGAGAGGAGAATTATGGTGCAAGTTAATTACGTCGTCGGGGAGTAAAGTTGACTGGTTGAGGGGGTGAGCCCCAAAGAGGAAAATTACATTGGTCGTCTACCTGTGGGCCTGAGGGCTGGCAACTTGTGAGAGGAGGCGGAGACGTTGGCGCTGGAGCTTGACGCCCGCTCGGTTGATCTCGTGACTCAGAGGCCGCCGCTCACGAGCCCTTCGTTCCCTCGAGGGACAAAACAACTCACGAGTCCTTAATAAATATTGTGGGGGACCGAGACCGCAGAACCTGGAAGCTCCTTCACCTTTCGACGTCATCTTCTCCCTCAGGAATCTGAGCGATAAATAGAGCGAACGTCAACGAGGCGATGGAACTCGGACGACCACCACGCCAACCGCACAGACGTAACATATTTCCAACTATAAACAAACATAGTCAATACCTGAAACGTGGGGCTGTGACTGATTACTAGACCGTAAACCAATCCCTACCAACGCCGTAACTTTCATCAATCAATCAATCGAGCCGTTTTGCCTTGCACTCCAAATGTTAGGGCGGAATCCAAACAGTTTCTGATAGTTCTGGTGCTTTCACGCTTCTTTCTTTAAATATACTTTATTGTAATCGTTTAGCGCGTTACAGTTTTGCTGACGACGTCAGGAAGGCAATGGATGAGCGACGAGTCACAGTTTTCGTGGGTATCGATTTCAGTAGGGCGTGCGACCTGTTGAGACACGATCTTCTTCTGGCTGTCTTAAAATCGATTGGTCTGCCACAAAGAGCGGTATGCTGGTTTGGCTCCTACCTGTCGGGCAGGTTCATTGTCGTCGTGGAAGAGCGTTGACGTAGGGAGCCCCCAAGGGTCCGTGCTGATGTTTGCAGTGTTTATAGATACGCTGCAAGATGTGTTGCAGCACTGCTCTTACGGAATGTATGCGAATGACACAACTATATCTGACGTGATGGGTGGAGGAGGTAGGGAAAGCATTCAAGATGATTAACGAGGACCTTATCCGGCTGCATACATGGTGTTCCGAGCATGGTATGTCCCCAAATGCAAACAAAGTAAGGCCATGCTGTTGGGCAATTCCAGGCTAATATCTCAGATCCATCTTGCTTACACTCCATCAGTTCAGATAAGCAGTGAAATAGTGGAAGTAGTCGATTCGTCCAAGAACTTGGGTGTACTAATGACCAGCACACTTAACTGGAACATGCATGTCGCAGACGTTTGAGGAAACGCGTACCAACTGCGGAGACTTGCCATAGACTCGCAACAATACGTAAATCACGGAGGGAAGAAAGCTCGCAGTGGCTACTATGCTATTTAAAATTCTCAAATTCAAGTAACTGAAGTATTTATTCGAGCAATACATCTTTCAATGCAATATTCATGATGTTAATACTCGCCATGCCTCATTCTCTCTACTAATGTCGTCCCATATAACTAATTTATTCAGCGAATCCTTCCTAATGCAATCCATCAAGTTTTATAATGACAACGCCGACCGATATGATCTTACAATTTCTGCCAAAAGTTTCCGAAACTGTAATAGGAAAGATATCCTCAAAACGTACGAGGATCCAACTTGATCCAGTTCTACTTTTTTACAGGATAGATGTAAGAGTAAATGTAAATAAACGTCATCATTCTCTCTCTCTCTCTCTCTCTCTCTCGCTCTCTCTCTCTCTCTCTCTCTCTCTCTCTCTCTCTCTCTCTCTCTCTCTCTCTCTCTCTCTCTCTCTCTCTCTCTCTCTCTCTCTCTCTCTCTCTCTCTCTCTCTCTCTCTCTCTCTCTCTCTCTCTCTCTCTCTCGAGGACGGACTACAATGCAGACCGGCACAGAATCCTCGATGACAGGCAGTCTGCCTACCGCACTGTTTTCAGCACGGAGACTGTGCCCATCAAGGTACTGGATGACGTAAGAGAGTGTCGGGGAGCATATAAGGATGGTTCAACTCATACTTGTCCGGGAGATTTTTAGCAGTAAAGGGAAACGGCGGTTTGCTGTCAGCATGGAGGGTTCTGGACGTGGGAGCCCCACAGAGATCAGTTTTGTCGGCTCTCTGTTTCATTCTCTTCACGACACCGCTAGTGGGAACCTTCTCAGAGGGCACTTCGCACATGGTATATGCGGACCAGTTTTACAGGTCCTGCAAAGTAAGCGACATAAGGGAGACATTGAGCCTTTTGTCCAGAGACCTAGCGAGTGTGGCGGGTTGGTGTAATAGGCATGGAATGAAAATTAATGCGGACAAAACTAAAGCAATGATAATTGGCTACCCTAAGATCCTAAATAAAGTAGACATGACAGCGGTGCCTAAAGTGATGTTGGAAGATTCGACCTTGGAATATGTTCGATCCACAAAGCTCCTTGGCATCCTCGTTGGAAGCGCATTGTTCTGGGATGAAGAAGTTGCGGCCACTTGCGGTCTGGCAATCAGGGCAATATACCAGCTACGTCGCTTAGCATCACATTTCCAACGTCATGTGCGCCTTCAGCTCGTTCAGAGTCTTGTGATGCTCTATTTTGACTACGCAGCTACGGCCACCTGCGATTTGAAGAGTGGTGAACTTGGTTGGTGGCTTCTTGTTTTCAAGGTATTGAAACATCGTAGACCGCAATATCTACACCAATCGTTCGAGTTTCTCTCACAGCGCAATACTCGGAGCAAGAACAGCGTTCTTCGAATTCCTGCTCATCGGACGAATATGTTGGCAAGATCATGCGTGGTTCAAGGGTCAAAAATACATAATGAGACGACAGAGCTGTTTCAAAAGTGTGGTAGGATAGAAGTATTCAAAGGAAAGTTAAAAAAAATATTAATTGAGATCTATTAGATTGTATCGTTGTTGTCTTCTAGTTAGACCTTATACTAATATTATTTATTTAGCCATCACGTACTCCTACATTGTAAATAGTTTGTTGTCAATCGTTATATGTTTTTCTTTTTTGGTAAGTGTTTGTTAACTATTAGGATTAGGATATCCACTGCGGGGAGGAGGTAGAAGATCCACGTACTCACCCTTCTCTAAAGCCGGGGCAGTGAGTGTTTGTGCGTGTCAGTAAGTGTTTATGTATGGACGAGTGTGTTAGGGAGTAGGGTATGAATGTAATTTATTTGGTGTGAATGAGATGTACATATAAATAACATAATGAGTTACGACGAATGTAGGAGGAAATGTAACTGTGTGATGAGGCCCTAATTCTCCCTGGTCGATAAATAAATTCATTCATTCTCTCTCTCTCTCTCTCTGTTTCATCTGCCTTATGTTTTATTTTGTATGTAACTACATTACCCAAAGTTTTCGCAGAAGGAACAAGACACATTTCATACGCAGATGACTTAAGTTTTACCGAGCTTGCAATATAGAAAACCTATATAGCACAATTGGAAAGCTGAACGAAGATCTTGAAAGAGTGGAAGTCTGGTGCCGAAATCATGGAAAGGAAATTAATCCCATTAAGACGAAGGCAATGTTGCTTGGGTACCCGAAGATTTTGTCCAGAATAGATATGAGTACAATCCCTAGAGTTACCTGTGGTAGCGTGGAAATAGAATATGCAGACATGTCAAACAGTCTTGGAATCATGATTCAAAGCAACCTGTGCTGGGGTAATCAAGTGACAGCCACATGCAACACATCATTTAGGAGCATCTACCAACTAAGGAGGACAGATGCAGACTTTCCACAGTATGTAAGGGACTAGCTAATTCAAAGCCTCATAATGCCTCATTTGGACTACGCTGCTGCTGCATTGCGTGATTTGAAGAGCGAGGAATTGAGTCGGTTGCAGAAGGCCCAAAATGCAGCACTCCGTTTTGCGTTGAGGCTAAAAATGGACGATCACGTCACCCCTCACTATCGTCGGATTGGCTGGTTGAAAATGAGGGAAAGGAAGAGACTCACCGTGGCCACAATGATGTTTAAAATATTGAAAAACAGCAAACCGGCATATTTTTGCTGCAAATTTGAGTTAATGGCGTCGGAACCACAATAGTATGCCTCAGCATCGTACCGAAATGTTTGCACGCTCTTTCGAGATTCAGGGGGTGCAAATTATATAATGACAATGTTGAGTGGTTTAATATGAAGAAAAAAGTGGTAGAGTTTAGGGAGAAAGTTGAGGTGTTTTCGTACAAGAGAAACTTGGAAGTGAAATAGATTTTGATTTATTTGTTTCAGTTGATCTGTTTTTGTCTGTTTTAGTTATTTACTTAGCGAGATCTAGTTAAAGCAATAGTTTATTTTATGTTACAAGAGAACTTTTAATATGGTAAATATGTTTTCAGGGAGAGTGGAAGAGAGGGCCTCATGGCCCTAACTCATGATTGTTCAATAAAAATATCAATCAACCAATCAATCAATCAATCTCTCTCCATTGTATGATTGTGGCTTTTTGGAGAGCCTGTAATTTATTTGGTATGATAGTAAATTTTTATGTGTTGTATGTTTTCAGTTGTACTGACTGACTCCTATTAAAGACACCGGGCGATCATGGTCTAGTAGTTAAGGAATTTGTTCATAATTCTTGACGTAAGTCGGGAATTGTGGATCGGAGCTCTGGCGCAATTGCCGTAATTTTTGCCTGGGTCAGCAGCTCTTCAAAAATATCTCCAAACTTACCTCAGTACAATTGGCATCCAACGTGGGGTAGTTAGTTTTGGAGATGCTTTCGAAGAGCTGCTGGCTCAGGCAAAAATTACGGCAAATCGCGCCGGAGCTCCAATCCACAATCCCCGACTTTGTCGAGAATTATGAGCCAATGTCTTAACCACTAGACCACGATCGCCCCATGCCTTTAATAGGAGTCAGTCAGCACACAGTGTCAGTGTGAGTGTAATTTATTTTGGTGTGACTGTAATAAATGATTAATAGGATTATGCAAAGTCTCGGGGAAAACATACCAACTAAACAGTTACGCTGTATGGTAGCCTGTATATATATATATATATGTCAGTAATCAACGCTACGAGGAACTGCTTGTATTTGGGTTCCAGGGGAAACAGCAGAGAGGGCTCTGTTGCCCTAATTTCCCCTGGTCAATAAATCAATCTCTTTCTCTCTAAATATGAACTTCGCGCTGTAATACCTTTGACTCAGCGTGTTTGCAATCCTCAGAATGCCGTTCCTTTATACTCGCCATTAGAATAAAATTAATTCAGACTACTTTCAACGAGTTCGTGAATCGCCGTTTCGACAAGTTAGAAGAAAGGTCACATTTTGAGACTCATTACTCATATCAACACAACAGGAGGTATTGGAATGTCTCATCACCTAAAGCAACGTCCACATTAACATCTTTGTAACGTGGCATCTGCCGGTTCACAAGCTTCGTCTTGACGTTGAAACTCCCTTAAGACCCATCCCACCCAACGCGGAGAGCATCATCCAGTAAATCCGATCGTTAGTTTCAGTGACCCGTGAGTTCATAAACCGAATATTGTTTTGACAGCCCCGAACAGACGAAGGTCATCTACTGGGTTTCGAATGGAAGCTGTGGCAAACAACAGCTCAGCAAACAAAGCCTCAGCTTTCCAATGACGACCTTTCAAGAATCTCTCTCCACCTCTTTAGTCGGTAAACATTGAAATTATTTGAGGGGGGGGGGGGGAGTAAAGACGATGATTTGTGCTGAGAGTCCAAGCTTCAAACATTAACGTCTGTTTGGGTTTTTGGTTTATGAATAATAACCATAATGAATAATTATTCAGAATGAATAATAACCCTATGTTTTCGGTCACGAAACATTTTTTACAACGCCCCCTCAAAATTTGATACTTTACGTTTCAAGACACGGGGATTCAAAATCTGCAATGTCCGTCCGCCGTCCCCCGTCCGCTGTTCGGGCCGTTTTGTGCCTTTAACGTGGTCTAAAAAATTCGTTCTTTCGCACAAAAATCCTATTTGGTATCTAACTGTGCCCGCCATCTCGGCAATCCGATCGGACGAAGCCCATGGTTGTTATGGACAAAAAATGGTTGACAAAATTGACGAAACGCAGTATAATCGCAAATAAGCCGTGTTTCGTACCATTTACAAGGCATTTTTACATCCTGGGTCGAATGGAATGAGTATCAGACGTGTACAACTGCGTATAGGGAAATTACAGTAATTATTAGAGTCAACTAATTGCAAGAACTCGTGGGAACTACAGCGCAAGTCAACGTTCCCTCGTTAGCACTCCCTCCCTCACTCCCGTCACATCAACCCCACCCGCCCGCCCACCATGCAACGCCCGCTCGACTCGCAACGCCGTTTCAATTGCCGAGGGTTCGCTGGAAGTTCCCGTCCCAATTTCCCCGACTCTTTTTGCCTGACGGGGCAGAGGAAGGTTAGGGCCACTTCCTCCGCACACCCCTTCATCGGATCGTAAATGCCCACAGGCGTTTACGGGCGCCTGGCGCCGGGGGAATATTTAGTTTCCATAGTCATGTCATGTTTCGTATGGTTTACTAGTATTTTTTTATGCTGAATCGAATGGAATGGGTCTCGGAGCAGTAATACTAGGTCAAGCTGTTTATGAGAATAATAAACCATTGTGTGATAATTTGCAGGGTTTTTGTCACCATCTCATGAAGCCAGTTTATCATTCAGGTTCATCGCAGCTCACCTCCTTCAAGAGCAAGGGGAATAATAAAATATCTGGTGCGACGCATCATGCAACATTCCATACGAACTTGTGAAACGCAACTTTACGTTTCGGAATTTATTGAAGTGCTTTTACCAACGTGGAATTAACTGATGCAAAATAATACTAACAATAAAACTGGGTAATAAGGGTAATATCATGAACACTGGTATCCGTTACCAAAGAGAACATAAGTAAACCTTTTATTACCTCCACGCATAATCGATACGGGCTCAACCACCGTTGCCAACATCAAATTATACGAAATACAACATTTCCCTCCAGAGAAAAATAATTAAACAAAAACTCACTGGGAAACATTCGTCACTAACACAAGCTATAGGTGAGGACCGTGGGTGCGTACAACACAACTCAATATTAAAACAACATCCTTGTAATATCTTAATTTCAAGTAGTCGATGGTTATCAAAAATTAAAGTAGTCCTCCATTGGTATCGTTATGCCGTTATCGTTTCACCTAATCACCTACTTTACTGATATCGCAATCTGTCTGGTGGTTTTACCGCTCTCCTAGGCCTGTCTGTGGCAATTGCTCGGGATTTTTCGGAGCTTTGACTTGGTAGGTTTTATGATTGTCCATTCTCGGTGCCATCGAGCCATTGATGGGGTGAACCGATGGGTTTTATCGAGGACCTATTCAACTTCTGCGGAGTTCTCGGGGTACTTTGGTTCGTTTCAGGTAGCTGATAACTAAAACTAAAGTTGTAGAATGGGGTGCATTCCCAAATATGAATAGGAATTTTTGCAATATTGTTTCCAAGGTTGACTCAGCTGAGTCTTTCAACATTTTCACCAATGAATATTTGAACGCTTTCATTGCCTGCGGGATGGTAGGGTGGTGACGTTAGGTGCGTTATACCATTACTTACACAAAAATCTTGAAAGTTTCGTGAAAGGAAAGTGGTGTCATTATTTGTGACTATAGTCGTTGGTAGACCAAATCGAGCTGGCACTTCTCTTAACTTAATTAGAGCATTGTATGTATCGGCTTTGGGCACTTCAAAAACTTTTGGCCATTTAGTATGAGCGTCTGCCAGTATTAGAAATATTTTATTCTTGAAAACAGGCCCTGCGAAGTCTAGGTGAACTCTTTCAAACGGTTTATTTGTTTCCGGCCACGGCTTTTATTCGGCGACCACTGCGTCCAAGATTTATATTACTGTGATCACGATTTTTTTTGAGAAGAATACTGTTCACAGTTTAGGAATATAGGGTAAAATCTGCGAGTGCTAAGTGAAACGGCGGCGATTTGAATTCCTCAATTTCGGCGGTTGCTTTCTCATCCTATTGGTAGTTTATTGGAATACCATACTATAATTTGGATGAAAATGCTGGTCATTTGAGAAGAATTTTCAGTCATTTATTGTGCTGCTTTAGTAAATTTTTTACAGATAAGAATTTTATTTGGAGCTTTAAATCCGTACTTAGAAAAAAATATTTGGTGTGTCGATCACTGTAGTAAGTTTTGGACGGATTTTGCTCATGCCCTCGTTTTGGCGTTCCACAGTGACCTGCAGGATAGATATTAAAGTTGATTGGATTCGGTTCAGCTCCTTCGGCGCGCGCTCTGTGCGTTTGTAGTAGCGCCATCAATATTCTTGAATTTTCACAGTGATGGCCTCAGATTACTTGCCGTAAGAAGGTTTCCCTAGTTACCAGTTCCACTTCTGAAGCGCCCCATTTGCACCATCTGTGCAGAATCGAAGAACGTTGTATTTAATGGTGTGCAACTGTTTTCTACTATGTAGGCTCGACCTCTGTTCAATAGCTCCACATAGAGTTGAATGTAGCGGTCTCATACTGAATATCGTTCGTTATTAGCGATTATTATTTTCCAAGGTGAGATGAGATGCAGTTTTCTAATACCTCGTTGAACAATTCGCTGAAGGCTATTTGGAAGTAGTTTCCAACCCCTCCCCCTCCTCCATTCCCAATGCCTCCTATACCTACCCTTCACACTCCGCCCTGAGCTTAATTTTCTACAGCCTGGCCAACCTCCATTGCCCTCTTTCCGGAAAGTAATCACGTTCTCTGTAAAGCCGCTAACTTCCCTCTTCTACAAAACTACTCCGGCGGGAACTGAGAAAAGATCTAGTCGGGAACTTGGTGTGAAATACGAGTGATGTAGTCCGGAGATAGGAGCGCAATATTTCGCGCGGGCGAGTAAAACATTGATGTTACCATTTACCTTGCTTTCATCACAGCTAGATTCTGAAATGATGTTGGATCGTGTAATATTAACACTCCTCACCTGCTCTATTTTTCTCCGTCGTTCCACCTGCAAAAACGCAAATACTCTGATTTTACTGAATACCGTCAGGAGTTCGTGTATATTTGTAACTGCCGTAACTTACCGGAGCTACCAGCAATTTAAACCTTCGGCCGCCACTTCCATATTTCGCAGACTGAATAAAAAACGAGAGCGTATAGTCAAACCCGCTAACGTTACATTCCATTCGGATCCCAGTAAGTTGAAAGCGGTTGAAGTCTGTCTCGAAGCCCACTCAGCTGATGAGAGTGAGGACCGGACCCACTTATCGTGTGTTCCCCCAAACGCTCCATTCCAAATTAGAGCCCATTGAAAAGGAAAGAAATTGGCCGCCGAGCTCACTCGGCAAACATGTGGCTCATTTCGTTCGTCTTACTCAGCAGTCTGTCGCAATTCCCCTCTCAAGTGTGAATTTCGTGGGCTCGTGAGGGTAGTAAACAAGGGTGAGAGCTCGCTCAGCCGATCAAGGCAGAGACCCGCTTTGCTGTTCTCATTCGGTATTTCCACGAAAACTCCATTCTACATTGGACCCTAGTCAGTCAAACGTGAAATAATGGACTTCTGAGCTCACTCTCCTAATTAACTGAAAACACGCAGAACGTTCTCAAATAAATTCATTTTAACATACTTTTTGTGAAAATGTAGATAAATAAATTTATGTATCGGTTACAGTTTTTTGAATCATCATCAGTTCAACCATAAAACACAGTCAAGTGCACGTGAGTCATTCTAATACATGATATTATACTAGGCGGGGAGAATCCAATGCATCCAGTCAATTCCATTTTTTGTCGAGAAAGCAAACATTTCCATCAGATGTTCCATTTTTGGGGCTTTCCTGAGCAGGGAAGCCCAATTTTGGCGTGCTGTCTGTGTGAGGTGGTGTCTCTGTCTCTTCCGACTGGCAAAACCCCTTTCGTGGGTCATATGATTCCAACGCAGACGTTATGTCATCGACATGTGTGACTTTATTCAACTTCGCTCAACCTGTTTTTTACTTTCCTTGGCTCTACAATGTAGTAAGGAAAGTTATGTAATCGGCTGAGAAAAAAAGTTTGAGTTCTCTTCAGATCTTTACGTTTCAGGCCCCCCTGATTCCGAAAAACACTATTTGGGAAAATGGTGTGTGTGTGTGTGTGTGTGTATGTGCGTCTGTGAACGATTTTTAGAGAGAAACGCCGTACCAAATCCACTCAAACTTGATGTATCGCCCGCAAGTTACCATTGGACACCCAAAATAAGGGTTTGAACAAAATCCACCGAAAGTTAACTATAGTTATCATATTGATCAAAACACCAAATTTTTTTTTTCTCAAAAATGGCTCTAACGATTTTGATTAAATTTTTTATACTGATAGATCCTAATATGGAAACTATACCATAAAATTCTCAATTGTGGGAAAATGACGAGAGCAGCACAATAAATTATCAAAATTTTCGACGAAAAGAGTTTTTAGCTCGGTTTGTTCCTTATAAACTCCGCATTGAATTGACTCTACGTCAATTCTAATCGCTAATGAATGTTATGTCTTGCAACGCACTAGATATTTCCTTTTCGAGGAGCACAAGACGAGAGGAGTGTTGATTAAGAGTCGATTTCACCCAAACCGCCGGGGCCGCAGGCTACATTTGCCTCCTGTTGGTTTCACCTCGCTGATCACCCGCACCATCGAATGAGGTTAGACAAGCCGTGATTAAGCCATATTGAGAAGGCAGAGGACTTTGTTTTACTTTTTGTATTGATCCGAGGGCACACGGGACTGAGTGCCTTTGTCACTGCGATCACATACCAGCCTCTTTTAAGAAGCGTCCTTCGTTGCAGACTCCGCTTTGGTTTGGCAAGCGCCTGGGTGTCGAGGCAGGGCAGTCAAACAGGATGTGCTCTGCCGTTTCATCCTCCTCACTGCACAATGTGCTCTCGATTGCCTCTGAAATGCCAATCTTGTTCAGGTGATACATAAGTGGACAGTGTCAGGTGAGGAAGCTCTCAGATGGAATTTCAGATCCTGTCTGGAAAGTGTTCGTATCGCCTTCGCCCTTCACAATTTCGCCTGGCTGTCTTAGCTATGGCTGGCGATGAGAATGGGGGCGGTTTTACCGTGCCTCGGTAGCCATGTGACTTAACGTCCTTCCTATGGAGGGCATGGTAGGTAAGCACTCTGCCCTCTGCAGATCCGTTTCCTTATCAAATGACGATGATGTTTCTGAACCCTCAAACAATCATGGAAGATGCGGTTTCGCTATCATGCCAGAGGCACCCACCGAACACAGATCTGGGGAGATACGGCAGGTATTTGTTCGTTTGCCAGTCTCCCGGTAGAAAGTTGTTGCGCATGTTATACCGCACAGAGCTCTGACCACCTAGAAAGCAGACACCATCTGGGAGGCGTTCTTAATCTGGTTTCCCATCTGACCAAACTATTTACTTGGGTGGCAAGTTTCAAAGGGACAGAACAACTGTGGCCACGTTTCTTTGCCATCACCTTCTTCGCGAGCTCGGCGAAATGGTTATAGGCTTCCTTCGTTGCAGTCAATGCTGCTAAGTATGTCCGCTCTTCCAACAACGGTCGCTCACTGTTGTAGAAACTAAAGTGGAGCATCACATGGTTTCTTGTTCCCTCTGCACTGGAGACGAAAGACGTGCATGATGAGAGTCTTTGAGAGAAAAGACTCTTTCTTTTTCAAAGCTCACTGTGAATGGGACGGTAGCACCAAAAAAGCAGAAACTAAATGAATTAAATTGAGGATATGGGAAGGGCGCCCAGACTACCCTACGCCGGCTGTAGGGATAGATGGATTAGGACGGGGAAGGAACGAAGGATGTTCCACGATTGAAGGGCCCAGCCGAAACATCTCCTCATTATTTTTCTTATTTCACACACCGGGCCAGGACATGGTCAATGCTGCAACCCTGATGTTATCTGCCTCCACTCCACGTGCTTCCAGCACCGCCATACGAAGATCCGCCCTATCATAATTGCGCCTCTTGGCTTGCCAAATACTACCTGGATCTCCAGAATCACCACAGATTGGTCGGGACTGCCAAGCCTCAGCCCTTCTCCAGAGACAACCCGGTGGTGCAGCTCTTTCTTTACTTTCCAGCCTTCAGATGAAAATGCACCAGTAACCTGCTTGCAGCCCTCCTTGAGTACATGGACACACCGGCACCACATGGTTCAGCGACTCTAACTGGTTACCATAGGCAGCATTCACAACGTTACAATCCTGGCCTCCCCCACCTCCCTGGAAACTGCGTCCTTCAGACGTACTTACTACCAATGCTGACCAACGGGTTTTTAGGAGGTTGACCGTGTAATAGCTGATAAGTCTGGATAGAATGGTGTGCTTTGCTGCTTGTGCTTGGCTAAGCCTCCCACATAGCGTCCCATGTGCCTACGATTTGGTTCGATGTGGGGAACTTGGGGCTCCATCTCTCTCTACCACTGTTCAATTCTTGTGTCGTAAGCGCCTGCTTGCACTGCAGACATCTGGCTGGGATGTCGCACGCGCTCTAGCGGGCCTTGACTTTGTACAGGATCAGCTGCAGCGATGCGACATGGCTACTACATCTCCTCCTAAGCTCACTAAGCCTTGCTGCTGCTCCGCATGCTTCGGGTGACGGACGGAACTCACATACACACACACACGGGCCACGCACCGAAATTAGGTTCTTAATATAATTTACTCGAAAAGATCCGAAGAAAACCCAACGTTTTATGGCCCAATCACTATACTTTCCTTACCCTTTGGGTCGTGGAAAGTAAAAATGGTGAATGTGAACATGAGGACAATATAGCAAAAGTTATCGTTTCTCCCCGGTCTGCAGGCATTTCCCTCACTGCCTCCCGCCTCACTCCAATCACCTGTCAGTTTGGCTCGTGGGCTGTCGCTTTCCGGATTACTACTGTAGCCACGTTATATTCTTAATATTTTTCGACTTTGGATTCAAAAGGATAGGTCCCGATCACACTGTGCAAAAGAATGATAAACCGTTGTGTAATAATTTACTCCGTTTCCCACTTTCCACAGTCCAAAAAGAGGTATTGCAATCGTGTGAGACGAAAATACAAAACGCCGTCAGCCGTTGACTGGTCAGAGTTATACCTCGAAGGAGGGGGGGACTAAAACAAGGCAACATTCCGAGTTTTCATCACAATGTATGCAAAACTATATGCTGCTTACGTCTGTTCGTTGTCGTTGAAGTTCAGCGTTCGTATTGTTACACTTCTATTGCAAGCTATAGTTCTCGATCTTGAAATATTGAGGAACATTCATGGTGTTCTCTATCAATATCAAATTCAGAAGAAGTGTAGCGTTCCTTATGTCGCACCTCCAGGTGTCTACTATCGGATGCCAACTAAACGTCCGACCACTCGACTTTGTTCTCGTTACCCATCTCTTTAGACTCGTACGTATTAGATGAAAGCCAAGCCTGAGCTCTTTAACTCGGTCGTCGTGCATCAAGCAACTTCTCCATCAAGGAGGTTAAGCGGAAGAAGTTTCGAGCTGCGTCTTTGATCTGCATGCAAAGTTGAGAAGACGGCCGTTCAAGCAGCTGCGGTTGCCCTTAGACCACATCCCTGAAAACGTACGTTCGTCTGACCGCATTTCTATGCATTTTCGAATTCAATGGAAACTAAGAGGGCGAGGCGGCGACTAGTGGTGGGGGGTGGCGAGCTCCAACATGAAACATCTTCAGAGAGAAATGAAAGTGGTGGTTCAATGGAAACTCTGTGTACAAAAGTTATCGCTTTAATTCTTTCCTGACGCTTCGTCGACAGTGATGATGTAGAAGAGGGTCTAGCAAGTATATATTTGGCCAAGAGACATCAAAAGTTGCCCCACTTGATTTATTTACACCAATTTCAGCTCTAACAAGGTGAGCGCGTGGGTGGAAAAATCATCTTTTGCAGGTTTTTACTTCCGTACTGTTCTTTTTGGGCTAAGTATCACGTGCCAGTCCTAATATCTCGCAGGTGCATGCCTCAAGAATGCCAGGTATTTTCTGGAAGAGTCTCTGAGGACGAAAGACCAGAAGTCGCCCCCTATCAAGTCTCTGTCAGTGGGCCAGGACACAGTAGGGAGCCTCTTCATCCGTACCAAACCACCTCCACTGAGGGGTGTCGTTTACACCCATAACGTAAAAGTTTTTGTTCATTTCGCAGGGTCCAGCTGTTAGGCTGAGTCAGGGTGATCAGGAGAGGTACACCAATTAACCCAGTCTTCAAGACAATTATGAAGTATGAAGGTGAAAATAGTGAGCAGATCGAGCACCGACAAAACCGAGAGGCCGATTGCGAAGAGAGCCTCCCCTCCCCTGGCAACAGGGGGCGTCGGTACAGACACCATCGCCTACAATCTTGCGCTGGTTGATTCCAGGGCTGACTTGGAGCTTGATGAGTCATTGTTGATAGATATCACAAGTAAAATTTGAAAAAAAGTAAAAGGTGGTCGCTGTTGTGAAATAAAACTTAGAAGTCTTATAACGTTTTGAGTTGCCTGAACACCGGAAATGATTCCCGCTACACGCCATAAATCATGGCTTCTAAGTCTCCAGTATTTTACGCTTGTTTCCGCACACTTGCGAGAGCACAGTTGGAGGACTTTGCGGCAGGTAGGGAATTTTCGTCTCTTGTCTGTGGGAGATGTACAGGGGGCAGTCGTAGATGATATGCAAGGGATCCTCTATAGTGCCCGTGTCTCTAAATCTTCAGCGCTTTGAAGTCCTGTGCTGAAGGTTCTATGACCAGAAGGAAGTTGCGTGACTGGTAACGTGGGATACCATCATCCCACTCGCACTACCCTCAGTTTCCCATGCAGTTGTCATGGCCAAGTTTGAGCTGCTGCTGAACTGATTGATTCTGTTCTTCGGTGTTAAGCGTGTGATTGCACCATCGTAAGGGCACAGTGCCCTCCTCTTTACGTGCATTCGCGCCACTGCGGGATCCAGATGAAGTTCTATATATGGGTGGAGGGGGGGTTAGGGCTGATGGGTGGGCAGGTGGGATGTTGTCCGGTAAGATTGCGAGCAGCGTATCGTGCTGATGCGTTTGTGATCCCTTTATGCTCATAAATCCAGTAAACATTAACTAAACTGATGGACAAACGGCGGTAGTATTAACTCCAGAACCCCTAACCAGCTCGAAAATTGTGGGGTTACTCCCAATTACTTCCCAGCGTTACTAGACGCTCATAAAGTTAGTTTATTGGGCTACCGTCATTTTTGTAGAGGATGCAGTGTAATATTTGACTATCATTTATGGGGGAAAACTTGGCCAAAAATAAATTTTCTTTTAAATATCCGATAAATTATTGAGCTACTTGAAGGCCAAAATGTCTTTTGATTACCTAACTTTCTTTTCCACAACATAGAGCTAAGGCAAGTCGTTGCAAGAGTTCATGCTGCACTGCTTCGAACAAACCCGTGAAAGATCAGAGCGGAAAGGGTACCTCTTTCTTTCTCACGGCTGTGGTGAAGGAAAGACTAATTTTCTTCAATTATCGCTCGTTGACATCAAATCTCACCGTTTTACTATAGTGTACAAACGGCAGAGGAGGAATTGAATTGATTAATCTGATGTTTGGATTTCCCACGTCGTGCAACCTTTGAAAAGCTTTTTTGTAACTCCGCGTATGGAAACACTTAAGAATTCAATTTCTCATAAACGTCTTCAATCGTTCCCTTAACCTTCGTCACAACTGCTGCTCGACACCGACTGACGCCCGACCACCATTCTGAGTAATTTCTTCAATTAGGAGGGCAATCATCGCAATTCTGAACATTATTTCAAAAGACGCTTTCCGCAATTAAGCGGTTTCCTCGTCTTGTTCCGCGCAATTGTCAGATAATGGAAGATTCAAGGGTCTTGAAGTTCTCGCCGTTTTTCTCACGAATTGCTCATCCATTATGAGCCGAGTATTGCGTCATATAACAGCTCGGGGTGAGCGTTAGAAAAAAACGTCCGAAAATTAAATTGAAGAGTATTTTTTTCTAGTTCTCTACAATCCGTTAATGTATTTCCCTTTGTTGTTTATTAACTAAAAAAACTTTCAATTAACAAGATGAGTGTTTGGAGATTAAGGATGAAGCGATGTCGCGTGATATGCTCTCTTTTCCTTGTGCTGACCCAAGAATAAGACGCTGCATTCGAATTTCACATTTAGTTCCCAATCTGTTCAGCACCTTCCTTTAACATCATAGTGCTCAGGAAAACAAAAGATTGAAGAGAAAAATGGTAGAGGTGTTGCATCAAGTTGTTACTCGCAGAAGTTCACGTCGGGAAAAGGTGCTCTCTCGCAGCAATACGCGATAGTAGTGCGAGCATAATAACAACCTGCTACGTATGTGCCGAGAATTTTTGGGATAAGGAGCCACAAGTCAAAGACACAAAACGCATGATCAAACTTCCCTTTCTGAACACTGCCCACGGACGGAGGGTGCGAGGGCTGTTATGTTTTATGATCCATTATCACTCTTAAAAAATTTTTAATGCCACTCAAAACGTACTTTTCTGCAAAATAACGTCCACTGTGAGGCTGATATTTATTGGGATTGGTTAATCCCAACATTTATACTACTCTTTTAGATGAAGGGCGTTGATTTATTTGCGAACCAAGTGACCCCTACCCAGCACGAACTTCGACTTACGGAGTAATGCGAGACTTAGATATGCTTGCTTTGTGCGGCGTGTACAGTTATTTTATTACTAATTAAATACGAGCAAAACGTTCGGTGTAGGTGAGGAAATAAAAAAGTCAATGAATGTTTGAGAACCTTGTAACTCAACGCCTTACTTTTTGTTAATTGTCAACCCATTTTCGTCCATTCATTAATCACAAAGAGAAATGTACGTTCCTTTCAGAGGAATTCAAGTTTCCAGGATTTTTAAATTTATTTTCCTTAGTCCTACGAAGCTGCGAGGAAAGCCAAACAAGCTCAAATTTGATCTGTAACCCATCGATCCACATAGAACGCCAAAGTAAGGGTATGCACAAAATCAGTTTACAACTAACGATAGTTATCAAAATATTAATTTTTTTTCCTCAAAAACGCTTTCACGATTGTGATACAATTTTTCGTATGAAACTTTCGAAACAATACAACAGTTCCCTAGAGTTTTCATCTGCGGCAAAATGACAAAAGTAGCGCAACTATCAAACAGAAATAAAAATAAAATTACTGCCGTTTTACTTACCATTTGTTACAGTTTTTACCCGATAACTCCTCAAAAATATATATGATCCTCCTCGAAAAAATCGAGTGGTGTGTCTCATGAACTACCTGTGTACTGATCATACAATAAGAAACCAAGACATAAGTAGGAGCTACCCAATAAATTGCGGAAACTTGAGCGCCACCAATTTTTTCGGAGAACATTGTTATAAATTGAATGAGTTTCGTCAGTCAATCGCTGAATACACGGGGTGATAAAAGTTTTGTGGTGCGTCGCAGTAGATATTTCTATTACGGAAGAATAAACGCCACAAGTTATTAGATAACGATGCCTTACACGACATCATTGCGACCTATTCAGCATCTCCTTTGATCAATGGTTCCGATAATTTCCTGATACCGGTTCCGATAATCCAGCATGACGCAGTCTCACATCTCCGAGACCAATCTCATTCGATTCAGCATCGAAAAATACTAGAAAACGACACGAAACATGACCTGACTGCAAAGAAAGAACAAAATTGTCATTTTTCTAGGAATGCACGACATAACGAGTCGAACTGACGGTTGGTTGAAATGAGCCGGGAAGCGGTGCACAAAACGAGCGTACGTGCGGGAGCACCGATAACTAGCTTTATTGTTCCGCGAGGTCCTTCAAGTAGAATGCGTTTACTGGGATTTCATTGTTTACCACACAGACGCGGTTCTACACGCCTGAAATTCGTTTTATTGGACTCGGCATCAAAAAGTGCCTGGGAAACGTTGTGGACGCGATAGAACTGCCAAAAATGTCGTTTTCGATTCATTTTTGAATAAATTTGTTCCCCAGCTTAGGTTTTGTCGAACCGCATTGCCAGATAAGTGGGCACAACTAGATCTGGAACAGAATTTTTGTACGGAAGGACTGATTTTTCAGGCTACATTCAAGGAAAAATAAGGTCTGGACGGCGGTCAGACAGTGCAGATTTGGAATTCAATCAATTTTCCGGACTGAAAGCGCAGATGTAAAATAAACGGAACGCATTTCCCTGAACGAAATGAAAAGAAACTCAGTGACCGTTAGAAGGACTATATTATATGTGCTGAGTTCGTGTACAAAAGGGGACTACTCGGAATACGCGTGAACTGGCTCGGGGGACTGAGGTATCGGGATGACGGTGTGACCACTCGGAGACGAGTGTCGCTGGGAAGAGCGGTGTGTGTTGGCGAAGGAGGTAAATCGAGGGAAGGTACAAAAAGGGAAATCCCTTGTCGTCAACCCGAAATTAATCCTTTTTCGGAGGAGAAGCCGGCGACTGAACGGGCAGTTCTCGTACTTCCCCGCGGCATCACATGAAAAGGGCCGAAACCGTTGGGTTGGGCAGACCCACCAGGTAAAGGAATCAGCCTTTCAGCATGTGCTGAACGAATATAGTTTTGTAGATATATTCAAGCTCCGTAAACGTATTATGGATAAACGTATTCGTACTAATACTGGTTTGAGGCGTATGTTGAGCTGACAGCGGACGGACTCGTCACGTTATTGTCACATACACAAAGTCGAATGTACTTTGCTGCAATCAATAATGCGATCTTTTCGTCTCGTGAGTATTACGTTTTTTATCATTCACCTCTCATGAAATTCTATAAAACACTTAGCAGTAACCTTCGTGGAACATTACGATTGAGTTTGGGAACCCAACCATCGCCGACAGCTGTGGACAATCTACAACGGTGCTATTAGTTGCGGAGCTATTTTTCCTCCCAACCTCGGCTATCTTTAATAGCTGAAATGTACGAAGTACTGAGAGGCGGAACGACGGCAACCCATAAACGGACCCATACGGTCCATATAATTCCTTCCCGAACAGTCAAGTTGATATATTGCCTGGCAACCCCTGGCCAACCAACGACCGCCGCTCAACGACAGTATCTCACTTTCGAATTAACCGCGTCTTAAAAAAAGCAAAAAAAAAACTAGCACTTCGAAACCCGCGAATTACCTCTCAACAATCGCCCCTTTTTCCGACCCGTTTGGTTTCGTAAAGTTAGAGCGCCGAACGAACTTGGGATTTGGAGCTCACTTAATCGGAAGACGGGAAATCATAACATTTTGACACTCGTTCTCGACGTTGGTTTTAGATTCAATTCGACTCGATTGGTTCAGCCGTTCTCCCGCAAATCGAACTATAGACTCGCACACACTAATGACGCGCGCGGGAATCATGGGTTTTCGATGCAGTAGACTTAAAAACCAAACTGTCCGAAGGAAATTAAATTCTGGTTCATTATTCACTCTGAATAATACACCCACGTTTTAATCATATTTTTTATCTATCTCACTCGCTCTCTACCCCCCCCCCCCCACATAAACATTTGTCACGTTTTAAGGTATAGGGATTCCAAATATGCAATGTCCGCCCGCCGTCTGCCGCCCGCTCCATATTTTGTCTTTAACGTGGTTTATAAATTCGTTCCTTTGCTGAAAATACCTTTTGGGATCCAGTTGTGCCGGCGTGCTGGGCAATCCCATCGGACGAGATTCATTGTTGTCATGGGCAAATCGCACAACATTCGTTTGGGCACTGGTTTTTTAAATCCGTTTCGCAGAGTTATCGGGTTAAAACATTTAGAAATGGTTGACAGTGAAAACGGCAGTGGTTGAAATGACGGAATTTTTGGAGTAGTCTCTGCATAGCTTATGAGCGTTATTAAAAATTCATCGTGTTGCTACTTGATTCAACTACCACCCAAATGTTTCTGAAAATTCTAGTAACATTCGGGCAAAGTTCATAAGAAAAAAACTGCGTTATTGTCGGTTTTCGTCGAAATGTTTCGTAATTTATTGTGCTGCTCACGCCATTTTCCAACGGATGAGGATTTTTATTGTCGAGTCATCTGAAGTCGTTCAGACAGAAAATTTAACCAATAGCAATTTTTGAGGAAACGTATATCAAGTGTTTAGATCACTATGATAACTATAGTTACTTTTGGGTGGATTTTGCTTATACGCTTTTTTCGGTGACTCATGGTGACCTGTGGCCTAGATGTAATGTTTGTGTTACAAGGGGGGTCAGGCGGTACATTTGAGCGGCTTCCTCTAAATCGCGTTCACAGACCATTTTCCCGAATAGTGCTGTTCGAACCAGAAAATCTGAAGAGAACACAACATTATTTTTCAAGCTAAAACACAACTCTTCTTTATACTTCATTGCCAATAAAGTCAAAACTAGGACTGGTTTAGGGCTGGTTAGGACTGATTTGGAGCTGGTTAGGACAGGTTTGGAGCTGGTTAGGACTGGTTTGGAGCTGGTTAGGACTGGTTTGGGGCTGGTTAGGACTGGTTTGGAGCTGGTTAGGACTGGTTTGGAGCTGGTTAGGACAGGTTTGGAGCTGGTTAGAACTGGTTTGGAGCTGGTTAGGACTGGTTTGGGGCTGGTTAGGAAAGGTTTGGAGCTGGTTAGGACTGGTTTGGAGCTGGTTGGGACTGGTTTGGAGCTGGTTAGGACTGGTTTGGAGCTGGTTAGTACTGGTTTGGAGCTGGTTAGGACTGGTTTGGGGCTGGTTAGGACTGGTTTGGAGCTGGTTAGGACATGTTTGGAGCTGGTTAGGAAAGGTTTGGAGCTGGTTAGGACTGGTTTGGAGCTGGTCAGGACTGGTTTGGAGCTGGTTGGGACTGGTTTGGAGCTGGTTAGGACTGGTTTGGGGCTGGTTGGGAAAGGTTTGGAGCTGGTTAGGACTGGTTTGGAGCTGGTTGTGTCTGGTTTCGAGCTGGTTAGGACTGGTTTGGGGCTGGTTAGGACTGGTTTGGAGCTGGTTAGGACATGTTTGGAGCTGGTTAGGAAAGGTTTGGAGCTGGTTAGGACTGGTTTGGAGCTGGTCAGGACTGGTTTGGAGCTGGTTGGGACTGGTTTGGAGCTGGTTAGGACTGGTTTGGGGCTGGTTGGGAAAGGTTTGGAGCTGGTTAGGACTGGTTTGGAGCTGGTTGTGTCTGGTTTCGAGCTGGTTAGGACTGGTTTGGGGCTGGTTAGGACTGGTTTGGAGCTGGTTAGGACTGTGTTTTGGCTACACTAAGCCAGAAAGTGAAGCCTAAGGACGTCAAGGCGCAGGTGATCAGTGTAAGGCCAGCAAGAGGAGGGAAAGTAATGGTGGTCCTACCGTCCCTGGAAGAGAAGGCCAAGTTTATGGGGAGCGAGCAGATAAGAGATGCCGGTTTGAAGGCAATGGATGTTCTCTCCAACAGGCCGAGGATGCTGATACACGATGTGCCGGCAGGGTGGGAAGCTGGCCAGCTACTGGAGGCACTAGCGGAGAACACCCTTCCGAACACCTCGGTGGAGGAAAGAAAAAAGGACATGCTCCCCATGTATAAGGTGGGCCCTCGGAATGACTCTGTTGCCAAATGGGTTGTCCAGGTGACGCCTAAGTTGAGACTATGTCTCCTAAATGAAGGAAGAGTACTTCTAGGGTGGTTCAGTTGCAGGGTGGTGGACCATGTGACCATGACCAGGTGTTACCAGTGTCAGAGATATGGCCACATAGCAGCCAGCTGCAAAGATAAGGAGGTATGCGGCTGGTGCTCTAATGGAGGTCACTCATATAGGGCGTGCCCAAACAAAGATGGCAAGCCACAGTGCATAAACTGCAGGATGAATGGTTGGGCAGCCGATCACGATGCGGGCAATGCAAGTTGCCCATGCATGAGAAGGGCCATGGAACAACAAATAAGGGCAACAGACTACGGCAAGTAAATGACAATCCCGAGAATTAGGATCGCTCAGCACAACATGAACAGGCAGGGCCTCGTGGCGGACCAACTCAGGCAGTTGGTTTCAGAAAAGAAGATAATGATAGCTGCAGTGCAAGAACCCCCCACTGCCCAGAACAAGGTGAGGGGATTTGGCACAGGCACCCGCCTAATATACCATAGGGATTCGAGGGTGAGGCCATGGGCAGCCATCGCGATTTTTGATAAGCGAGTTGCAGCAGTCAGTCAAGAGCAATGGATGACAGAACATGTAGCAGTAGCGCAATTAACGACGAACGGAAAATCTGTAGTATTGGCAAGCGTGTATCTACCAAATCACGGGGAGATTGAGCGCATACTAATGAAAATAACTGAGCTGATCAGGTCTGTTGATGGTAATACTGAAGTCTTGGTCATGGGTGACTTCAATGCCAGATCTCAGTCATGGGGAGATAAAATCACGGACGTGAGAGGCAGGAGCATCCAATTGTGGGTGGCTGAGACGGAGCTTTCCCTCATCAATGATATGGCAACGACGGCGACTTTTGCAGGGCCCCAGGGGCAATCATGTGTGGACCTAACGCTGGCCAGAACGACGCCCATGGTGCAGGAGGTGACATGGTCCGTAAATTTTGAAACCACGAGCGATCACGCAGTGATAGTGCTGTCCTGGAAGTGGGCAGGGAAAGGCCAGTCCAACCACGGGCAGCACAGATACGCTACAAAGAAAGCTAGATGGAAGGAGTATCGGGCAGAACTGGAGGTCCAAATGGCGGGTTACTGGATGGAAGGTGAAGCCAGTGACGTGGATGGAATGGCCGGGGATCTGCACCATGCAGTTATAGCAGCTGCGGAAAAGACTATTCCGAAGAAAGGAGGGTTTGGGGCTAGGGCAGTCCCGTGGTGGTGTGCAGAGGCGCAGCAGTGCAGAAGGGCAGCTCTGAGGGCCAGGAGGCGGGCACACACAGCCGCAAGAACAGGTGAGGATGCCAATGCCTGGCTCATATATAGGGAAGCGAAAAGACACCTCAAAAGAACAGTGAGAAGGTTGAAAAGGGCCTCCTGGCGGAAATTCATATCGGAGGACATGGATAAAAACCCGTGGGGACTAGCATACAGGGTAGTCAGGGAGAAGGTAGCCCCAGAGGCAGTCATGGGTAACATGAGGTCAGTGACTGCAGGTACCTTGTCTCCTGTAGAGAACTGTAAGCAATACCTGATGCATATATTCCCTGCAGACGGAACCTCTGACGACAACGAAGAGGATAAAAGACTCAGGGCTGAGGTGGAGGAACCACTGGAAGGGGAACCTGCCCAACAGTGGTCGATGGACGAAATGAAGGCGGCACTGCGGACGTTTGGGAGGGGAAAGGCACCAGGCGAGGACGGGGTCGATATGGCCATGATCAAGGAGGCCCCAGACGCCTACAGGATGGCTCTTCTGGATGTCTACAACTGTGCTCTAAGGACGGGAAAGGTGCCGAGGAAGTGGAAAATGGCAATCATAAGGGCGTTGCTGAAGTCGGAAGGGAGGCCAGCTACGGAGCCCAACAGCTACAGACCGATAAGCCTGCTGTCCATGGAAGGGAAGCTGTTGGAGAAGATGATGTACCACAGATTAAGGGATCGGTTGGAGACTGCATTGCATGAGCGGCAGTATGGCTGTGTCAAAGGGAAGAGCACAGAGGATGCAATAGCCACCCTCTTAAGAGAGGTGAGAAGACCCACGAATGGATGTGTGTTGGCCATATTCTTTGACATCGCAGGGGCATTCAATACAGTGTGGTGGCCACTTCTACTAAGAGAGATACGGCATATGGGAGTGCCACCAAATATGTACGAGCTTATAAGGGATTACTTCAGGGAGAGAGTCGCCAGAATGTACCTGGCTGGACCTGGGGAGGCCGCAGAAGTCAGGATCGAGCGGGGATGTCCCCAGGGGTCAGTCCTCGGGGCTGCATTCTGGAACTTAGTATTCAGTGGGCTCATGAAAAGACTAGAGGAGGCAAGAATAGCTGCTGTAGCATATGTGGACGATCTAGCAATAGTTGTACGTGGCAGTAACCGGCAGGAAACTGTGGTGGCTGCTGAGCAGGCAGCAGAAATAGTGAGGAAATGGTGCCAAAGGGCGAGGCTGACCTTGGCAGTAGAGAAGACAGCAGCCATCCAGTTCAGAGGGAAGAGTGACCCACAGCACCCAGTGGCCTTCAAAATGGGAGATGCACAAGTAAAATTGAGCAAGGAGGTCAAGTACTTAGGTGTTATCCTCCGAAAGAGCTTCCTGGCTGCCTCTCACATAAATTACCTGTCAGCAAAAGTGGGTAGTTTAATAGTAATGATGAGAAAAATAGCGGGATCAGAATGGGGTGCATCATACAAGGTCAGGAGGCAATATTATGATACAGTGTTCCTGCCAACTGTCACCTATGGAGCATCAAATTGGTGGAACAATCCCTCGCAGAGCGTAAGGGTCAGGGCAAATAGCATCCAGAGGGCCATCCTGGTTGGCATAACGAGGGCATACAGGACAGTATCAACGGCAGCCCTGCAGGTGCTAGCAGGCTGTCCGCCCTTGGACCTGGTCCTGGACGCCCAAGTCGCAATAGTCAGAACCAAACAGCCGGACAGAGTAACAGCCACTGTAGAGCGTGAGCTGATGAGGAGAATAGACGGGAGGAACAGCAGCAAAGACAAAAGCGAGGAGATACAACAATGGCTGATGGACAAATGGCAGGAAAGGTGGGAAAATGAGAGCACAGGCAGACACACTTTTGAGATATTCCCTGAAGTAAGGAGGAGGTTAGAGTGTGCACAAGTCAGTCCAAGCCATAGATCGTCCCAGCTGTATACCGGGCATGGATGCTTCAATGCAAAGCTGCAGCTATTCAGGAGGAGAAGCTCGGGGAGATGCCCCTGCGGACACAGAAGTGAAACTGCCAGCCACATATTAAGAGAATGCAGTCTCTATTCAACGGAGAGGGTGTTGCTCACAGGAAGTACTCACTATGAAGGGCCACTGAACGTACTACTGGAGCAACCAAATGGCGGTAGCAAGATGGAGACATTCGCTGAAAAATGGCACAAACGGCGAGGCCCAGGCCCCAATATGGGTGGTAGATAGGAAGTTTATATGTGTTGGTGACTAGGCTAGTTAATCTGTGATAGTAGGATAGAAATAGCATAGGATTGGTGGGTTGGAGGGGAGGAATAAAGAGTACTCGCCCTCCTCCCACCATTTAGTCTGATAAGAAGTAAGCAGGGGGCGGAATACCCAGTACTCCCTCTGCGGTATGAATGTAATTTAAGTGCATGAATGTAAGTTATTTGGAGTGAATGCATATGTAAGTGTTTGTGTTAGGTGTTTTGTAAATGTTTAGATGTCAGAGGCCGGGATGGGCTAGAAGGGCATTTATCCCTGAATATCCGCCGGGATCAGGCAAGGATGGGAAAACTCCAAGACACAAGAAGAGGGAGCAGAGTACCTAGCCCGACGATCCAATCAGTCTAGGCAATAATGGGAAAACCCCAAGATACACGAAGAGGGGGAAGAGTACCTAGCCCGAGGGACTGTGTGCCGATATCTCCACCCCTGCCCGGAGAAACAAAAATAAATAAGAAAACTCCAAAGAATCTCCGTCCCAGCCATCCAAAATCCTGACGCCGCCACGAGGTCCAGCCTGGACATACCAAGAGGTATGACGAAAGTCAGGAGGGCAGGGGGACCTGCTGTTTCCCAGGCGTGCCGGAAGGCACGTCACTGTAAAGGGCAAGGGTTTCCTTACAGTCAAAGAGAGAAAAATGGGGTGACCGGAAAATCTAAATGAGGATTGGATGAGTAAACAAGAAAGAGGTCACTGAGGTGCTGATGGGTTGTCATGGGCCACGTACGAGGCCTAGATGCAACCGCCTCCCCCCCGGTCTGGAACAGCAGGTTAGGACTGGTTTGGGGCTGGTCAGGAAAGGTTTGGAGCTAGTTAGGACTGGTTTGGAGCTGGTTGGGACTGGTTAGGACTGGTTTGGAGCTGGTTAGGACTGGTTTGGAGCTGGTTAGGACATGTTTGGAGCTGGTTAGGAAAGGTTTGGAGCTGGTTAGGACTGGTTTGGAGCTGGTTGGGACTAGTTTAGAGCTGGTTAGGACTGGTTCTGAGCTGGTTGGGACTGGTGTGGAGCTGACTAGGACTGGTTTGGGGCTGGTTAGGACTGGTTTCGGGCTGGTTAGTACTGGTTTGGGGCTGGTTAGTACTGGTTTGGGGCTGGTTAGGACAGGTTTGGAGCTGGTTAGGACAGGTTTGGAGCTGGTTAGGACTGGTTTGGAGCTGGTTAGGACTGGTTTGGGGCTGGTTAGGACTGGTTTGGGGCTGGTTAGGACTGGTTTGGGGCTGGTTAGGACTGGTTTGGGGCTGGTTAGTACTGGTTTGGGGCTGGTTAGGACTGGTTTGGGGCTGGTTAGGACTGGTTTGGGGCTGGTTAGTACTGGTTTGGAGCTGGTTAGGACTGGTTTGGGGCTGGTTAGGACTGGTTTGGAGCCGGTTACTCCTGGTTTGGGGCCGGTTAGGACTGGTTTTGGGGCTGGTTAGGACTGGTTTGGGGCTGGTTAGGACTGGTTTGGGGCTGGTTAGGACTGGTTTGGGGCTGGTTAGGACTGGTTTGGAGCTGGTTAGGACTGGTTTGGAGCTGGTTAGGACTGGTTTGGGGCTGGTTAGGACTGGTTTGGAGCTGGTTAGGACTGGTTTGGGGCTGGTTAGGACTGGTTTGGAGCTGGTTAGGACAGGTTTGGAGCTGGTTAGGACAGGTTTGGAGCTGGTTAGGACTGGTTTGGAGCTGGTTAGGGCTGGTTAGGGCTGGTTAGGGCTGATTTGGAGCTGGTTAGGACTGATTTGGAGCTGGTTAGGACTGATTTGGAGCTGGTTAGGACTGGTTTGGAGCTGGTTAGGACTGGTTTGGAGCTGGTTAGGACAGGTTTGGAGCTGGTTAGGACTGGTTTGGAGCTGGTTAGGACTGGTTTGGAGCTGGTTAGGACTGGTTAGGGCTGGTTAGGGCTGGTGAGGACTGGTTTGAGGCTGGTTAGGACTGATTTGGAGCTGGTTAGGACTGATTTGGAGCTGTTTAGGACAGGTTTGGAGCTGGTTAGGACTGGTTTGGAGATGGTCATGACAGGTTTGGAGCTGGTTAGGACTGGTTTGGAGCTGGTTAGGACAGGTTTGGAGCTGGTTAGGACTGGTTTGGAGCTGGTTAGGACTGGTTCGGGGCTGGTTAGGACTGGTTTGAGGCTGGTTAGGACTGGTTTGAGGCTGGTTAGGACTGGTTTGGAGCTGGTTAGGACTGGTTTGGGGCTGGTTAGGACAGGTTTGGAGCTGGTTAGGACAGGTTTGGAGCTGGTTAGGACTGGTTTGGAGCTGGTTAGGTCTGGTTTGGAGCTGGTTAGGACTGGTTTGGAGCTGGTTAGGACAGGTTTGGAGCTGGTTAGGACTGGTTTGGGGCTGGTTAGGACTGGTTTGGGGCTGGTTAGGACTGGTTTGGAGCTGGTTAGGACTGGTTTGGAGCTGGTTAGGACAGGTTTGGAGCTGGTTAGGACTGGTTTGGAGCTGTTTAGGACTGGTTTGGGGCTGGTTAGGACAGGTTTGGAGCTGGTTAGGACTGGTTTGGGGCTGGTTACGACAGGTTTGGAGCTGGTTAGGACTGGTTTGGAGCTGGTTAGGACTGGTTTGGAGCTGGTTAGGACTGGTTTGGGGCTGGTTAGGACTGGTTTGGGGCTGGTTAGGACAGGTTTGGAGCTGGTTAGGACTGGTGTGGGACTGGTTAGGACTGGTTTGGGACTGGTTAGAACTGGTTTGGGACTGGTTAGAACTGGTTTGGGACTGGTTAGGACAGGTTTGGAGCTGGTTAGGATAGGTTTGGAGCTGGTTAGGACTGGTTTGGGGCTGGTTAGGACTGGTTTGGGGCTGGTTAGGACTGGTTTGGAGCTGGTTAGGACTGGTTTGGAGCTGGTTAGGACAGGTTTGGGGCTGGTTAGGACTGGTTTGGAGCTGGTTAGGACAGGTTTGGAGCTGGTTAGCACTGGTTTGGGGCTGGTTAGGACTGGTTTGGGGCTGGTTAGGACTGGTTTGGAGATGGTTAGGACCGCTTTGGGGCTGCTTAGGACAGGTTTGGAGCTGGTTAGGACAGGTTTGGAGCTGGTTAGGACAGGTTTGGAGCTGGTTAGGACTGGTTTGGGGCTGGTTAGGACTGGTTTGGAGCTGGTTAGGACTGGTTTGGAGCTGGTTAGGACAGGTTTGGAGCTGGTTAGGACTGGTTTGGAGCTGGTTAGGACTGGTTTGGAGCTGGTTAGGACTGGTTTGGAGCTGGTTAGGACTGGTTTGGGGCTGGTTACGACAGGTTTGGAGCTGGTTACGACAGGTTTGGAGCTGGTTAGGACAGGTTTGGAGCTGGTTAGGACTGGTTTGGGGCTGGTTAGGACTGGTTTGGGGCTGGTTAGGACTGGTTTGGGGCTGGTTAGGACTGGTTGGGGGCTGGTTAGTACTGGTTTGGGGCTGGTTAGTACTGGTTTGGGGCTGGTTAGAACTGGTTTGGGGCTGGTTAGGACTGGTTTGGGGCTGGTTAGGACTGGTTTGGAGCTGGTTAGGACAGGCTTGGAGCTGGTTAGGACTGGTTTGGAGCTGGTTAGGACTGGTTTGGGGCTGGGTAGGACTGGTTTGGAGCTGGTGAGGACTGGTGTGGAGCTGGTTAGAACTGGTTTGGAGCTGGTTAGGACTGGTTTGGAGCTGGTTAGGACTGGTTTGGAGCTGGTTAGGACTGGTTTGGGGCTGGTTAGGACTGGTTTGGGGCTGGTTAGAACTGGTTTGGAGCTGGTTAGGACTGGTTTGGAGCTGGGTAGGACTGGTTTGGGGCTGGTTAGGACTGGTTTGGGGCTGGTTAGAACTGGTTTGGGGCTGGTTAGGACTGGTGTGGAGCTGGTTACGCCCCACACTCCCTTCTACATCATGAGGCCATTACCACCCCCTTCCACCTACTATTCCTACAGGAGCCCCTAGGGGCCCTCACAGGACATATCACCTTCCCATCCCCTTACAACTTATATCCCCCACCGAACTTCACCAACCGCCCCCAACTCACGGCCATAGCCCTACACAACTCCATTCCAGCCCACTTTCTCCCTCACATATCTACTGCACACCTCACCGCAGTGCGAGTCGAGTGGACCCAAACGTTCTACGCTCTCTCACTCCACCTCCCACCCCACCCCACGGATGTAAGCCCGATTCTCACTCACCTGCAGGAGACCTTAGCAGATCTGGCGCCTGCTGCAGTGGTGGTGGCGGGCGACCTCAACGCCCACCATCCGCTTTGGGGCGCCCCCCACGCCAATGTGCGGGGCTTGGAAGCTGCGACAGTCCTCGCGGCGTGCGGCCTCATACCACTGGGCACACCGAATGAGCCCACCTTCATTGGCACTCAAGGATCTTCCTATGTCGATGCAGCGTTCACCACCTCACCAGCCATTTCAGCCACCAATTGGAAGCAAAGACACGTGGATGGCGCAGATCACATGATGCTCGAATGGGTCCACAAGAGACCTGGTCGCATTCGCACTCCTGCCAGCAAGAGCCGACGCCGACCTCTCTTCGCCGCAGCAAATTGGGAAGCCTTCACACGCCTCGTCGAAACCTTAGCGCCCCCGCCCACCAGCACAGCCCTCTCCACAGAGGAGGCGATTGACAGGGAACTCACGGCCCTGTCGTCGTTGATCAAAACGTGCACCGCCAGGGCAGTGCCCACTCAGTCCGCTCCCTCTAGGGCGAGCGCCCCCTGGTGGAACGAACAAGTCCAATTCTCCTGTGCTGAAGTACGCCGCCTATGCAGGGCTGCAGCACGCGCCACCCCTGGCACCCGAGAGCTGCGGCTCGCACGTTATCGTGATGCCAGGGGCGAGCTCAAACGTGCAATCAGACGGGCTAAGCGAGCCTCCTGGCGCCGTTTTGTGACTAGTGAGCTCACCCACAATCCCTGGTCTTCCCCCTACAAAATAATGAAAGCAGTTGGAAAATTCCCACCTGCATCTCTCCCTCCAGGGCTCTCAACTACCGCCTCCATACAGGACGCGAACATGTCCCTCCTCACCACAGCTTTCCCGCAGGATAACCAAGCTCTCGACGACCAACAAGACCGGGAAGACCGAATGGCCGCATCCCTCCCCTACGATGGCGCCCCCCACCCTCTTTGGACTCACGACCAAGTCCGAGAAGCTCTACGCACCCTGGCTCCCCACAAAGCACCAGGGCCAACTGCCACTTACACCACTGCATATCAACATGCGCCAGACTCCATCACCCTACGCTTCACAGTCTTGTTCAATGCCTGCCTCACCATCGGCTACTTCCCACGACTGTTTAAAAGCGCCTCGGTCGTCTTCTTCCCTAAGAAGCTGCAACCGGGCTCTCGGGCGCCCGCTACCCTTAGGCCTATCAGTCTTCTGCCCACTGAGGGCAAGTGGTTCGAAAGGCTGATCCTCGCCTCGCTCACACCCATCATCCATCCCTCCCTGCATCCTCACCAATTTGGAGGCGTTCCGGGGCGCAGCACTGAAGATGCGATTCGCTGTCTCCGTGAAAAGACCGAATCCAGTCCACACCCAGTCGTAATGGCATTATTCTTTGACGTCAAGGGCGCCTTCGACACGGTATGGTGGCCAGCCCTCCTCCGCTCCTTGCGAGACCTGGCGCTCCCACCCAACCTATATCAGGTCATAGTGAGCTTCTTCCAAAATCGATCTGCCTCCACCGGATCCGGAGCACAGCGGGCTCGACTCACCGTCACAGCTGGCTGCCCACAGGGAGCCGTGCTCTCCACCATTCTATGGGCAGCGCTTCTGGATCCCCTCCTTCACTTGCTGCAAACCAGAGGCTACATTCCCATAGGTTTGGGGCTGGTTAGGACTGGTTTGGAGCTGGTTAGGACAGGTTTGGAGCTGGTTAGGACTGGTTTGGGGCTGGTTAGGACTGGTTTGGAGCTGGTTAGGACTGGTTTGGGGCTGGTTAGGACAGGTTTGGAGCTGGTTAGGACAGGTTTGGAGCTGGTTAGGAAGGGTTTGGAGCTGGTTAGGACTGGTTCGGGGCTGGTTGGGACTGGTTTGGAGCTAGTTAGGACTGGTTTGGGGCTGGTTAGGACTGGTTTGGAGCTGGTTAGGACAGGCTTGGAGCTGGTTAGAACTGGTTTGGAGCTGGTTAGAACTGGTTTGGAGCTGGTTAGGACAGGTTTGGAGCTGGTTAGGACTGGTTTGGAGCTGGTTAGGACTGGTTTGGAGCTGGTTAGGACAGGTATGGAGTTAGTTAGGACTGGTTTGGTGCTGGTTAGGACAGGTTTGGAGCTGGTTAGGACTGGTTTGGGGCTGGTTAGGACTGGTTTGGAGCTGGTTAGGAACAGGTTTGGAGCTGGTTAGGACTGGTTTCGAGCTGGTTAGGACTGATTTGGAGCTGGTTACGACAGGTTTGGGGCTGGTTAGGACTGGTTACGAGCTGGTTAGGACAGGTTTGGAGCTGGTTAGGACTGGTTTGGGGCTGGTTAGGACAGGTTTGGGGCTGGTTAGGACTGGTTACGAGCTGGTTAGGACAGGTTTGGAGCTGGTTAGGACTGGTTTGGGGCTGGTTAGAACTGGTTTGGAGCTGGTTAGGACTGGTTTGGGGTTGGTTAGGACTGGTTTGGGGCTGGTTAGAACTGATTTGGAGCTGGTTAGGACAGGTATGGAGTTAGTTAGGACTGGTTGCCTAACCCTTGGGTACTTCCCACGACTACTCAAATCTCCTACTAGCCAAACGCCTTGTGCCTTAAGGCTGATCAGTCTACTACCCACAGAGGCAAAATGGTTTGAGAGACTAATCTTGGCATCCCTGCGTGGCGCCATCCTACCCACCCTACATAACCATCAGTACGGAGGCATTCCGGAGCGTAGCGCCGAAGATGCCATCCACCGTCTTCGCAGAACAGCCCATGAGAACCCTCACCGAATCGTACTTGCAGCGTTCTTTGATATTCGGGGAGCTTTCGATGCTGTGTGGTGGCCGGCTGTCCTGAGTTCCCTGCGCGCCCTCTCACTCCCACCCAACCTCTTTCAACTCTTAGTGAGTTTCTTCAATGAGAGGATTGCGGCCACAGGATCTGGTTGTCAGCGGGCCAGCATGAACGTTACAGCCGGCTGCCCCCAGGGGGCTGTACTCTCCACAATTATGTGGGCAGTACTACTTGATCCGCTGCTCCACCTCTTGCACGCTGCTGGTCATACCCCCATTGCCTATGTCGACGACATAATGGTCATCGTAGGGGCAAACAGCCCAGGGGTCGCAAGACTGCACTTACAGCGGGCGACCAGACTGATTATGAACTTCTGTCTTAAGAAGCGCCCCCAGCTGTCGCCCGCAAAAACGCAGCTGATCGTCCTGCGCTCCTCCTTATCCCTCAATCCCTCCCCAGTGGCACTGGCCCCAGGTATGAGTGTGGCAATGAGCGCCGTGGCCAAATATTTGGGAGTCATGTTCTGCCCTGAAGGCAGTCCGACAAAGCACCTGGCACTCCTCAGAACCAAATGTGGACAACTCACGGCCCAAGTTCGCTCCCTTTCAGGTCCTACGTGCGGGGCCTCGGCCCACACTCGCATGCTCTATTATAGGGCTGTCTTCCTGCCAATGGTGCGGTACGCTGCAGCAACCTGGTGGATTGCTCCGTCACAACGGGACCGGCAAACAGCACGCACCATCCAGCGAGACATTCTCCTGGCTGTATTGCCGGCGTACCGCACCACCTCCCACCTCGCTCTGCAAGTGCTTGCGGGCGCACCCCCACTGGATCTGCTGCTCGACCTCGCCGTCTTGCAGTCCTCCATTAAGCGGGGAACTTTGAACAATTACAGAGGAGCGCTGACTTCCCTGATACCGATGATTCAGCAGGAAGACTCACACCAGCGACAATCCCTCATTGGTCTTGAGGGAGTCTTGGACTTGTGGCAAGCACGGTGGGACGCAGGCCCCACAGCTCGCCACCTGCACACCATCATCCCATCGGTGCGGCAGCGGGTGCACATGAACTGGTGGCACCCATCCTTTGCCGTCACACAGCTCCTCTCCGGCCATGGCGCATTTAACGTACGTCTCCAGTTCTTCAGACCGCGAGATTTCGACGAGTGCCCATGCAGCTCGGGGGCCGGGGAGGACGCTCACCATGTTCTATTTTCCTGCGCCCTCTACCAGGACATACGCCAGCGAGCCCGGCTCCCCTTGGCTGGAGAGGCCCCACTGCTCTGCGGCAGCAGAGCAGCATTGAGAAGACTCACTACTTTTGCGCAAGCGTGGGCAAACCGCAGACGCAATCTAGAGATGTGGCGACCACCCCCACCACCCACTGATCAGGAGAGACTGTCCCACAGCCCCTCCCACTAACACCGGAGCAGCCTTGATGCCCCCTCCTTAAAGGGGACATATCGCTACGCTCGTTAGAGAGCACAATGTGCCGGTAGGCGAAAACTCGTCTGGCGCATTTCACCCATTGGGTTTGGAGCTGGTTAGGACAGGTTTGGAGCTGGTTAGGACTGGTTTGGGGCTGGTTAGGACTGGTTTGGAGCTGGTTAGGGACAGGTTTGGAGCTGGTTAGGACTGGTTTGGAGCTGGTTAGGACTGATTTGGAGCTGGTTAGGACAGGTTTGGAGCTGGTTAGGACTGGTTTGGAGCTGGTTAGGACTGGTTTGGGGCTGGTTAGGACAGGTTTGGGGCTGGTTAGGACTGGTTTGGGGCTGTTCAGAACTGGTTTGGAGCTGGTTAGGACAGGTTTGGAGCTGGTTAGGACTGGTTTGGGGCTGTTTAGGACTTTTTTGGAGCTGGTTAGGACTGGTTTGGAGCTGGTTAGGGCAGGTTTGGTGCTGGTTAGGACTGGTTTGGAGCTGGTTAGGACTGGTTTGGGGCTGGTTAGGACTGGTTTGGAGCTGGTTAGGACTGGTTTGGAGTTGTTTAGGACTGGTTTGGGGCTGGTTAGGACTGGTTTGAAGCTGGTTACGACTGGTTTGGAGCTGATTAGGACTGGTTTGGGGCTGGTTAGACCTGGTTTGGAGCTGGTTAGGACAGGTTTGGAGCTGGTTAGGACTGGTTTGGAGCAGGTTAGGACTGGTTTGGAGCTGGTTAGGACTGGTTTGGAGCTGGTTAGGACTGGTTTGGGGCTGGTTCGGACAGGTTTGGAGCTGGTTAGGACTGGTTTGGGGCTGGTTAGAACTGGTTTGGAGCTGGTTAGTACTGGTTTGGAGCTGGTTAGGACTGATTTGGAGCTGGTTAGGACTGGTTTGGGGCTGGTTAGGACTGGTTTGGGGCTGGTTAGGACTGGTTAGGGGCTGTTCAGAACTGGTTTGGAGCTGGTTAGGACTGGTTTGGAGCTGGTCAGGACTGGTTTGGGGCTGGTTAGGACTGGTTTGGGGCTGGTTAGAACTGGTTTGGAGCTGGTTAGGACTGGTTTGGAGCTGGTTAGGACTGGTTTGGGGCTGGTCAGGACTGGTTTGGGGCTGGTCAGGACTGGTTTGGAGCTGGTTAGGACAGGGTTGGAGCTGGTTAGGACTGGTTTGGAACTGGTTAGGACTGGTTTGGAACTGGTTAGGACAGGTTTGGAGCTGGTTAGGACTGGTTTGGGGCTGGTTAGGACTGGTTTGGAGTTGGTTAGGACTGGTTTGGGGCTGGTTAGGACTGGTTTGGAGCTGGTTAGGACAGGTTTGGAGCTGGTTAGGACTGGTTTGGGGCTGGTTAGAACTGGTTTGGAGCTAGTTAGGACAGGTTTGGAGCTGGTTAGGACTGGTTTGGAGCTGGTTAGGACAGGTTTGGAGCTGGTTAGGACTGGTTTTGAGCTGGTTAGGACAGGTTTGGAGCTGGTTAGGACTGGTTTGGAGCTGGTTAGGACAGGTTTGGAGCGGTGTTCCAAATTCCTTCTTCACCCATTTTACCCTTCCCCTATCACCTCTCCATCCTTCTTCCCCACAGGATGGCGGCCGTTGGGCTCGGGGCGTCCTTGGCGTCTGGGTCCCTTCGGTGCGGCTTGCCGGCGGAGGGTAAAGTCTATCCTCCACGGAGGACCGAGAGTTGGTGATGCTCCTCACGGCGGCGCCTGATAGCTGGGGCCCCCAACCCGTTAACCAGCGGGGGGTGGCCGCCCTGAAAAGCAGGTGTATAATCTCGCTGGGAGCAAGCGCATCCAGGATGTGCTCCGATACTTCCAGTTGGTGACTGGAAGGGAACCGTGTCGGCCCATGCGGGGGCCTGGGCCGAGGCCACCGTCGGCTTGTCGCGCGCCGTTGGGCTTGGAGCGTCGCTAGCGGGGCTCCGGGCTCATCGGTGTCAGCTCATCCTTCCTATCTCCACCTTTTTTTTTTTTTTTTGTTAAATTCAACCTTACACCCTTAACATTATGATGTCCACGCCAACTAAAAAACAATTAGCATCACCCCCTTCTCCCCAGGGTTCTCCCAGACCCACCCCTAGCGTCACCCGTTCCTCTTCAACGGCCTCGCTGGCGCCCGCATCCTCACTCAAAACTCGAGGTGCTAAGCGCCCCGCCTCCAAACCCAACACACCACCGACCCCACCGTCGCAACCTCGCCCCGTGGTGACTCGCTCTCGACCCCCGACTAGGAGTTCTGTGACTCTTACTCGCACTCTCATTCCCTCTCCTCCAGCTTCTCGCTCCTCTTCTTCAGGACGCGTAGTTGTTGGCTCTTCAGACATCAGGGCGATTCAGCCTGACGTTCCCGTTCCGCCCCTTGATCCCACAGCATTGGAGTCTATTGGATTGGACCCCCCACCAAGTGTCGTTGGTAATGCCTCGAGAGGCAACTCGACTCCTCAGAGATAGAGTCCTCACAGCGCTAGTCAACCGCCAACGAACAGTCCAAATTTTAGGATCCCTCACTGATCACCTAGATGTCATGGTATGCCTAGCCGAGCACCTCGGTGGAATGCTGACCAACGCCACCGGAACCTCCTCCACTGCCTCAGATATTGAGCGCTCCCCTGAGAGTTTTGCGCAAGCGTGGGCAAACCGCAGACGCAATCTAGAGATGTGGCGACCACCCCCACCACCCACTGATCAGGAGAGACTGTCCCACAGCCCCTCCCACTAACACCGGAGCAGCCTTGATGCCCCCTCCTTAAAAGGGACATATCGCTACGCTCGTTAGAGAGCACAATGTGCCGGTAGGGCGAAAACTCGTCTGGCGCATTTCACCCATTGGGTTTGGAGCTGGTTAGGACAGGTTTGGAGCTGGTTAGGACTGGTTTGGGGCTGGTTAGGACTGGTTTGGAGCTGGTTAGGGACAGGTTTGGAGCTGGTTAGGACTGGTTTGGAGCTGGTTAGGACTGATTTGGAGCTGGTTAGGACAGGTTTGGAGCTGGTTAGGACTGGTTTGGAGCTGGTTAGGACTGGTTTGGGGCTGGTTAGGACAGGTTTGGGGCTGGTTAGGACTGGTTACGAGCTGGTTAGGACAGGTTTGGAGCTGGTTAGGACAGGTTTGGGGCTGGTTAGCACTGGTGAGGAGCTGGTTAGCACAGGTTTGGAGCTGGTCAGGACTGGTTTGGGGTTGGTTAGGACTGGTTTGGGGCTGGTTAGAACTGATTTGGAGCTGGTTAGGACAGGTATGGAGCTGGTTAGGACTGGTTTGGGGTTGGTTAGGACTGGTTTGGGGCTGGTTAGAACTGATTTGGAGCTGGTTAGGACAGGTATGGAGTTAGTTAGGACTGGTTTGGAGCATGTTAGGACTGGTTACGAGCTGGTTAGGACTGGTTTGGAGCTGGTTAGGACTGGTTTGCAGCTGGTTAGGACTGGTTTGGGGCTGGTTAGGACCGGTTTGGGGCCGGTTAGGACTGGTTACGAGCTGGTTAGGACAGGTTTGGAGCTGGTTAGGACAGGTTTGGGGCTGGTTAGGACTGGTGAGGAGCTGGTTAGGACAGGTTTGGAGCTGGTTAGGACAGGTTTGGAGCTGGTTAGGACTGGTTTGGAGCTGGTTAGGACTGATTTGGAGCTGGTTAGGACAGGTTTGGGGCTGGTTAGAACTGGTTTGAAGCTGGTTAGGACTGATTTGGAGCTGGTTAGGACTGGTTTGGAAGTGGTTAGGACTGGTTTGGAGCTGGTTAGGACAGGTTTGGGGCTGGTTAGGACTGGTTTGGAGCTGGTTAGGACAGGTTTGGAGCTGGTTAGGACTGGTTTGGGGCTGGTTAGGACTGGTTTGGAGGTGGTTAGGACTGGTTTGGAGCTGGTTAGGGCAGGTTTGGAGCTGGTTAGGACTGGTTTGGAGCTGGTTAGGACTGGTTTGGAGCTGGTTAGGACTGGTTTGGAGTTGGTTAGGACTGGTTTGGGGCTGGTTAGGACTCATTTGGAGCTGGTTAGGACTGGTTTGGGGCTGTTTAGAACTAGTTTGGGGCTGGTTAGAACTGGTTTGGAGCTGGTTAGGACAGGTTTGGAGCTGGTTAGGACTGGTTTGAGGCTGGTTAGAACTGATTTGGAGCTGGTTAGGACAGGTATGGAGTTAGTTAGGACTGGTTTGGAGCTGGTTAGGACAGGTTTGGAGCTGGTTAGGACTGGTTTGGGGCTGGTTAGGACTGGTTTGGAACTGGTTAGGGACAGGTTTGGAGCTGGTTAGGACTGGTTTGGAGCTGGTTAGGACTGATTTGGAGCTGGTTAGGACAGGTTTGGGGCTGGTTAGGACTGGTTACGAGCTGGTTAGGACAGGTTTGGAGCTGGTTAGGACTGGTTTGTAGCTGGTTAGGACTGGTTTGGGGCTGGTTAGGACAGGTTTGGGGCTGGTTAGGACTGGTTACGAGCTGGTTAGGACAGGTTTGGAGCTGGTTAGGACAGGTTTGGGGCTGGTTAGGACTGGTGAGAAGCTGGTTAGGACAGGTTTGGAGCTGGTTAGGACTGGTTTGGAGCTGGTTAGGACAGGTTTGGAGCTGGTTAGGACTGGTTTGGAGCTGGTTAGGACTGGTTTGGGGCTGGTTAGACCTGGTTGGGAGCTGGTTCGGACAGGTTTGGAGCTGGTTAGGACTGGTTTGGGGCTGGTTAGAACTGGTTTGGTGCTGGTTAGGACAGGTTTGGAGCTGGTTAGGACTGGTTTGGAGTTGGTCAGGACTGGTTTGGGGCTGGTTAGGACTGGTTTGGAGCTGGTTAGGACAGGTTTGGAGCTGGTTAGGACTGGTTTGGGGCTGGTTAGAACTGGTTTGGAGCTGGTTAGGACAGGTTTGGAGCTGGTTAGGACTGGTTTGGAGCTGGTTAGGACAGGTTTGGAGCTGGTTAGGACAGGTTTGGAGCTGGTTAAGACAGGTTTGGCGCTGGTAAGGACTGGTTTGGGGTGGTTAGGACAGGTTTGGAGCTGGTTAGGACAGGTTTGGAGCTGGTTAGGACAGGTTCGGAGCTGGTTAGGACAGGTTTGGAGCTGGTTAAGACAGAGTTGGGGCTGGTAAGGACTGGTTTGGAGCTGGTTAGGACAGGTTTGGAGCTGGTTAGGACAGGTTTGGAGCTGGTTAGGACAGGTTTGGAGCTGGTTAGGACAGGTTTGGAGCTGGTTAAGACAGGTTTGGGGCTGGTTAGGACTGGTTTGGGGCTGGTTAGGACAGGTTCAGAGCTGGTTAGGACAGGTTTGGGGCTGGTTAGAACTGGTTTGGAGCTGGTTAGGACTGGTTTGGAGCTGGTTAGGACTGGTTTGGAGCTGGTTAGGACTGGTTTGGAGCTGGTTAGGACAGGTTTGGGGCTGGTTAGGACTGGTTTGGAGCTGGTTAGGACAGGTTTGGAGCTGGTTAGGATTGGTTTGGGGCTGGTTAGGACTGGTTTGGGGCTGGTTAGGACTGGTTTGGAGCTGGTTAGGACTGGTTTGGAGTTGGTTAGGACTGGTTTGGGGCTGGTTAGGACTGGTTTGGAGCTGGTTAGGACAGGTTTGGAGCTGGGTAGGACTGGTTTGGGACTGGTTAGAACTGGTTTGGAGCTGGTTGGGACTGGTTTGGGGTTGGATAGGACTGGTTTGGGGCTAGTTAGAACTGATTTGGAGCTGGTTAGGACAGGTATGGAGTTAGTTAGGACTGGTTGCCTAACCCTTGGGTACTTCCCTTGACTACTCAAATCAGCCAGCGTCGTCTTCTTCCCGAAGGACAGACTCACGGGTAGCCAAACGCCTTGTGCCTTAAGGCCGATCAGTCTACTACCCACAGAGGCAAAATGGTTTGAGAGACTAATCTTGGCATCCCTGCGTGGCGCCATCCTACCCACCCTACATAACCATCAGTACGGAGGCATTCCAGAGCGTAGCGCCGAAGATGCCATCCACTGTCTTCGCAGAACAGCCCATGAGAACCCTCACCGAATCGTACTTGCAGCGTTGGGTTAGGCAACCAGTCCTAACTAACTCCATACCTGTCCTAACCAGCTCCAAATCAGTTCTAACCAGCCCCAAACCAGTCCTAACCAACCCCAAACCAGTCCTAACCAGCTCCAAACCAGTTCTAACCAGCCCCAAACCAGTCCTAACCAGCTCCAAACCTGTCCTAACCAGCTCCAAACCAGTCCTAACCAACTCCAAACCAGTCCTAACCAGCTCCAAACCAGTCCTAACCAGCCCCAAACCAGTCCTAACCAGCTCCAAACCAGTCCTAACCAGCTCCAAACCTGCCCTAACCAGCTCCAAACCAGTCCTAACCAGCTCCAAACCAGTCCTAACCAGCCCCAAACCAGTCCTAACCAGCTCCAAACCAGTCCTAACCAGCCCCAAACCTGTCCTGACCAGCTCCAAACCAGTCCTAACCAGCTCCAAACCAGCCCTAACCAGCTCCAAACCAGTCCTAACCAGCTCCAAGACTTACAGCGGGCGACCAGACTGATTATGAACTTCTGTCTTAAGAAGCGCCTCCAGCTGTCGCCCGCAAAAACGCAGCTGATCGTCCTGCGCTCCTCCTTATCCCTGAATCCCTCCCCAGTGGCACTGGCCCCAGGTATGAGTGTGGCAATGAGCGCCGTGGCCAAATATTTGGGAGTCATGTTCTGCCCTGAAGGCAGTCCGACCAAGCACCTGGCACTCCTCAGAACCAAATGTGGACAACTCACGGCCCAAGTTCGCTCCCTTTCAGGTCCTATGTGGGGGGCCTCGGCCCACACTCGCATGCTCTATTATAGGGCTGTCTTCCTGCCAATGGTGCGGTACGCTGCAGCAACCTGGTGGATTGCTCCGTCACAACGGGACCGGCAAACAGCACGCACCATCCAGCGAGACATTCTCCTGGCTGTATTGCCGGCGTACCGCACCACCTCCCACCTCGCTCTGCAAGTGCTTGCGGGCGCACCCTCACTGGATCTGCTGCTCGACCTCGCCGTCTTGCAGTCCTCCATTAAGCGGGGAACTTTGAACAATTACAGAGGAGCGCTGACTTCCCTGATACCGACGATTCAGCAGGAAGACTCACACCAGCGACAAACCCTCATTGGTCTTGAGGGAGTCTTGGACTTGTGGCAAGCACGGTGGGACGCAGGCCCCACAGCTCGCCACCTGCACACCATCATCCCATCGGTGCGGCAGCCGGTGCACATGAACTGGTGGCACCCATCCTTTGCCGTCACACAGCTCCTCTCCGGCCATGGCGCATTTAACGTACGTCTCCAGTTCTTCAGACGGCGAGATTTCGACGAGTGCCCATGCAGCTCGGGGGCCGGGGAGGACGCTCACCATGTTCTATTTTCCTGCGCCCTCTACCAGGACATACGCCAGTGAGCCCGGCTCCCCTTGGCTGGAGAGGCCCCACTGCTCTGCGACAGCAGAGCAGCATTGAGAAGACTCACTACTTTTGCGCAAGCGTGGGCAAACCGCAGACGCAATCTAGAGATGTGGCGACCACCCCCACCACCCACTGATCAGGAGAGACTGTCCCACAGCCCCTCCCACTAACACCGGAGCAGCCTTGATGCCCCCTCCTTAAAGGGGACATATTGCTACGCTCGTTAGAGAGCACAATGTGCCGGTAGGCGAAAACTCGTCTGGCGCATTTCACCCATTGGGTTTGGAGCTGGTTAGGACAGGTTTGGAGCTGGTTAGGACTGGTTTGGGGCTGGTTAGGACTGGTTTGGAGCTGGTTAGGGACAGGTTTGGAGCTGGTTAGGACTGGTTTGGAGCTGGTTAGGACTGATTTGGAGCTGGTTAGGACAGGTTTGGAGCTGGTTAGGACTGGTTTGGAGCTGGTTAGGACTGGTTTGGGGCTGGTTAGGACAGGTTTGGGGCTGGTTAGGACTGGTTACGAGCTGGTTAGGACAGGTTTGGAGCTGGTTAGGACAGGTTTGGGGCTGGGTAGCACTGGTGAGGAGCTGGTTAGGACAGGTTTGGAGCTAGTTAGGACTGGTTTGGAGCTGATTAGGACTGGTTTGGGGCTGGTCAGAACTGGTTTGGAGCTGGTTAGGACAGGTTTGGAGCTGGTTAGGACTGGTTTGGGGCTGTTTAGGACTTTTTTGGAGCTGGTTAGGACTGGTTTGGAGCTGGTTAGGGCAGGTTTGGTGCTGGTTAGGACTGGTTTGGAGCTGGTTAGGACTGGTTTGGGGCTGGTTAGGACTGGTTTGGAGCTGGTTAGGACTGGTTTGGAGCTGATTAGGACTGGTTTGGGGCTGGTTAGACCTGGTTTGGAGCTGGTTAGGACAGGGTTGGATCTGGTTAGGACTGGTTTTGGGCTGGCTAGAACTGGTTTGGAGCTAGTTAGGACAGGTTTGGAGCTGGTTAGGACTGGTTTGGAGCTGGTTAGGACAGGTTTGGAGCTGGTTAGGACTGGTTTGGAGCTGGTTAGGACAGGTTTGGAGCTGGTTAGGACTGGTTTTGAGCTGGTTAGGACAGGTTTGGAGCTGGTTAGGACTGGTTTGGAGCTGGTTAGGACTGGTTCAGAGCTGGTTAGGACTGGTTTGGAGCTGGTTAGGACAGATTTGGAGCGGTGTTCCAAATTCCTTCTTCACCCATTTTACCCTTCCCCTATCACCTCTCCTTCCTTCTTCCCCACAGGATGGCGGCCGTTGGGCTCGGGGCGTCGTTGGCGTCTGGGTCCCTTCGGTGCGGCTTGCCGGCGGAGGGTAAAGTCTATCCTCCACGGAGGACCGAGAGTTGGTGATGCTCCTCTCGGCGGCGCCTGATAGCTGGGGCCCCCAACCCGTTAACCAGCGGGGGGTGGCCGCCCTGAACAGCAGGTGTATAATCTCGCTGGGAGCAAGCGCATCCAGGATGCGCTCCGATACTGCCAGTTGGTGACTGGAAGGGAACTGTGTAGGCCCATGCGGGGGCTTGGGCCGAGGCCACCGTCGGCTTGTCGCGCGCCGTTGGGCTTGGAGCACCGCTTGCGGGGCTCCCGGTTCATCGGTGTCAGCTCATCCTTCCTATCTCCTTTTTTTTTTCTCCCCTTACACACTTAACATTATGATGTCTACGTCCACTAAAAAACAATCAGCATCACCCCCTTCTTCCCAGGGTTCTCCCAAACCCACCCCTAGCGTCACCCGTTCCTCTTCAACGGCCTCGCTGGCGTCTGCATCCTCACTCAAAACTCGAGGTGCTAAGCGCCCCGCCTCCAAACCCAACACACCACCGACCCCACCGTCGCAACCTCGCCCCGTGGTGACTCGCTCGCGACCCCCGACTAGGAGTTCCGTAACTCCTACGCGCACTCCCACTCCCTCTCCTCCAGCTTCTCGCTCCTCTTCTTCAGGACGCGTAGTCATTGGCTCCTCAGACATCAGGGAGATTCAGCCTGACGTTCCCGTTCCGCCCCTTCATCCCACAGCATTGGAGTCTATTGGATTGGACCCCCCACCAAGTGTCGTTGGTACGCTCGAGGCAACTCGACTCCTCAGAGATAGAGTCCTCACAGCGCTAGTCAACCGCCAACGAACAGTCCAAATTTTAGGATCCCTCACTGATCACCTAGATGTCATGGTATGCCTAGCCGAGCACCTCGGTGGAATGCTGACCAACGCCACCGGAACCTCCTCCACTGCCTCAGATATTGAGCGCTCCCCTGAGCCAGCTGCATCTATCTCGCCCACCCCCATGCCACAACACCTAATGGCAACCCTCAAATCAGCCATGACCGATGCAATTGCCGCGGTCATAGAACGCTTGCGTGTAGTGGAGGCATGTGTTTTACCCCCTCATCAACCGACTGTGGCAACCTCACTGGAGCCGATCATGCGTGCACCTGCTCCCCCACCTGCGGCCGAGCCTGATGTGGGCCTCCCTGCCCTGACGCCCTCAGTAGAGTGGAGACCTGCGAGACGATCGAGGAAGCGAGGGCGTAGGACGCCAGCTCCTGCCACGACTTCAGCCCCAGGAGTACACTCTTGCCCACGGAATCCCACCACCAGCACCCCCAAGTCTCCTCCCAAACCCATCCCCACAGTTCAATCAACCAAAGGAGAAATTCGTCAGATGCTCGCTACCAGAGGTGGGCAAATCCCTCGTGAGGGTGGTGTGGCTACTGTAATAATACGCCCTACAAACGCAGACCAAAACTCCACTGCTTGGTATAGTGCCATCGCGGGAGCTGACCTTGGTAACGTTAAAATTAAACGCTCTAGGAACACTGGCTCAGGAGTGGCACTTGACGTTGAATCTCCGGCAGACGTAGCGCGACTACTTACCCTGGCGCAGGATGTGGAAGGCGTCACAGCAACCACTGTAGCGACCAAACTGCCGCGCATGCTCCTCCGAGGCGTCCCCGCCTCCCTCTCTGCAGACGAACTAACCCGGGATCTGGTTCAAGACAATCCCTTCCTAATCGATGGTAACTCAGAGCCACGGCCCCTTTACCGCACAGGACGAAGGGGGCAACCGCACACCTCATGGGTTCTTGAAGTCTCCCAGATTCTTCGCATGCGGCTTCTTAAGCAGGCCAAGCTTCGCCTGGGCTGGCTTATCCTACCCGTACGTGATCACGTGTCCCTCACGCGGTGTCATCAATGCCAGGGCTTCGGCCACAGCCAGGCTAAGTGCACTGCCAAACTGATTTGTGGTCAATGCGCCCAGAATCACTCGACGGACACGTGCACCAACTCGGGCACCCCTCAATGCGTGAATTGCACACGATCTAAGCGACTAGCGACCCACGCGGCCACAGCGGACACATGTCCTAGCTACTTGGCAGCACTACGGGCTACAATCCGCCGGATCGATTATGGTAAGGGGCCCGACACTCCTACTGGACCTTCACCCCCAACCACCCACCCCCAGTACCCACCACAAAGCTCACTACCCCAGGAGGAGGGGGACACAGGCATGGACCATGAACCTGCACAACCCTAGGCCCATGCCACAGGTTGGGAGCCTGGCAAGCAATACCTACCTCACTGCATGTTACAGCAATTAGCTCCTAGCACTCCATACCACCTTCTCTACGTCCAAGAACCATATAAAGCGCACACCGGACGTATAACATTCCCAGCGCCATACGTCACCTATCCGCCAGCACAACTCTCCCATCAACCACAACTCACGGGGATCATCCTGCATGGCTCCATATCGGCCCTCTACATCCCCGCCCTGTCCTCCACACACATCACAGTAGTTCGAGTGGAGTGGGCACACATTTTTTACGCAGTCTCCCTCTACCTCCCACCGCACCCAGTTGATATCACGCCCATTCTGGAGCAGTTGCAGCGCGTCCTAACGACCCTGAGGCCTGCCACTGTTATAATGGCGGGTGACCTAAATGCTCACCATCCCCTTTGGGGAGCCACTCAAGCTAATTCACGGGGATTGGAAGTGGCGGCTCTGGTCAACGCTTGCAATCTCTCTCCATTAGGCCTGCCCGATCGCCCCACCTTCTTCGGTCCGCAAGGCTCCTCCTTCATAGACGCTGCATTCATCTCCTCGCCCACTATGGCTATTCACGAATGGGATCAGAGGGAGGTGGAGGGGGCCGATCACACTTTGCTTGCCTGGTCGCTCAGGTACACCGGTCGGGCATCCGTCGCCCGGGAGCCACGGCGTTCTCGGCTGCAGTTTGCACGAGCCAATTGGAACGAGTTCACCAACCGCATTACTCGCTGCCTCCAGGACATCCGCCCATCCCTCAACACAGTCAACCCAACAAGAGAAGAGGTGGATCGTGACCTAAACGCTCTGACCACCCTCATCAAGAACTGTGCCAGAAAGGCGGTTCCCTCTTCTGCCCTCCCCCGCAGGGCATGTGCCCCTTGGTGGTGTGAAGAGGTGCAGCTGTGCTCAGAACGGGTGAAACGCCTTCGCCGTGCAGCTTCAAGAACAGCTCCGGAGCGCCAACAGCCGCATCTTCTGTTGTACTGAGCTGCCCGCCGCGAATTAAAGCGCGTCATACGCCGGGCGAAGCGGGCATCATGGCGGCGCTACACCACCGATGAACTTAGTCATAATCCCTGGGCCTCACCCTATAAACTGGTTCACACGATTGCTCCGTGTCCCCCGACAGCCCTACTTCGCAGCATCCCTGAGTCAGCATCTGTTCGTGACGCCAATCTAGCACTACTGGCTTCAGCTTTCCCCCAGGATGACCGGACCCTCGATGACGAGGCAGACACAGAGACCAGGACTACTGCTCCCCTCCCCTACTCAGGTGTGCCCCTCCCTTTGTGGACCCATGACGAGGTGAAGTCTGCACTCCATTCTCTAGCCCCTCATAAAGCACCAGGACCCACAGCCACATACGCAGTGGCGTACAGGCATGCTCCCTGCTCAGTGACACAGTGGTTCACTGACCTATTCAACGCATGCCTAACCCTCGGGTACTTCCCACGACTACTCAAATCAGCCAGCGTCGTCTTCTTCCCAAAGGACAGACTCACGGGTAGCCAAACGCCTTGTGCCTTAAGGCCGATCAGTCTACTACCCACAGAGGCAAAATGGTTTGAGAGACTAATCTTGGCATCCCTGCGTGGCGCCATCCTACCCACCCTACATAACCATCAGTACGGAGGCATTCCAGAGCGTAGCGCCGAAGATGCCATCCACTGTCTTCGCAGAACAGCCCATGAGGACCCTCACCGAATCGTACTTGCAGCGTTCTTTGATATTCGGGGAGCTTTCGATGCTGTGTGGTGGCCGGCTGTCCTGAGTTCCCTGCGCGCCCTCTCACTCCCACCCAACCTCTTTCAACTCTTAGTGAGTTTCTTCAATGAGAGGATTGCCGCCACAGGATCTGGTCGTCAGCGGGCCAGCATGAACGTTACAGCCGGCTGCCCCCAGGGGGCTGTACTCTCCACAATTATGTGGGAAGTACTACTTGATCCGCTGCTCCACCTCTTGCACGCTGCTGGTCATACCCCGATTGCCTATGTCGACGACATAATGGTCATCGTAGGGGCAAACAGCCCAGGGGTCGCAAGACTGCACTTACAGCGGGCGACCAGACTGATTATGAACTTCTGCCACAAGAAGCGCCTCCAGCTGTCGCCCGCAAAAACGCAGCTGATCGTCCTGCGCTCCTCCTTTTCCCTCAATCCCTCCCCAGTGGCACTGGCCCCAGGTATAAGTGTGGCAATGAGCGCCGTGGCCAAATATTTGGGAGTCATCTTCTGTCCTAAAGGTAGTCCGACCAAGCACCTGGCACTCCTAAGAACCAAATGTGAACAACTCACGGCCCAAGTTCGCTCCCTTTCAGGTCCTACGTGGGGGGCCTCGGCCCACACTCGCATGCTCTATTATAGGGCAGTCTTCCTGCCAATGGTGTGGTACGCTGCAGCAGCCTGGTGGATTGCCCCGTCACAACGGGACCGGCAAACAGCACGCACCATCCAGCGAGACATTCTCCTGGCTGTATTGCCGGCGTACCGCACCACCTCCCACCTTGCTCTGCAAGTGCTTGCGGGTGCACCCCCGCTGGATCTGCTGCTCGACCTCGCCGTCTTGCAGTCCTCCATTAAGCGGGGAACATTGAACAATTACAGAGGAGCGCTGACTTCCCTGATACCGATGATTCAGCAGGAAGACTCACACCAGCGACAAACCCTCATGGGTCTTGAGGGAGTCTTGGATTTGTGGCAAGCACGGTGGGACGCAGGCCCCACAGCTCGCCACCTGCACACCATCATCCCATCGGTGCGGCAGCGAGTGCACATGAACTGGTGGCACCCATCTTTTGCCGTCACACAGCTCCTCTCCGGCCATGGCGCATTTAACGTACGTCTCCAGTTCTTCAGACCGCGAGATTTCGACGAGTGCCCATGCAGCTCGGGGGCCGGGGAGGACGCTCACCATGTTCTATTTTCCTGCGCCCTCTACCAGGACATACGCCAGCGAGCCCGGCTCCCCTTGGCTGGAGAGGCCCCACTGCTCTGCGGCAGCAGAGCAGCATTGAAAAGACTCACTACTTTTGCGCAAGCGTGGGCAAACCGCAGACGCAGTCTAGAGATGTGGCGACCACCCCCACCACCCACTGATCAGGAGAGACTGTCCCACAGCCCCTCCCACTAACACCGGAGCAGCCTTGATGCCCCCTCCTTAAAGGGGACATATCGCTAAGCTCGTTAGAGAGCACAATGTGCCGGTAGGCGAACACTCGTCTGGCGCATTTCACCCATTGGGTTTAGCTAATTCAACAAAAATCACGGAACTCCTTCAGCCAGCCATTACTTATTTATGGTTCTTCATAAATGCTCATCTGACAGCCCATTAAACAACCAGAATGCGTCAAAATCGTGTTTTTTGAACGTTTTAAAAATTTCGGAAGCAACCGCATAGCTGACATCGGTCAACCTGGAGGAGTGTCTCTTTGCAACACATCCTCATATTTTATTCTGTATTATAACTACTATTTGGTTATTCTATACTACTTCTTCATGTATTTTTCAAATGCAGACATAATCAGGAAATGAGATCCGTCGAACACTGAATTGTTGTTTTTCAGATTTTCTACAAAATGGAAGCTGACTCTAACTTAAGAGGTGCGCTCAATTTACTAGTATGCATTTTACAGCGCATGAGTGTTTACGTATGATATAGCGCCCGTATAAATAGCAGATGTATGTTATGGGGGTTGGAGAAAGTTGTGTGTTGCCTCACACCAGATATTCAATTTAAAGGAGTGGCAGGCGAAGAGAGAAGGATTAAACGACTTCATTCATGCAACTAGAATGATTAGAACAAAACTTCCCTCTCTTCCGTCATCCATGATAACAGCTGGGTGCTAGGGAAGGATGCCAAATTCAGTACGGGCCAATAATAATAGTCTCATGAGAGGATATCGAGAAAGCTGTATTATTACACTGGTTAATCATTCGAGGCGATATAAGGAATGAGTTCAGAATAGATTTTGAAAATTGAGGCGTCACACCATTGATAGGTGAACTGCCGTGAGGCGGCACAAAAGCTGAGAAGTGTCCCAGTTGTAAGAGTGGAATGCCAAAGATCGTGGTAAGTAAAAGCTGAGAAGTGCGATGAGGGGAAGGAGTGACGAAAACATCGCCCACGAATCAGTAAAAGGGAGCGCACGTCGTCCGCTCGGGTCAAACCTCGTGTCGGCAAGGTTCAACAATTAAAGTATAAATGTTGACTGACAGGCGGCTCATGGATTGGCTGCAGATGAAAGATGGGAACACGTCTGAGCTTGGATCTTCGGTCAACGCCGAGGACACTGAACCGATTTGATTTGATCAGAGCCAAACAGTAGTATTCGTGGAGATTAGTTTTCAGCACCTAATACTGGCTCTTACATTGAATAGTATAACTATCTAAAAAATTAGTGATGAGATGAGTGATGCTTAAGAGTCGCCAAATGATTGCGTACTAAAGGAATTCCCCCGCTGACAGTTTGGACAAGAAGGACTTTGAAAAGTGAACGACGCATTTCTGGGCACTCCGCTTGTGCGCATTGCCGACGTACGCGTATTTGAGAAATACGTACTGGGTGTACGCCATTTTCACGATTTAGGGAAGTAAAGTGGCGACTGAGGCCACAATCACGAGCCTTAAGCCGGCTGATTAATTATGAAGTTCTGCAGCTGCTCCACCGTCGGGGATCCCGGATTTGCGCTTCATTACATGTGCAGCTGGCTGAGAGAGTGCTGCGTTAATTTCCAACTTTTTCCAGGCTCGTTACCTCTTCCTCCCTTTCTCATAACTAATTGGGTTACTCTGGATTAGAATAACGTTTTCAGGCTGGTTTAATGTTGGCAACACTGTTTTGGGTGAGGGTGCCAGCTCTACACGATTTAATTAAATTTTTGTAGTAATTATAACGCGTTCGAGACTTGCGCTACATTCACAGGGGAACATCCCCCCCCCTCCACCCGAAGCCACACGAAAAATGTTTGCCATGCTGTAGTTTGCAACCAAAGTACGACCACCTCATGATTCTGCTTATTCCAATTAACTCCGCCGAGTATTTCAGTCAAGATGCGTTTGTTATTTAATGCTTTGGAGTAGCGAAGGAACTGAATATACTGAGCTGAAGTTAGCTACAAATTCATAATCAAAAGTTTGACCGTTTGCCCAGCCGTCCTGAAAATTTGTACCCGTCAATACAAAACCAACTTCGAATCTGGGGTGGAACTTTTTTAGTTCTTCGAAATTTGGGGCCTCATTCGAAAATTGGCTACCTATGACTTTGTCTGTTTCCCCTGAAGTTGTGAATAATCGCAGACATGAATATGGAACACAATCAGGAGCAAGGGAAGATGGGAAAACTAAAAACATAACGAGGCACGTCCAGAAAGTGGATGTTCTAAGGCCGTAAGTGCGGGATACTCGATAGTATCCAAACTGCCTAGGTGGTGACCGTTTGCGCGAATCGTGTCGATAAAAAATCCCGCCAAGAAAGAGGTGCGCTCCGACATCCGGTTCCTTGTCGCAGAGAGTAAAACGCCGATGGAACTTTTTTCAGAGGATCGAAGGGGTTTATAGTGGAGAAGAAGGAACGTTTTCAAGTGGTAACGAGTTCAGCGAAGGAAGAATGCTCACGACGATCAGAGAAGTGGGAGGCCTTCCATTTTGACTGATGAGCTGGTCGAGGACGCTGTTCGTGAAGACCGCCGATTGGCAGTGGATGAACTTGTTGCAGTGTTTCCGCAACTCTCTAGATCTCTCGTGCACGAAACAATCACTGAAACTCTCGTGTTCAGAAAAATGTGTGCAAAGTGGGTGCTAAAACAATTGACACAACAGAACAAAGTGAATCAATCGGGTCGTCTGCGCTCGCGAGTTAGCTGAGCGATTTCAATTGGAAGGTGAGGATTTATTTAACTCCATTGTGACTGGAGATGAGACGCGGGTAGCTCACTACACTGCAGAGTCGAAAAGACAATCATTTCAGTAGCGGCACACGTCTTCTTCCTCTACTAGTGAACTCAAAACCTCCATTTCGGGCAACAAAATCATGGTCACCATTTTTGGGACTAAAAAAGAGTCATTCAGGCCCCAAGGGGAGACGCTTAATGCAGTTCGATACTGTGGAGCCCTTAATAACTTTCGAGAGAGCAATCCAAAACAACCAAAGAGGAATGTTGACAAAAGGAGTGTGTGCTAGTTGCACGTCAACGCCCGCCCCCACACGGCCAACGTCACCAAAGAACTGTTGGATTCCTAAAGTTAACGTACCTGTTAGGTGAGTCCGTCTCCTCTGGCTTGTGAGTTACTGTGGGCAAGCACTTTCGATGTAAAGACATCATCGTCTGGCCGTTAAGTCAGTCAGTTGGTTGTGGTCTTTATATACGAAAGGAAGGTAAACGGGATGATGGAGCGTCGGGGAAGGGTCGGGGAGAGGAGGTCATGTACCTCAGGAAGAAACCCCCTAGAGATAAATAGGACGTGTTGGATGGTCTGTCAATTGTGGAATTTACGTCTTTTCTGTGTAGGGTGGTCTGTAAATCCGTCAGTTGGTTGTTTTCGTTTGTGTAGTGTTTTGAGTGGTGTGAATATGGTGTCGCATTTTGTGTTGATTTGTTCATTTATGATCTGTCCATTGAAGTTTTTTGTTTATAAATTTCCATGTTTTCTAATATGTTCAGTTTTCGTCCTTTGTATTGTTTGTGTAGTAAGATGGTGCAGTCCTGTATTTTGGTGGGTTCGTGTCCAGTTGTTTTGAGGTGGTTGGCAAAGTTTGAATCGTCTTTGTTCCTACTAAGAGATTTAATGTGTTCTGAGTATCTGGTCCGTATTTTTCGTCCTGTCTGTCCTATGTATGCGTTTTTACAAGTACAAGTTATTTTATACACCCCACTTTGGTCGAGTGGGTCTGTCTTTTCAGTCTTTGCAGTTAGTTTGGTTCTAAGTGTGTTGTCCGTACGTAATGCAATTTGTATACCTTCCTTTCGGAGGATATTAGTTATTCCGTATATTTGTGGTCCTGTGTACGTGAATGTGCAGCGTCTTGTTAAAGTCTGTGTATTTTCTGTTTTTGAGTCGTTTGTTTTGGAGTCATATTGTCTTAATAATTTGTTTATTGTTTTTTTAGAGTAACCGTTATTTTCTGCGATAGTATTTATAATATCAAGTTCTTTTTTGTAATTTTGTTCGGATAGTGGGATCGTTTTTAGTCTCCGTATCATGTGTCTGAATGCACTTAGTTTATGTTGTTGAGGGTGGTTTGATGTAAAATGTATGGTCGTGTCGGTAGCGGTAGGTTTTCTAAAAATGTCGTATTGTAGTTCGTTGTCCAACCGTGTGATTTTTAGGTCCAAGTAATTAAGAGTTTTATTTTGTTCTTTGTCCATGTCATATTGGATGTTATGGTGGATATTGTTTAATTCCTTTAGTATGTCGTCAGTGTTATCGCGGCCTAATACGCAGATGATATCATCTACATATCTGGCGTAGTGTTTGATATCGTGTTTTGTCATTAAGGTCTGGATGTGAGTTTCTTCGTAATGTTGTAGAAATATTTCAGTTAATATGGACGAGGTAGGGTTTCCCATACCTAATCCATCTTTTGGCTTGTATATGCTATTGTTAAATTGAAAGTAATTTTGCCCGAGTGTCAGTTTGGTGAGGTTGGTGACGTTTCTAGTGGTTGTCGTGTCTATTTGCCTTATTTTGGTTTGTAGTATGTTAATGGTTTCTTTTATTGGTATGGAGGGATATAAGTTTTTTATATCTAATGATACCAATCTAGTGTTTGGAGTTATAGTTACGTCTTTTAATCTAGTGGTGAGTTCTTCTGTGTTGCGTATCGTATATCTGTTTGGTAATGTAATGGTACTTTTTAGCATTGTTGTCAAATATTTTGAGAGTTTATATGCTGGTGCAGATGTGAAGTTTATGACTGGTCTGATGGGTGTATCCTTTTTGTGAATTTTGGTTGTCCTTTTAGTAGTGGTGGTTTTGGGTTCATGTTTATGTATTTATAATGTTGTTCTTTTGGTATGTTAGTATGGTTTCTAAGTGCATTACGTATTTGTGTTTGATACGAGTCCGTAGGGTCTTCTTTCAGTTTTGTGCATTGTGTTTGGTTGATGAAGTCAGTCGTTTTGTTTATGTAGTTCTGTTTATCTAATATAACAATGACGTTTCCTTTGTCTGCTTTTGTCAAAATTAAATTATTGTTGTTGAGTTTGGTCCTAATTTGTATAGCTGTTTTTACGTCTTTGTGGTCCGTCCTGTTCTTTTTGTATTGTTTGATAGTTTGTTCGATTTTGTCTTCAATTTTGTGGCGTATGCGTTCTTGGTTTTCAATCGGTAGATATTGTATGGCTGTCTCAGCGTCCAAAATGTTCGTTTCAATTTCTTTTTGTTAGTCAGTTGAAGGTAAGTTATGTTTGAGTCCTCTTTCTAATAATTGCGATTCGTTATCAGTGAATTTTACGTCCGTCAAGTTAACTGTTCTACTATGAAATGTTGTAGCAGGTTTCGAGATAGGGTCTAGTTTTTTCTTAAGTTTGTCGAGTTTTCTGTCCATATTCTTGTATTTGTTAGTCATGATTGTATTCGTCTTTGTACGTAGGTAGTCTAGGAAATCTATAAATATGTCGTGTAAATTGTTTTTCGTCATTATGTTGGCCGATTCTAAGTGTATTTTGTATATTTCCTATTAAGTTTGTCTTTTTAATGTATAGCGTCAGTATTTCTGTCCTGATCCAAAGTTTTTGAGCTAAATGTTTTGTTTTTTGTGCAGAGTATGTCTGTCTGTTGATCTGTATGAGTGCGTATTTTGGTGTTATATTGTGAGTGAGGCATTGTTTGTTGTAGCGTATGTTAGCGATTGTTTTGTGTAGTTGTAGCGTCTTGTTGGTCAGTCTTGTTAGTAGTACCTTAGCCGGACTGGCTGTGTCAGGTATTAAAGAAATTGGGTTATGTCCGCCAGTAGGCAAATTACTAAAGTTAACGTACCTGTTAGGTGAGTCCGTCTCCTCTGGCTTGTGAGTTACTGTGGGCAAGCGCTTTCGATGTAAAGACATCATCGTCTGGCCGTTAAGTCAGTACTGGAGTCAGTCAGTTAGTCTTGGTCTTTATATACAAAAAGAAAGGTGAAAGGGGTGATGGAGCGTCGGGGAAGGGGCGGGGAGAGGAGGTCATGTACCTCAGGGGGAAACCCCCTAGAGATAAATGGGACGTGTTGGATGGTCTGTCAATTGTGGAATTTACGTCTTTTCTGTGTAGGGTGGTCTGTAAATCCGTCAGTTGGTTGTTTTCGTTTGTGTAGTGTTTTGAGTGGTGTGAATATGGTGTCGCATTTTGGATTTACAGACCACCCTACACAGAAAAGACGTAAATTCCACAATTGACAGACCATCCAACACGTCCCATTTATCTCTAGGGGGTTTCCCCCTGAGGTACATGACCTCCTCTCCCCGCCCCTTCCCCGACGCTCCATCACCCCTTTCACCTTTCTCTTTGTACATATAGGCCACGACTAACTGACTGACTCCAGTACTGACTTAACGGCCAGACGATGATGTCTTTACATCGAAAGCGCTTGCCCACAGTAACTCACAAGCCAGAGGAGACGGACTCACCTAACAGGTACGTTAACTTTAGTAATTTGCCTACTGGCGGACATAACCCAATTTCTTTAATACCTGACACAGCCAGTCCGGCTAAGGTACTACTAACAAGACTGACCAACAAGACGCTACAACTACACAAAACAATCGCTAACATACGCTACAACAAACAATGCCTCACTCACAATATAACACCAAAATACGCACTCATACAGATCAACAGACAGACATACTCTGCACAAAAACAAAACATTTAGCTCAAAAACTTTGGATCAGGACAGAAATACGGACGCTATACATTAAAAGACAAACTTAATAGGGAAATATACAAAATACACTTAGAATCGGCCAACATAATGACGAAAAACAATTTACACGACATATTTATAGATTTCCTAGACTACCTACGTACAAAGACGAATACAATCATGACTAACAAATACAAGAATATGGACAGAAAACTCGACAAACTTAAGAAAAACTAGACCCTATCTCGAAACCTGCTACAACATTTCATAGTAGAACAGTTAACTTGACGGACGTAAAATTCACTGATAACGAATCGCAATTATTAGAAAGAGGACTCAAACATAACTTACCTTCAACTGACTAACAAAAAGAAATTGAAACGAACATTTTGGACGCTGAGACAGCCATACAATATCTACCGATTGAAACCAAGAACGCATACGCCACAAAATTGAAGACAAAATCGAACAAACTATCAAACAATACAAAAAGAACAGGACGGACCACAAAGACGTAAAAACAGCTATACAAATTAGGACCAAACTCAACAACAATAATTTAATTTTGACAAAAGCAGACAAAGGAAACGTCATTGTTATATTAGATAAACAGAACTACATAAACAAAACGACTGACTTCATCAACCAAACACAATGCACAAAACTGAAAAAGACCCTACGGACTCGTATCAAACACAAATACGTAATGCACTTAGAAACCATACTAACATACCAAAAGAACAACATTATAAATACATAAACATGAACCCAAAACCACCACTACTCAAAGGACAACCAAAATTCACAAAAAGGATACACCCATCAGACCAGTCATAAACTTCACATCTGCACCAGCATATAAACTCTCAAAATATTTGACAACAATGCTAAAAAGTACCATTACATTACCAAACAGATATAATGATACGCAACACAGAAGAACTCACCACTAGATTAAAAGACGTAACTATAACTCCAACACTAGATTGGTATCATTAGATATAAAAAACTTATATCCCTCCATACCAATAAAAGAAACCATTAACATACTACAAACCAAAATAAGGCAAATAGACACGACAACCACTAGAAACGTCACCAACCTCACCAAACTGACACTCGGGCAAAATTACTTTCAATTTAACAATAGCATATACAAGCCAAAAGATGGATTAGGTATGGGAAACCCTACCTCGTCCATATTAACTGAAATATTTCTACAACATTACGAAGAAACTCACATCCAGACCTTAATGACAAAACACGATATCAAACACTACGCCAGATATGTAGATGATATCATCTGCGTATTAGGCCGCGATAACACTGACGACATACTAAAGGAATTAAACAATATCCACCATAACATCCAATATGACATGGACAAAGAACAAAATAAAACTCTTAATTACTTGGACCTAAAAATCACACGGTTGGACAACGAACTACAATACGACATTTTTAGAAAACCTACCGCTACCGACACGACCATACATTTTACATCAAACCACCTCAACAACATAAACTAAGTGCATTCAGACACATGATACGGAGACTAAAAACGATCCCACTATCCGAACAAAATTACAAAAAAGAAATTGATATTATAAATACTATCGCAGAAAATAACGGTTACTCTAAAAACAATAAACAAATTACTAAGACAATATGACTCCAAAACAAACGACAACAGAAAATACACAGACTTTAACAAGACGCTGCACATTCACGTACACAGGACCACAAATATACGGAATAACTAATATCCTCCGAAAGGAAGGTATACAAATTGCATTACGTACGGACAACACACTTAGAACCAAACTAACTGCAAAGACTGAAAAGACAGACCCACTCGACCAAAGTGGGTGTATAAAATAACTTGTACTTGTAAAACGCATACATAGGACAGACAGGACGAAAAATACGGACCAGATACTCAGAACACATTAAATCTCTTAGTAGGAACAAAGACGATTCAAACTTTGCCAACCACCTCAAAACAACTGGACACGAACCCACCAAAATACAGGACTGCACCATCTTACTACACAAACAATACAAAGGACGAAAACTGAACATATTAGAAAACATGGAAATTTATAAACAAAAAAACTTCAATGGACAGATCATAAATGAACAAATCAACACAAAATGCGACACCATATTCACACCACTCAAAACACTACACAAACGAAAACAACCAACTGACGGATTTACAGACCACCCTACACAGAAAAGACGTAAATTCCACAATTGACAGACCATCCAACACGTCCCATTTATCTCTAGGGGGTTTCTTCCTGAGGTACATGACCTCCTCTCCCCGACCCTTCCCCGACGCTCCATCATCCCGTTTACCTTCCTTTCGTATATAAAGACCACAACCAACTGACTGACTTAACGGCCAGACGATGATGTCTTTACATCGAAAGCGCTTGCCCACAGTAACTCACAAGCCAGAGGAGACGGACTCACCTAACAGGTACGTTAACTTTAGGAATCCAACAGTTCTTTGGTGACGTTGGCCGTGTGGGGGCGGGCGTTGACGTGCAACTAGCACACTCCTTTTGTCAACATTCCTCTTTGGTTGTTTTGGATTGCTCTCTCGAAAGTTATTAAGGGCTCCACAGTATCGAAGTGCATTGAGGGTCTCCCCTTGGCGCCTGAATGACTCTTTTTTAGTCCCAAAAATGGTGACCATGATTTTGTTGCCCGAAATGGAGGTTTTGAGTTCACTAGTAGAGGAAGAAGACGTGTGCCGCTACTGAAATGATTGTCTTTTCGACTCTGCAGTGTAGTGAGCTACCCGCGTCTCATCTCCAGTCACAATGGAGTTAAATAAATCCTCACCTTCCAATTGAAATCGCTCAGCTAACTCGCGCGCAGACGACCCGATTGATTCACTTTGTTCTGTTGTGTCAATTGTTTTAGCACCCACTTTGCACACATTTTTCTGAACACGAGAGTTTCAGTGATTGTTTCGTGCACGAGAGATCTAGAGAGTTGCGGAAACACTGCAACAAGTTCATCCACTGCCAATCGGCGGTCTTCACGAACAGCGTCCTCGACCAACTCATCAGTCAAAATGGAAGGCCTCCCACTTCTCTGATCGTCGTGAGCATTCTTCCTTCGCTGAACTCGTTACCACTTGAAAACGTTCCTTCTTCTCCACTATAAACCCCTTCGATCCTCTGAAAAAAGTTCCATCGGCGTTTTACTCTCTGCGACAAGGAACCGGATGTCGGAGCGCACCTCTTTCTTGGCGGGATTTTTATCGACACGATTCGCGCAAACGGTCACCACCTAGGCAGTTTGGATACTATCGAGTATCCTGCACTTACGGCCTTAGAACATCCACTTTCTGGACGTGCCTCGTTATGTTTTTAGTTTTCCCATCTTCCCTTGCTCCTGATTGTGTTCCATATTCATGTCTGCGATTATTCACAACTTCAGGGGAAACAGACAAAGTCATAGGTAGCCAATTTTCGAATGAGGCCCCAAATTTCGAAGAACTAAAAAAGTTCCACCCCAGATTCGAAGTTGGTTTTGTATTGACGGGTACAAATTTTCAGGACGGCTGGGCAAACGGTCAAACTTTTGATTATGAATTTGTAGCTAACTTCAGCTCAGTATATTCAGTTCCTTCGCTACTCCAAAGCATTAAATAACAGGTACTCACCTAACAGGTACGTTAACTTTAGTGAAGAAAGAGGTCCTGAACTGGCAGAAAGAGTTGGCGGGAGAATTCTTCGAAGAGGGTATCAAGAAGCTTTTGCCGAGGCTCAAAACATATATAGAGCGCGAAGGCGATTATGTAGAAGAATAAGTGAAATGTTAACCTACGAAACCCTGTAATTTACCTTACCATATATGAATATGTAGCTGACTTCTACCCAGGTCCGAAGTAACACCTAAACTCGACGATCTGCTTTATATACATGCGCTGTTTTAAGATATTCATCGCATTTCAGCGGAAACGTTCATTAAGTACGAAGCACATCTGGTTAGTTGAGAGTACCCCGTAAGTTGTATCAGAATCGTTCGAGCTGTTTCTGAGGAAATCTGGAAAACGACGGTTTAATGTGCGAGAAACGGAGCTACCGAGCTATCGAGGATACATCCTCATTCGAAGGATAAATTGAGTTAGTAGAAGAAACCATGAACACAAATGAATTGAGGTAGCCAAGGAAAGTTGTGTGATGAGGCTCACCTGATATTTCACTACATATCTCTAGGAGTTGCGTAAGTGAACCGCGGAAGAACTAAGCGGAAAAAACGAGAAGTTTCGGTTATTTCATCCCGTTCGGAGTTCTTTGATCAATGACGCTGTTTATCTGCACGATCGCTCTTAAGCTTGGCAAGGAATACCGAGGTAGTTAGTTCCAGCGCTGATATGCGAGGGGATGATGGTCGCTTGCTATAAATCTCCCGGAGATATTTTCCAAGGATTACGCGCTTGATGAAAAGAAGTGTTTGTTTCTCTTCTTTCGGATTTAATTCCATCGCTACCAGCAGAGTCCTTCGCCCATTTTGAATTGATCGGAAACTCGCTATGTAGGGAATTGCCAACGTTCCCCAAAAGAAAACATTCATTTCTCTTGTAATATATTCAATGTCGATACTTACTGCCCCATAATTTTCCATCGCCGTTAGTTTGTTCGCTGCGTAACTGATCCTCAACTGTAATATTTTTTGTTATTTGACGGGTATTCGCAAACGTGCGCTGAAACTGAAGTAATTGTGAGGTTGTGAACTCACGTACGAGTATATGAGGAGGCGAGAGGCCTAAGACCACTGCCCTTCGCCGAGCTGGAGTTCTTGCTTTGTAATACCGCGTTCTCTGGTAAGTGGTCTTTATCGACCTGTAAGTTCCCCAAGGTGAATGCCCACGGTACATACACTTCGAGATACGATGAACCATTCGTGAAACCATTCGCGGATTCCGCCGACTGAACGCAAACTCCGATACTCGGTAAACGACGAACTAAAACGGTGTATCGTGAGACCACGAAAGTTTTTGAACAATAATGAAAAGAAAATGGCTGCGAACTGCGCGAGCAGATGATTCATAGTAATCTCTGGGCCCGGTATTGCTGGCAAGGGGGGGGGGGAGGAGTACACCTCCCTGAGGACATCCCCTCGCATGACAGACAGCGTTTCCGTCGTCCAGGCATTCAGCCGAGCATTCACTTCGTTCCTTCCTACTGCACCCGTGACTTGGTCCCCCATCGGTCTAAAGAGCAGCGTTAAGTACCTTCTCTTACCTCCAATGTCTCCTCCAGCTGTGTCATCAATTCGTTCAGAACAGTCTCAGTAGATTTCCCCTTCTGATATTATTGAAATCGTTTTATTGCTATAGCCTTTTTACTTTCCTTGGGTCTACAAAGTAGAAAGGAAAGTCACGTAATCGGCTGAAATTTTTTTTTGAGTTTTCTTCAGATCTTTACGTTTCAGACCCTCCTGAGTCCGAAAAACACTATTTGGGAAAATGGTCTGTGTGTCTGAGAACGATTTTTAGAGAAAACAACCGTACCAAATCGATTCAAACTTCATATCTCGCCCGCAGGTTACCATGGGACGCTGAAATGAGGATATGAACGAAATCCACCGAAAGTTAACTATAGTTATGATAGTGATCAAAACACCAAATATTTTTTTTCTCAAAAACGGCTCTAACGATTTTGATTAAATTTTTTATATTGGTAGCTCTCAATATGGCAACTATACCATAAAATTCCCATTTGTGGGAAAATGACGAGAGCAGCACAATAAATTACCAAAATTTTCGACGAAATCGATTTTTGCGCGGTTTTTAGAGAAAACGATCGTAACAAATCGGCTCAAACATGATATCTAGTTTCCTTTTAAACTCTGCTGAAATGTTACTAGAATGTTTAAATCGTCAACCACTCGTGTACATGGCTTTTTCCACTTAGTCAATTCATTTATCACTCAGTTCATTTGAACTTGGTCGAACAACACTTTACGGCTGCAAGAAGCGGCAGCGCTTACAGTTACGGAATTTGTTGTGCTGCTCGAACTCGTTCGGGAATGATTACGAGCAGCCCTGAAATTCCGGAGTAGTAAAAAAAGTAGAAAAAAAGCCATGTACCTGAGTGAATTGACGTAGAATAAAATTCCCATTTGTGGGAAAATGACGAGAGCAGCAAAATAAATTATCAAACTTTTCCACGAAAAGCGTTTTTGCCGCGGTTTTTCCTTATAAACTCCGCTAGAATATTGATAGAATGTTTACAAAAATTGGTATCGTAGTCCAATTCAATACCTATAGGGAGAGTGTTTAAAAACGCTCATGAAATACATGGGGCTCACTCCAGAAATTCCTGAATATCAACTCCACCACCAGTTCTAAAAGTTTGTACCCAATAACTCTGCCAAAGCGATTACTATCGTTCTTCAAAAAATGTGTGTTTACAGCCTAATTAATTATCTGTGTACCAATTGCTCAATAATGGTCCTGCAATGAGTACGAGCTGCACAATAAATTCCGGAACTGTAAGCGCTACCGCTTTCTGCTGCCGTGAAATGTTGTTTGTTCACGTTCAAATGAACTGAGTGAATTGATTAAATAGAATTAGCCATGTAGAAAGTGAATTGACGTAGAGCAAAGGAAAGTTGTGTGTTGCAACGCACCAGATATTTTATGCGTGACGATGGCCCCGGCAATGGTAGCACAAATCTCGGCTTGAAAACCTGTTAAAGTGGCGTGCCCGTGCCCTCCAGAGTGTAGATGTTGAGACCAGTAGGAGGCTATCCACAATCACACCCAGATACTTGACTTGCTCACTGAACTGAAGTGTTTTGCCCATAATTTCCTGTCATAACAACAGTACGTATTTGCATTTGCCTTGTAAATGACACTATGACCTTTTTGAATGAAACGAATGGGGTTTTGAACTCCGGAAAATTTGGGGTAGCTCCTACGTATCTCGTGGACGTTATTAAATTCTCATCGTACGAATATAGGTGGTTTATGCCCCCCCCCCCCCACGATTTTCGTGAGGATCTCTTATGTCTTAATAGCGTCAGTCTTAAAAATCCACGTTCTTACACGTGACCAGTCCTCCGTCGTCTGAATACTAATAAAACTATTTGTGTGTGCGCCCAAAAACGAAACTACGAATTCTGTTCATGATGAAGCATTAGAAAATTGAATTATATCTTAACAGTTATTTAAAACAATTTAAAAGCAATTGAATTTCAATATTCATAGCCGTATCTGTCAGGTCAGCTAGTGATGACGTATTGTAAACGTAAATATTTTTGCCACGTAATCCCTTAAACAGAAGTCGCGAACTACGTTTTTCAAAAAGTATATCCTGATTTAAAACTCTCCCACAGCTCAAATAAAACGGAGTTGAATGTTGCTGATGCGCAGCACGAAAGTAGGGTTTTCCATTTGCGCGAAAAGGGTTTACGGGCGTTCGGAATGTTTTTACGTCTCCCGTCCGTAGTAAAAAAATTCGTATAGCTGCTTGATGGATGACCTTTTCAAATAGCAATAAATGACGAGTCAACCTTCATTCGGAGTATGTCTAAAGATGTGAAGACGTCACCGCGGCTGCGCTGCATACCACACTTCACAATCGTTAATTTTCCCCACTGCGTCAAGGAGCCTCGACGTTTTGCTTTATTATTCATTCTGAATACTTCGAGTTTTCGGTCGGGAAAATAATTTTAACCCCCCCCCCCCAATACCGAATTTGACGTTTTGAGTTTCAAGGCGTGAGGATTCTAAATGTCTGTCCGCCGCTCAGGTCATATTTTACCTTCAACGTGAACGAAGAATTCGTTCTTTCCTGCTAAATTCCATTTTTGATCTAGTTCTGCCCGCCTGTGCGGCAATCCGATCGGACGAAACTGATGTTATGGGCAAAAAATAGTTAAATCATTAGCCATCAACGGAATATTGAAGGTATCATATCGTGTTTGGTATCGTTTCTATGGTATTCTTCGTTATTGAGTCGAATAGGAGGGGACTGTGTGTGTGTTCAGGAATGTGTCTAGACGGACAACAGTGAAATTACAGTAAAACCCCTGCAAGTTATGATACTACGGTTTATTATTCTCTTGAACAGTGTAACCTTGTCTCACACCACCCAGACCCATCCTATTCGATTCAGCATCGAAAAATACCGGTAAACGATACGAAACACTACCTAACTACTACGAAATGACGAAAATGACAAATTCCAGGCAATTGGCACGACGTTGCGATGCGAGTCAAGCTGTTGGGTGGTTTTAAAGAGACGGGAGGGGGGGGGGAGTACTACAGATGATGAAGCGATTGATTTCGTAGTTAATGACCCGTGAGTTATTTCAATTTTTGGGCTTTGGCTCACTACAATACTTGTGGTTTCACTATTTCTCTGAGAGTTGTTCCATTCGGCGTATTGAAGTTGAACACGGCGTATTTGCGATAAAATTGCCGAAATTCCGTTTATGTTAATTTGTTCAACCATTTCTTGCCCATAACAACCATGGGCTTCGTTCGATCGGATTGCCGAGCAGGCGGGCACAACCAGATACCAAATGGGATTTTTTGGACGATGCTTAAGGCACAAAACGGCCCAGACGGAGATAGCGGACGGACATTGCAGATTTGAGATCCCAATGTTTTGAAACGTAAAGTATCAAATTTTGTTGGGGGGATTGAAAACAATTTTTCCTGAGCGAAAGCATAGGTGTGTTATTCAGAATGAATAACAAACCAATATAGTGAGGCAAATTGTTGTAGCTGAAAGAACTCACGGGACAATATAGCGAAGGCTATCTTTTCTCCCTAGCCTGCTCTCATTTCCTCTTGCAGCCTCCCGTATCATTTCAAACACCCGTGAGTTGGACTCGTAGCGTCGTACCAATCGCCTAGCGTCGCCTAGAAAATGTACGTTTTCGTTGTAACGTTGCAGTCAGGTCATGTTTCGTAAGGTTTATGCGTCAAGCTGGATAACCAAAAAACTATCGGGAGGATCGATAGTCATCTCGTTTGTTGTAGCAATTTGGCAATGTCCGTTTGTCACTGGATCGAATGATTCAAGGCTCAGAGGTGTAGTAACACGCCGAAGTCGTTAGCGAATTTCTAGAAAAACAACAGTGTCATGATTGTATTAACAAACACAGCAATGAATAGCTGCCTGCACCATTCGCGTGAGATCCAACCAAACGTTTGCGCTTTTAATAGAATAGTCCGTTAAAATGGGCGCAGAATGTTCTATTTTTAGACTAATGCATTCATTCAGTAGATATGAGTTATTTAGAATGTATATAGAATAAATTATGTGCAATTTGACACTAATCTCAGGTACAAGGCTATTTACTTAGTCATGGTTAGCTTCTACCCCGTTGTCTGGGCACCACTAGAGAGCTGCACTCCTGTGGATCACCAAGTCCTTCAAGACAGCATCCACTGAAGCACTCCAAGTGCTCAGTTACCAGTAGGCTTGGCCGATCAGCGCTCCTTACATACCTCCCCACTGAATGAAAACTTGCCGCACTAGATGACCGGGAAGCGAGAGAGGAATCCTCATCAGAGGAACGTGACACGTGTGAGTGCTTTGCCAGCATCGCTGAATCTGTTATGAGAAAACGAGTCGAGCCAGGCCGCTTCGAGACATGGTAACTTCAATCAGTGGCCCCACTTCTTTCCGACGTGCTTGTCTAATGTAGTTCCCACAACAGCGAGCGACGGTTGTTGAAAGACCAACCTAACCTGCTGCTACTAAACGAACTTACAGTTTGACCCAGTTTGCAAAGTACTGCAAGTGAGTAATTAGGTCGAGTGGGAAGCCAGATTAAGGATGGATGGGTTTCCCAGGGTCATACCTCCGCGTGGTGACATATGGGCGTCAGTCGTATATCCACATGTCTGGGTTCGGTGGATGCTGAGCTAGTACCATTGCACATGACGTTCATAAACGGCAGATATACCTCTCTTATGAGTGTTCAGGAACAGTCATAACGAAAAGGAAACGAACCTGTACCTTCAAAATCTTCGAACAGATTGGACTAGTGTGGAAGGTTTTGTCGAGGTTATGAGCTCATAATAGTTCAATCTGTTATTTACTAGTAAGGTCTGTTTCGCTTTTGTTCGTTTCTCCGAATGTTAGTATTTTAAGATGATGCTTAAGAAATTAGGCGAAACGTCGGCCTAGAGAATGTATTTCATTCATCCTGCCTGGCTCTCAAGAATTCACACCAGAACAATCACTATAGTTATTTCCTCTCCTCTACCACTACTTCACGCATTTCGTAAATATGTCTTTGTGTCTATTCATTTATCATCAATGTTCATCATAACTGCAAGTTTGTGATTAAAAAAAATGTTTCCACACTTGATCTAATTTCACTCGGGCGCAATTAGAAAGTACCCCAACCAGATGCACAGCAAAGCATTTAACTCTACGTGAGAAAATGAGGTCGCATTTGTCATCATGTTTGGAATATTCTGTACCAATAATATCGGGGTTTTTATTTAATAAGAGATTGTGTCAGAGCTCTAAAAACATAAACCTATTATAGCGCTTCGTTCGTGTTTAAAGACGGCTCCCGCGGTTTTTAGGTACGTTGAAGGATCACAAATAAATTATAGTCGCGGATCTTGATGCAGCGGAAACCTCATTTAATCGTACGATTCCATCAACAGCGCCGAGGATTTTCAACTAATTCTGTTGGGTTTCTCACTAAACTCACACTGAGGCCGGTAATGTGTCAAGAGATCTGGTGGTCTCGGAGGGAGCGAGGGGACAGGGAGGGAGTGAAAATAAATTATCGCTCTAGAGATTAACTGGACAGGAAAGCCCGGGAAACTGTCTCTGCTTCAATTACGAAATGATTGCGGCCGACAGATGGACCACCGGGTTTGCTGTATTGGCCCGTTGACACCTTTAACTTCTCCGAATTGTTGATACCGTCAACACTGTTACTTGATCGTTTGTCGATACTTCAACTTGACAATCACAGTTATTGCTTCAAGACGCCGTACCGATCGATTGAACTAGGAAACTCAAGCTGCCAACAACTATCGATACTTGAGAACGCCAGAGCCTGGGGACGCGTCTCCTGGTTCCAATCACGAGCCGCCCAGCTGCTGCACCTCGTAACACTAAGTGGTGATTAGCAAGACCTTGTTGCCGAGAGCTCTGAAATGTATTTCCATATTTTCTATTTGGACAAGTAACAGTAGTTTACTTGCTGTGAACTTTTGTTAGATTCCCATGACGCTCAGTTCGCTATACGTAGAACAGTGAAGTCGCTACTGAAGTTTTCAACACAGCAAGAGTTTTGTTGCTTATGCGCAGATCCGTTTGAGCAAAATATAGGCCAGTCCCTTCAAGACAGCCGAAGGAAGTCCTTAGACGCCCCAGAAGAAAGCGATACGACACTCGATGACTAGGATAGCAGTACACGTAGGATATTGTGCGTAATATACTGACAACTCCTATCTATAATGCTGACTAAGGCAAGAATTACAGCAATCCCCAGCTCTGATCCTGTACTCGGGCGGTATGCACTACTACAACGGATTTAAAGGCCTTCCAATCTGAGCTACAGGCTGACAAATCTATGTCTACCAGGCCAGTTCTATACATCGTTTAGCATAATTTAGAATTTTACATAATTTCTAGAAAGTTTAACAAAATCGGATGAAAGTTTTGAAGGTGATCAGCATTGGATGGAGTTAACTGCAGACGCACTCGAAATCAGATTGACACTTTCTTTAGCTTCGTGGGCGAATACGATCACCTTTGACATTGAGAAAAAAGATAACGGACGTTGTCACAGTCATGACGATTTAACACTCAAACCTGCATAAGCCAGCGTTGCCACGTGTATAGTGTTTCACGGTTTGAACGAAAAAGCTCGCGGGTTTATTCTAAAAAACCGTCCCCACGAAATCAACTCAGTAGGACGAAACGAAAGGGATGTTACTCGCAGACCAGTAAAAACGTGTTACTGCGCGCGTGCGAGCCTGAACGAGACTTGAATGATAATGAGAAGCTTAACGTTCGTGAGACCTTTGAGCTGCTCCGCTCTATTTTGGAATATTCGAGAGGTGTCTCTAACTTAATTGCGGAGGTTTTTGCGACGAATATTACGGAGAAAGTACAATAGTCGACATCGTGCGAATCCAACCCCCGAAATTCGGTCAAAATGTGCTTGTACACTCAGACAGTTGCTTTCCAAATAGAGTGGCTCGTGACAACTGAATTTCAAAATCTGGAGCGTCACAGAGCTAAGCAACTTGAGTGCAATAAAACACAGAAACGTTGATATTAGTGCTGCAGAATGATTCTGGGTTGGCCTATCCCCCCCCCTCCCCCTTGAACACCATCCGTTGCAGTTGAATCTAATGAAAGCGACTTTGTAGAAAAGCTCTTTTTCCTCGCCTCAACCTTGTTAATTGTTTTACTGTATGGTCCAGATGCGATAGAGAATTCAGTCAGAGAATGGGAGTCTTCTAACGGGCCCCTGCAGTGAATGTTTTCATCTGCTATGGCAAAATCAATAACCAGGTGATCTATCTACGTTGCTCTCGCCAACCCAATAGTTTTGGAAGTAGGTTATTACGGGATTCAGCTGTGATATCTACGAACTACACGACTCCCGGCACATCGTTGAAAGTTGGCAACACCTACTTGGTGAGCAGCTCTATATACTCAAAGGTTGGGGGTCTCCGAAAGGTGATCTGGCGATTGCATCGGCATAGAAACCGCAGGGTTGTCCTCGTAGTCTGGCGAGAGCACTCTGGAGTGGTGGTGGTTGAAGGCTGACGGCTACCGGTGCGCCGAATTGCCTTAAATTGATAGAACAAACAGGTCGGCTGTGGCTGTTCACGTCACTAACATCAATGCAAGCAACCGCCGCCTAGGTTCTCGTTCGTGCTTCAGCCACCACTTGCTTTCTCACACCAAAGGTTTTTTACTTTCCTTGCTCTACGAAGTAGAAAGGAAAGTTATGTAATCGGCTGAAAAAAAAATTTTGAGTTCTCTTCAGATCTTTACGTTTCAGACCCCCCTGAGTCCGAAAAACATTATTTGGGAAAATGGTCTGTGTGTCTGTGAACGATTTTTAGAGAAAACCACCGTACCAAATCAGCTCAAACTTGATATCTCGCTCGAAAGTCACCATGGGACGCCAAAATAAGGGTTTGAACAAAATCCACCGAAAGTTAACTATAGTTATCATAGTGATCAAAACACCAAATATTTTTTTTCTCAAAAACGGCTCTAACGATTTTGATTAACTTTTTTATATTGGTAGCTCTCAATAAGGCAATGATACTATAAAATTCTCATTCGTGGGAAAATGACGAGAGCAGCACAATAAATTATCAAAATTTTCGACCAAAAGCGTTTTTCGCGCAGTTTTTTCCTTATAAACTCCGCTGGAATTCTTGTAGAATGTTTAAAAAAATTGGTATTGTAGTCCAATCCAATACCTAAAGGGTGAGTGTTTAAAAACGCTCATGAGATGCATGGGGCTCACTCCAGAAATTCCTGAATTTCAACTACCGCCGTTTCGCTTACTACCAGTTCTAAAACTTTTTACCACAATAACTCTGCAAAAGTGATTAGTATCCTCTTCAAAAAAATCGTGCGTACAGCCTCATTGATTCTCTGTGTCCCAATTGCTCAATAATGGTCCGGGAATGAGTGCAAGCAGAACAATAAATTCCGGAACTGTGAGCGCTATTTGCTTTCTGCCGCCGTGAAGTGTTGTTTGACCAAGTGAATTGACGTAGAGCTAAGGAAAGTTGTGTGTTGCAACGCACCAGATATTTAACCTTGTGGGGTGAGAACGTTGGAGCGTTCTTTTAGTGAATTCTGCAGCAACTCAGCCATAACCGAGGAACTTTATTTGTATTGTGCTGGTTTGAATGATTTTAGCTAGTAATAGTTCACGCAGTTGCTCGCTGATGGGTGGCGTGCGTGCATTTCGTGTGGAATGTACGCGTTTAAGGGGAGCCTCGCGTTTTGCATTCCTTACTGAGATGTGGCATCGTTGCCAGGTTACTTGTCAGTTCTTAGCACCCTCCAACTACTTATGAAGGCTGGGCGGCACTTTAATCACCTATCGTGATAAACAAGGGTCTAACGTCTTGTTTTAGCAAGCTGTGGAGACATGCCCTCTTTTTCGAATGACAATCCGCACGTCACGCAGGAGTAGGTGTGGGAAACGACCAGAGATAGCTGATGCTTGAGCTGCTCCGGTTTAGTGGAGATGTGGTTTGGCCATTTTTAGTGTTACTGTCCCCCCCCCCCCTAACAGCAGCACGCATCAAGGCCTCTATGAAAAATGCCGAAGGGTCGATTTCAATCTTCAATATGTGTGGACTGAAAGAGCTGGCTAGGGTTGTACGGCATCTAGGGCGAGGTGCAGTGGAGTATTTCGTGTAGTGTCTTTGACATCAAAAACCTCCGTTCATTCCCATACACTCCTAAGAGCCTCAGGGCGTGTATTATGAACGAGGGTTTTTGGGACCTTGGATTGCCAAACTTAGTCATAACAACGACGTTGTTCAAAATCGTTTTCTTCCTTATTCGCTTCAACAGGCTCGGCTTTGCTGATTTATGTTTTCTGGGTACCTATAACTATTTATTATTTGATCGCTCGGAGAGTTTATAAGAAATAACGAACACACAATGGAAACACATTCTGAATCATAAAGCAAATCGGCCATTCACTTGATTTACAATTCAGACAGGAGAGATCGGTAAAAATGCCTGGGCAGAAGAATGAGAGAGTGTGTCGTCGGAGTGGATCCGACCACAAGACTGCATTACTCAATTGTACACCTTGTGTTATGAGAACTTGGCGTTCGCATGAAAAAGATACCCACTGTTGACTTGGAGATGGAGAGGGCGAGTCTATTCGTTCCGCACCACTGCTCAATCACCCCGCCTAACTGAGCAGGTTCGGCAAATATGGTAACGCTACAAATATCGGAGTGGTGAGGTTCAGTTTCCGCACGCTATACCTCGTCGAACGTCGTTTCAGTGTCTTGAAATGCTTTCGAGCGGGCTTTCTTGGGCTCGAATTATTGAAAATCGCAGTGATTAACGATTGAGTGACAGTACGCAAGGGTGCTTTACAATTCGAACAGGAGAGATCGGTAAAAATGCCTGGGCAGAAGAATGAGAGAGTGAGTCGTCGGAGGGGATCTTCTACCTTTATTTTGTGTCAAGAATGGCTCTGTAACTGACAGGAGAGGTGGCGGACGTTTTTAAACTATTCACCATAACAACAAACGTAAGTTTCCATTCGTTTTGACAATGCGTACCCTTGAAAGGCACAAATTCTTCATAGTACAGGGTCAGGTATGTTTTATCCAGTCCAACCCACGGAAAATCAACGAATCCCAAAATCAACGGATTGGATTTAAGTGAGTTACAAAGAAGAAGCCACTCGATGATAAAACCCGTTGAAGGTTAGCAATGACCCTGGAACCCGATGGTTCGACGGCCGAGGCAAAAAAAAACTAATTTTCCATTTCCCGACGTTTACGGGTGGGGGGGGGGGGGTGTACTCGTATAACATGAGAGCGTGACCGTTCCGCCTACGGCCGCACTCGTTTCCCTATGAGCTTTTCCTCGGATTCCCGCTCCCGAATCGCCAATGTATGTAAATGGTTGGGACGCGAGGTCGCCCTCAGTTAGCGTTCTTCCGAGGAAATGGGCAAAGTTCGGTTCAGTCTTGGAGGGCAACAAAGTTCCAACTATTAGACACACACAGAGGCCCCAACTCGTTTCGAGTTCTTTTATTCACATCCAATTTCTCTCTTTCTAGACAATATTACGAAGAGTTTTATTCAGAACTCCGCGGAGGAAGAGCCAACAAGAGTCCGCTGTGAAAGAAGGTTGTTCCTTACAAATGATGCTGTACGGAAGTTGGAAGAAAACTTGAAGAAAACGTGAACGTTTCCCAGACGACCTCCTCTGCTTTCCTTCTTTCCGCTAATTTAAAAGTAAGTTCTTCGCAAGAAGAACCGGAGGACTTGATCCCAAAACTTGGTCTGACGTCTGATTCTCATTCCAGCGGAGAAGTTTTACCGGTGAAATTGATGCACACACATTAACGATGATTAAGCCGAAGTTATGCGGTGCAACTTGCTCATTAAACACTTATGAAAATTCATTCAACGTGACAGGAAGAACACATTATTGACCCTCAGGCGTTTTAGGAAATTAAACTCCCTCGGAAATCATCTACTTACTTGCCTCAAATTGCCCTCGAAATCAAATTGAAAGGCTATGGAACATTGTGTGAAGCGTCGCTCCAGTTATTTGTAGTGTTTCAAACTATTTTGCTTCACGCCACAACGATTTTCAAAGATTTCGATTTATTTTTCTTTCTGAATAATACATATATTTTTTAGGCCAGTAATGTTTTACTTTCCTTGTTTTTAATGTGACTGAAAGATTGAAATGGATTGTCGGAAGAGCAGTACGGTTTCGATAGTCGAAATAAGTCATCCACGCCATGGAAATTTGTTAACAGCTATAAAACCCAGCAAATAATTACACAATATTATTCTCTTGAACTGCTTGACGGAGTCTCACAGCGCTGAGGCTCATCCCATTCGATTCAGCTTTAAAAATACCAGTATACGATACGAAACACGAGCTGACTACGATGGAACGACGAAAACTAAATATTCCAGGCGCCCGTAGGCGCTTGCAGGCAATCGGCATGACGTTGGGAGACCAGTTGGGGGGGGGGGGGGTTATGTGACTGGAGGACGAAGTACAAAGGATACAATTACTTTCACCGTGGTTATTGTCCCTGGAGTTCTTTCATTCAGCAGACTTTAGCTCACTGTAATTACTGTATTTTCACTATACGGAGTTCTACACGTCTTTAACTCATACCGTTCAACCCAGAATCTAAATATACCTTGAAAACGATACCAAACACGGCGTATTTGCTATTAAACGGCCAAAATTGCACTTTTGTTAATTTTTTTAACGGGTGTTTGCCAATAACAACCATGGGCGAAAGGAAAACGGAAACAAGACGACGACAACGACGAAAGAAACAATTTTTTAAACGCACAAAATGGCCCGGACGGCGTAAGGACGTTGAAGATTTGGGTTCCCGATGTCGTAACGTAAAGAAACGTAAAGTATCAAATTTTAAGGGTGGGTTGGAAAAACATTTTGCTGACCGAAAACATAAATAAACCAAAAACGCTGCGTATTATTATCTAACGGTTTATTTTTTCAACTGCACAGGGTGGTTATCAGCTTGACGCCGTCTCGCACCTCCGAAACTCATCTCATTCGATTCAGCTTCGGAAAATACCGGTAAATGATACGTAACATTACGTGACTACAGCAGAACGACGAAAGTTAACATTTTCTGGGCATTTGGCACGGTGCGGCAAGTCGAACTAATGGGTAGTTGATGTGAGACGGGAGGAAGTCCAGGAAAAACGATAACTTTTGCTATATTGTGCTTGAAGTAGCAGACATTGCCTCGCTCTATTTACCTTGATTTTACTGTTTGGTATCTAGACGCAGTCCTACAATTCTGAGACCCTGTGCGACGAAACCAACTGCAAGGGGGTCGAACCAGCGACGTCCAGGATAACCATGTCTTTTGGTCTTCAGGATTCACACTGAATCATACTCCCAAGGTTTTGGCCAGGAAAATGTTGTCACAAGCCCTTCAAAGGCATGGGGATTCCGAATCTGCAACGTCCGTTCACCTTCCACATCACGCTAAACGGATAATATGACTCTGTATAAACTCCATTTGGGATCTAGTTGTGCTCGCCTACTCAGCGATCCGACCGGGAGAAACCTGTGGTTGCTACGGGCCAAAAATAATTTAATCAGCAACGAAATTTTTCCAGTTTCATTGCAAATACGTCGTGTTTGGTATCATTTCCTGGGCATTTTTCGATGCTGGGTCGGATGAAACGAGTCTCAGATGTGTACGGCTGCGTGTAGATCGATAACAGTGGAAGCACAGTAAATATAGTTTGGCCAATGTCTACTACTTGCGGCGCAATACAGCAAAGGTTAACGTTTCATCCCTTATTGCTCCCTGTCTCACTTCAACCATCCATCAGCTCGACTTGTCATGTTGTCATGTTTTCGTTGTAGTCGGGTCATGTTTTGTATTGATTACTAGTGTTTTTCGAAGCTGAATCTAATAAAATGGGTTTTGGAAGTGTGAGCCGTGCTAGATAATAATAAACCATTGTATCGTTTCCTATTTTTCGATGCTGAGTCAAATAAGGAGAGATGTAGGACTGTGCCTAGGTGGAAAACAATGGAAACACAGTAAATGTAGGGAGACAAATTCTGCTACATGAACTTAGGAGACAATATAGGGAATGCTATCGTTTCTCTCCTGTACTGAGGTAAGTTTGGGGATGCTTTGAAGAGCTGCTGACTCTGGCAAAAATTACGGCAAATCGCGCGGAGCTCCGATCCACAATCCCCGACTTTCGTCGACAATTATGAACTGATGTCTTAACCACTAGACCACGATCGCCCGGTGTCTTTAAGAGGAGTCCGTCAGCACATCTCCCCCCTCGCCGTTAGCCGCTGCTTCTGGAGCGGACTCTTTTAAGGAACGAATTTATGAGAGTTGAGGGAATCCCCGAAAATCCGATCTTTGATTCGAGAAACGAGGGGGCTACAAGGAAAGTCTTTTCTTTCACATTGTAGTAGGCGCGTCGCCCATTTTATTAGTTTCCGCTACCCCAAAGGGAAAGGAAAGTATAGTAATCGTGTCAAAAAGAAAAGTTGGGTTTTCTTCAGATCTTTACGTTTTGAAGCCTACTGAGTCTCAAAATACTAATTTCGGCGCGTTGTCCGTGTGTGTGTGTCTGTAGTTCGATTTGCGGGAGAACGGCTCATCCGATTGAGCTGGTTCTTTTTTTGTTTTGTTCGTTATTTTTAGTGGACACCAAAATAAGTTTATGGACGATTTCGGCCGATGGGAAGGGGGTGGGGGTGTGGGACAAAAATGTACCAAAAAATAGGGGTTTACGCTTTTTGGCAAAACGGCGTCAACGATTTTCACCAAACTCTCAGGATGTTTTTGAATAATTATTACTTATATATTGTTTTCCATAAACGTTCCTCTGACAGTCCATTGAAAAGAGGTAAAAGTCAAAATGTGTAGAAAATAACGTTTTTTCGAACACTTCGGCAGTTTCCAGGGTAACTGCTTCACCAGATTTGATTAAACTTTCAGAGTGTCTTTCGACCACCCATACCCACATTTTGGTCTCCCTAATTATTTCTGTATATATATGTTGAACGGAGATATAAGCCAAGTTAATTCAGAAAAGGAAATTTGTCGAATATTAATTTATCAATTTTCTCAAAAACGGCTCATACGATTTCGATCAAGCTTACGGAGTACTCTCAGCTAACTAGTCCCTACATTTTGTTTTCCCTAAATGTTCCTGTAAAAATGCGTTGAACGAAGATATAGCGCCCGCATATATAGGTGGCGTTCGAACTTAAAGGGATTGCGGAATGTTGTGTGTTGCTACTCACCGCTCTTTTCCTTTTAAACTCCGCTGAAATGTTACTAGAATGTTTTAACAAAATATCTGGTGCGTTGCAACACACAACTTTCCTTAGCTATTCATCAACTCACTCGGGTACATGGCTTTTTTTCTACTTACTCAAATCATTTATCGCTCAGATAATTTGAACTTGGTCAAACAACGCTTTACGGCAGCAGGAAGCGGTAGCGCTTACAGTTCCGGAATTTTGGGGCTGCTCATACTCATTCCCGAACCATTATTGAACAATTCTCGTCTAATTCCACAACTCTGAACTGAAACCTTCCCAGAATAATGGCATTGGCAATCTGATTAATTGCCTCTTTAAAGGTGGTCGCATTATAATGAGCGGCAGGTCAATAAATTCAAGGACTTGAGGGCGTTAAGTTGTTTTAAATGTTCATATGAACTTAGTAATAGGAATAGACTGGATTACTAAGTGTTAGATAGAATTTACGTGGGGCTAACAAAGTTGTGCGTTGCTTCACACCAGATGTTTTCGTTGCAGTAGACCTCAAGACTCAAAGATTTGAAAAAACTCAATTTTATAATTCGTACGGCTACAACACTTTACATACCCATTGTGTGAACGGAAAGTAAACATGTTTCCATTTCACGAAAACGAAAATTCATCAAATCAGACTCTTTTCGTATTTAGCTATCGCATTGTGTCTTTTTGTGTGACTCCAACGAACTGGCGGGCACACCAACGGCTTGGAGCAGACGGCATTGCTCTGTCACATCACTATGGTTGATCCCGTACAAGACTACAACCTCAGCCGCTAGCATATTGTACCGGGATCGTAATAAATTGTTAGTTCAGACATTTGGGGCAGTAGTGGTTCCTATCAAATCGGGTTCGAATTGGGCTACATTCAAGATGCGTAAGGACTCACCTCTGAAGTCTTCAAACTGACGAAACGTTCCCTGCGGGAGTGCGTAGGTTTGACGAAAACGCCGGAATATCTTGCCGTACACTGAGTAAAGGTATGTGGAACACGGAACGAAAATTCATCGATCAATAGTACTGAATTTTGGTGAATCGCGGAATCACATCGGTTTTACGAGAAACGGAATTTTTGTCGCGGAACACGAAACACGACCGCGAGCTGGTGTCACGAAACTTTTCAAACGACATTTAATTGATAAATTTGAATTTTGAGTAATTAAATCGGGTTTCTCCAAGGTCGTTTCAAATTATTAAACGATCAGAATGACCAAATATACGATGAAATTTACAAGCCATTTCAAGACTAGGCATTGCCCTAAATCAACGTTTTACCTACCACTATATCCGCCTATGTTTACTATAATCCGCGATAGTTGGAGTTCACGAGCGTAATAGAACAAGTTTGTCTGACAGACGTAATTGACTTGATTTGTGAAAGACGTTTTTCAACGGCTCCAAAAAACGCTTTTTGTTAAAATGTTCTGTGTGCCTCGAGAGAAAACGGCTGAAAAGAATCGTCTCAAATGCAATATTTAGCATAAGTTACTACGGAACGTTAAAATAACAGTACGAGAAAAATCGACTCAAAACTAACTATAGTTACCATAGTGATCGAAATACTAAATCTGCTTTTTCTCAAAAACATCTACAACGATTGTGCAGGTTGTGGAGGTGCTACAACAATTTGCCGACCGAACACATAGGTGTATGTAAATAATTAATCAAAATGTTTGAATAATAAATCAAAAGCATGTTGATAGTGTCACGAACCTCCTGTACAGTATTGGTAACTCAATTAAGGTTGTGGTACAAGTATGAGCAACTCAATAAATTCAGTTTAATAGGTCCTCTAACCAATTCACTGTGCTTTGGAGTGCTCAAATGACGACATTTCGTTGCAGAATCATATTATCACGAACTATCCATATAAAATAATTACCTCCATTCTTTGAGCTGCCGAACAAAATCACGTATTCTCGGTTAGCCTTTCGTCCCTTTCAAGTAAGCGAAATTCGCAAAACAATTCAAGACAAAATGAGAAGCAGTTTAATGAAGCAAGCAAATGACAATTAGCAAAATGAAACTCATATTATTATAGCCGCTGAGAGCGCCCCCCCCCCCCCTACTCACTTTGTTGAGCAGCTCGGAGCTAAACAAAACTCGCTGAATGTTTTTAAACGCACAATAATTATATATTGTTCTATACACAATTTTTTGGAAAAGGATAATAATCAATTTTCCGGAGTTATCGGGTGAAGACGTTTAGCAGTGGTAGTAAATAAAACAGCATGAGTTGATATTTTGGAATTTTTGGAATAGCCCCTGTATATTTCATGCGCGTTAATAAAGACTCATCGTATACGTACTTGGTTGGAGTACCACCAGAATTTTTCTGAAGAGCCAAGTAACATTTGAACCAAGTTTATAAGAAAATGAACCTGATCAAACAACGGCAGCACAAAGCGGTAGCGGTTACAGTTCCGGAATTTATCGTGCTGCTCGTACTCCTTCCCGGACCTTTATTGAACAATTGGTACATTGAGAATCAATGAGGCTGTAAACACGATTGATTTGAAGAGGATAGTAATCAGTTATGCCGAGTAATTGGGTAAACACTTTCAAAAATGGTAGCAAGCGAAACAGCAGTAGTTGAAATTCCAGAATTTCTCCCATGTATCTTATGAGCGTTTTTAAGCGCTCGCCCTATAGGTATTGGCTTGGACTACTACACAAATTTATTTAACCATTCTAGTAACCCTTCAACGAAGTTTATAAGAAAAAAATCGCGCTAGAATCGTTCGTCGAAACTTTTGATAATTTATTGTGCTGCTCTCGTCATTTTCCCACGAATGAGAATTTTAAAGTATAATAAGTACGAGCTATCGATATGGCAAATTTTATCAAAATCGTTAGAGCGGGTTTTAAGAAAAAAATTTGGTGTTATGATCACTATGATAACTATAATTAACTTTCTGTGGATTGTGCTCCATTGTGTTTTTTTTCAGTCGATTACATAACTTTCCTTTCTACTTTGTAGAGCCAAGGATAGTAACATTACACTAAACTCGATTTTCGTCGAAATGCATGGTAATTATTGAGCTGCTCTCGTAATTTTTTCCAAACATTTTTTGGAGGAAGGAATTTTATGGAATTTTCATCTCATTAGGAGCTCTACATAAAAAATTTAACCAAAATCGTTAGAGCCGTTTGCGGGAAAAAGAAAAAATTTGGTATTTTGATCACAATGATGACTATAGTTAGTTTGGATGGATTTTGCTCATTATAATGGAGTCGCAGGGTGACCTGCGGGATTTATATCAAGTTTGAGGTGATTAAGTTTAGCTTTTTTCTCTAAAAACCGTTCACAGACTCACACAGATCGGGTTTTCGGGCCCAGTAGGGTCTGAACCGTAAAGATCCGAAGAGAACCCAACTTTTTTTTTGAAGATCAGTATACAAAAACAAAAATACAATGGCCCGAAAAGAATATCGATGATCTGATACCTGATGCCTTTTAGATATTACTGGAATGGGGGTTGGAAAGAAAATAAACTCAGAAACTTTTGAATGAAAACATCTAAAGGAACATTTCTGCCGAACATAACTCTCGCGTACTGATCACTCGAGACGATGTTGTCGAAACCCATTTCAATAATAAAACGGAGAAAGAACAATTGTCTTATTTCCAGTTACAAACTTAGATCGATTTCGACGGTCAAGCCATCATCATCATGCGCATGAGTTCCATTCTTGTTACTGACGATGACTTAATCGTCGAAATTGATCTAAGTTTGTAACTGGGAATAAGACAATTGTTCATTCTCCGTTGTTGTTTTTTGTGTGCCAGTACGAAGTAGAAATACTCCTTCACAATTAATAAACTACTTCTTTCATCGATAAATTTGGCGAATACAGCAATTTCGTCTGTTGATTTGCCGGAGCGAACGTCGCCCGAGTTGACGCGAAGTGAATACAATGCGAGTTGAACGCGAACTGAGGCGAGCTCGGGAGGACTGCTGGGACAAAGTGAGAGATAACGAGGAACAAACGGCGACAAGATTCGACTTGCTCCGCGACCGCACGGCCCGTCGCATTACTTTCTCTTCCGACCTTCTAGAGAACGTTTGAAGCGGACCAACACACAACTTTCTTCGCCCTCATTCAAAATCCACGCTACCGCACCTTAATTACGTTAGCGGTAATCATCAAAATAATTTAGCGATTTTCGGGAGTCCCTGCTCTCAGTCATTTATGAGGTTTAGTTATTGAAAAGGTCGAAGGGAAACGCGGTTTATGGAATACTCAACGTTGATTCGCTATTTTAACGAAACTTAGGTAAAATATTTGGCGCGTTGCAACACACAACTTTCCACAACCCCCGAAAATAGCATGACTTATACGTACGGGCGCTATATCTTCGTTCAACGCATTTCTACAGGAATATCGATTCAGAACAAAATGTAGGGACTAGTTAGTTGGAGGTGCTGCGTAGGATTAATTGAAATTGTTACTGTCGTTTCTGAAAAAATTTAAAAAACGGTAAATTAATGTTCGATAAATCTTGTTCTCCGAGCTAAAATGGCGTACGTCTCCGTTCAACAAATATATACAGAAGTAATTAAGGAAAACAAAATGTGGGTATAGGTTGCTAGATGGAAATCTACTACTCTGGAAATTATGAAACTGTTCAAAGGACTACTATTTTCGACAAATTTTGATTTTTATCTCCACACTTTACTTTCCGCAACACCAACGGGGAAGGAAAGTATAGGAATCGTATAAAAGAAAAGAATTTAGGTTGTCTTCAGATCTTTACGAATTGAGGCCTACTGAGTCTGAAAAACCTAATTTCGGCGCGTGGTCGGTGTGTGTGTGTGTGTGTGCGTATGTAGTTCGATTTGTGGGAGAGCGGCTGATCCGATTGATCTTTTTTGGTTTGATCGTTATTTTTTGTAGACACCAAGATAAGGTTATAGACGATTTCGGTCGATGGGAAGGGGGGTGTAGGGACAAAAATGTACCAAAATATCTGGTGCGTAGCAACACACAACTTTCCGCCACCCCCGTAAGTTCGAAGACCAGCTACATAGACGGGTACTATATCTTCATTCGACGCATTTCTACAGAAACATTTATGAAGAACAAAATGTGGGGACTAGTTAGCTGAGAGTACTCCGAAAGTTTGATCGAAATCGTTAAAGCCGTTTCTGAGAAAATTGGAATTCCGATAAATTAATATTCGACAAATCTCCTTTTCTGAGTTAACTTGGCTTATATCTCCGTTCAACATATATATACAGAAATAATTATGGAAAACGAAATGTTGGTAAGGGTTAAACATAAGACACTCCATTAGAATTTATCACATTTGGTGAAGAAGTTACCCTGGAATTTACGGAAATGTTCAAAAAAACGTTATTTTCGACACATTTTGATTTTTATCTCTGTTCAATGGACCGTCAGAGGAACATTTATTGAGAGAAATATGTAGGTATTAACTATTCAAAAACATCTTGAATGTTTGGTGAAAATCGCTGAAGCCGTTTTGCCAAAAAGCGTAAAAAACCTATTTTTGCTTCATGGGCCTATATCTCCGTTCACTGTATTTTCATGGAGATATGTATGCAGCAGTAAAGTTAGGTATTGATTGGGAAAAGATGATTTGAAAGTTTAATCAAAATCGTTAGAGCTGTTTTCGAGAAAAATGCGAAAAACCCTAGTTTTTGGTACATTTTCGTCCCCCCACCCCCCTTCCCATCCGCCGAAATCGTCCATAACCTTATTTTGGTGTCTACAAAAAATAACGAACAAAACAAAAAAATAACCTGCTCAATCGGATCAGCCGTTCTCCCGCAAATCGAACTACAGACACACACGCACATACACACGGACCACGCACCCAAATTAGGTTTTTTAGACTCAGTAGGCCTCAAAACGTAAAGATCTGAAGAAAACCCAAATTTTTTTCTTGGGCCGATTACTATAGTTTCCTTCTCTTCGACTAGCGGAAAGTAAAAATAGGGGTTTTTGCTTTTTTCTCGAAAACGGCTCTAACGATTTTGATTAAACTTTCAAATTATCTTCTTATAATCAATACCTAACTTTTCTCTTCCATGCATACCTCCATCAAAATAAAAAAGGATATATAGGCCTATGAAGCAAAAATAGGTTTTTTACGCTTTTTGGCAAAACGGCTCCAACGTTTTTCGCCAAACTCTCAGGATGTTTTTGAAAAATTAATACTCATATATTGTTCTCATTAGATGTTCCTCTGACAGTCCATTGAACAGAGATAAAAGTCCAAATGTGTCGAAAATAACATTTTTTCGAACATTTCGGTAGTTTCCAGGGTAACAGTTCAACAGATTTTATCAAACTTTCAGAGTGTCTTTGGGCCACCCATACCCACGTTTTGGTTCTATAATTCTTTCTGTATATATATGTTGAACGGAGATATACGCCAAGTTAACCCAGAAAAGGAGATTTGTCGAATATTAATTTATCGGTATTCCAATTTTCTCAAAAACGGCTCTACCGATTTCGAACTGACTTACAAATGACTCTCAGCTAACTAGTCCCTTCATTTTATTCTCCATAAATGTTTCTGTAGAAATGCGTTGAATGAAGATATAGCGCGCGTATAAAGAGCTGGTGTCCGAATTCAAGGTGGTGGTGGAAAGTTTTTGAAAATTTTTCTCGTTGGCCCTCTGGCTTTTCTTGGAGTGAAGAAGTTCGACCACTAGTCGGGCGTCAATTGTACTGAGGTAGTTTGGGGATGCTTTTGATGAGTTGCTGAATCAGGCAAAAATTAACAGTAATCGCGCGGAGCCCGATCCACAATTCCCGACTTTCCTTGAGAATTATGAACTAATGTCTTAACCACTAGACCACGATCGCCCGGTGTCTTTAAGAGGAGTCAGTCGACACACTCCAGCCTGAGCTCGTCTCGTGCTTCTTGCTTCTGTTTTTTTGTTTTTTTTTCAATGCTGAATCATATGAGATGGGTCTCGGAGGTGTTCCACAAACATTGTGGTTTGCCCGTGATTTGTTGTTCCCTGGACAGTTGACATAGCCAAGTCATATTCTCAACATTTTTCGACGTTGGGTTGATTAGGATATGTTCCAATGATCCGGTGCTACAGAATAATAAGCCATTGCGTAATCATTTGCAGCGTTTTCCATTACTTTCATCCGTTTCTTCAATTATTTTCGCTCAATTTCTATACAAAAGCTCGTATCGTGTGCTAGTTCCACTTATTTTTCACTACGTTACCTCCAATTCTCCGACAGTGTAGCTCAATGTTTTTTGCTTGCCCCGCGTTCCTCTACTATGCTCTCAGGAATAGTTTGCTCGGTTTCCCAATTACGTTCATTCCGTTCTTCAACTGTTTCAAAATGATTTCCCAGCGGTTGTTCTTCACGCGTTCCCAACTCAGTTCGGTTTCCCAACTTTTCCGCACTCTCTATGTTGGTGTGTCCTCCGGGCACTGAACGAGAGAGGGTGAGACGTACTACGGTTGTGTGACGGGCGAGCAACGAGGTCGCAGGTGGATTCCTGCTGATTTCAGCGCAGAGGGCGTCTCCCGTTTCGATTCTGGCAGCTGTTAGATGCGGATTTTCATTTCGGTCGGTATTTATTCTCAGCTCAACCGACTTCCGTTGTTTTGTGTTCAACTGAAGAATTCGTTTTTAATTTCCAATTTTCGACGGAGGGAAGTTATCATTTGCTCGGTGGTTGGGGGGACCTTCCTGTCGACAATTCCTTCTGTTCCAACCTTTCGGTTTAATTTCCTCCTACTACCGCCTTTTTCGTATTCTACATTTACTTTACTCGCTTAATGACCGAAATGTTATTGCATCTTGAAACAGTTCCGATCTTCTCTCGATCTAATGATTCACTTGCTCTCCATTTTCCCAATTTAATTTCTCCTCTCGGGCGAACTCTAGAAGGGATTAACTTCATTAATTTTCGTTGGAACGGATTCAGGGAGATGTGAAACTCGAGAACGGGAATGAATTTGATGGATTTTGAACATACAACCTTCAGGATATTGAAACGCTATCCTGATGATCACGCAACGGTGAAGCGAGTACTACAAGTGCGTGATCGGCGTACTTTATTCGATTTCCAGCTATCGTGCGGTTGACCCACGAAGACACCTGGATCTATAAATCAGTGTAGGTAGATAATAAGACGATATTGTCGTCGTACAACAGCCGTCATGAACCGGACGTCCGTTACTGACTCTAACGAAGCACCTCGTACAGTTACACAACTTTCCTCAGCCCCTCGCACAGTCACTGGTGAGCATCGAGCTGGTCGGTTATTCGTAAAACAGCACAACTTCACGTTCTGTACACAAAACAGGTAGTGCTGAACGTTCCAGAATGCTTCTGGTTGCCCTATCTAATGACCATTATTACTGATGGCTCATCACAATACTAACTTGCGGGGATGCTACTGCCATTTGAGTGGGATTCGTGAGAAAAAAACTGCGCTAAGGTCGTCGCGCGATTTTGGATAAATTATGGAGCTGCTCTCGTCATGAAATTTTCGTAGCGGATTCGGTACAGCCGTTCTTCTCCATCGCGTTCACAGCAATCTGTTGTGACACCTGAATTACCTCAGGTTTGGTTGGTCTCTGAGTTGGAGGGGATTAGTTGGTATCGCCAGAGATGGTTGCGTCTGCACTTACAAAGGGATCCGTTCCCTAAACAATGGACATCCCTGGTCGAACGGTAGAAAATCTGCGGCAGCTTCGGTAAGTAGCTGTTAAGGGTTGTGTTTTGGTTGACCTATCTTTTCGCTCAGGAAACCCCCCCCCCCCTCCACCACAACACTTCGATATTTGACAGCGTTTCAAGCCGTGAGGCGTGGGGATTTCGAATCTACAAAGTACGTCCGCCTTTCAAGTTGCCTAAAAAATATGTTCTTTTGCTCAAACATTTTGTCAGGAATGTAGAGGTGCCTGTGTAATCGGCGATCCGTTCAGACGAAACCCATTATCGTTACATGCAAAAAATGGTTGAAAAATTACCCAGAAACGTGTTTTTGGTAGTCTTACTGCAATTACGTCATGTTTGGTATCATTTCCTAGGAATTTTCGACGCTGAGTCAAGGGCAAAGGGTTATAGAGATGTTAGCCTGCGTTCAGATGGAAATCAGGGATATCGATGTAAATATAGGCAATTTCTACTGTCGGGCGCGCGAGAGGAAGAGCTTGAGAACGGAGTTGATAAATAAAAGGACACTCGGTGAGCGTAAGTGTATGGAGCTTCAACAGATTAGCGATATGAGGTTGAGTGAACTGAAACTACAGCAGAGAGAGGGAGTGAGTAGAGCTGGCCCAAGATTTGATAGAGGGCTCTTTGGGAGGGGCTGTCTTTTGTGGAGAGGAATGTAAAAATGAGGGATGGGAAAAGGATATTTGGAAAAGTCCGGAAAAGGGGGGAAATTCATCGTAACTTGGAAATAACTGAGATGCTGGACTTCCCACAGGTACTAACAAATGGGGTCGGTGCTCGGGGAAACAATGACTTTCCATTAGGGCCAACGCGGACGTTTAGAGGTCTAAAAACCCGAACATCTACTAATTGAAAGAACTCGTGGGACCAGAAAGCGTATGTTATCGTTACTCACCAGCCTGCGATCCAGTCCCGCAATGCCTCCTGTCTCACTCCCACCATCCGTCAGTTTGACTCATAACGTCGTGCCAATTACCTAGCGCCGACGAGAAAATGAGTACATTCTTCACTTTAAACCACAGCCACATATGATCAATTTTTAATCAAAGCATCCTATTTTCAGTGGGCTAGGCTAATTGTTATTAAATTAAGATTACTGTGGGTTTTCATGTGCACTTATCGTCTGATGTTTTTGGGTTTAGCTGAAGACGTGCACTTTACAATCAAACACCAAAGCATCTGCTGCTGACCTTCGACATGCACGACGGCCGTCAGTGATTTAGGATTCGGGCTTCTCGCTGTCAAAGCATCTCAATCATCACGGCGTTGTCAAGGTGTCCATGTTGCCCTCGTTTGCGTTTGCTCCGCACCCAGTGTAAATACTAAATACTGTGTGTGTCAATTAAAATTTTTCGTATGCGGTACTGGCTGACGAAAAATCCTCCTTGCTCCTCTGAAGTCGCGTATCAATTGAACATTATAAAAAAGTCAACCTCGGGTGGTGGTGACAGTGAAACCAAAGCGTCAATTCGCTCAATATTTGAAAGGACCTCCTATTCCATTTCTGTGATCACCGGCATATTTTCTCCCTCCACGGACAGGTTGACGCACCAACGTAAATATCTTCATTGATATTGCGTGTTTCGGCTAAATATATCCCACGAGCTCGATTACTTTTTTACCGAGCAACGCATCGCTGCTCAAGCAGTATATTTGCGTTATTTATTTATTTGACCGCTTGCTCACAAGTTCACCAATGGATGTTGTGCGGATATGAACTCAGACGAAGAATATTTCGGTCGCACGTCTCTGAAATATTTGACGTTTGATTCTTGGTCAAGTTCGAAGTTATTCAACCGCTCCCCTTTTCTGGATATGTGAACTACTTTTATTTCAAACTTATTTTATTGTATCGTTTTGAATTTGTCTTCATTTGTTTTTAATTCATTAGTTATTTTTATCACATGATTATTACTTTCCGCTACCGGAAGGGAAGGAAAGTATAGTAATCGGCCCAAAAAAAAAATTTGGGTTTTCTTCAGATCTTTACGTTTCAGACCCCACTGAGTCTAAAAAACCTAATTTCGGCGCGTGGTCCGTGTGTGTGTGTGTAGTTCGATTTGCGGGAGAACGGCTGATCCGATTGAGCTGGTTCTTTTTTTGTTTTGTTCGTTATTTTTTGTAGACACCAAAATAGGGTTATGGACGATTTCGGCCGATGGGAAGGGGGTGGAGGGGACGAAAATGTATCAAAAACTAGGGTTTTTCGCATTTTTCTCGAAAACGGCTCTAACGATTTTGATTAAACTTTCAAATCATCTTTTCCTAATCAATACCTAACTTTTCTGCTGCATACATATCTCCATGAAAATACGGTGAACGGAGATATAGGCCCATGAAGCAAAAATAGGTTTTTTACGCTTTTTGGCAAAACGGCTTCAACGATTATTACCAAACTTTCAAGATGTTTTTGAATAGTTAATACCTACATATTTCTTTCAATAAATGTTCCTCTGACGGTCCATTGAACAGAGATAAAAATCAAAATGTGTCGAAAATAACGTTTTTTTGAACATTTCCGTGAATTCCAGGGTAACTTCTTCACCAAATGTGATAAATTCTAATGGAGTGTCTTATATTTACCCTTACCAACATTTCGTTTTCCATAATTATTTCTGTATATATATGTTGAACGGAGATATAAGCCAAGTTAACTCAGAAAAGGAGATTTGTCGAATATTAATCTATCGGAATTCTAATTGTCTCAAAAATGGCTGTAACGATTTCGATCAAACCTACGGAGTACTCTCCGCTAACTAGTCCCTACATTTTGTTCTCCATAAATGTTCCTGTAAAAATGCGTTGAACGAAGATATAGCGCCCGCATATTTAGCTGGTGTTCGAAATTACGGGGGTGGCGGAAAGTTGTGTGTTGCTACGCACCAGATATTTTTTAACTGTTATTCTTCCCACACACCTCAACCCTGCAAGGTTCATTATCTCTCTCACGCCACTCAGTTTGTCATAAAAATTAAAAACTATTTTTACAGCATTACAGAGACACACACATCTAGACTTTAATGACAAAACCCGACATAAAATATTTGATATATTGATGATATCTGCATATTAGGACATGACAACACCGACGAAATATCAGAGGATTTAAATAATATCCACCTTAACATAACGTCCAATATGACAAGGACAAAGAATAGAATAAAACTCTCAACTACTTGGACCTAAAAATCCCACGCGCTGACAACCAACTAGAACGCGATATTTTTAGACCACCCACAATATAAATTAAGCGCATTCAGGTACATGATACGGAGACTAAAAACTACCCCACTAACCGAAAAACTTACAAAAAGAACTTGATATTATCAATATTATCGCACACAATAATGGTAACATCAAACAAGCAATAAACGAAGTATTATCTAAAAAAGACGACAAAAACACAAAATACACAAACTTTGACAAGATGCTGCACATTTACATACACAGGACCAAAAATACGCGGAATAACTAACATCTTCCGGAAGGGAGGCATACAAATTACAAACGGACAACACACTTACAACCAAACTAACTGCAAAGACTGAAAAAACAGACCCAGTCGACCAAAGTGGGGCATAAAAAGTAACTTGTACGTGTGAAACGCGTACAGAGGACAAACAAGACGAAAAATACGGACATTCAGAACACATTAAATCTCTAAGTAGGAACAAAGACGATTCAAACTTAGCCAACCACCTCAAGACGACTGGACACGAACCTACCAAAATACAAGACTGAACTGAACATATCAGAAAACACGTAAATTTATAAATAGAAAAACTTGAACGGACAAATCATAAACGAACAAATCAACACATAATGCGACAGCATATTTACTCCTCTCCAAACACTACACAACTGGTAACAACCAACTGACGGATTTACAGATCACACCATACAAACCAGACGTAGAATCGACAATCAACAGACTATTTAGGACACCCAGGAGGAGTATGACCAGGCACCTTACCTTTTGAACCTCTCCCCTCCCGCTCACGTCACAACACCATCATGTTCACCTTCCTCTCCCTGTAAAAATACCACGACTATCTAACTGACTTTAGTACTGACTTAACAGCCGGACGATGATATCTTTACATCGTAAGCACTCGCCCTCAGTATCTCACCAGCCAGAGAAGACGAAGGACCTAACAACCTGTGGCGATCTTCAGCCCATCGACAGCTATCAAGGGAATAACCCAAGGCTTTTTAAATAGTGGATGTCTATTGTTACGGGGGGAATTAATATTGTATCGCACTAGGTGAGTCGAGAAGTAGTACGATAGAAGCTGAATGCCATTGGAACGGAGTTTTATTCTCAATTACATTCGGAGAAGTTTTACCTACCACCACAGACAGGGAACTGAGTGGGAGCGAACGTGAGCGTGGGCGACATGGCGACGAGGGAACCAGCCTGGTTACAACTGACGGCAGCAAAGTCCCGAGCGAATAGGGGCATTTGAGGTGCCCAGTCAGCACAAATGCCCCTGACGAGCCTCTTCTGAATCGAAGGGTTTAGTTCGTCCCTTTACACTATCATTGCCCTTTTTTCGTGGATATTTTCTGTCCTCCCTTGTACAGTATTTTGTTTGGAACAAACGCGTAAAATAAAAAGCCAACATTTCTGCGTGTGGATGAAAGTGACAGAGGTAGACACGTTGAGAGAAGCCGCAAAGTACACATTTGTACTATATTCTTAGACTTAACACGAAATTGCTGGGTCACTGGACCCTACGAGCGGATAAACACGGTGTGGAGAAGTTTCGTTTTTAGTTATTTCGAATCCGAATTCATACGATGATTTCTCCTCACGTGAAACATATACTGGGATAAATTGCACTAGCCCCCCATGTCAACGCCCTATCCCTGAATAAAATGCCACTGTCGGCTTTTACTGCAAACGCCAGGATTTCCTGCTTTTCCAGAAACTTTCCGGTCACCGGTAAGGTAAAGGACGGGAACCGTACACGATGGGATGAATGGCTTTGTTTTTATGTTTTCTGCAGCTCTCAAAACAACCCCGATATCTTCGTTTCATCGCTTTGATGTTCTTATGGAAACGGCCTGTTCCAAGCTATAATCTCCTGATTTTTGACAAAGCGTGAAATCCTGAAGCATACAGGCACAAAACTGGTGGCACCCTGCTTAAACAAGCTTAAATATCTGGTGCGTTGCAACACACAACTTTCCTTTTTTTTTTTTTTTTTCTCTCCCGAGGGCATCGGGACAAGTCCCTTTGCCACTGCGGCCACGTGTGGGCCTATTGTGACTCTAGCCCTTCCTTAGTAAAAGGCGTCGTACATACCCGCCCCCTTTATGAAGCCAAGTATGTCCTTCACCGCAGCTTCTGCTATGATGTGGGGCTCAATAATCCCCTGGGCAAAGCATCCAAAGCGTTTCGCTGCTAAGGCAGGGCACTCACATAGGATGTGCTCCGTCGTCTCGTCCTCCTCACCACAGAGTCTGCATTCCACCGCCTCTGAGATGCCCATCTTGTTGAGGTGATACCTGAGTGGGCAGTGTCCGGTGAGGAGTCCTCTGAACATGTATATGGAGAGGTGAGATGTCTAAAAGGACTTCCATTGCAGCAGTAGGGCACGTATTCATTGCCCCTGCAATAGCTAGACATGCCTGTCGCTGCAGTTTTTGGAGTTTCCCTTGAGCTGCTAGCCGGCATGTTACCTTCCACCACACTGTGGAGGCGTAGGTGACACGGGGTCTTATTACAACTTTCCTTAGCTCTACGTCAATTCACTTTGTAGATGGCTAATTCTAATTAATCGATTCATTTATCACTCAGTTCCTTTGAACTTCACAAACCTCACTTCACAGCAGCGGGAAGCGGTAGCGCCTACAGTTCTGGAATTTATTCTGCTGCTCGTACTCATTGCAGGACCATTATTGAGCAACTGGTACAAAGATAATTAATGCGGCTGTAAACACAAATTTTTTGAAGAAGGATAGTAATTACTTTAGCAGAGTTATTGGGTAAAAACTTTTGGAAGTGGTAGTAAGCGAAATTCAGGAATTTCTAGAGTGACCCCCATGTATTTCATGAACATTTTTAAACACTCAACCTTTAGGTATTGGATTGGACTACAATACCAATTTTTTTAACATATTACAAAAATTCCAGCGGAGTTTATAAGGAAATAATTGCGCTAAATACGCTTTTTGTCGAAGATTTTGATAATTTATTGTGCTGCTCTCGTCATGGGAATTTTATGGTATGATTGCCTTATTAAGAGCTATCAATATAAAAAATTTAATTAAAATCGTTCGAGCTGTTTTTGAGAAAAAAATTTGGTGTTTTGATCACTATGATAACTATAGTTAACATTCGGTGGATCTTGTTCATACCTTCATTTTGGCGTCCCGTGGTAACCTGCGGGCGAGATATCAAGTTTAAGTGGATTTGGCACGGTGATTCTTTCTAAAAATCGGTCACAGACACACAGACCATTTTCCCAAATAGTGTTTTTCGGACTCAGGGGGGTCTGAAACGTAAAGATCTGAAGAGAACTCAAAATTTTTTTTTCAGCCGATTACATAACTTTCCTTTCTACTGCGTAGAGCAAGGAAAGTAAAAAAACTTATATTGTGTGTGTGGCTCTGTAGTGGTTGTGGAATACACCAAGAATTTGGCACTTACACGAATTATTTGTGATGCTTACGTCCAGAACTAATGAAAATCATCCTGCTCATGGACGCAATAAGGAGGGCTGGAATTCAGTTCCCACTGGATCTGCGGCTCTCTAGGTTTGATCACTTTCGGTTGTCGCGATGGCAGAGATGATTCGTTAATCGACTCTTGGTGCGCACCAATGAAATAAGCTCAAAGGGAAAATGTGGGGTGGAAACTTGCCTGAGAGCGTCATTAAATTGGAGAGAAGTAAAGTGAAATAGTGTCAAACTGCTCCGTCTGAAATGGAAAATTCGAAGACTGAAATGGTTATTTTTTACTTGCCACTCGCCACCGCGTAAAAAACTTGAGCTGCCTTCCGTTGCCTTCACAATCGGCACGACGTGGCGAGTCGAGCTGGCAGGTAGTTTTAAGGAGACAGGAGTGAGGGGCGTACTAATGGTGGAATGATTCCTCTTGTTGTTGTTTGTCACACTCATCTGTTGCCCGCTCTCGGGGATGAACCCAAACAACTGCAGCAACAACTTTGTGCTCGCAACACCTTGCACTCTCAAGGTGGGGCACTGAAGCGTGAGTTGGCAGTTGCCAGTCTCGTTTCCGGCCTTCATCAGCCTGGTCTTCCTTCTGAACAATCAATCGGTTTATTCCGACGAGTGTTGCGACGGACAAGTGTTGTGCAAGTTGGAAAATCATCACGGCATTTCCCTTGGGCCCCGCACGGTATTTAACAAAGTGTAGGGCACATCTTTCCGAGCAATAAAAGGTTTGTTCAAAACTGCATTCGTTGCGTTATTCCCTCCTCACAGGAACGAGCCCTACAAGTAATGGACCCCATGAGTTCTTTCAATTAGTGAACTTCGGCTCACAATAATTACCGTGATTTCACTATTTTCCGTCTAGACGCAGTCATACACCTCTGACAATTCTTCCATTCGACCTCTTAGAAGCATCTATCACAGCGTGTTTGTAATAAAACTGCCCAAATTGCGTTTTTGTTAATGTATTAAAACATTCTTTGCCCATAACCACCATGGGCTTCGTCCGATCAGATTTCCAGATGAACATTGCAGATTTGGAACCCCGATGTCTTGAAACGTAAAGTATTAGATGCCGAATGTTTGTTAGTAATGAACATTTTCTTCTCGAAAACATCCTAAATCAGCGCTTGTGGTTAATAAAAAATTGGCCATTCAATCTGCAGGAAGCAAACACTTCCATTCATCAAGCGGATAGTCTTTGGAAAATATGTTCAGGAGATTTATGGAAAGAAAATATCCCCTCTCCCTCCACCCTGACGATATTCAGAGCTAACTACCTCAATATTCTTTGCCAGGATCAAGACAAATTTGGCAGACAAGCATCGTCATTGATCATCGAAAGCGCCGTGTCGAACTATACGAAATATCCGAGGGTTCTCTTTTTTTTCTCGCTCACTCCTCCACTGGTTGCGGTTTAGTCACAGAAATACGAAATCGAGAGCAACGCATCACACAACCTTCCACAGCTCTACGTTCAGTGATGTTTGAGCCGCAGTCACCTGATCCAATCTGTTTATAGCTGAATTTATATGAACCAGGCGGTTCTTGAAGTTGGCAGAGTTACTGAGTTGCCCAACATATGTCGTGAATCCAATAAAGTGGCCGTTGCATTAGCAACTAGTGGGAATCGTCGACATGCCAGTATACGGAAAACACAGAAAAGATAGTGAATGACACAGCATGGTTATTAGCGTGACGCCACCTCACACCTCCCAAACTCATCCCATTCGATTCGGCATTGAGTAACAGAAACGTAACATGACCTCACTACGACGGAACAATGGGAATAGACATTTTCGACGCGACGTATTGAACTGAGGGGTGGTTGGAGTGAGACGGGAGTCAGACGAAAACTAGCCGTGGACATCCAGGGTTCAATTTACTATCCTTTTTGGTATATTGTTTATACTGGGTAGTACTCCTAAGTTCCCAAATCCAGGTATTAAAGCAATAGGGTTATGTCCGCCAGTAGGCAAATTATTAAAGTTTACGTATCTGTTAGGTGAGTCCGTCTTCTCTGGCTGGTGAGTTGCTGTGGCAAGCGCTTTCGATGTAAAGACATCATCGTCTGGCCGTCAAGTCAGTACTGGAGTCAGTCAGTTGGTCGTGATCTTTATATACGAAAGGAAGGTAAACGGGATGATGGAGCGTCGGGGAAGGGTCGGGGAGAGGAGGTCATGTACCTCAGGGGGAAAACCCCTAAAGGTGAATGGAACGTCTTGAATGATCTGTCAATTGTGGAATTTCCGTCTTTTTTGTGTAGAGTGTTCTGCATATCCGTCAGTTGGTTGTTTTCGTTTGTGTAGTGTTTTGAGTGGTGTGAATATGGTGTCGCATTTTGTGTTGATTTGTTCATTTATGATCTGTCCATTGAAGTTTTTTTGTTTATCAATTTCCATGTTTTCTAATATGTTCAGTTTTCGTCCTTTGTATTGTTTGTGTAGTAAGGTGGTACAGTCCTGTATTTTGGTAGGTTCATGTCCAGTTGTTTTGAGATGGTTAGCAAAGTTTGAATCGTCTTTGTTCCTACTAAGAGATTTAATGTGTTCTGAGTATCTGGTCCGTATTTTTCGTCCTGTCTGTCCCATGTATGCGTTTGTACAAGTACAAGTTATTTTATACACCCCACTTTGGTCGAGTGGGTCTGTCTTTTCAGTCTTTGCAGTTAGTTTGGTTCTAAGTGTGTTGTCCGTACGTAATGCGATTTGTATACCTTCCTTTCGGAGGATATTAGTTATTCCGTATATTTTTGGTTCTCTGTACGTGAATGTGCACCGTCTTGTTAAAGTCTCTGTATTCTGTGTTTTTGAGTCGTGTGTTTTGGATTCATATTGTCTTAATAATTTGTTTATTGTTTTTTTGGAGTAACCGTTATTTTCTGCGATAGTATTGATAGTATCAAGTTCTTTTTTGTAATTTTGTGCGGGTAGTGGGATAGTTTTTAGTCTCCGTATCATGTGTCTAAATGCACTTAGTTTATGTTGTTGTGGGTGGTTTGACGTAAGTTTCCTAATCCATCCTTGGATTCCAAATCTGCAATGTCTGCCCGCCACCCAGGCTATATTATGCCTGCGCACTCCGCATTCCGATTGGATGAAACCCACGGTTGTTATGGGTGAAAAACTGTTTAAAATGCCAAAAACGAAATTTTGGCAGATGCATTGGATTCGCGTCGTGTTGCGTACGTTTCCTAGGTATTTTGCAAAGCTCAGTAGGATAAGACGGGCCAATTGCCTAGCGTCGCCGAGAAAATGTTAATTTTTTTTTTTAAGACAGGGAACTGAGGGGGAGCGAAAACGCGAGCATAGGCGACACGGCGACGAGGGAACCGGCTCGGTTACAGCTGACTGCTGTGAAGTCTCAACCGAATCGGGGCATTTGAGGTTCCCAGTCAGCACAAGTGCCACGGACGAGCCTCTGCTGAGTCGAAGGGTTTGATTCGTCCCGTTACAGCTGCTATAGAAAAGGTACATGCATTTGCGAACCTCTCTAGGTAGCTGGCTCCTGGTAGTCCCAACAAAAGGCTCAGGGCCAATAGGGATCTGCGCCGATCCCTTCTTAGCCAACCCATCAGCCCGTTCGTTTCCCCTGTATACCCTGATGCCCTGGCACCCAACACACTGTTACACTGTTGTCCTCGGCCAGGGCCTTCAGTCCATTCAGACACTCCCACACGTGCCGCGATGTAAGACAGTATGAGGCTAAGGCCTTGAGAGTGGCCTGACTGTCCACCATGATGTAGATTCTCTGCCGCTTCAGTCCCCCTGCAGCAGCCGCTGCACACAGACCGTCACCGCAGCCACCTCGCTTGCGAGCACGCGTTTAAGAGTCCTTTAGACAGTTCAAAATACTATCCTTAAAATTATTAGACCGTCCAGATACTATACAAGTTGATTATACATGCATTTCGGAACCCTGTGCACTCTGGATTTGTTTGTCTATAGGCGTGCATTTTTGTGTATAAAACGGTAATTGACGAAGAAAATATTTGCACTGTTACGTGCAGCACGAGAATGGTAGTGAAATCAAACATAAGACTGCCTAAAATGAATGTTGAAATGTACAGATGCGCATACGTTGTTGCTTTGAAATTCTCCAGTGAAAATAATATTAGCTTAACACACAACTTTCCTTAGCTCTACGTCAATTCACTCAGGTACATGGCTTTTTTTCTACTTTTTTTACTACTCCGGAATTTCAGGGCTGCTCGTAATCATTCCCGAACGAGTTCGAGCAGCACAACAAATTCCGAAACTGTAAGCGCTGCCGCTTTCTGCAGCCGTAAAGTGTTGTTCGACCAAGTTCAAATGAACTGAGTGATAAATGAATTGAGTAAGTGGAAAAAGCCATGTACACGAGTGGTTGACGATTTAAACATTCTAGTAACATTTCAGCAGAGTTTAAAAAGCAACTAGATATCATGTTTGAGCCGATTTGTTACGATCGTTTTCTCTAAAAACCGCGCAAAAATCGATTTCGTCGATAGTTTTGGTAATTTATTGTGCTGCTCTCGTCATTTTCCCATAAATGGGAATTTTATGGCATAGTTGACATATCAGGAGCTATCAATATAAAAAATTTAATCAAAATCGTTTCAGCCGTTTTTGAGAAAAAAAATATTTGGTGTTTTGATCACCATGATAACTATAGTTAACTTTCGGTGGGTTTTATTCATACCCTCATTTCAGCGTCGCATGGTAACCTGCGGGTGAGATATGAAGTTTGAATCGATTTGGTACGGTTGTTTTCTCTAAAAATCGTTCTCAGACACACAGACCATTTTCCCAAATAGTGTTTTTCGGACTTAGTAGGGTCTGAAACGTAAAGATCGGAAGAAAAAAATTTTTTTTTCAGCCGAATACATAACTTCTCTTTCTACTTTGTAGAGCCAAGGAAAGTAAAAGGTATTCCAAACATATTAATGTACTTAAATGTACCTACTTAATGTAGGTTTTGACATCCTCGTAATTATTTCTGAATTATTGATTTGATTTTTTGTGAGACTCCTCGGAAGAACACGAGTTCATGTGAGCTCAGCCCTCCGTGGGCACGTTCCAAATATAATCACCTATACTGAACACGTTAAACGTCGTTTTCTTCAAAAGAATGTTTTCTTTCTTTCTTTTTTTAATATTTTCATCAAGTACCTATATAATGTCTGTTGAACTATGTGAAATGCCCAATAAGTTGAAATGCTGGCGCGGGTTTTGAGGAAAGCGCGAAAGACCTCGTGTTCGGTACATTTTCATCGACTAAAGCGGCCAGCGATATTATTTCTTACCCCTAAACGTCCTCTTTTATTTTCAAGGGCAAAGTAGAATTCATTCCTTCGCTCCGAAACGCTTCAGAAAAACATTCAAATTTTTCTAGGGAAAAGGAAAGTTGGAAAAGAGTCCGCTGAAGATTTATTGTTCCTTTTGGGATGTTTCAGAAAACTGGGGTTCGAAGAGCGAACATTATCAACTTTGCTGGCCCTCGCCGAAAAATACCGTTCTGGAGTTTCAAGGTAAGAAATCCTCGAGTACGAAAGGAGTTTCGTTCGTACGAAGTGTTTGGTCGAATGAACGAGTGAAACCCGAAAACTAAGAATCTTTCATGAATCTCTCATCTTCGTAATTGCTTGAACTCGGGCTTTGCCGTTGGAACGTTCCCGTTTTGCCCTGAGCGAGAATTTTTTTTAGTTTTTTTTTTTTTAGCGAAGTTGCCTGACAAGTTGTCGCTATTTAAGCCCAAGTTGAACTCCTTTCACTTTCAGCAGTTTCGTGCAGCGCTTACGCGGCGACTTTAATATAATCAATTATGGAGTAATCGGTTGAGGAGCTAAATGAAACTTCGTTTATCAAAATCTCTGCAGAGCCTTCTGCATAGTCTCGAGCGCGAAGAGTTGACGAGCGAGCACCTTCTCGTCGCTGTTGGAATGTTGAACAGAACTCAGAACGGGAACTTTCCGCCGATGAGTAATTACCAAGTCGCTTGAAGCCGACAGGAGAAACTTGCGTCAGTTCCGGTTCGAGGGGGGTTTCACGCAGCGCCGCAAGTTCTCCATTTTGAAGTCATTCAACTCAAGTAAATTAAAGACTCCAGCCAGACAGTTGGATGAAGCCCCGGTACGTTGAAATATTGAAAGAAACCCTCACAATTGAAGTTAGGGGCGGATTGTGCAGCGTCAGCCAGAGGCACGTCTCACTGTGACAACTATTCAGTTGACGGATGATGTAAAATGACCGCGATTACGACGATTAATAACTAACTTAATTATGTGAATACCACTTGATTTATGGGTTCTCGCTTTGGCGATAATTACTTGTTTGCGAGGTTTGTTCTACGCTTCGTTGAAATTTTGACGAAGGGGGGATGAGGGAGGGTGAAACGAACGCCGGCAATTCAAAATTGAAATTAACAAAAAGCGAAACGTGGAATGTGCTAGTTTCGCTTATTTTCATTCCACGAGAAATAGAGCGGGGATAGATGTAAACCAATTTCCATAGTGATATGTGTGGCTTTATTACTTTCCTCTGCTGCCACTGTCATTACAGATATCTAGGGAGTCGTGTGACGCTCAAAGACCGTTGTTAAGGAAGGATCTGACCGGTCAACCATAAACTCGAGGCTTGTCGCTACGATTATTTCTCGCAATTGGCGTCAACGTGAGCCAGCAATCCCTTGAATGCAAAGAGCCTGTAGTCGATCCCTGCTACGATCCATAGTTTTTGGTTTCACGGTCAGATCCTTCCATTAATCTTTCCACAATTCATCAATTTTCATACCTCGTTATGAAGCTCGTTAATTTATTTTATTTGCATAATCCCTTTAATTCAATATTTTTCTTAATTCCAGTACACATCTGATTTGAACAGAGTGGTTTGACTAGTTCGTGAGGACATGGCAGTGTACTATATAAAGTCAGAATGTGTGGTATTCTCAGTTTTATCGGCTGTGCGAGCGGGTACCTTCGTGCCTGACCTGTTCGCTACTGGACGGTCGACTACGTCATTTTGAAGAGTTTCTTAAGCAAGCAGGCAAGTGTGTTGGAGAGACGAAACCCAGATGTTGAGCACGTGGAAGCAGAAGTTTCGTAGATGGCAGAAAAACGTAGGTGTTAAAGCGAGGGTTGAGTGAATATTGAAAGACCGGGGGGGGGGGGGACTCCCAGGGTTACAGGGAAACTCCCAGAAAGTAGAAAATGTGATACATCGTTTCTGGAAAATAAACGTTAGAAGCCAGACAAATTGCCTCTATGAGTGACATTGGATCATTGGGAACTTGAGCTCGGACACTCAAGGTGAGCGAAACAGATAAGCACGGGGGTCTTGCACGGGGGTTTCGACAGCCGCTAGTTGTGGCTGGTTTGCAGAGGGGCACTCTCAAAATGTTGCTCTGCCTCAGGATGGAGGTTATTGTTGTTGCTGATTTAGTCGTTTCGACTGTTCAACTGCTCGTTCTACAGACATTTTGTGGAATGTGAAGTCCTGTGGATGAACTGCTGTGCTGTTGGCATAGTCTACTGATGTGCCGTCAAGGTACGAGTTTGTTACTCTGAGCCATGAGCCAAGTATTAGCAAATTCAAATAAAAATATTAACGGGTTATTGAATAAATTAATAAAATAAGTGAAGCTAATTTAATCAAGCACAAAAAAATAGAACTCTGTTCAGAAAGTAAAGGAAATGACGCTAATAATACAACTGAAAAAGAAAATTAAAACAAACAGCTAAGGAAATAAATGTCTTCTGGGCCTACTTATTTGGCATGTCAATAAAATAAACACTACGTAGTTTTTTAGTACCAAACGTAAATCGGTGACGCATTCGACGGACGAGAACAGTTTCGGTATTTGCAGGTATTTGCGATTATACTGCGTTTTGTGAATTTTTTTAACCGTTTTTTGTCCATAACAACCACGGGCTTCGTCCGATCGGATTGCCGAGATGGCGGGCACAACTAGATACCAAATGGGATTTTTGTGCGAAAGAACAGATTTTTTAGACCACGTTAAAGGCACAAAACGGCCCGGATGGGGGATGGTGAACGGTGGACGGAGGACGGGGGACAGCGGACGGACATTACAGATTTGGAATCCCCAAGTCTTGAAACATAAAGTATCAAATTATGAGAGGGGGTTGTAAAAAATTTTTCGTCGCCGAAAACATAGGGTTATTATTCAGAATGAATAATAAACCAAAACAGAGGTAACTAGTTTGGAGAATGAAATTCAACACCGCACATTCAATATAAATGTTCGAACGCCCGGGGTTTCCTTCTGTTGAGCGTCGGAGGGAATCATTTGGCGTGATGGATTGTCGCTCCGCTTCGTCTCGAACTCGACCAGATGGTCTTCAATCCTTCATTATCAATCACTTCACGGCGTAATTGGACTTTTTTTGCCCTCCCAGCGCTGCATTCGGGTTGGAAAACGAGGGAAGTCCCCGACTATGTACGAAGTGTTTCAAAATCGAGGACACATGTGTGCAATAGGGAGAAAACGGCTACACAAACTGGGCTCAAATATTCGTATTCAGCTCGAAAAACACAAATGAAGATAAAAAGAAAACGTAACCGTATTGTGCGCAGAATAGTTATCCAGCTTGACGCAGTCTCACTCCTCCGTCACCATTCGGTTCAGCGTAAAAAAATACTAGCCCACCACTACAACGGAACGGCGAAAATTGACATATTATAGGCGTCTCAAAGCTATTGGCACGACACGACCTGACTGCTGGTTGGAGGGAGTTGGAAGGCAGTGCGGAAAATGAGCGCAGACCGAGGAGAAAGGTCAACTTTCACTATATTGTCCCGTGAGTGACATCAACCAATACAATTTGCCTCACTATAATTACAGTTCATCACGTAGACGGAGATGAAAGATCTCTGAGAGCCGTCTTATCCGACTCAGTATCAATTAACACCTAGGAAACAATACCAAATGTGACACGAACTTTTTTCGGTTCATTCATCACAGCCCCCCCTCAAAATTTGATACTTTACGTTTCAAGACTTGGAGATTCCAAATTTGCAATGTCCGTCCGCTGTTCGCCGTCCCCCGTCCGGGCCGTTTTGTGCCTTTAACGTGGTCTAAAAAATTCGTTCTTTCGCACAAAAATCCGATTTGGTATCTAGTTGTGCCCACCATCTCGGCAATCCGATCGGACGAAGCCTGTGGTTGTAATGGGCAAAAAATGGTTAAAAAAATTAACGAAACGCAGTACAACACGGGAACTACAGCGGAAGTCAACGTTTCGTCGTTTGAACTCCCTCCCTCCCGCCCGTCTCAATAAAAAACTACCCGCCTCGTATATAACCTTTGGCATTACGATTTGTCCCTTTATCGTCCGATTGCCTTGTTCTCGTCTTCACCTCCACAAATGACTGTTTCGCTCCGTCTCAACTATTTCCGTTAGCAAAATATCTGTTATCTTCGATTCAACTTTTCATTATTCGTTTATTTTTGGTTTATTTATTATATAGTTTGTTCGTTTCATTTTTTTTTGGTTTTAAAACGATTCAATTTTTTTAAGATTTTTTCGTTTCATTCTCATTTTAGTTTTTTTCATAGATTTTTGGTTACATTTTGATATTAGTATTTAGCGTGCATGTTTTCATATTAAAATTCAGTTTTTTCTAGATACTTTCGTTTTTTTTGTTTATTTTAATATTACGATTCAGTTCTTTTCGACCTTTTTTTGGGTTTCATTTTGATATTTTTCGATGCTGAATCGAACGGGATGGATCTACGAGCATTAATGCTAGGTCAAGCTGTTTATCCGAATAATAAACCGTTGTGTAATAATTTGCAGCGTTTTTTAAAATAGAACTGCATTTAATGCACTAAATTTGTTTAAAACTATCTTACAAATATCTTAAAAGCTACAACCTCCAAGTGAACTTGTGTAGAGGTTGGAGAAGCTATCACCACCGAAAATACTCGTGTCACAATGGCGACGTAAAACTACTGTTAACGCCGGAGGTAGTTGTTTGTATTTAATAATAACGTAGACGTAAGAAGTGCCGTGGACTTCTGATCGATAATCAAAACGCGTCTGCATTGAACGTGACGTCTTCTTCAAGTCGCCTTCATACCAACGTTGCTTTTCGTTCACCCGCACGCGGGCTTCCCACCTTTTGTCCAACTTCTTGAAATAGCTAGGTCATCAGCATCCCAATCCCATTCGGTATAGCCATTTTGGGAATCAACGATCTCTCTCTCTCTCTCTCTCTCTCTCTCTCTCTCTCTCTCTCTCTCTCTCCCCCCGTTTCCCACGCAACTAGTTCATAAGTATTTGGAGTCCCTTGTTCGTGTTTAAATACTCACACTGATATCGCTATTCTGTCAAGTGTAATACAGTCCTCACTCACGCTCACCGCGTTAATTTATTTCTCAATTCTCAATCCCCAATTCGTGCGCCCAACAGACGACAATTTGAAAGTTTGATCATATTCGTTCTAGCCGTTTTGGGGAAAAATGCGAACAACCCTACTTTCTGGTACATTTCGTCCCTCAGCCCTCTTTCCAATGTGTGTTCGTATTTGTAGTTCGACCAACATCTCTTTCTCCATAAACGTTCCTGTATAAATGCAATATGCTGCAGGTCGTCGAGTTTACGGAGGTTGTGGAAAGTTGTGTGTTGCTACGCACCACATTTGTTTTATTAGATTAAAATAACTCGTTCCTTGATGGCACGATTTTAAATCATTTTTTGCCCGAAATAACCATGGAATTCGCACGATCGGATTGTCGAGTAAGGAGGCACGATGAGATCCCAAACGTAATTGTTGGGGGGGGGGGGGGGCACAAAATGATACTGATGGGTGTTTTATTCAATGTTATTCAAAATGGTGGTGTTGCGATTAAATTGAACTGGCGGTGAGGTCAAGGATGAACGTGACAGAATGAGTACATACTCACTACCACGTCGCTTCTTTGATGCACAAAAATGTTGAGTTCTTATTTATAATTTAAAAATGATTAATTTAATGACAGATTTTTCTTTAGTGGGAATTGTGTCAAAATATTACGTTCGGTAGTCCTCATTTTCCCGCGCGGGATGTTGTAATGTGTTACTGGATGGGCCGAACGAACTGCCAAATGTTTCGTTTCGATAACTATTCAGCCTGTTGCCAACGAACCTCAATTTGTCCGGCGTCAAAAGTGAATTCCCCGTTGTCCGTCAAGCCGGACATTGGATTTCGAGGCTTTCTGGCCGGTATCATAAACGCAGATCGCTATAACGTTAGAAAAGGGATTACGGCTGTCAAACGCACACGTTAACGAGACGTTTGTGATTGATGAGAGGGGAGTTTCAACGTAGAACTCCGGACTCATTTGTACCGAACTATTGTGCGATGAAACTGATAAATCGAAGTTATTTCAACAAATCGGCAATTACTTCCCCCGTTGAGCGATTGCTGCTGATTTCCAACGTTCGGATCGACATTGGGCTCTGTAGTTGTCAGTTTTCATCCGAATGACGGTGCACTACGTCAACCCTTCAGCTGAAATGTATTTTTTCAAATTTTTGAATTCTGCTGAACACGAATTTCATCATCAAATTAACGACAAATCAACGCTTTTGATCAAAAATGATTTTTTTAAACGTGGTAGCTTTATTCGAACGTTGACAACCTAAACAAAATATTTGGTGAACGCATCAAGCAACTTCTTTCAGCCCCATATTCGCCCAGCGATTTTGGTCGTTTATTGTTCAGTTTATAAGAACCTGGCAGGACATGATTGAAGGTTCTACAAAGAAAAAGGTAGTGGTCAGCGTCAAGAAATTTATTGGGTTCTTCAAGCCCATTTCAGGACAATATTAGAGTAACCAAGAAAAACCGTTGCGAATTAGGCAACGTTTTATTATTATCTTGCACTGCAAGATCCAAAACGATACGCAACATGACCATGAGGCATGAGCACGACGGAATAAGGAAAATTGACAATTTCCAGGCGGCGCTAGGCAAATGGCACGACGTGACGAGCCGAGCTGACGGGTAGTTGGAGTGAGACGGGTGACAGCGCGGGGATAAAACGAAGCTTTCTCTGAAACCCTCAGTTCGTCTCTCTTTGCTTATATTCCTGTCACCAACTCAGTGCAGGAAATCTTGGCAATACTGAACGTGGTACTACGCGTGAGAAACCCTAGCGATAGTCAATTTTACGTGAAACATTTTACAACCCCATCTTTAGTCGGAGCTGTTTGTATCAAACGATGCTAGCAGAAGTTCCACTAGGTGGTTGAGTGACTCATTTACTTGGATTGAGCGGTACAGGTGCATCACGCACAAATAAAACCGTTGCAGGTTTTAAATTTAATCTGAGATCCCGAAAAATCAATTGCTGCGTTGGTCCGGCCGACGCGTCGTAAATCAATAAAAATCTTCCTGAGCTCGCGTGGAAGAGATTTTCTCATATTACTATGCGGCGGCAGTTGGCAATACGAGAAGAGGGAGAAGATCCGCAAGAGCATAAGGGCAGTTTGAACGTGAGGGATGGGGTTTATGAAAAGGCAACATCTTGTCGAGAAACAGGCGCTTTGCGCGCCTTATATTGAATTCAAGAAAAATGACCTCCGCTCCTGCAGAAAACTTTCGTGCGTCGAGTCATAACTTTGAACAGGCCAAAGTGAGCAGTTACGAAGTAGTAAGGTCTCGTTTCATCAGTTAGAGGCTCAGAAATATATTTGCAGTTGAGCACCTTTCGTCTTAAGACTAGCACGGAACTTGATATTAATGACTGAACTGATGACTCAGGTTCGAAAGAAACCGGAGGAACGTGGCCACTGAAAAACTTGGGCCGTATCATTTCTTCACAGGAATACATTTACCTCCAGGAACCACTAAAATGTATCGGGGCAAATCTCAAAGCGCATACACGGGTTGATGACACGATCCTGACAAAGAGCGTATGTGAGCCCAGAGGGCAGAAAATGACGTCCAGGTATGCGGGCTGTTGGTCGGTGCAATTCCCACGTGGCCATAGGGGACTGCAATTCGCGAACGTAATGCGAGCAGGTGTGTTTTAGAGGCCGCCAGCTGGAGGCGACTATGGTGGCACTAATTGATCACCAGTCGTGTGTCCCTTTGGATTAGGAGCTGAGCGGCTCTGGGTGTGTCTGCACCAATGATCACCTCAATATCATCCACGTATGCAAAGTGTGTGTAGCCGTGCGTCGTCGACAACACCTCTCCCTGTGGGCAGCCCACAGTAATCTCAGCTCCGCTCGCTGGCTTCTTCCGCCCACCTCTGCTTTGAAAGAAGCTGCAGAGCAGCCTGAACGTGTATTGTAGGCGCTGTGATGCCCAGGAAGGGAGCCAGTATGATGCGACGTGGGTTCATTTTCTCTCTGTCACATCATGGAATACCCCCAAATTGATTTGGGTGTAATAAGCGGGCAATTACATTGCGATGAGCGTCGAGGAGCAGTTTCTCCAACCACTTTCTCTCCGTGCTAAGGGGCATTGGTTGCCCTAAAAGAATCTGGAGTTGTTAGGTTACGATGTTGTGATTTCGGGAAAAGCGTGACAGGAGCTTGTTTAAATGCTGTCGGAAAGTGGCCAGAAGAGGGATGTGGCTCAGGGGATAACTACTGGTGGAGAGCGTTGGTAGGCAATCGTGTGTGTGTGTGTGTGTGCGAGGCGGTCCAGGCTTTTGCTGGGAGTGCATCGAAGAGCCTTGATTACTTCCGCCACTGTCCATGGTGGGTGCTTGTCGCCTATCAGTGGGGGACCAGATCTCCGTTGGAGTTCCAGATTCTATACAGAGACGCCTCACGTACGTCTCCCACTTCCTGTACGATGTTTCTATCGTGTATCTCAAGTAAAACACTAACTAACCAGTTTGTTCACAATCAATGCAGCTCTCTCTCTCTCTCTCTCTCTCTCTATCTCTCTCTCTCTCTCGCTTCGTTAAGTTCATCTCTCCTTCTTTTGCCAACAGTAATATTAGGCTGTGTTTACAAAACGTCTCAACCAATTAGCTGCTTTCAGTGGTTTAAGAAGTCCTCACAAAGTATTTTAGTATCTCAGGTAGTGTTAATACCCTCACGGTTACTCTGGGAGTCTGAGAAAGCGATAAAGCGTATCCAATGACGTAATATCGTGGAACACTCCTGACACCGCATGTCGACACTCACGTGGCAGGCATACCGAGTTGAGTTTAGAGATAATAGAAAAACTGGTTGGATGTTTTCAAGGCGATAACAAAGCCCTAGAGATTCCTGAACTTAGAACGAAAGTTACTTGATAGTCCATAAAGTTGCTTTCCAAAGAAAAGATGGCCGCGAATCGATTGAGAAGATTTCTGTTGTTCGCGGTCAAGAATCCAACGTCTCTCAATTTGTTTGAAACTAACAGTAAGATCTGAATCCGTGCGATAAACTTTGGCCCACGACGAAGGGCTCTGGGATGAATGGAAGTCTGGCAATCAGCCAAGGCGGCCGCCCTGTGACGCTAAAAGCGCTAAATCCTTCTCCACCCTTTCCCACCAGCCCCTGTTCTCACTTCCCACCGCATGAATATTTGATATACGCTTGTTTCCAGCTTCACAATCGTCAAAAGAGAAAACCCCCATTTTAGGGACGTCCTTGTAGTCAATTGAAACGGCGTTTACGAATTCAATGCGGGAGAGAGCGAGCAAGCTGAAAATGAAGATATTTTGTGCGAAGTGTCGAACACCATCCCTCAGCTACCTGGAGAAGTAGGCAGGAATCGAGAATGTGACTCGGAGAGAGGATCATAGGTTTCGGATGAAATGTTTCAAAGTAATGACTGAACGGCAGAGCCAACAGAAGACTTCTCGCATCACGCAACTTTCCTTAGCTCTACATAAAACTCGTTGGCTTTCATGGCTAATTCATCGTTTTTTTACTCAGTTCATTTGAACTAGGTAAAATACCACTTCACAGTGACAAATATCTGGTGCGCAGCAACACACGACTTTCCGCCACCCCTTCAAGTTCAAACACCACCTACATAGGCGGGCGCTATATCTTCGTTCAACGCATTTTTACAGGAACATTTATGGAGATAAAAATGTAGGGACTAGTTAGCTGAGAGTACTCCGAAAGTTTGATCGAAATCGTTAGAGCCGTTTTTGAGAAAATTGGAATACCGATAAATTAATATTCGACAAATCTCCTTTTCTGAGTTAACTTGGCTTATATCTCCGTTCAACATATATATACAGAAATAATTATGGGGAACGAAATGTTGGTATGGGTGACTAAAAGACGCTCCATTAGAATTTATCACATCTGGTGAAAAAGTTACCCTGGAATTTACGGAAATGTTAGAAAAAACGTTATTTTTGGCACATTTTGGTTTATTATTCATTCTGAATAATAACCCTATGTTTTCGGTCACGAAAAATTTTTTACAACCCCCCCTCAAAATTTGATACTTTACGTTTCAAGGCATGGAGATTCCAAATTCGCAATGTCCGTCCGCCGTCCCCCGACCCCCCGCCCCCCTCCCCGTCCCCGTCCCCGTCCGCCGTCCGCCGTCCGGGCCATTTTGTGCCTTTAACGTGGTCTAAAATTCGTTCTTTCGCCCAAAAATCCGATTTGGTATCTAGTTGTGCCCGCCATCTCGGCAATCCGATCGGACGAAGCCCGTGGTTGTAATGGGCAAAAACGGTTAAAAAATTAACGAAACGCAGGAAAACGCGAGCTACAGCGTCCCTCCCGTCTGAATAAAAACAACCGGTGCCGGGCCGTCCTCGCCTCGCGGGGCGGGCGGCTAAACTCAACTCGCCTTTCCCTTCGAGCGCCCCCGTTCCTATTTCCCCGACGTTTTGGTTTTAATACGATTCAATTTTTTTAGATTCTTTCGTTTCATTCTCATTTTGGTTTTTTCATAGATTTTAGGTTAAATTTTGATATTAGTATTTAGCGTGCATGTTTACATATTAAAATTCAGTTTTTTCTAGATACTTTCGTTTTTTTTGTTTATTTTAATATTCCGATTCAGTTCTTTTCGACCTTTTTTTGGGTTTCATTATGATATTTTTCGATGCTGAATCGAACAGGATGGGTCTCGGAGCATTAATGCTAGGTCAAGCTGATTATCCGAATAATAAACCGTTGTGTAATAATTTGCAGCGTTTGATTTTTATCTCTGTTCAATGGACCGCCACAGGAACATTTATTGAAAAGAATATGTAGGTATTAACTATTTTAAAACATCCTGTGAGTTTGGTGAAAATCGCTGGAGCCGTTTTGCCAAAAAGCGTAAAAAACCTATTTTTGCTTCAGGGGCCTATATCTCCGTTCACCGTATTTTCATGGAGATATGTATGGAGAAGAAAAGTTAGGTATTGATCAGTAGTAGATAATTTGAAAGTTTAATCAAAATCGTAAGAGCCGTTTTTGAGAAAAATGCGAAAAACCCTAGTTTTTGGTACATTTTCGTCCCCCCCCCCTTCCCATCGGCCGAAATCGTCCATAACCTTATATTGGTGTTTACAAAAAATAATGAACAAAACAAAAAAAGAACCAGCTCAATCGGATCAGCCGTTCTCCCGCAAATCGAACTACAGACACACACACACACACACACGCACATACACACGGACCACGCACCCAAATTAGGTTTTTTAGACTCAGTAGGCCTCAAAACGTAAAGATCTGAAGAAAACCCAAATTTTTTTTTTTTGGGCTGATTACAAACAATACTTTCCTTCCCTTCGGGTAGCGGAAAGTAAAAAGCGGAAGAACGTGCAGATCGGGAATTTATTCTGTTGCTCGTGCTCGCACCCATACCATTATAGAGCAATCAGTTCACAGAGAATCGTGGAGGCTGCAAACCCGATTGTTTTGAGAAGTATAATAATCACTGTCCCAGAATTATCCGGTGGATACTTGTGAACCAGGTAGTCAGCGAAACAACGGCGGTTGAAATTCTGGAATTTCTAAGGAAGTCCCTGTATCTCTCATGAGTGTTATTAAAGACTCGCCGTATAGGTACTTAATTGTAGTATAAGAAAAATACTATGCTGAAATTGTTTTAAAATTTTTATCAAAGGATCGAGAAACATTAGCAGCTGCACATGTAATTAATTTCATTATAATCACTATAGCCGTTTTTGAGTGGGGAAAATATGTGGTGTTTTGATAACTATGATAACTATAGTTAGTTTTGGGCGGATTGGGCTCACACCGTTATTTTGGCGTCCCATAGTGACCTGGGGGTGATATGAAAATGTTCGAGCTGATTTGATTCTGCGTTTCTTCTGAATCGCATCCACAGACACATTTTTCCCGCAATGCTCACCAAGTAAATGGGACGGTGGCACCCAAAAAGGAGAAACTAAATAAACACTAATTAAGGAAATGGGGAGAGCACTCAGATAGAGGGTGATACCTCCGAAAACGTCGGCTGACACACCCAACCGACGCATCTTCTCAGCACACCTCTTCCACCACGCACTGCACCAGGACATAGTCAATTCTGCAACCCTGATGTTACCTGCCTCCACTCCTTGAGCTTCCGACACCGCAATATGAAGAGTCGTCACTTCATATTTGCGCCTTTTGGCTTGGTAAGTTAGCGCATGATCCGGGCTGCCAGATAATACCGGGACATCCAAGACCACTGCAGGCGGGTCTTGACCAACCGCGACAATGTTAGGCTTCAGTCGTTCATCAGGGACAAACCCGGTAATGTGATACTCTCTCCACTTCCCAACCCTTAATCCAACCGGGAAAACGAGCTGTGCCAGTTTTGGCCTCGGCTAATTGGTGCAAAGGGGGGGGGGAGAATTATTCATCCTCACCCTGGTCTGATGGACGTAACACTGTACATCCCGGGACCAGGAGGTTTGCATGGGATGGAGAGTGGCGTTTCATGGATAAAAGGGGGCAGCGATAATGGGAGACCATGAATCCTGCTGGCGTTCCCTAACTACCATGCTTGGGCGAATATGGCCAGTGTGCTCTGGCCGACCCATTGGAGAGGAGTGTGGCTGCACTCAATAGAGCGGGAGGATGTGAGCCCTGGCCCGCATGTCTGCGTAGAGGGAGCAGGTAAAGAGGACGTGCGCTGCGTCTTCGCTGACCTCTTCCCCACAAGGACAGACATCAAATGTGTGGCGCCTGAAGAAGAACAGGCACTGGTTAAAGGCCCCGTGCCTGGAGAGCAATTGGAGTACTGGAAAAGAGGGGTGCCATCCCCTCATTTCCAGGCAGTCCCGCACATAAGGGATTATGGTGTGGAGGTGTCGAGCTGTGGGGCCAGTGTCCCACCGCGCCTGCCACATATCAAGGACAGCCTCGAGTGCAAGCTCCAGGCGACAGTCAGTGGAGACCTCTAGCTGGAGCACACGCACTAGTGATCCCAGAGCCAACCTTCACATGACAGCGCACTAGCAACCTGCTTGCAGACCGCGTCATGACGCTTAACTTAAACACGACCTGAACCACATGATTCAGCGACTCAAACGGGTTACCACAGGCACAACAGCGAGCATTCACAGTGTTACGATCCTGGCCTCTTCTACACCTCATCGCTGTAGGCAGTGACGCCATACGAACGGCACGTGGGTGCCGGTAATCCCTCCCATGAATACCCTCTGAAGACCACTCCATCCACGCAGAAGAGTTGAGGGAATTGGGATATTTCTTGCGTTCTCGTCCGTCAACCGAACGATGCACAGCAGCCACAAACTCTGAAGGCTTACTGGGCTTGGGGGTAGATGGAGTAGTGATGTGACACCAGCGCAGCTCATCCTGGACGAATCCAACACCAGCCACAGCGCTTGCGACATTCCAGCCAGGCGCTTAGGGCGCAAGAAAGGAGTAGTGATGGAGATAGATGGGACACCGAGTCCCTCAAATCGAACCAGAGCGTGAATGGTACGCACATGGCGCGCTGTGGGAGGCCTAGTCAAACACGCGTACCAGAACGCACCATTCTATGAAGGCTTATTAGCACACACAAACCATTTTCCCAATTAGTTTCTTTCGGACTCAGTAGAGTCTGGAACGAAAATTTTTTTTTCTTTCGTTTCTACTTCGTAGAGCCAAAGGAAACAATTTTTTTTTTTGTAAAACGGCTTTAACGATTTTCACCAAGCTCGTAGGATGTCTTCAAATAGTGTACATTGTTCTCAATTCATGTTCCTCTGACAGTCCATAGAGCAGAAATAAAAAAAATGGCGTTTTTTCGAACATTTATGTAATTTAGCCTTGATAGCTCGGGAAACGAACATTAAGTTGTCGTTTTACCGATTTTCCGAAAAACGGCTATAACGATTTCGATCAAACGTTCGGAGTACTCTTGTCTAACAGGCAATCACATATTGTCCAACATAAATGTTAGCGTAAAAATGTGTTGAACGAAAATATAGCGCCCGTGCACATGGCAGGTCGTCGAATTCGCGAGGGGTGTGGAAGGTTATGTGTTGCTACTCACCAGATATTCATAATAATTTTGACTCCTCATTTTGAATTCATTTTCTCTTCGAGCGAAAGCTTTGGAGAAAAGTTCACAGACAACGAGCTAATTAGATTTCCTCGCCGTTCCTTCTTTGACACTTATTCATTAAGAGATATAACCCTCGTGTCGAGGAACAAATTATTTAAGAGATCACGTCACCTTTCATCTCCGTTTTTACGCTGTTGTGATCGTCGAGAGAAGTCGATTAGCTCGAGAGCCAACGTGAACCAACGTAAACGGCAATTAGGCTCAAGTCCGGCAAATTGAATGGAATCGGGTAGTTAAAAAAAAAAACAAACAGAAAAGCCACTCACCACTTGTTTTTCTTCTGTAACTCGTTTCACAAAGGTGGTCTCGTCGGCGTTAACTGCTGCACGGAAATCACAAAATGATTGCTCTTCCGCTAAATGGACTTCAAAATGACATAAACAAACGACAGAAAGTGATGAATCGAGTTAGAGCATTGTGAACGAACATCAAACGACAAAGAGATAGCATTCCCGGACGTAAAAACAATTGGGTTATTACTCGGCTCAGATTTATGCTATCATTGTTGGGGCCATGAAAAAAGCTATAACAATAAAAGCGTCGTGTAAGGCGCTGAAAAACTACTGCGCAACGTCAAAACTGGCGCGGGAGTGCAGTATGCGGCTTAACTCCTTACAAAACTCTAATAGAGTTAACGTTTATTAGATTCCTGGGCATAAAGGGATCACTGGAAATGAAAGGGTGGACCATCGGATCGTCTAATGTACCTATAGGATCATCTCCCCACTGTGGGACTTATGTGTTACAATTCAAGAGGACTGCGGAAGAATATGTCAGAAGAACGTATCAGACTGCCTAGAATGCTGAGGGAGTGAGGTATTCCAAAATTTTATCGCAGGGCGAACACACGAGATAAAACGTAGAGCCTTATGCGGATGGAAAGGAAGGACCCAAGGCAGGCTGTGGGGATCATCACGGGACACTGCGAAATGAGCAAATACATGTATGTTTTGGGCATAGTCGACACCCCTTCAGTGTAGGTGGTGTGGCACAGATGAGAAGACTCCCTTCCACGTGGAGGAGGCTTTAGAGGCTTCTGGCATTTGGTACTACTTCTCCTAGGGTAGGCGCTACAGAAGATTCTTGCAGGAACCTGGCATTCCTTAGGAGGGTAGGCATGGACCTGTAAGACATGTGGACTGCCACAATAGGTCATCAGGCCGCGGTATATATATCTGTTCATCGTGAACTACCACAACGAATAGTGCGCCGCCATTCTCTTTTGTATACGCGTGATAATCAATTCATCGATTTTAAAGATACGGGTGACATTCTCCATCTTTCGCAGGTGAAGCAAGTTCCTTTGCCACAGCTGACCGATGTTTATATGGCAAATACTACCTGATGGTATCATTCGAACGACGACATTTTTATGATGCCTTTGAAGATATAATTACACGTTATACTTGGAGTAGTGTCAACGGCAAAACGACAAACATGACTCGCGACTAAGATGGAAGAGGTCCAACTCAAGACAGCTCTGGCTCAATTACTTATAGCCTTCCTTGAGCATAGTCAGCGGTTTGGTGGAAGGCCCATTGAGTCATCACGCGTGAAACTGGTTGTAGGGGGAAGAAAGGAGAGAGTCGAATTAGATTTCGGTGAGAGGTGAAACACTGAGAGACGACCGACTTTCGCGAGGGCTGGTAGATTGATGAGTATGGAAGGAGCTGTTGTGACGAGGAATGTAAATTGAGAGGAGCGGAAACGGGTATTTGGAAATGTCGAGATGAAGTGGAAATTCTTTGTCAATCGGAAATAACTGAATAGGTGAAAACTTTCCACCTTGAAGACAGGAAGTATTCGGGGAAACAAGCCGTTGGGGCAAGTGTGGACATTTGACCATTGTTTGGGTTTGAGTTGAATAATATGGCTGGGCTACCGTAAGCTTTGCCTCATTAAGAGAAGCATGGAGGGGAAGGAATCTACTAATTAAGGCATCATACATCTGCTTAAAGGTTGGCTAACACGAAATTTTTGAAAGGATTGCTCGGGGTTTACTGCCGGTACAAGACATGTTTCGAGAACGGGCGTTGAAAGTTGTATCGGAAGCTTCAACAGATTTGGCAGACATCCTCCTCACTGAATCCCAGTGATTCATAATAGTGGAGCGTAACTTGATCTGAATACAAAGTTTTTGCCGCTGAAGGAAATGTCAAGGAGTGTTCTTCTTCCCACGCTGATCTAATTGCTCTCTCCGCTCGACAATAACAGTAAGCGTGCCAGCTCGCTCAGTCTGGGATGTTACAGCAGCCAACCCTTTGTTACGGATAGTTCGTATTTCCTCCCGTAAAGCCTTTATGTTCTTCTCCCCTTCATCTCAACTAGCATCAGATGAATTGTGCATTGCGAAGCTTGAAACGACAGAGCAGCGTAAGTTGAGATATCAGACCCCAAACATGAACAGAGACAAAGTGAAGGAACGTCCCATGTTACGAGCCAAAATCACAGGATTACGAAAGGGTTGCAAAACTCTTAAACTGCCCATACAGTTTCACCATTGACCAGCGGCTTTTGACAAATGTGAATACGAAACAACATCGTTCGCCTGTTTCCGTTACATCGCATCGTTCGCTATTGGGAATGTTTGGTCAACGTGTCTAACGAGAAAGTTTTGAGGCGTGTAGGCTGGCTGGTTCCTAGAAGGGGCGATGCGATGTAACGGAAACAGGCCGAGCGGAAAAGAAAAGAAGAATTACGAGCGTGTTTGTACGAGTTATCGACCCACACACGAGGAAAAAAAAGAAAAAATCGTCGGATTATGAGGGCCACTTTAAAAGTGCTGAGGTCACGTCTCACTCTAGAAATTAGAGTAATGACGCGTTCGAGTCGCCGCAATAAAACTAATGGACGACGGCAGAAAACTTCAGATTGAATTTTATTGATTGGGTTCGAATAAGTGGTGCATCGCCTGAGATTTTGGAAACCGGTAATGCGATTGGATGGGCGCAACTCTCAGGGTCGTTGCACACACAACGATTTTGGATAGTCGGTAAAATATCGGCCGATATTTTATCGGTAGCAAGTGATTCCAAACACACCGGATTTTCATCGGCGAGACAATCAGTTGCTTGGTGTTCGTGACGCGAGAATCTCGAATAATGAATCCTAAACGTGTAATTGCAATGTGGTTATTGTATCGCCGCATTAGGCGCCGTAGGATTATGCGCAAGTGGTGGATTCATCCTAATAATCAAAGCAGGGAACGCAGTGGAACATTCTAAACTCTTTTTGAAGAACATAGGCGTGATCGTATCAAGTTTTTCAACTTTTTTAGAATGTCCATTGAATCCTTCGACGAACTCCACGAGAAGATGAAAAATAAAATCCAGCGTCAGAATACCAAAATAAGAAATTGTATTCCTTCTCGAGAACGTCTCGCTCTTACATTGAGGTAAGTAATAATAATATAAATGCAGAACTTACCAAAACCTCAAGGCTTTGCTAGCTTGGGATACAAAGAATCATTCCATTAATCAAAATGTATTTTATTGTAAATAATTGTAGGATGAAATGTGCTAAAAACTGAAAACAAGCAAAAACTTTCAATAGTCGTTGAAATTTTGACCATCTTGAAATTAGGACAAGTCATAGGTGCTGTCTGAATACATAGATCCACTTGGAGAGGGGTTCGACGATGGATAAGTTGCTGGGTATGTGGCTGTTGAAGTTCGGCCAAAATCCTGGTAGTATTGTGCAATGGTTTGATCCTGTTCATGTTCAAGTGCCATTCCTTTTGAAGAACATGCCTGCAGGTGCTTTGAATCGGTGTTGAAACAGCACGGGGTGGGCTACAAGCAAACAGTGTCCGAAATGTATTAGGTAAATATTTTGTGACAGATATCGGGGCAGTTTCCTGGCAAATGAGCAAGGTATGAGTTACGAGAAGGTGTGGTGCGTTTCAATTTGGTGTGATTGTTGTTTAATAGTCCAAACTATGTATTGTAAACAAGAGAATAACATGTGACATACTTACAGAAAACTACTTACCAAATGCATTTTTCTCTTCATCCTCCATCTCATCAAATTCCTGTTTTAGAGCGCAGCAAACTTCTCTTCACGCATCCCTGGTAAGATTTCTGTCTTTAAGCGAATCTAAAGTTTTGTCCCACAAGACAGGTCTTGCCTCCACTAATGAAATGAGAACATCATTATCTAATGAATCAACCATGTTTTAACACGCACTTGGTAGTCCACTGTAGTTCGTTCTAGCGACGAGCGAGAACTGCTGAAATCGGTCGGTAATCGATCGGTAGATGTGCAAGCGTGTTTTTAGTTACGTAGGCCACTGTGAACATCAGACCTCCCGGTACCAGCGACCAGCGGTGGCAGTTGCCGGCTGCTCCCTGATATTTTTTTTGCCGTGTGTGAAAGTTCCGTTCATCCAATGGTTCAAAATCGGAATTTGGACGCCGGAATAAAACCTCCCGTCCGAAATCGGTGTGTGTAACGGCCCTCACCGTGTCATTGACGCCCGTCGGTTTGCTTTTGGCGATCTAATTCCCTAACATATTCTGCTTGACTGATACTCTGCTAAAACCTAAAAGTGCGACTCCCCGTGCAATAAGCCTTTCCATTTTCCTTGGCTCTACGTAGTAGTATTTTTGTACCCCACCCCCTTTGAAAGAAAAAACCCTGCAAATTATTACACAATGGTTTATTATTCTCATGGACAGCTTGACCTAGTATTAGTGCTCCCCCATCCCATTCGATTCAGCATCGAATACTAGTAAACCATACAAAACATGACCTGACTACAATGGAACTACGGAAATATTCCCCCGGCGCCAGGCGCCCGTAAACGTCTGATCCGATGGAGGGGTGGCAAGAGGGCTTCCAGCAAACCCTCGCTCGGCAATTGGCAGGACGTTACGAGTCCAAAGGGCGCTGCGAGTCGAGCGGGCCTTAAAAACGATACGAAACACGGCTTATTTGCGATTATACTGCGTTTCGTTAATTTTTTAACCATTTCTTGTCCATAACAACCATGGGCTTCATCTGATCGGATTGCCGAGATGGCGGGCACAACTAGATACCAAATGGGATTTTTGTGCGAAAGAACGAATTTTTTAGACCACGTTAAAGGCACAAAACGGCCCGGACGGGGGACGGGGGACGGACATTGCAGATTTGGAATCCCCATGTCTTGAAACGTAAAGTATCAAATTTTTAGGGGGGGTTGTAAAAAACTTTTCGGGACCGAAAACATAGGGTTATTATTCAGAATGAATAATAAACCAAAATCAATGAAAATTAGTTCAGCCTTTCTCCCGTAAATTTAACTACAGACACACTCAAGGACCACGCGCGAAAATGAGGTTTTTCGGACTCAGTAGGCTTCAAAACGTAACGATCGGAACAAAACCCAACATTTCTACTTTCCTTGGCTCTCGTGATAAACGAGTAAAATTTTAAGGCAGAAAATGTGATCTTTTCCCTTCTATTGTGACGCATACCGCCCTGGGTCCCATTTTAGGCATCTCAGCGATCATAATTTAGTGGTCAAAGACGAAGATTCATATTCCGAGGTAACTAGGTTCAGGATCAGAGCTCGGGATCGCTGTAATTTTTGCTTGACTCCGCAGATCCTACATTTCCGATTCCCTTGTAACAAATGGTATCAATACGCTCCTTCGTTCCAAGGAAAGAAGAGCGCCAGAGAAAAGGAGCAGTATTAAAGCGAGAAAATGTTGAGAAAAATGTGCGGTCTGAGATTGGCTGACGCAGTATGAAGATCCTGCAAAGAGGTAAAGTGGTGACGTGCCTACTACAGTGTGTGAAAAGAAAAGTAGGCACTCTTTTCTTGACGCCTGCCTCTTTGACTCGGCGTCCTTCGATTCTTTGACTAGGTTTTCAGGGGATTCGCTCAAACTCCCAGAGATAGGTTCATTGAAGTCGTTCACTGTAGGAGCAGCAGCTAATGATGAAAGGGGAAATGTTCTCCATTGTAGGCAACCTCAGTGATCTAGTCTACCAAGCAGACAAAGATTCGTATTCCGAGGAAACTTGGGGTACAGGGACAGAGCTCGGGGTCGCTGTAATTTTTAAACATTTCAATGAAGTGAGATGAAAATGCTGCAGAAGTTACGGTGGAACAGCTACAGAACGAAATACTCAAAACAGGAACTATTGAGAGAAATTTAGCGCCAGAGCGCGGTGTGAAAACTTCGTCATACGAGTATGTCAAGCAAGAGAGACGTTGTTTAAGGAGAATGGAATGTGTTATCGAAAAATAGAGGAGAACGTTTGTAAGCATAGAGCGTTCTGTCGATGGGCTAAGTGGCACAATGCAGCTCCAGAGGATAACTCGATACAAGAACGTCGGAGAACTTCAAAGCGTTTCGCGTAGCTTCGATTCAAATGAGGATACCAGTAGAGGGAGCAAGTCGAAGTGCGTGGAAGTAGTTAGGCTGCAGCGACGGGAGCACGTGAGGCACCGCGGCGTTCGCGGGCGAGAACCGGACACTAAACTTATCACGAGAATAGAAGCGCGGACGAGCCACAATGCGATTAAGGCTGGAAAGACAAGTTCGCTCAGCGATTCGAGGGAGGAAACGGCGAGGAAGTGCCGCACAAAAGTGCACCAGCGTGAGAAGAGAGAGAATATTGCGGGTACCAGTGGTAAAAGTGCAATCCTGGAGTGTGGAGATACCCTGAGGAGAATTTCCCACTGCGTTCAGGGAAGATGGAAATGATTATTTCAAGACCGTGCACAATCTTACCTCGCTTTGCATAGACAGTCCAACTGATACAACTGCGCGTTACTTGTGAAACACGAAGATACGATGAGCAGGAAATAGACAAGCTGCGTTTGGGAACGTTGTAAGCCCTGACCAGGAGGGCATGAAGCCTGACTTGTTGCCAGTAATGCTGACCGTCTAAGGATAAGCTCGTAGGATCGCGAAATAAATTCCGGACAAGACTAATCACAACTAACAGGATTATAAAATTTGTTTTGTTCTTGGTGGTGTCCAACTTCCACGAGGTGAATTTAGACTCCGTCGAATATCCAACATTTTTGCTTCCCTTAGCCCTAGGTAGTAGGAAGGAAAGTATTTTATTTATTTATTTACATTGAACGGAACAAGTCCACCAATAAAGTAGATTAAACGTTGCCACAACATCCTGGTAACTAGTACGAGACTGCTTCACTGTAAGTACGAAGATTGCCATGTTAGGGTGAGGGAAGGGAAGGAAGGGCTACAGAAACCACCTGTGTTGTGGAGGAAGTCTGTGCGTCAGTCAGACCCACGATCATGGAGATCGCTCAGCCTTCTTTCCATATTAGGCAAAACATTAGAAATCTTGATGTTACAGCCACTCGAAGGACCCTTCAGGGCTAGCAATACGGAGGTCCAGGCAGGATGCCATTGTCGAAATGCACGTGCTTCCCTGCTGCAGTGGCTAAGTACATCGTAGCAGTTTTGAATGACATCAGGGGAGCATTTGACAACCTTTGGTGGCCAGCGCTCCTCAATGAGCTTAACGGTAGGGGAATCCCCGGCAACCTGCACTTGCGCGCCAGAAGTTACCTGACAGACAGAACTGCTACGATCGAATGCAGGCATGTCAAAAGGCGAAACCCCACCATGTGCTTCAAACTGTCGCCTGGAGGTGCGAGCACGTCGAGATGCAGGTGGCTGAAGAAAAAATCCAGTTAATTCTCCTTAAGGGAGAACTAAATAACCAAACAAGAATACGCTAAGGCGGCCACAGGCTCCTTTTCGAGAACCAAGGAGTCAATATAGGAGAGAGGTAGGGCTTTAATCAACACCTCCATCCCACCTGCAGGCACTACCATTGCAAGGTTTGCTTCACTACAAGCAACTAGTAAGGCCACTTACGGAGTGTGTTACCATGACACAATCCTCATGCACAAGGTCATCTACCTAGGCGTGATTGACTACTGCCCCGTTGTCTGGGGTAGCAAATTAACAGTGAATCAAAAGAGAGTATTGATCCAATCCCAGAGAGCTTCGTGGACCACTAAGGCCTATAAGACTGTATCGGTGCAAGCACTCCAGGTGTTCACTGGCAAGTTACCAGTTGACTTGGCTGTTGAGTACATTGTTGATGAGTGGAGTGTGAAAAGAGAACTTCCCCCACACTGGGCTGAACTCTGTGCGGATCTCACCACATAACGTCAACTTGCCGCTATCGACAGATGAGCGTATGAGAAATGTCTAGCGAAATGAGCTCTAGATGACGGATCCGTACTCCCAAAGAATGAGAATACCGAATGCCCGATAAAGGGAGATCAGATCGGCAAGATGAATTATCTCCCTGGCATTTCTTTTCAGACGGCCGAGGGAATGTATTGCAAGAGTGATAATATGAGCAATACGTTCGTTGACGGTAAGCTAGGTGTACAAAAGTATTCCGAGGTCCTTTACTATGTCAGGGCGGAAAGTTTGGAGAGCTGCTGACTCAGGCAAATATTAACAGCAATCGCGCGGAGCTACGATCCATAATTCCCGACTTTCGTTCTAGAATTATGTACCACTGTCTTAACCACCAGACCACGATCGCCTGGTGCCTTTAATAGGAGTCAGTCAGCACAACTACATAGACAGGGTATGTAATCAACTGAAACAATTTTTCTGTTTTCTTCAGAACTTTCAAGGTCAACTGAGTTCAAAAACAACATTTGAGAAAATGTTGTGTGTGTGAGCTGGTCGAGGGGCCTTGCACCTTCAAAATGTTGGAAAATAACATTTAGTTTGGTTTGATCGACGTATCTGCGCACAGACACGTGAAACCCCTCATACAATGTCCATTTCAGAGACAAGTGGATCGCAGAGGTTCGTGGAAATTGATTGTATTTCTTACTTTCGGGTTGTTATTATAGTTCAGTAGACGAACTTTATTTCAGGAATGTGCCTTCCTCTGTTGCGAATGTGTAAGTAAATATAGTAGCAGTGGATACCGCCGAGAAGCTATTAACGAGGCAATCATCCGAACAGATCTTTTTCTTTTCTTTGTATCTCTGTATCTCTTGACACAGGCCGCCGCTTCTGTCGCTCTAGTTGCGACCACAGCGTTGTTCGCAATCGATCCAAACCAACTTGAAATGCCTGCGAGAACGTAGCAGGTTCAATTGCCTCCAGCCTGCGTTGTAACTTCTGAATGTTCCGTCGTCCTCCGCCCATTGGAAATCTCAACTATTTGGATAAGTTGACATTCCGTCATGGCGGGTTATTGGAGGGGGCGGTAGTAGGGTTGTCGTTCAACAATCATCAATTCTCTGGGGGCTTGTCATCGGTACACAATGGAATGGAGTTCCGAACGTTCGACGGAATGCCTTCGCCAGTTTGATATTATCCCGCTCTCATCGAGAGCAAACTATCGCCGCCGGCATTGAACGCAATTTCCGACTCAACCTTCGGATGAAGTTGATGTAAAATATTTGCGCGTGGGAAAAAAGTTTGTCTTTACTCATGCGATGTATCTTTTAATGGCTCAATGTTCATTTATACAACCCCGTTCAGTATAGGCTTGTAAGTGAAGGATTGGAGTCTAACTACTACTACTAACTACTACTTGGGTTCGCATTGATCCGCAGATTGAAAATCTCCTCCGAAGGTTGTTCCAATTTTGCGCGGCACAACCTGAACTTCCGGGTGCTGCCTGATACAACCACTTTATCAACAATTGAGGCGTCTATGTCGTCTCGGGACTTGTTACCTCCCGCCGAGTCAGCAAATGCCCTACGAAACCTGCTCGTTCCGCAATAAATGTTTCTCTCGGGTGACGTAAACCCAACAATTGGAGGATTCAATAAAGCGCTTTGCTTCGATCTCCTGCTGGTTCGTATTAAAATATTGGGATAGATACGGATCTGCAGCCATCGCTGGGGGCCCATAAATGAATTTTCGACTCGCTCGCTCCCCTGGCTTATTCGCCAATGGAAGGCGACTGGGATAAATCCAGTTTTCGAATAAACCGGGAAGAAGAGTATTCTGAACTGATTTTCATTTGAAAGAACATGAAGGTCACTGAAATAAATGAACGCGATTCAAGTTTGATTCTTCGCCGGAAGTAATATACATAAATTGAGTTATGCCAGACACAACGATTTGTGGAGTTTACACCATAAAGAACCCAGGCAGTCAAAGGTGTATGCACGAGCATTAAAAAATTGCTTCCAAATCATTACATTTCAGTATCCAAGAAGTCCGAAAAACTCCGTTAAACCAAATAGGTCTGTTGTGTCCCTGTGTGAGTGAGTCATGAGATATGTAACGTCTCATGGTCCACAAGCGGGTGTCTGGTGTCTTCTCTTACTGAACGTGTGGAGGAAGCCCGGCTATAGGTTCTTGACCAGTCAGTTGTGATGCCAAGGTGAAAGCCGGGCTCTTGCGCTCACTCGTTAATGCAAATAACCCCATACGTAATAATGGGACGCGTCTTTGTTTGGCGGTGTAGGAAGCGAATAAGTGCTGAGTGCGTCGGCTGGGTGTGCCCTACAGGACTGGTGCATTGTGGAAGGGCTGGGATGTGGATGACCCTTGCCTATCCTCCATGGACTGGAGTAAGACTGAAGTCTGACAGAATAGCCGGAATCTGCATTCTGAATGTCTAGGTAGTATACGATAGACGAGTTATAAAACAGAACGGACCTCAATATGGCGTTGTAGGAAGGTTTGGAAGTTGGAGGAATTAGGCGGAACTGCTGCACACCATAGTTGCCGGACGATACCCCGCTGAATGGAGTCACCACAAGGTGGCAAGTTTCCAATCGTTCAAATTGACGCTGCTGAATGGAAGCAACCGCATAAATAGTGGGAAATGTGGCAGGATTCCTGGTTGCTAATTGAAGGTGGAATGATATGTCACAGGATGGAGCCTAACAACCCCGTGTCATTAAGAGGATGGCGATCATCACATAAGGGTTGCTATTTTGGAGGTTGAACAACATGCCGATAGATGGATCCAACCAAGCCCTGTTCACATGGTTGTAAGTTGACGATATTGCAAATTGACATTTAACCGTTGGAAAATAAAGAGAGCGGAACTAGTGGACTTTTCCACATGTCAGGTAGTCCGATAAGCTAAATATAATAACGGTTGTAAAATGATCAGGTACTCGAATTACACGCGTCTCATCGATTAACTTTTCTAACAGTTTTTTTTCGATAATTACAGAAACCAAAACACAAAAAATCACGATGGCGCTCCTGACTCTATGAAAATCATGAAATCAGTAGGAACCATCCAATAAACTCCTGGTCGTTAAGCACTGCCAGTTTGTGAGGAGAATGTTGTGTTCTACCATGTTCGTATAAGCTTCAGTTTTGAACCGAGATACATTTTTGTACTGGTAATTTCTCCTGTGAACTCTGCACATCTATTTCCGAGAGTGAACATCATTTACGCATAAACGTGCAGGTTCCAACTTCTTCAACCAATTCAGTTATTCCTGTTCTTGAACTCTTACTTTATACTGACAATAATATTCAAAGGGATTGTATATTTCGGTAGAAGATGGTCTGTTCATTGGCCATATTGCTTGGAACCAACTGAATTGAACAACAAATTGAATCTTCTAAGAATAGCCGAAAACAAAGATTCTCATTGTTTTGACCAGGGTAGGCTAGAAAGAACCACAGATACAGGTTTTACTGTAGCACGAACTTGTAATTTGAAGAGTATACAAGCGCAAACAAAGGGGGTTCTGAAGGGGTGAAACTGGCTGTACGGGGAAAGAAGGTGAAATCCGAATTAAAAGTCGATCAGAGGTGAAACTAGTGCTGGTTGGGAGAACTGGGAGATGACAGAGTTTCGGGAGCGCTGGTAGATGAATGAGTTTGGGAGGCGCAGTCTGTTGAGGAGTGAAAAGTTAAAAGAGGGCTGGGAAAAGATAGGTGGGCAAGTCCAGGACAGGGGAAATCCGTTGTCACTTGGAAATAACTGAAGAGCGGAACGTCTAACAGGTAAAACAAAGGGGGTAGGTGCATAGGGAAACGATGACTTCCCATCAGGGCCAGTGAGTCCCTTTAGGACAACGTCAGCTTAAGTTAAAAAAAATATCTGGTGCGTTGCAACACACAGCTTTCCTTAGCTCTACAACAATTCACTTTGTACATGGCTAATTCTACTTACTCAATTCATTTATTCATTTAGTTCAGTTCCTTTGAACTTGGTCAAACAACACGTCACAGCAGCAGGAAGCGGTAGCGCTTACAGTCCCGGAATTTATTGTGCTGCTCATACTCATCATAGGACCATTATTGAGCAATTGGTACACAGAAAATTAATGAGGCTGTACACACATTTTTTGAAGAGAGATAATAATCACTTTTGCAGAGCTATTGGGTAATGACTGTTAGAACTGGCAGTAAGCGAAACGGCGGTAGTTGAAATTCAGGAATTTCTGAAGTGAGCCTCATGTACCTCATGAGCGTTTTCAAACACTCACACTTTAGGTATTGGATTGGACTACAATACTAATTTTCATTATCTTTCTACTAACATCCCAGCGGAGTTTATAAGGAAAAACCTGCGCTAAAAACGCTTTTCGTCGAAAATTTTGATTATTTATTGTGCCGCTCTCGTCATTTTTCCACGAATGGAAATTTCATGGTGTGATTACCATATTGGAACCTATCAATATAAAAAATTTAATCAAAATCGTTAGAGCCTTTTCTGAGAAAAAAAATATTTGGTGTTTTGATCACTATCATAACTATAGTTAAATTTCGATGAATTTTGTTCATACCCTTATTTTGGCGTTCCATGATGACCCGCGGGCGAGATATGAAGTTTGAGTGGATTTGGTACTGTTGTTTTCTCTAAAAACCGCGCGAAAACCGAATTTCGTCGGGAATTTTGATAATTAATTGTGCTGCTCTCGTCATTTTCTCACTATTGAGAATTTAATGGTATAGTTGCCATATTGGGAGCTGCCAATATAAAAAATTTAATCAAAATCTTTAGAGCCGTTTTTTAGAAAAAAAATTTGGTGTTTGGATCACTATCATAACTATAGTTATATTTCAGTGGATTTCGCTCATACCCTCATTTTGGTGTCCGATGATAATCTGCAAGCGAGATATCAAGTTTGAGTGGATTTGGTACAGTGGTTCTCTCTAAATATCGTTCACAAACACACACACACACACACACACACACACACAAACACACACAAACATGCAAACGCGCAAACGCACAAACACAGAAAGACACAAACACACAAACACGCAAGCACGCACGCGCACACACACACACACACAGACCATTTTCCCAAATAGTGTTTTTCGAACTCAGGAGGGTCTGAAACGTAAAGATCTGAAGAAAACTCAAACAATTTTTTTTTCAGCCGATTACCTAACTTTCCTTTCTACTTCGTAGAGCCAAGGAAAGTAAAAAAACTCAGGAGCTAGTTTGGCCTAGGCCAAACACTCATTTCTTTTTATTGCAAAAACAGGCGAATCCATCAGAACATAAAAGAAATTAAAGAGAAGAGTTTCACATGTTCTGGACGAGACGTAATTAGGCGAAAATGCAACAAACAGGAAGAAATATCTGGTGCGTAGCAACACACAACTTTCCGCCATCCCCGTAGATTCGAACACCACCTACATAGGCGGGCGCTATATTTTCGTTCAACGCCTTTTTACAGGAACATTTATGGAGATTGAAATGTAGGGACTAGTTAGCTGAGAGTATTCCGAAAGTTTGATCGAAATCGTTAGAGCCGTTTTTGAGAAAATTGGAATACCGTTCATCATATACAGAAATAATTAGGGAGACCAAAATGTGGGTATGGGTGACTCAAAGACACTTCATTAAGATTTATCACATCTGGTGAAGAACTTACCCTGTAATTTTTCGGAAATGTTCGAAAAATGTTAAGTCGTTTTGCCAAAAAGCGTAAAGAACCTATTTTTGCTTCATAGGCCTATATCTCCGTTCACCGTATTTTCATGGAGAAATGTATATGGAAGAAAAGTTAGGTATTGATTAGTGGAAGATAATTCAAAATTTTAATCAAAAGTCGTTAGAGCCGTTTTCGAGAAAAATGCGAAAAACCCTAGTTTTTGGTACATTTTCGCCCCCCCCCCCCCCTTCCCATTGGCCGAAATCGTCCATGACCTTATTTTGTCTACAAAAAAAGAACCAGCTCAATCGAATGAGCCATTCTCCCGCAAATCGAACTACAGGCACACACACATACACACACACACGGACCACGCGCCGAAATTAGGTTTTTTAGACTCAGTAGGCCTCAAAACGTAAAGATCTGAAGAAAAGCCAAATTTTTTTTTCGGCCGATTACTATACTTTCCTTCCCTTCGGGTAGCGGAAAGTAATAGAAGTGGGAACGTTGAAAAGAAAACCAAAAAACACATCTGGGATAGTTAATCTAAAAGCACTAAAAACCCGGCGAAGAAGTTCTAATGGTGCTCATTTGGTTTGATTCCGAAGTTGGAGGTAAGCGTCACAGGGAATACACTGCAACGGTTGATGTAGAGGTAATCAGTAGTCGACTAGGATGGCGAGAACAGGGGTTTGGGACGCGTTTGAATGCTGTTAAGTCAAAGGCATTCAGCACAAACTGCAAATACATTCAGTGATGGGATGACGCCAGGGTCGTTGAAACCTCCTGAATATATTTGCTGTGTGTATGAATTTATTGTTAGGTTGAGCTCACCCTTTTCAAGACGCCTCATGCGAAGATTGGCAGGATACTTCTGTTGAGTGGCTGCGTCGGGAGCGTCAACCGTGAACTTCCTAGGGCCTCCATTATCACGAAAGTGAAAGGAAAGAATACGCATGTTAAACAGAGACTAAAGTTTACTGCGGGCACAACTCTAAATTCCCCTTTCTAATATGATCTAACGCAGGGCTTAAGATAGTAGTGTGATTTGTTAAAACTTCTGGTTCTTCATGTCTAAGTCACGCCGCATTTACTTCATGTCGACGACGAACTATTCTCTACGTGCAACACATCGACTCAGTTCGTTACTCCTCCGCTCGCCGAAATAAATTTTCCCTACGTGCGAATCTTATTATCTAGTTTCTACCAGGCAAAGTTCTCGAGGGATAGGGTTACTGGAGTTGAGCCCCAGTATGAGGGTGGGGGAGTAATTACAGAAGCTGTATCGGATTTTGCGCTTGTTGGATCCTGCAAGAGTATTAGTTTGGTAGCGATTTGTGGAACTCAAATGCCCCCCAAGAGATAGACGAGTGCTCACTGTGGAAATACGACCTCTGAATCTCAGCTTTCCGTATTTGCTGGAGCTCAGTGTGACTAATTATAACTACCGCAACGAGAGTTTCGTGTTCGCGCTCACGTCGTGAAACTAACGTAGACTATGGAATAGTTTTACGCTTCTAAACTTACTACTTTAATGGTTCATTTTCGTTGATTATTCATTATGAATAATGCACCTACGTTTTCGGTCAGGAACTTTACATTTCCAGGCACTAAGATTCAAATCTACGATTTCCAGGCCGTATTTTTCCTTTAAAACGGTTTTTAAAAAATCCCTTCTTTCCCAAAAAAATCCATTTGGGTTTCAGTTGGTGCCGCCTACTTGGAAATCCGATCGTAGGATACTCATGGTTATTATGGCTAGAAACAAAATGTTGACAGTGTTCGTCACAAGTCGAAGTAGTTGGGATCATGAGTCCCAGGTGCGTTTGGCCTTTTTCATGTTACGCTGTGGGGTAATCTAGGTTTATTTCTCAGTTTCAAGCTCCCCCCTTCGCACGCCCAACACACCCTTTAGTGCTTCCCTCCCACGAGCAGTGCGTCATCAATGCAAGATGTTATCACCAGCAACGTTTGACGATTTCAAAAATGGCACTGCGCCCCGTAACACGTCCACAATGACGTAACCGTTCGAATTCAAAGCATCGGAATAAAACGGTTGATTACGATTCCATAGGTAAACAAATTTGTGTTTCAGGTGTGGCAAGGTGTAGCGAGAGGAAATTTCAAATGCAAATTGTGTACGTCTGTAGGACATGTAGGATAAGAGCCCATAAAGAGTTAGAATGGAACTGGTGAGTGATGATGGCGTCTCCATTGCGAAGGATAAACGTTCTAAACTGAGTTAAACAGAAAACGGTGCCGCCGGAAACATATCAAACTGTGGAGCACCTCATTGTGAAGTCCAAAAGGTTCGATACCTAAAGACGCTGTGAAGCTGACACGCCTATTCACCTGACTCAATAGGAACGTCTGAATTGTGTGGAAGACGTTGGAATGATACTGTAGCACAAAGTTGTCGCTTGATGTTTTTTATTTCTACTTCAACGCCAAAACTTAACTGTACAATATGTCAGGTTGTTAAGTAAAAAAGGATGAAGGAGTGCGAATTTATTTTCATCAAAGCGCGTGCACGTAATATGGGTAATTCAACGGCGTTGGAAAGGAGGTGTTGCGGAAAGGGTGGTGCTCAGGAACCTTCAAGACAACATTAAAGAGGAGAACCCGATTCAACTATTTATCTGGAGGAAATACAGAACGATTTAAAGGCAACAGCTCGGCGGCCAATTTCACGCAACGGCTCTTAACATGCGAAGGCACTTTCATCGCCTCTCCCCGCCATCGCAGCTCAAAGAAATACCATCCTTCCGCTTTGGGAGAGAAGTTACGCCTCAAAGCCCTCAGATATAAATTCCCAGAACCCAGCTCCTTTTTACGTCTTCTTCAGGACAGCAGCTCCACAAGTTCCAGCTTTCGGTCGGCTAAATATTCAAATAACTGGATGTTGTTTTATGAACAATGCTGGAAACATTCTGAGCGAGACGTCTGAACGTTTGGATCGAACGCGGAACTACATTTTGTTTAGGGAACGCTTGAGAGCTCAATGCGAAGCATCCGGAAGGAACTCAATAACCCTTCCGAGAGGCGGCGCGCTTTCCGTAGCGAAGTCTAACTTGCAGCTCTTGATATTTTATTTAGAGCTACCTCTCACCATTCCTTCATTCCGCGTGTATTCATTCTCCTTGACCTACTAAACTAAGAACAGAGACGCGTTCGCTCGTAAGATTTAATTCCTCGCATCCTCGTACGGTTTTATGCATCGTCAACAAAAAGATAATACAATAACGCGTGGGATGAGCGCTGGAATTTGAATAGCGGTAATTTTTCACATGCAAAAAGGATTATTGTTTCTTATAATTGGACTCCAGTCTGTTGTAATAAATAAATAACAAAATAGACGAAAAATCGTTCGCTGTTTATTTGCACGATCGGCTGCTTTCTCCAGATCTTGACGTTTCGTGCGGAAGAAATTTTGATTAATTTATTTATATGGACAGCTCCAAATGAGGCGACAATTGCATCAAATTCTCATTCAACACAATAAAATACCCAACATTTCGACGAAAATAGATTTTAGCGCAGTTCCTTATAAACTGCGCTCAAATGTTATCAAAATATTAACAAAATGCAGGCGGTAGTTGAGTCAAGTATCTTCACGGCGAGTCTTTAATAACGCTCATAAGTTACGTAAGGGCTGCTCCGGAAACTACGAAATTTCAACCACTGCCGTTTCACTTAGCACCCATTTCTAAACGTTTTTACCCGATAATTATCCTTCTCGAAAAAATCGTGTGTACTGCCTCATTAGTCCTCTGAGCACGAATTGCTCAATAATGGTCCGGGCGTGAGCACGTTTAAATGAACCGAGTGAATTAGACGTCGAATTAGAAACAAAAGCCGTGAAAGCCAGCGAATTTATGAGGAGCCATGGAAAGTTGTGTGTTGCTACGTTTTTCGTTTCGAGAGAAGTTCGAGTCGCCGTATTTTTCTCGGACGAATAAGAAGGGCATCCAGGAAACACCAAAGGAGACAAGAGCAGGACGTGAACGAGGAATCGTGCTCGAGTTTCCAGTTTTCCCATTGAAAAATAGATCTTCTTCAATCGCGTTTGTAAAATGTTATTCGCAAATCCGAGAAGAAGCTGTTGGTTGAAAGTCCTCTCGAAGTCCTTTTTTTTCAACCACTGTCACTTCGGGTTTTCGTCTTTAGGAAAAGAAAACACACTGTCACTGGCTTCTCCGTCGTAGTTTTCTCTACACGCGGGAACACAACACCAAAACCCCGTGTTAAAACGAACCGTGAAAAAATAAGACTGAAAATAAAAACGGCAGTCGCAATCCCATCTGTTAGTACTGGTCGCATGAGACACTTTCTGTGGAATCGCGTACCTATTCCTCGTCGTGTTTTATAGACGAGAGACAACAATAAAATCAACGCCCTGTTTCATACAAATAACGAAAACGGATAATTGGTAGATTTGAGACTTGGAAACCCTTGGGGGAGTTTCAACGATCTCTCCACTAGTAGTTGGGATTGTGGAAATAGCCAAACTGACTCGTACTGGAGTCATCTAATTCCAACATGTTTACACACTCAGCTTCTGAAACTGTTATAAAAGTTCGGCAAAGACTCATTGAACCAAATTACGGCAAATGAATAACTATAATGTTAAATATTAAGACAGTGGTATTATTCAATTTATCGCTTTTCTGCGAGTTTTTGACAAAAACCCTGAAAATTATTACACAACGGTTTATTATTCTTATGAACAACTTGACCTAGTATTACTGCTCCGAAACTCATCCCATTTGATTCAGCATCGGAAAATACTAGTGAACCATACGAAACATGACCTGAGTACAATGGAACTGCGGAAACTAAATGTTCCCCCGGCGCCAGGCGCCCGTTAGCGCCTGTAGTCAATTAGCATGACATTGCGAGTAGAGCGGGCGGGTGGTTTTGATGAGACGGGAGGAACGGAGTACTAACGACGAAACGTTGACTTCCACTGTAGTTCCCGTGAGTTCTTTCAATTGGTTGACTTCGGCTCACTATAATTACTGTAATTTCACTATACGCAGCAGTACACATCTGATACTCATTCCATGCGACCCAGGATGTAAAAATACCTCGAAAACGATACCGAATACGGCGTATTTGCGATTATACTGCGTTTTGTGAATTTTTTTAACCATTTTTTGTCCATAACAACCATGGGCTTCGTCCGATCGGATTGCCGAGATGGCGGGCACAACTAGATACAGCCGTGGACAGCGGGCGGACATTGCAGATTTGGAATCTCCATGTCTTGAAACGTAAAGTATCAAATTTTGGAGGGGGGGTTTAAAAAATTAGGTATTTGGATGGAAGTTTATTCACAGTTATCCGTTTTAGAGCCAGTCTGTGTTAATTTTTTTTTTGATGTAACAAAGACAAATGATATCCTATAACATTATAGTCAAAATTCGCACGCTATCATATTCAACGAGGTTGGAGGAAATTGATGGTAAGGGCCCTCCAGCCTTTTGAGTCGTGAGGACTTAGTAGCGTAGATCCCGATTTACCACAGTGTATCGCTCTGGGAACGGGAAGTTGTGTGATGAATTTTAGAACCAAAGGCAGGAACTATTACTTTCTTTTCGGTTTTCGGTTGATTCTGAATGACACATTAGTGTTTACGGTCAGGAAAATTTATTTACAAACCTCCACCCTCGACGCATTTAGACACTTAACGTTTCAAGGTGTGGGGATTTCCATCCAAATCATGAAATATTGAGCTCAGGCCTTTCCCAGGTGCAGTCCAACTATTCCTGACCTGTGGCCTTTTTCATGTTAGCTACAGGAAAGTCTGAACTGCCCGTTGATAGGCCTCTCCAGACAAAGGGAGAGTTCAGGGTAATTTCTGAAGCAAAGATGGTTTTCTCCATTTTGAACTTCCCAAAACATAGACCACTCCATATAAATCCTGTCGAACAGGTATGTTTCCTTATTTGATGACTGTTCCTAAACCCACGACTAGGGTTTCATCCTAAGGGTTATATGGAGGTTATTACATATCCTCTCCAACACACACAGGTCTTCACTAACATACTCTTGTCTCTCAGTTTTCAATATATTCACTCATTTCACAGCTCTCTGGGTACTAACTCGCTCTCCTCTCTTCTTCCCCGCATAACCAGTTCACGTATTCAGAGCCCCCTTGTTCGCACTTAAATACGCACACTAAAACTCATATCGCTATCCTGTCGAAGTAATACATTCCTCACTCACGCTCACGACGTCAATATTCATTTCTCAACTCGAGCTCCTTCTATCGAACGCCCAACAAACGCAGTCTATCTCTTCCCGTTCTTCCTCAATAAAATTCAATTTTTGATTTTGTCGTGTTCGCCACGGTGATGGTTATCGTTTAAATAAAAATTGGTGGTTTTCTACGTATTTTTCGATGCTGAGTCTCAGAGGTGTAGGAATGCGTCTAGATAGAAGTAGCAGTAAATATGATGAGGCGAATTTTACTACTTGAAGAAGCTCACAGCGCAATGCAGCGAGTTATCGTTTCTCCCTGGCCGGCGCATATTTCCTCCCATATCACTCCAACCACCTCGTCTCGTCGTGCGCATTGCCAAGTGTCGCCTGGAAAATGTCAATTTATCTTCTTCAATTATTTGGAGTAATTATTCGTATTCGTGAGTCATACTTTTTGAAAACTGTACAATGGCGTACTCACATAATTATTGAATTAACAAAGCGCGTTTCAGGTGGTTCCTAACGTAAATGCGACGGAGACCGACTTCATCTCAGGATAATCCAGCGGTAGCTAACTCTGTTTAACCTGTTATTGAGACATAACCGCAGCCCTGTCAATACGACAAGACTCAATTACCACTGACGGTTAAGACAAGTTAACTAACCGGTAACACAAGCGCCGCAAGGAACCGGGATATAATCAGAGTTGAATTATTGCCTTACTCTCCATTATCTGCCACGTTTTTGTTGCGTAAGACGTAGAAGCGAACTCATCGAAGCGATCATTTAACGATTCTGTGGAGAGTGAGTCGGGGGAAAATAACAGCATGAATCGAGGACATCGCGGTTAGTGGAGATCTTCTTAACAAATAAACTGAAGAACTCCCCAAAACCGACGTCACTCAAATTTCATACTGTTTCCAAAGGGTAGGAGCAAAATATAGTATTATAGTCATCATAGCGATCAAAATACCTAATTTATTTTCTGCAACCCGGCTCCGACGATTTCAATTATGTTTTTTTAATAGACTGTTCCAAATAACAGTCCGATAAAATGTTCATCCTTGAGAAAATGACTGAAGCAGCACAATAAATGACCGAAAATTTTGGAGAAAATAGATTCAGCTCAGTTTTTTCTCGCTACAATCCCGCTCGTACGACACTGGCATTCACAAATAAATCAGGATCAATAAATGACAGAACATTGAACCATAACACTTTCTATTTACATCTTGTTATATTTTCCCAGGTTCAAATGGAACTGAGTGACTTTATTATAGAACTCAACGCCATGAAATTTTGCGTGACGCGTTGCACCAGATGTTTATTTTTGCTTTCCGCGACCTAGAGAGTGAGGAGAGTATAGTGATCGTGTCAACAAAAAAGGTGGGTTTTCTTCCGATCTTTACATTTTGAGGCTTACTGAGCCCGTGTGCGTGTGTGTATGTTGTTTGATTCGCGGGAGAACGGCTGGGCCGATCGAGCAAGTTCTTTTTTTGTTTTGTTTCTAATTTTTCGTAGACGCGAAAATAAGGTTGTGGGCGATTTCCATCGATGGAAAAGGGGGCTGGGGAACGAAAATCCACCAAAAAACTAGGAGGTTTTCTCGAAAACAGCTGAAACGATTCTGAATAAATTTTACCAATTCATACAATAATTTTCTCCTCCATAACTATCTCCGTGAAAATACGGTGAACGGGGATGAAAACCTAAAAAGCAAAACTGGGAATTTTACGCGCAAGCGGCCTCAACGATTTTCACCGAACTCAAAAGATGGTTTTAAGTAATTAATAATTTTGTTCTCTGTTAACGCCAGAAAGGCGACACAATAGTTTAAAGGACTCCTGTTTTAGTTTGTTTCCTTTTTTTTGTTTTTTGTTTTTTTCCTTTCATTCTCGCACGCTGTTCCGCCTTACGTCCGACGTTATCGCCGCCTGTGCCGCAAAGAGCGCGATAGCGACAGTGACGATCGAAATCGCTACACGTCGCATCCAACTTTCATATATTGACGAATCTGAAATTGGGCACGTCTCGAATTCTTGTCAAGTTGACGAACCAAATTCGGCAAGTCGAAATCTTGCCGCAACGCAAATCACCTCACGGCTATGACGGTTCCATTTCGTGGGACAGATAAACTGATTTCCATTTTATTTATTTATAATACTCGTGGAAGTGTTGCATTATTTTCATTGTTTGCTCTTTGTATTATATTTCGTTTTCATAGTCACTAAATTGTCTCCCATCTCACGCACCACAGGTGAAGCTGAAGGTTGTTAAATTGGGTAACGAGTCGAGCGGACCCCACTACTTTGCGCGAACATTCTCAATAAATGTTCCCCATTGAACAGAGATGAAAATGAAAATGTGCCGAAAATAATGTTCTTTTGAGCATTTTTGTAGTTTCCCGAGTAACTGCGTAAATGTTACGACTTTCAACAACACATTTTGTTCTTCGTAATTATTTATGCATCAATCCGTTGAACGGACAGGCCATGATGGGTTGGAAAATGAGATTTGTCGAATATTAATTAATTGGTTTTTCAATTTTCTCAAAAACGACTATAACGATTTAGATCAAACTTATTGGATACTCTTATCTAACTAATACCTACATCTTTTCCCCCATAAATGTTCCTGAACGAAGATATAGCGCCCCAATGTGGAAGGCAACGAACAGCACCAATTCGCCAACGAATTTGAACCAATTGATGATTAGTTTAGGGAAGCTGTGTGTGTGATGCTTAGTAACACATATTTCACTAAGCCAAAATGGACCTTCATTAGCCTCCGAGTGATTGACTGTGCGGTCAAGTTGCTCTTCAGGACGAAAGCCCTATCTCAAAGTTGAGGTTTTTATTCCCTCCGTAGACCTGAAAATAATGTTTAACGTTCTAGGTCGAGTCTAATTACCAGCTAATTTCCATTCGACGAGACTTGGCTTCAATTCTCTCCAGACTCTGACAGGGAGCGAGGGAATCGACCATTCCTTCTCGATGAACAGCAATCTGGCGTTCGGAGCCTGTGGACCCCTTCACGAGTCCGTTGATAAGGCTCGTCTCTCCGACCTCATCTCTCCTCTCCGCAACGTCATGCGACTCTTCCTCATCCTACCAAACAGCGGTGGTTCCATCAAACGACGTATCCACGCTACTACACGCCTACACATCCCCCCCCCCCCCAAACCGCTCAACGCCCGATAAGGCTCCCCCTAAGTCTCAATAGCTAACCACGTTTTCGTGGTTCACCTTTGTCATGCGAGAAACCCAATGCGGCTGACTCTCTCCCGAGCTTCTTATCGCTAATATCCGAACGATCAACTCCGACGAGTACTCGAGAGTTATTTCCCGAAATGATAACTTAATGATAAAACTGCTCAACTTTTGATAACGACAGTCTTAACTGCCGGCAGTTTCTCGTGGCGGGTTCGTTAACTGTTCATAAATGAAATATTTTGGTTGGTTTTATGGTTGAATAACTCACATCAAACGTCTTTCAGCGATTTTCGTCAGTATGGTAACTAATCAAATCTGTTTTTCATTCAGTTTATAGCAACTTTCTAGATAAAAACCGGTGTCGCTTGATTAAGACGCTGTTATTCACATTTCCAGAACTAGTAACAAAGTTAGCCAAAAAAACCTACGCGTTTTTAAATTTCACAACTTCTGAAGCCGCCATCTATTATTTTATGGCTGTTGTCCAACGTTCATCGTGTAAATCATCGTATAAAGTCCGATATTATGAAAATCTGGTGCGTAGCAACACAAAACTTTCCGAAAATCCCGTTAATTTGACGACGTATCGTATATCTTCGCTCAACGCATTTCCACAGGAACTTTTATCGAGAGCTAAATGTAGGTAATAGTTAGGTAAGACTATACCGTAAGTTTGTTCGATAACGCCACAGCCGTTTTTGAAAAAACTTGATAACCGATAAATCAATATTCGACGAATCTTTTTTACGAGTAATCCTGGCTTATATCTTCGTTCAACAAATAGGAACAGAAATAATCGCGGAGAAAAAAACCCTGAAAATGGTCACACAACGGTTTATTATTATCTTGAACAGCTTGACCTAGTCACACACCTCCGAGACCAAGCCCATTCGATCAGCATCAAAAAATACTGGTAAACAATACGAAACAGTACGAAACTATACAACTTCCAGGCACCTGGTAGCGCTTGCAGGCAATTAGCTCGACGTTGCAAGTCGAGCTGGCGGGTGGGAAGGGAGTACAAACGATGAGACGATTACTTTCGCTGTAGTTATTGTCCCGCGAGTTCTTTCAATTAATAGACTTCGGCTCACTATAATTACTATAATTTCACTATACGGAGTTCTACACGTTTGATACTCATTCTATTCGACCTGGGATCAAAAAATACATTAAAAACGATACCAAACACGGCGTATTTGCTTTACAACTTTTGTTTTTAAACCATTTTTTGCCCATCACAACCATGAGTTTTGTCTGATCAGATTGCCGAGCGGCGGGCACAAGAATATACCACATGGGATTTTCCTACGAAAGAACGGACTTTTTAGACCACGGCAAATGCCCAAAACGTGCCCAGGACGGCGGACGGACGTTGCAGATTTGAAATTCCGATGTCTTGAAACGTAAAGTATCAAATCTTGAGAGGGAGTGGGGGGTTGTAAAAACATTCTGTTGACGAAAAACATGGGATTATTAAAGTAAGATTAATGAAATTCCCGTGCCTCAGTTACTTGGGAAATTACAAGTGTTTGAAAAAACATTATTTTCGGCACGTTTTCATTTTTATCTATGTTCAGAGGAACATTTATTGGTAACAACATACAGGTATTAACTATTTACAAACCTTCTGCGCGTTTGGTGACAATCGTTTTTAGATGTTTTGCCCAAAAGCGTAAAAAACCTACTTTTGCTTTCACGGTATTTTCATGGAGATATTTATATGGAATACGAGTTAGGCGCTGACTAGTAGGAGATAAGTTGAGAGTTTCATTAAAATAGCTTCAGCCGTTTTGAGAAAAATGCGAAAAAACCCTAGTTTTCGGAACATTTTCATCCGCCCTTGGCCATGGACCGAAACTGCCCATAAACTTATTTAGCTGCCTTAACGTATAATTTATTGGGCAGCTGTCCACATTCTCCCACTAACGAAAAGCTCACGCAACCACAGACCATTTTTTCAAGCGATGAGCTTCAAACTCAGTAGCCCTTGAAGTTATAAAAATAACGAAACGTAACTTTCCGTCATAATTCCATGAAACCCAGAAGCTAGTTGGGAGTCAAACTAAATTTATCGCATATATTTTCAGAACGGACGTTAGCGAGGCCTCTCAGACGATCCGACGAATAGTGAAGCTCCAGATTGAGGTTTTGCGAAAGTTTCAGTCATCTTCAACGTCCCCGGGAAATGATGGGAGGCGGTGAATAATTATCAAAATAATTTCCGGCACCACCCGGTGTAATTCGATCACAGGAGAAAGCTGACTGCCTAATGCAGATTTAAGGTTAGCATTTGAAATCACTTGAGCCGAGGAATTTGCATCCGCCTTGGCGAAAGGTGAAATTAGAACGATACGGACGACCAACAGGCCGTGAATGCACCGCGTTAAAAAGGCGCCAAACGACAGAAACTGAAGTCGATAACATTAATTCGTAATGTGACTTTTAACGAGTAATCGAAGAAGAATGGAACCATTTAAACGGTGTGAGAAACATTAATGTGAGAATATTTGTTGTTTTGATCGCCTTGTTGACACCATGCCGACCTGCGCACTAAATATCAAATCCATTCGGCCGTTCTGTTTGAATTCCTTCCACAGTTCGACCATTTTCCCAAATAGTGTTTTTCGGACTCTTTTTTTTCAGCTCACTCAACTCCCCTTTCTAATCCGTAGAGCCGAGGAAAGTAAAAATCGTGTTGACAGATCCATACATCACCGATGCATGCTCTGTAATGGTCGTGGCGTGCGTGAACACCTCAATAAATTCCAGAACTCCAAGCTCACTTTCAACATTTTCTAGTCAAGAATGAACTAAGTGAAAAATAGATTGAAGTACTACCTAAAGGCGTGGTAATCACAGAAACCACGTGGGGCTAAGGAAAGATGTGTGACGCACTGCATCATCTTCGGTAAACGCGTTTCTCTTAAACTGCTCGTGATTACCAATCAGTTAAAAGCTATCACACTCGTTAGCCTTATTTTACTTTCCGCTACCCGAAGGGAAGGAAAGTATAGTAATCGGGCCAAGAAAAAATTTGGGTTTTCTTCAGATCTTTACGTTTTGAGGCCTACTGAGTCTAAAAAACCTAATTTCGGCGCGTGGTCCGTGTGTGTGTGTGTGTGTGTGTGTGTGTGTGTGTGTGTGTCTGTAGTTCGATTTGCCGGAGAACGGCTGATCCGATTGAGCTGGCTCTTTTTTTGATTTGTTCGTTATTTTTTTTAGACACCAAAATGAGGTTATGGGCGATTTTGGCCGATGGGAAGGGGGGTTGGGGGACGAAAATGTACCAAAAACTAAGGTTTATCGCATTTTTATCAAAAACGGCTCTAATTACTTTGATTAAACTTTCGAATTATCTTTTACTAATCAATACCTAACTTTTCTTCTCTATACATATCTTCATGAAAATACGGTGAACAGAGATATAGGCCTATGAAGCAAAGATAGGTTCTTTACACTTTTTGGCAAAACGACTTCAACGATTTTCACCAAAATTTCCAGATAGGTATTCAAATACGTAATACCTACATATTGTTCTCAATAAATGTTCCTCTGACAGTCCATTGAACAGAGATAAAAATCAAAATGTGTCGAAAATAACATTTTTTCGAACATTTCGGTAGTTTCCAGGGTAACTGCTTCAACAGATTTTATCAAACTTTCAGAGTGTCTTTGGGCCACCCATACCCACATTTTGGTCTATAATTCTTTCTGTATATATATGTTGAACGGCCTACACACGGGACCTCGAAATTCCCGTACCTGCCCTAACGGGTCTTCAACCCCTTCCTCCTATGGAAATTCAACCTCTTCCGTTATTTACAATTGACGACGGATTTCCCCTTCGTCTGGACTTTCGGAAATATCATTTCCTACTCTCTGTTCACTTTCCCCTCCACAACAAACAGCTCCTTCCAAACCGTCTCTCCTACTAAGCCTCGCGAAAGCTGGGCTCGCTAAGTCATCTAACACCCAATGAATTCTCCCAATGGACACTTGTTTCACCTCTCATCAACATCTAATTCCGATTTCTCCTTCCTTCCCCGAACAACAGCAGTTTCACGCCTTCAGATCCCCCCCCCCCTTGTTCACCCTTATATACTGAAATCATATCCTGTTCAAGTCACCTTTTTTGTACATCTAAGCCTTCAAATCTTGTGACATACCAACTCTTCAATTACAAGTTCGTGCTCAACTAAAACCCGCCTCCATTCAAGTCTGTCCTGGTCGAAACACCCCCAGTTCACAGTTGTTACTGCATTTTTTGCGAAATTACGCGGAAACGTTCGAAAACGCGTTTTTGGGACATTTAGGTTCGTATTCGGGGTTAATTAATATCCAGGAAATACTTATTGAATACTAAATGTGGACAGAAACCTCTTACTGCCAGGAACACCGAGCCTTGTGTTATACAGAAAAGTGTAATGACTCCGTCGTGCGGCTGAGGGATGTGAGAGTCACGTGTGACTCATTACTCAACTTTCCACACCCCGCAATTTGGTAAGGGAAATGAGCGCGTTTCTGGGGGGGGGGGGGGAAATGATAACTTTCGCTATATTTACACGAGTTCCTTCAATTAGTAAAATTTGTGTCACTATACTTATCGTAATTTCTCAGCTTTCCATATAGACGCAGTCCTATACCTATGACGCCCGTTTTAATTGACTCAGAATCAAAAAATACCTGTGAAACGATACCAAACACGAAATTATCATGAAAAGCTGCCAAAATGTCATTTTTGTCTCATTTTTATACCATCTTTTCCCATATCAATGAATGGTATCGTCAGATCGGATTGCCAACAATATCCTGCATACCGCTTTTGTGCGAAAAAACGGGTTTTGTAGACAACGTTAACGGCAAAGTATGGCCTGTTTGGTTTGAACGTAGTAGATTTGGAATCTCCATGCCTTGAAGTGTAAAGTGTACAATTTTGTACGGGGATCGTAGAGGAATTTTCCTGACCGAAAGCATAGGTGTATTGTTCTGAATGAATAATAAATTAAAACGCAACAAATCTGTTTTGTTTTTGAGAGAATGAGCGTTGGCCGGAGACAAGCAGAGAACAAAAACTAGTTCCTCCAAAAAGGGTTCAGTACCGCACTCATCACCAAAAACCGCAATGAAGGTTTTGCGCTGAATTTTACTTATGATCGGAGTCTGCTACCTCTCGTGGTAAAGTACACTTGCGGAGAACACCACATATCTGACGAGGTGTTGCAGCACGATCACGTTTGAAAAGTTCTTTGTGCAACAAAATGAACTTGCCTCAAGCCCACACTTCGCGAACAGACGACGAGTGTTTTCTGCGGCGCGAGAAATTAATGAAGATTGAGACTTTCGAAAGACGGGAGTTGATTTAAAAATAACGAACCCGTGGAAAAAAAAGGGGAAGACGAGAGTTGGAATGTTCAGACGTGAAGATACTGCAATGGCAAGCAGAATGTTCAGAGATCGGGTTGCGGGTTTGAAATTCGAATTATTGCTTGTGGGAGGATGGTTTTCTCGTTTAGTTCTCTCATTCAGTCGCCTTAACGACGCCCAGGAGGGACGTGAGGGATGCAACGGGGGAAATAAATAGGTGGTCCGCCTGGTTTTCCGAAGAATTATGGTTCGGCCGGAGGGACCGGTTAACGATTCGGCCTTTTCTTACTCCAACACAAAAGCTATTGACTCTGTCTTTTGTTGCTCGTAACGTGAAGAGAAGTCAATGATATCTGACAGCCGTTACTAATCTCTTAATTCTCTTTGACCACATTCTCCACTATCCACCGTGCACGTGCATTGATTTTATGAGTCATTTTATGGGGCCGTTAGCCGTCACATTATTGCTTTCACAGGGACGAATTGTGAGATCGGCTCAAATAGCAAAATTGATATTAATGTCTTCTGACTGTAAAAACGGTATTTTCAGAAAATGCACTCAAATCGCCGGCGCGTTATGAGCAAAAGCAAACCCGAATCAACTGTATTTATTGCAGCTCACGTGATTATAGACAGAATCTGACGTTCTCCCAGTAATCGACCAACCAACTAGCTACCTCAATAAATAATTGGCCACAACAACGGAACGCCTACTGCTGTCGTTTCTTCCAATACATTTTTACTTCCCCTAGCCGTATGGAGTAGGAAGGAAAGTAACGCAATCGGCAGAAAAACAAATTTCAATTTTCATTTTCAAAATAATTAAAATAGTAGTCCATTGAACTACTTATACGATGAGCGTTTAGTAAGGACGTTTATTTCGAGGCAGAAGTAATGAAGGTAGCATTAAGACTCACCAAACTCGGTGCGACATACGACTAATGGACACCTGGCTATATTCAGGGACTTGGAGACTTATAAGGAGCTCAGCATGATCACGGACGCGATTGTGCCCATGTTTGAGTTCGAGAAGAAATATAATGTTCAGCCATTGGGTGGTCCATGGAACAACAAAAGTCGTCAGTTTCGGCCTCCTAATGGCATCAACATCTTTACAGATGGATAGAAAACTCTGGAGGGAACAGGCTCCGGGGTGTGGATAAGTGGCTCTGGAAAGAGTTGGACGTACATTGCCCCAGGCCCCACTCCAACGGTTTTTCAAGCAGAGATTTATGTTATTATCGCCAGAGGCAATCTTAATGCACGAGAAAGGCTGTAGCAACAGAACTATCAACATATTGACCGATAGTCAAGCGTCGTGCAAGGCGCTAATGAACTAATGCACAACGTCAAAACTGGTGGGAGAGTGCAGGATGGGGCTTAACTTCTTAGCACACGCAAATAATAGAGTTAATGTGTATTGGATTCCAGGACACAAGGGGATCATTGGAAATGAGAGGGCGGACCATCTGGTCAGACGCAGTTCGTCTACGGTACATATTGGGCCCCATTGTGGGATTCCTCTGTCACTAGTAAAGAGAACTGTGGGAAAACAAGCCTGAAGATTGCATCAGACAATCTGGAACGCTGCAGGAGTAAGACTCTCCAAACGCTTTGTCTCAGTGCAATCAAGTGAGATAAGACACAACCTTCTGAGGATGGAGAGGAACGACTTAAGGCAGATTATTGGAATCATAACAGTAGTTAGGGCTATTGCACACCTGGGATGAGTGACGTAATCCTCCCCTCCCCACACGCCTGCTGACGTATGACGTCACCCCTCTCCTCCCCTCCTGCCAGCTGATGTATGACGTCCCCCCCCCTCGCCATCCCAGCTGATCTGACGTAAGACCCCCCCCCCCACCTGAAACAAACGACTTGAGTAAAGTTGACGAATCTATAGCCCTATTTTGTCGTATAACCAATATAATTAAGAAACACAACTAAAAAACGTGTCGTAAAATCGAAACACAACTATGCTTTATGTAAATTTAACGACGCCCTATGTATTTTTCGTCGTATCACTGATCTAAATAAATTAATCAAATTTAAAAACCTATTTTTGCTTACTTTATTTCGCGATAATAACGATACGCGATATTTTTATTATCAATCTCGTAATATGCGTAATATTGTTAGGAGCGGAGGGCGACCATTATTTGCGCAATTATGTCTCAGTAAAAATACGTAGCGATTTATTTTAGGGCTCCACGTGTGCTCGGGAGTTATTTAGCATGAACATGTGTGCTGTGTGGTGGGAAATTGGGGTAAGAGATAATAATTGGTTGGGGTATGACGTAGATCCACTCAGAAGTTGCGCCAATTGTGTGTGTGGGGGGGGGGGGGGATGACGCCACACAAGGGGATAGGTAAAGAGGGGGTTTCGTCAGGTCAGTCGTAGACGATAGGAGTGGGGGTGGGGGGGTGAGGTCACATCAGCTGTTTGTGATAGGTAAAGAGGGGGTTTCGTCAGGTCAGTCGTAGACAATAGGAGTGGGTGGGTGAGGTCACATCAGCTGTTTGTGTCCGTATAGTATGGCTCATAAGAAGACTACGAGCAGTTTCACAAATTCCGGAATTCAAACCACGGCCGTTTTATTGACTCGAATTTCTCACCGTTTTTACCCGAAAATTTCATTAAAAACCCGTCGTTCCCGAAATAATGTAGAAATCATCGTAAATCACACATGCACTGATAACTCAATATTAGTAGGAGCAACATAATACATTCCGGAACTGTAAACGCCTTCAGAATGAAAATCTCGCTCATATTAAACTATTGATTTCAGACAAATTAAGGTGGTACACGTTGAGAATTCAATAACGTTGTTGGGCACAAATAGATAAAGCTAATGACGTAGGAGGACTGTATTTAGTGGTGATCGCGGAAATATTTACAAATTATAATATAATCGGAAATCGTGTAACACTGAGAATATGTTAAAAGTTAGCTTGCACTGCACTTTGTAGAATACTACCGAATTTAGTCTGCTCACGAGATTATGTATGAGACCACAACTATAAGGGTTTTGGGCGTTGGAGGATTTTCACTCGAGGGTGGGTATGAGTGAAACGGACAAGCGCACGGACTGCCGATTAAAACTGTAATGGACGTAAAATGAAAAGGGGAGGGTTTTATAACAAACCGGGCAGGGGATGAGCTGTCTCTCGCCGAGCTGTACCTAAGATTGAGGAGAGGATACACAATGAAGGAAAAAACCCCAGTTCAGGGGAAACCCGCGTTCAGGTCAACGGTTTGAGAGGGAAGTCCGAGTTCAAAGAACTCGTACGAATTTGACTTGCGTCAAACAAACGTTCATACGATATTCGGGAGCATCCTCGGAAATTCCGGAATTCAAACCACCGTCGTTTCACTCGCTACCATTCCTCACGGTTACAAAACAGTAAACACGACCCTTGTTTCAAAAAAAGCGCGCAGACTGTCTCTTAAATCAACTGTGCAGTGATTGCTCAATAATTGTCGTCGCGTTAGCGCGAGCACCTCAGTAAATCCTGGAACTGCTACCGAACGTGAAGTGACGTTTTAACAAGTTCAAATGCATCGAGTGATAAATGAATTGGACCACGCGCTTTCCCATGATAAGCTTGTGAACAAAATGTAAGCACTCAGTCTCTTCTAGGTTTTTTCAAAGAAGAGTACCGGGTGCTGAAAGGGAGACGAATTGTCAATATCGTCATCGAAAAGTGTGTGATTTGCAGGCTGTTCAATGCTCCATCGTTTCAACTAGAAGATAGTTAGCAACCCACTGATCATATTGAAGGCGGATACACCTTGACCTGGTCGAAGTCTTGAGCACAAGTGCATTTCTTCGTGCTGTGCGACGGACAACGCTACGCATTGATTGACCGTTTACCAGAAACCTCTACAGAGCAAATAGAGTGGAAGTGTTTGCCATCGTGTCTCTTTGGGGTGGAGAAGAGAGGGTTCGAAAGGTTAATCGGCATCTTAAAAGATTGTTGAGAAACTTTGAGAATTCAAAAGTGATTTGACAAATCATATGTGACTGCTGACGTATCTTATTCCATAGAAGATCTGACGCCTCTGATCCCCACTCTCATTTCATCAAATGCCTAACTTTCTACTGACCTGGACACGTCAAAGGAACAGCACGCCACATACTCCGCTTTCTACAGATCATAGGTGCCAATCTCAAAACTGTATTTCGACGAGAGTACCTTTTCCAGCTTGTGTACTTAGGACAAAGAAGAGGAACACGAGTTAATGGGGTTGTTTTAGAGAGAAATGATAGCAAGAAAAGAATTAACTGCCTCTGGGTAGTGTTCTTGAGGTGTACCCAGGCCGGGAAGGTCTTCAGTCATTCAACGGCTCTATGGCCCGGAAGTTGATTATCCTATTCTTCAACCTACGACGTTCAGACATCATGAGCCATGAGCTGGTGAGGTAGCGATCTCCACGAAGTAGCAGGCGAGCCAAAGAAATGGGGAGTAAGAAGCAGTCGAGCCCACAAGACTAGGTGTTTCACTGTTCTTTCGTACTTAGACGTCTCCCTTAATATTGAAGACGTTAAACTGTTGTCGAGCTTTTGAATGTCTTTTCCTCCATGTCGCTGAGGATGTCCCAATCCCGTGAACTTTTAACTTCCAAATTACAACTTATTCGATCATACGTTCAAAACTTCCATTTACGACAATTTCAATCCATCGTTGTGTTTAAAATGTTGAACATAAAAACCGTTAAAACTGGGTGATTTATTAGGCGTATCGACGTACTCAATTATTTTACTGAACAAGAACTTTTTACGTCGCTAGCCGGTTCTTCAGTTAATTTCCAACGGTATGAACTGCCTTGAGGAAAGTTGTGAGACACGTCGCACTAGATATTTTCGAACCTCCGGAACGTGCGGACGATATCACAAATTATCTGGTGGTTGCTTATTTAGTAGAGGTCGTAGTTAGTAGCAACTCAATAAACTCTGGAACGTTAGTCGGAAGTTTCTATACAGAACGTTCCAGTGATTTCAAACTTTTGTGTAATATCTGTCTTTGAGGTCTGTGAACAGAGAACGGTCAGTTAAAGCTCTGCATAGTTAGCGATTGAACTAGTCAGTTGTTATTGTTTTGGATAAAACAAAACGCCTTCCGGTATATCGCAATTTAACGTTGACCCGTTCCACTTCGAGTTCATCAGACTTCAAAGGGAAGTCGTATTTCTTGTCTCGGCTTCTAGAGAGCAAAATAATTGCATTAAGTCGACCAAGAGTTACTAGAGCTGCTAGAGGTCTGTAGGCCTCCCCTTTGATTGTCATTCGCAATTTAGTTGCAGGAACGTCGAGCGGAGCGCTAATCAAGTTTCATTCCGTTGCAATAACTCTCCGCTCGTGGAAGAGTTTATGGCTCACCTTTTAAAACCGCATTATCCCGTGTGTTGTTGATTATTGTCTCAATACTGCGCCTTCTTCTACTTTATTTTATTCTGTCCGCTTTCGATTGAGAGATGAAAGTTTGTGTTAGTTCTTATGTTATGGCAGGCTGTAACTCGCCACGTTTCAGTACCGCCCTATCTCCCCCCCCTCCCACGCTCAAGCCCATCAGTAATTCGTAATATCTCGATATTAATTCCATAAATCAAAATAAAATTGAATTAACATTGAGGCAAGCGTTTTGAATAGATGGCACAGAGTTTTCGTGCAATCCCCAGACCCCCATTTCATTCTTCCCATTCGAAAATAGCGGAGGATAACGTCTAGACGTTGGACAAGAATTAATCAAGATTTCCCGCTTGTCTTACGACATCATATCACCGCCGATCCTACGGAATTCATCAACAGAAGGCTCTTTCGCCGCTCGTCTGTAATTTCTACCGAAGCTCGACGTTCTTCGCATCGCCAAATTACACCTCTCATGCGCATCCGATGAATTGCTGATATTTCGTCGGCATCGTGGCTCTAGATTTGAGCTTGCCAAGGCGTAATTAACCTTTTGATATCCGGCTAATGACGAAGCTCATGTTGTAATAATAATTCCGTTCCCTCGTCTTCGATTCGTGATGTTCCACGTTGAAGTGCAACGTTGGGTTCAACTCGCTCAACATTGAACGCTTTTGAATCAGGATTTGTGAACGCCGAGTTTACACTACCGGTTATGTTTGTATTATTCTCCTCCAGCCTAAAGTAGAAAAAACGGAGAACATGCAGTGTTGAAACACGATGAGTGGTGTGAACCTCAGTAGGTTACAGTCTGCACTCGCGGATCAAAAAATATAGATACATTGGGGAGTAACAAAATGAATTGAAGTAAAGGAAATATAATGATGAAAAATTATGGAACTAAAACAAAGGGTTATAAACTGAAAAGAACGCTCTAGTTGTAAAATAAAAATAAATCTTAAGGCTTAGACAAGGAAAATATACAAAATGGGTACCCAAACCTGGCTATTACACAATTCGACGTGCACGTTCCGAAAATAAGTCCGACTCCGGATTATTATTAAAACAAATCGAAATTTTCCGGAGTCGAGAGGAGTAGCTACAGAGGAGCTACAGACTTTGCTCAAAATCGATGATGGGGAAGAAAATGGTTTTACACGCCCATGGACCAGGCAACACCGATAATACGCAGCAACTGAGGTCGATTATGATCCGCTCCTTAGATGTACAAAACAAGCCGCGATAGGAAAATCGCATAGAGATCGAGAGATCGAGAGAGAGAGAGAGAGAGATCGAGAGAGAGAGAGAGAGAGAGAGAGAGGTTCCGTGTTTCCTTGACGCCAATTACTAAACATGCTCGTTGTTGGGTACAAGTGAGAGGTAGAGAGCGTGAAATAGACTAGAAATAATTGATGCATGAGACGTATGAGACAGAAGAATGTATTGACGTACAGGGTTTAAGCGGTCGTTTGATTAGCATGATGGAGTTCTGTGTAGAGCAACAAGTAAAACTAGTTCACGCGACACTGTGGGTCTCTAAATAGTTGTCCCGGTATAAGCCAGACAACAGGCGATAATATCTGGCTGTAGGAGAATAACATACATATGAGGGGAAAAACAGGAGCCAAACAGAGCAAAGAACCTGTAGGGAAAACAGGACGCGAACGAAAACCCCCGGGGGGCTCTTGGGAAGGTCGCCAGTGAGCAGTGATGCCAGGGAGGGTTGTGAGAAGGTATGGGAATGCCACAATGGACAACCGTACTGACGGCTACCTGGGAACTATGTATCTAGTTGGAAAGTACGCTTCGAAATATTCTAGGATCACAAACGCTGCCTGTGGCGACCCACCATCACATGTACGTAGGTCTATAATTGAAATACAAGACGGAGGCAGGAAGGGATGGCGACCCTTCACGGGCGAGAGAGGGAGAGGGAATCTTATATAAACGGCACTTCAAGCCCTTTCAGTGTCAGTCTGACGAGGGTAAATCTCAAGTCAACATCTATTGCCTTTTACTCTTCTCATCCTTGAAAGAAATCGTAGTCAAGGTACTTTTTGACTTTTTACACCCTCCTTTTCACTTACCTGATATCAGTACATGGGCTAGCTGAAAAGCTAGGGGCAGTCTGATATTTTTCCTTATACTCTTAGTACGTGGGCTAGGGGCCGTCAAAGAGTTTCCTGCCTCGGAAACTAGTACGTGGGCTAACTGAAATGTTAGGTGCCGTCTGGTTTCTTCCAAACAACCTCTTCTTCAAAGATTTGGTAACGAACACAAAAGTTCCTTACACTGCCCATCGTTTAATTTCCACCCGTGCAAAAGAATGGCTAGAGTAAATATGAGTTACGGGGTGGTGAGTGGGACTGTTAATGTACTTGCTGAAGATTCCCAGTGAGTTGGTGACGAGTTATACACACACACAATACATTGTACTAAAGTCATCCCAGCGGTGGTTAACACATGTATTGTATTAATCAATGCCAACCATCATCCCTCAAAAGAAGTACGAAACAGAAGCAGTGAAGCAGTTGTGAGAACGTTCCATTGGTTGGGAGGATTTACGGAGCGGCTGGCTGAGAAAAGTGACGTATGAAAAATTACCATTCGTCACGTGGAAACGTACTTTGGATGCTCTCAATTCCTCTCGTTCGAAACAGAAAAAGGAAACTCAATTGTCTGCGGTACGTCAACCAGTTGGGAAGTGCAAAGAACCGACTAAAATTTGTCAATTCAACCTCAAACCTCGATTTCTCTTCAACGGCCTAATTCCGTCTCCTGTCGTCCATTTTGCTGACTGCGAGCCGTTCGCGTGCAGCCCATTCGACCAGATGGGAATTCATTCGGCTTAAAAGGACACAAATCAACAATCCCGGTCGTCAAAAGGAGAGCATTCAACGATCCCCATCCCTCTACCCCTCTTACGCCAACCGTCACAAACACAAATCGAAAGAACTATTGCATTAGCTGATCCTGACTGGCTCGGACGTCACGTTTCATACAAAAAGCACGTGAAACTCTAAACCCGCATTTGGCTGATGGTCTGAACTAGCCAGATCGCTACCTGGAAATCATACGACGCACCTACGTATCACGCAACCTTTCTCCCAACATTTGACAATTTATGTTTCTGATTAACCCCAGTAAGTACTGGTTACTAAACCATACCCAGTACTTTTTACTTCCTTAGCTCCCCAAAGTAAAAAGGGAAGTTATGTAATCGGCTGAAAAAGAGAGTTTTCTTCAGACCTTAACGTTTCAGACTCTACTGAGCCCAAAAAAACACTATTTGGGAAAATGGTTTGTGTATGTATGTGTGTCTGTGAACGAAATCCTTGATATCCAGCTCGCAAGTTACCCTGGGACGCCAAAATAAGGGTATGAGGAAAATCCACCCAAAGTTAATTATAGTTATCATGGAAATCAAAACACCAAATATTTGTATTCTCAAAAATGGCTCTAACGATTTCGATTAAATTTTTTATATTGATGGCTCGTAATAAGACAATTATACCATGAAATTTCCATCTGTGGGAAAATGACGAGAGCAGCACAATTAATTATCAACATTTTCGACGAAATTCGGTTTTCGCGCGGTTTTTGCCTTATAAACTCCACTGCAATGTTACTAGAATGTTAAAAATTATTGGTGTAGTAGTCCAATCCAATACCTATAGGGCGAGTGTTTGCAAACGGTCATAAGATACTTAAGTCTCACCCCAGAAATTCCTCAATTTCCACTACTACCGTTTCGCTTACTACCAGTTCTAAATGTTTTTACCTAATAACTCTGCAAAAACGATTATTTTCCTCCTCAAAAAAATCCTGTTTACAGCTTCATTAATTCGCAATGTACCGGTTGCTCAATAATGGTTCGGGAATGAATACGAGCAGCACAATAAATTCCGCGCTACCGCTTCCTGCTGCTGTGAAGTGTTGTTTGTCATGTAGGAAGTGAATTGACGTAGAGCTAAGGAAAGTTGTGTGTTGCACCAGATATTTGTCTTATGAATAACACTCATATATTACTAACGTTTAATCAATAAATGGTACTAATTATCACGCAACGGCTTATCATGCCAGTTTTGGATTCGAAATACGACCTGACTACAACGGAACGACTAAAATTACACACTTCAGGCGCCTGTGAGAGCCTGTAGGCAATTTGCACGACGTGACGAGTCGATCTAACTGGTAGTTTGATTCTTTGGCTCAAAATTACTACTGTTATTTCACAGTTTTCAGTCTAGACGTAGTTACCTTAATGCCACTTCAGGGAGGAATTAGTCTTTTTCGTCGTATAACTGATCTAATTTCGGAAATTAATAAAATTTAAAAATCAATTTTCGCTTACTTTATTTCGCAATAATAACGTGCTGTGGGGGAAGTTGTGGTAGGAGGTACTTAGGCGTTAGCGCAATAATTGGTGGGGGTATGACGTGGATCCAGTCAGAGGTTGCGCCAATTGTGGGGGCATGACGTCAGCTTAGAAATAACTTTAGTAGAGGGGAGCGTGACGTCACATGAGGGAATTGATCCTCTCAGAAGTTGCCCCAATTGTGGGGACATGACGTCACATGTAGACTGGGAGTGGGGGTCCATATCATCTGTAGTTGATAGGGTAGTGGGAGGGGGTAACTGTCAGAAGTTACACAGTTGGAGGGGGTCTGACGTCATAGCATATGGTTGGGCGATGGGGGGGGGTGACGTCACATCAAATGCGGGAGTAGGGAGGGGGTTTGACCTTATTCCTCCCAGAAGTGGCATCAAGGTAACCACTTAGACGCAGTCCTACACCTCTGAGGCTAATTTCATCCGATTCAGAATCTGAAAATACCTAGAAAACACTGCAAATTATTCCACGATAGTTTATCATTCTCATGAACAGCTTGACCTAGTATTACTGCTCCGAGACCCATCCCATTCGATTCAGCATCGAAAAATACTAGTAAACCATACGAAACACGACCTGACTGCAATGGAACTACGGAAACTAAATATTCCCCCAGCGCCAGGCGATCGTAAGCACCTGTAGGCAATTGGCACGATGTTGCGAGTCGAGCGGGCGGGTGGTTTTGATGATTGAGACGGGAGTGAGGGAGTACTAACGACGAAACGTTGACTTCCGCTGTAGTTTCCACGAGTTTTTTCAATTAGTTGACTTTGGCTCATTATAATTACTGTAATTTCACTATACGCAGTTGTAAACGTGTGATACTCATTTCATTCAACCCTGGATGTGAAAATACCTTGAAAATGATACGAAACACGGCTTATTTGCGATTATACTGCATTTTGTGAATTTTTTTAACCATTTTTTGTCCATAACAACCATGGGCTTCGTCCGATTGGATTGCCGAAATGGTGGGCACAACTAGATACTAAATGGGATTTTTGTGAGAAAGAACGAATTTTTTAGACCACGTTAAAGGCACACAACAGCCTGGACGGGGACGGGGAACGGCGGACGGACATTGTAGATTTGGAATCCCCATGTCTTGAAACGCAAAGTATCAAATTTTGAGGGGGGGTTGTAAAAAATTTTTCGTGACCAATAACATAGGGTTTTTATTCAGAATGAATAATAAACCATAATGAGTCGTGGATTTAAATACTCAAATTTGAACGAAAACTGGGTAAATAAATCTTGATATTTATTATCAAGTCTAGGTGACTTAGTGCCTAGGCCGTTCCACAAATCACAGGACTGCGTACATCGGAATATCATAACAGCGATCAATACGTAAAATTCAATTTCGAAATTTACTACCAATTAGTACTGTTCGTGTTACGATCGTCTCGCTAACTATATCGTATTGACTAACGAGGGCGCGTTGGTTCTTATAGCTTCGAATGGAGATAATTTCGAGCTATACCCGGCCTTCATTACCGCGAAGCATTGGTAGCTGGTATCCCAGTTTATCGCTACTGTTAACTCAACATCGGGATTTCCCTCCATCAAACGTGCACGATCGTTATTCGCCCTCTGGTGCAAAACTCTACCATCAAATAGAGCAATCCGCAGCGCGACCGGAAAAGGTACTGGACCACCAACTGGAACGAAGTTTGTGAACAACGTCAGGTGCAAAGCATCACGCAACTTTCTCGCTGGTTTTCGTGGCTTTTGCTACTTTTTCTCGGTCTCGGAGAAAGATGGCTATCTATAGAACTTCGCAGGATGTTCGATGTAGCCGCCTCACGGCTGACAGACAGTGCCTCCATGTTCGTTCTGAGACGGGTAATCAGAACGAGAGGAGACATTTTTAGGCTGAACGCTCGTTCTCGAAAGCACTATCTGCTCCCTCCGCAACTTAGGTCCCTCGCAAGATATGTTACATTTCTTAGGATAGTGTCACGTGTTGGTTGAGAGATCGAATTCCATCCCCCCTCCCCGACATCGTTGGCATACTGGCATTTTAAACGTGCATGAAGATTTCAAGTGGTTGCCCCTGGAAAAAAACGAAGATTCCAATCGCCCAAAAAATCGTGGTCATCCCACCTCCATTTCTGACGACGAAAAAGTGATACACAGTGTTCGACGCAAGCGCCGAATCCCTCCAGGCTTTTGACCTCGGAATTTCCGCTCCTTGCCTAACGGGCTCCTGTGGCGAGGTCATTGTTCCTCTAAAGGTCTTTGCACCCATGGAAATCCCAAATCGGCGGATATTTCCAATGGTGGTTTTCCCATCCTTCCCCTCTCCACCCTTCTCAGATCCTTCTCTACAACAGATACCTTCTCCCAAATATTCATTCTGCTACGAAGTGTCGCCGAAGTGAGTCGTCCCCAGCTCTCCCAACACTTGTTTCCTAACACCTTTCGCGATACCGCCGTCTCCAATTCTCCCAACGGATACCTCTTTCACCTCTCATCGACTTCTAGTTCGGCTTTCTCCCTCCTTCCGAGTACAACCAGTTTTCACGTCTTCAGAGCCCTATTTGTTCGCGACTCCATACTCAACTCATCTCCCGTGCAAGTCACCTCTTCTTTGTACAATCCAAGTCTTCAAACCTTGTGATATTCCAGCTCACCAATTACAAGTTTGTGCTCAGTAAATATCCGTCTCCGAGTTTCATTCACGTCTATCCTGGTCCAAACACACAGACTGCGTATAAATTAAATGCGAATAATCCGGCTCTGGCTGGCTGAGTTGAAACGTGATTCCAGGCACTTCGTAGTCTTGCTGGCTTCTTGTAAATGTACGCTTGATGACTTCTGTAGGTTGTTGTAATGTGAAGCACATATTGTGGTTGCTCGTAACCAAGTACCTACGAGAAACTTAGTTTGAGTCTAAACGTAAATGTCAACAAACGCGCGAGTAGATGGCAAGAAGGAAAACTTGTAAGTGAACATTTCATGACTCTCAGGGAGGCCATGACTCTGGTAGTTCGGCAAACCTAATTCACCACTCAACAACATTGCTTCAAGAATTCAATTGTGGTCGCCGCAAGAAATGTAACCGACCGCGTCAGGAACGAAGATAACTTGAAGTACACTCTCGCACTCTCATTCTCTTTCTAATGATCCAATTTCGCTGAAATATAGAGCACACGTGTGCCGCATTCGGACGAATTGGATTGAAGGGGGAAGTGTGGGCCAAAATAATATGAACCATTTCGAAGCGGATCTCATCATCTACTGTATTAGGACCACTGATCACATTTCGTACGACGCGTTCATCTCTTGTTGCCACCCTGTGCTCATCAAACCCTCTGTACACACAGTATGACGACTTCGCTCGTTAAAAAAATGTTTCAATTTCATCGAGAATCAAAAACCTTGTTTGGGTCGTTTTTACAACCCGGACGCAAAAATCACCGTTTGGATAAATGCGTCCACGAAACGTGTGCGTGGTTTTCGACTGCATCGCAGAAAAAACAACATCGATAGCGTAGACCAACCTCACGTTCTACTACATTCACACATACCGACCTTGCTGTTTTTGGTATTGACTCAACAAAGGTCAAAACGTTGAGCAACGTCCAGTGAGTTCTAAAACCATCGTTCGGAAAAACGATCTAGGTGTTTTGATGAAATCACACAAATATCCTTCCAGGAAAACATTGTAGTTCTAACAGTATGGGCACAAAATCGAACAAAAACCTTCCACGGTTATCGCGATAATTGAAACCAAGAAAATCTTTTCTGCTGGAAAGGTCATCGTTCAGCTACATTCAGGCCGAATCGATACAAAAGTTCAGTATCTCCAATCGTACTTACCAAAGTCGTGCTTTTGAACCTGAGGCCGATTGATCTAGAGCTGCGGGAGAACTGCAAACTACCCGTTGGAACCATATATTTCATCCAACATTATTGGACAAGGATTGCTGTTCATGGAGTGGACTTTCTGGTATCACACTTCTCACCCCTTGCTTTTGCTACCTCTTTATGGCAGTCAGCCCCTCAACTCAGGCCGTTACAATCTCTCTCAGATTTCGTCCGTGTTCAGACCAGTTCAACTCTCCAAAGACCCGCGGTGTTGTGTGAACTCTACCTCCCGGTTACTCTAGTTTAAACTCTGTCTCTAATGAACATTCAACTAACCAGCGTATTTCATCCAGGTACTGTCCTCGCTCGCTCGACGCATTCATCAACGAATTCTCTTCTTCTCTGGCAACTAACAATATCAAACAACTTTCGGTACAGTTTGCTTGAGCAGCATAGTTTTTTAACCGCTCAACCCTCACTAACCTATTGGCAGGCATTTCAGCATTACATCATTGATAATTTCCAGAGAGGCCACGACACTGAGGTCATCTGTGCAAATATGTATTATCTATTAACCCGCTTCGGGTTTTTTCCCACGCCTCCCTTTTTGAACCAAAGTGCATGGTTTTTTCCTCGCCGTTACCTTTCCATTAGTTTGAAATATTTTTTTCATGTTTTTACGTACGTATTTTTTTGTATTCTTCCCTGGTTTCTGAAGTACATTTGACTTCTCACTGTTTGTATGGAAATGAAGTAAGTCCGGGAAATAAATTGTGCTTGATTCAAATGTCCTGCACGCATGATTGTGTTGTTGGTGTGATGTCATCAGATTCATGCGAACAACTGTAACTAGACAGCAGTTCTCCTCGTAATGTGGAGGAAAGTTCCAGGATTATGCGGCATCAACTGCGTGCTACACCGCAATATCGCTCTATTAGGACCTAGTCGCATTTACTGTGGGCTCCATTCATGGCCTTATTATGAGCTTTCAGTTAATTAGCGGAAGGTCTATTTCGTTAAGCTGGCTATATCGGTCCCTTGATACCACAGTGCAGGTATATGTTGGAGGGACATATTCCCATCATTCTGAAACTAATATTCCATCAGCCTTCTACGGCCATATGAAGCTCCAAATAAATGAATGTCACACGTAGTTACGACGTGCGTTAATACGAAAATAGTGTCAGACAGTGATTCATTCGAAGGCTTATACATGCGATTTGTAAATTATCGCCTTGATGGCGTAGTTTGATATGTCACTACATATTGTATTTTCCCCAGTGGTCCATTTATTGCACGTTTCGGATAACCTTAACGCAAAGCGACTCGTACTTCTTAGAATTCTCACTTACCTCTGGTGTCCAATCCTCGATACAGTTAAGAAGCAGAAACAAATTTCTAGAATTACATTATCCGACTATACTGTTGATATTTCCAGGCTCTTAGAACTTTCTGTGCCACCGTGAAATTTCGTTCTGATTCATCATAAGGTCACTTTTCCACTTAGAGCGATCCTCCTCCTTTGATTGAATTCGCTTTAAAATTTCTTTTCATTTCATCCTCCTATTGGCAGAAAAGTAGCTAAGCCGGTTGATTAGTACAGCTCCCTGATCTCATTGCTAACTTGGGACTTTCAAGTTATGAGAATTGCAAAGTTTGATAAGAAGCCGAAAGAATGGAGCAGGGGAGTTGGCTGAAATGGAAGAGGCTGGCTCGAAAGGCCAGGGGTCGTACAGACCACTAGCTCAGGGATGGCAAGGAGAAGTTTGATAAGTAAGAGGAATGACGGCGTTGAGTTGAATACGGAACCTCGAAGACGTGGCGTGGAATGACGAGGGGGAAGGGGCTCCTGAAAAATTGAGAACTTGTAAAAAGACCGTGGAGCTTGAAATTATTTAGTCGTAAAGAAGTTGCGGGAGGAACTGGTGGTGTGCGAGGTGGTTGCGATGGTGGGGGGGGGGGAATGAGGCAAAAGTTGAAATTAAAGTAGTGACAGTTGGGGGAGATGGAAGGAGTTTGGTCCATGATGAAAGGAGGAAGGTCAGAGACTGCAAAAGATGGATTACATTTTCGTTGGCAAGAACCGTGTCATTTGTCCAACACCATTTCACGATTCTCGCAACACACGCTGTAGAACGAGAAAACGCGTAAGCCAACCGTTCTTTCCTGGCTGGCGGTGCACTGTGCACAACTTCCGAAGTTAGTTCTCGGGCTCTACCATATGTCTGAGTGAATGTCTCACTGGCTGAGGAACGAGGTAAATTTTCTGATTCCATGTCATTACACTCTTTTCTTGAATTACTTCCATGTATTCTGCTATAAGCAAGCAATTCAATTTCTCAGTCATAATTGTGAAAATGGCAGGAAGTACAGCTAGAGGTGGATTAAATTGGAAACTATTTGATGAACGCTTCAGGCGGATTAAAATAAAAACAGTAAAATATAATGTTACGATGAATAAGACTGTTGTGATTTGTTACACCGAATGCTCATGACGTCAAATTTATCTCGCATGAGATGGTTTGCATCAGCTGCTCTTCGCTCAAAGTTATTACTACATTTTGACTCGTATACAACAAGCACTGAGAACCGACATGATGAATCGCTGTTGCCGACAGAAGCTCTCCAGAAGAGAAACAAGTTTCAACTTTTCGACGTTGCGAATGGTGGAAGGGGAACGGCGTTGATGGTCGGTGGTACGATGCGCGTGTTGGTGGAGCGGGAGGAAGTGACATGTGCAGAGAGCTTAATGCAGGCGGCGGTCAGAAGGGGAAGAGTGTCACCGGTGGAACGAGAAATCGCGATGAGCGCTCTAAAACCCAAAAAATTATCTGCTGCAATGCATCACATTATGTGACATCGTGTCATGTTTGGTTAAACTCCCGCAACTTAGCAATATGACACACTTGTTGATGTTTCGGAGAATTTGTGGACTGAGCGAACTGAATAACTGGATAATATACAAGAAGGAAACAAGAGCGGTTGATTAACTAATTTAATTGTGGTTGGATGAAAGGAGGACAGAGGGTCACGAAAAAGGTAGCATGAGCATGTAAACGATAAATGAACTGGTTACTTGGACTTCCAACGTCCCGACTGTAAGTTGATAACAGTGGCACTGGTACGTCGTCTGAAAGCTCAACTCGAGATCACGAGGGGCGAGATTTTACTCAGTGTTTTCCCTGGTAGATGGTTGAGAATCGCTCCTCTCAACAAGTCACACGGCAGTAAACCAAGGGGCGTCACTACTAAAATGATGGATTGGCTGTACAATACTCTGTGTTTCGTATGCCTCCACTGTATGGTCGGAGGCCACAAGCCAGATTCAAGGAAGGCTCCAGAAACTGCACACAGGTTTGCCTTGGAACACCCAGGCCGTAAAGACTTGTCCAACTGCTGCAATAGGAGTCCTATTGCATATCTCACCTTCCCACATACACAATCAAAGGACCGCATACCCGGGAGTGGAAAGACTTTTGAGGATCAGTGCTATTTCTACCAGGTCAAAGGCCATTCTCGAAAGAACTGTGAAACAGTTCAAAATAAAATAGGCAGCAGTCCTCGCTACTGACGTTATTCCACTGTGAAGGAATTTCCAGCTACTATTCAGCATCTGTCTTCGCTCATGGGAATAGTGGGGCGGCACACAGACGGTTCAGTGAGTGGGTGGCAAGTCTGGTATGGGTGTCGTAAGACCCAACTCCATCCTTGTCAGGCCACTGGGACAGAACGCCACAATATATCAAGCATAAATACCAGCTACTAGGATATGTGCTCAAGAGATCCTGTCAAAAGCGTAGGTGCTGGCAAAACGCCTTTTGGCAATTCCGACACCGGGGCCTGCCACCCATTCAGGTCCGTAGGCTGTTCAAGTTGCAGCCAAATTGAATGGGTACCTCGGGGGCTTCTGCCCGAGGCTGGAAATGTGGAGCCCTTGGGGCCGTGACACAGTCAGTCGTGAAGCCATGGGTTCGGCTTTGTGGGGGCAGTGGTTTCGCTGGAAATTCCCTTAGAGAACTGTTAGGTGCTGGCAAGACAGGGGTTTCGGCCATGAGGCTAGGTACCCTCTCCAACCCAGTGAAGGTCCCACTGAAGATGGCCCAGCGCTTATACCAATGTCACTTGGAAATAACTGAGGAGCTGGGCTTTCCACAGGTACATAAAAAAGGGATGAGAGTACCGTTAGGTGCGAGTGCGGATATTCTGGTGGTCAAAGAACCAGCTAATACGGCCTGCCAAACAGTCGTGTTTGGAACAGTCCACACAAATACATTAATCAAAATCCTTGGAGCCGTTCACGAGAAAAAATGGCGTTTTAATTACTATGGTAACTATTTTTTTGAAAAGATCTTCCAAAAGTTGAAAAGTTCCAGCCAGTTCACACGAACTTGGTTCTCGTAGCGGTTTAAGTTCCAGATGTTATTGGACCGCTGCTACTAATTTCACGATCTACATCGAGTAACCACAGCGAGTACTGTCACCCATTATGTTTGAGATGGTGCGTGATCACTCTGCTGTAGTTACAACGAGAACAGTGTTAAAAACATTCATCGAGATGTAACAGCGGTTTGAGTTCAGAAATTTGTTGGGTTGCTCATAACCACCCAATGGTCGTTACTGAACCTCGAACCCGTTGGCAGCATGTTGCACTATCCACTTGATTTTTGAAAGAACTTTGGTTTCATATGAGCGGGATTTATAAGACAGCTAAATCGAATTTATGTCAACGAATTTGACAAGTTATTGTGCTGCTCTCGTCATTTCACTCATGAATGATAATTGTGTGTTACTATCACGTTATTTGAAGCTGTACACACAATGGATGCTGTTTCGACCAGGATAGACTTGAATGAATCTCAGAGACGAGTTTTAGTTGAGCACGAACTTGTAATTGAAGAGTTGGTATGTCACAAGATTTGGAGACTTAGATGTACAAGAAGAGGTGACTCAAAGGGGATATGAGTTGAGTATATAAGCGTGAACAAGGAGGGCTCTGAAGACGCGAAGCTGGTTGTACGGGGAAGGAGATAAAAATCCGTATAAGATGTCGATGAGAAATGAAACAAGTATCCGTTGGGAGAATTGGAGACGACCGACTAGAGAAGGATGAGTTTGGGAGCAGTGTCTGTTGTGGAGAGAGATAGTGAAAGTAGGGAAAGGGATAATAAAGGTGGTAAAACCAAGGGGAAATCCGTTCTCGTTGGAAATGTCCGCGGAAGTGGAATTTCCGCAGGTAACAATGGGGGTTCAGGGAAACAATGACTTTGCTGTTAAGGCAGGTGCAGGCATTCCAAGGTCAAACAACCCATACTGATTCGGCGTTTTGTGACATATATGTTCCATGACTTATTTGGTGTTCTGTTGGTGTGCAGACCAAATAACATATTTGAGCTGGTTCGGTAAATCCCTTCTCTGTCAATCACGTTGATGAGTTCACATAAACACGTATCATTTCAATGGCGTTTTTTTGTATTCAGGAGATTTCTAAAGGTAATTTAAGTGCGGACAGTTACGTAATATTTCTTCGTACTGTTTAAACTTTGAGACGAACACATGCGTCGTGTTGTGTTCAATTAACACGGATTTCAAGGAAGATCGTTTTACCCAATCCTCTCAAATGAAAAAATAAACGACGATGAGCTTCAAAAGGGGTAATTAGCAAAGAGTAACCTACGACTGCGTTCACTGGAGTTGATTTCGCTACATCTAAAGTACACGAGTTAGATTAAAAAGTGTAATCCCACTTGTAGTTCTCCAGTTCACTGTTCTGCTTGTTCGACGTCTTTGGGTGTGATGTTAGTTCGCGTATTTTCGTGGAATCGAGGGGTAAAACGCCGCCATTGGAGGAGTTACTTCAATTTTCCAGGCATCCATTTCATTTTTGTTTTCGTAGCAAACAAACCTGAAGGGTTGACTCAAGTTCAGTGTCCTGCCGGGTCGATATCTACACCTCTCGACACCTCAGAGTCGTATGTACGTGCTTGGATCCGGGTGACGGGAGAAATGGAATTCTGGAAGTGGAAGAATCAAGTGATCGTGTATCGTGAGCAATCGTGTGATCGCTTCAGGACGAACTAAACTTGATCGATACGTGAGAAACTCGCCTTAACCGTCATCCTCCGAATCAGAGCGATATTTTTATATATCCGCTGGCTGCATATTAAAAATAAGCCAAGTGTATCTTGGAGACGGGTTTTAGTTGGTCACGAACTGGTAATTGAAGAGTTGGTATATCCCAAGATTTGAAGGCTTCGATGTACAAAAAAAGGTAACTTGGACAGGATATGATTTGAAAATATCTGGTGCGTTGCAACACACAACTTTCCTTAGCTCTACAACAATTCGCCTTGTACATGGCTAATTCTACTTACTCAATTCATTTATCACTCAGTTTATTTGAACTTGGTCAAACAACACTTCACAGCAGCAGGAAGCGGTAGCGCTTACAGTTCCGGAATTTATTGTGCTGCTCATACTCATCATAGGACCATTATTGAGCAATTTGTACACAGAAAATTAATGAGGCTGTAAACACGAATTTTTGTAGAAGGTTAGTAATTACTTTTGCAGAGCTATTGGGTAATAACTGTTAGAACTGGCAGTAAGCGAAACGGCGGTAGTTGAAATTCAGGAATTTCTGAAGTGACCCCCATGTACCTCATGAGCGTTTTCAAACACTCACACTTTAGGTATTGGATTGGACTACAATACCAATTTTCTTTAACTTTCTACTAACATCCCAGCGGAGTTTATAAGGAAAAAACTGCGCTAAAAACGCTTTTCGTCGAAAATGTTGATTATTTATTGTGCTGCTCTCGTCATTTTCCCACGAATGGGAATTTTGTGTTGTAATTGCCTTATCAAGAGCTATCAATATAACGGATTTAATCAAAATCGTTAGAGCCGTTTTTGAGAAAAACAATTTGGTTTTTTGATCACTATGATGACTATAGTTAAATTTCGGTGGATTTTGCCCATACCCTTATTTTTGCGTCCCATGGTAACCTGCGGGCTTGACATCATTTTACAGCTGATTTGGTACGGTTGTTTCCTCTAAAAACCGCGCTAAAATTGATTTCGTCTAAAGTTTTGGTAATTTACTGTGCTGCTCTCGTCATTTTCCCGTATATGGGAATTTTATGGTATAATTAACATATTAGGAGCTATCAATATAAAAAATTTAATCAAAATCGTTCGGGCCGTTTTTGAGAAAAAAAATATTTGGTGTTTTGATCACTATGATAACTATAGTTAAATTTCGAAGGATTTCGTTCATACCCTAATTTTGGCGTCCCATGGTAACCTGCGGGCGAGATATAAAGTTTGAGCTGATTTGGTAGGGTGGTTTCTCTAAAAATCGTTCATAGACACACAGACGCACAGACCATTTTCCCAAATAGTGTTTTTCAGACTCAGGAGCGTCTGAAACGTAAAGATCTGAAGAAAAAATTTTCAGCCGATTACATAACTTTCCCCTCTACTTCGTAGAGCCAAGGAAAGTAAAAAAGGGAGGGGGGCTCTGAAGGCGTGAAACTGGTTGTACGGGGAAGGAGAGAGAAATCCGAATTAGATGTCGTTGAGAGGTGAAACAAGTGTCCATTGGGAGAATTGGAGACTGTATCGCGAAAGGTGTTAGATGAGGTTGTTGGGAGAACTGGAGATGACCGACTTTCGCGATAATTTGTAGGAGAATGAGTTTGGGAGCAGCTGTCTGTTGTGAAGAGGAATGTGAAAAAAGAGGAGGAAATGATACTTTGGAATATCTAGACGAAGGGGAATCCATCGTCAATTGGAAATAAAGGAAGAGATGGAATTTCCATAGGTAAGAAAAAGGGGTTGAGATGAAAGTCATTGGAGGAATAATGACTTTGTCATTAAGGGCCAGGAAGTCAGTCCCATTAGGGCAGGTGCGAGAATTCTGAGGTCAACCTGATTCGGCGTATTGCGCTGAACAGACACAAAACCTCGCTTTTTACGCCTAACGAGAAAGCCAACGTGTTAAGTGTTAAACTTCAATAAGGTAGTTTCTACCAGCGCTCTTAAAACCCTGGGTTTCATCAAAAATTTCACCTAGATTCAGACGATTGTAGTTCTACATAAAACGCTAGTTCTACCGAAGTTAGAAAACGGATCAACGATTTGGTCGCCACTCCCGCCGTCCGTAAATAGACGTTGAAGAGGGTGCAGAGGAAGTTTCTCCGCTACGCCGCTTGTTGAAAACATACCGGGGTAGCCAACCCTAGTTGTCTGAATTAAAAGTAGATTGTATTATCCAACAACCCGGATCCGATCGAATTAATTTCTCCCCCCTTGTCTGTAATAGGAAATCGAGGGACTCACCTTTATGAACGTGACGAACGCTTTTCCCTGGCCGGGAAACACTGGACTTCGCGACGGGAACCACTTCGTCGCGTCAGAACGATACTTAGCGGAAGCTTCACAAAAGGGGGTATAAAAGATTGTTCCGTCGTCTGAGATTGATTATGACTCGTTGCTACAAACATGTCTGCAGACCTGAAAAATCAGGAGACACATCAATGATATATTAGTTTTTCACAACCTCGTGACACCGACTCGTCGACTGCAGTCCAAGATTACCTCAGACGACTCGTACTACCCTGCCTTTTGCGGCGACAAACTTCCTGTTCCACTGTTCACAGGATTGCATCCAGACCTCGATCTCTTCGTCGTTCTCTTTTCGGTCGCTTTGAGATGAGAATTCGTTTGTTTTCGTGTACCTTCCTGACATGTATCTCCACGGATTGGTTACTTCCGTTATGATTAATTTTCTTTCTTCTTTTCATGCGTTACTCCTCGGAACCTTAAACTGTGAATATATTTATCATGTAAATGGATTTGCCCGTACGAATCAAATAAAACACCAAAAAGCCAGTCGAACAACAGTCAAAACGAGGGAAGTCATATTTCGGCTGGAGGGCCGTCGTCAGCCTCAAAATTACTACTTGCTGGTAGTGCTTGTTTTTGGTTTATTATTCATTCTGAATAATAACCCTATGTTTTCGGCCACGAAAACTTTTTCACAATTCCCCCTCAAAATTTGATTCTTTACGTTTCAAGACAACCAAATCTCCAAATCTGCAATGTCCGTCCGCTGTCCGCCGTCCCCCGTCACCCGTCCGCCGTCTGGCCCGTTTTGTGCCTTTAACGTGGTCTAAAAAATTCGTTCTTTCGCACAAAAATCCCATTTGGTATCTAGTTGTGCCCGCCATCTCGGCAATCCGATCGGACGAAGCCCATGGTTGTTATGGGCAAAAAATTGGTTAAACAAATTTACGAAACGCAGTATAATCGCAGATAAGCCGTGTTTCGTTTCGTTTTCAAGGCCCGCTCGACTCGCAGCGCCAGTTGGACTCGCAACGTCCTGCCAATTGCCGTTCACTGGAAGCCCACGTCCCACCCCTCCAACGGATAAGACGTTTATGGGCGCCTGGCGCCGGGGGAATATTTTTAATTTCCGTAGTTCCATTCTAGTCAGGTCATGTTTCGTACGGTTTACTAGTTAGTATTCGATGCTGAATCGAATGGGATGGGGGAGCAGTAATACTAGGTCAAGCTGTTCATGAGAATAATAAACCATTGTGTAATAATTTGCAGGGTTTTTTTTATAAATCTTATTCGTATCTTCCAATACACTAAAGCAGTGTTACAACGGTTTGCTGTAGTACATGTCATGCAGTAATTAACATGAGATCTGTGCAGGGTAAGATTTGTTTTTCGTTTTTGTTCCCATGTTCGAAGTGGTTAGAGTCTTTGACCTCGGACTTTCCCGCGTCATTGTCTCCGACCGCGTAATTGTCTCCAGCTATTTCAATACCTGCCCCTCACCTGCGGGAATCCCTCACCTGCAGTCAGTTGGTTCTAACAGCCCCCTTTCCCAGGTTTTCCCCTTTCTTTATTTCCTTCTCCCCAATTTCATTTTCCTATCGACGACAGAGCTCTTCCAAAATCATTCTGCTTCCAACTATCGCTCCAGTAATTTCTCACTCTCTCATACAGTAGCCCGCACCAGTTCACGCGTTCCGAGTACTGCCCTTGTGTCGGCCATTTGTACTTCATCTCAGCTCAATTTTAATTCAACTCATTTCCGCACGCACGTATATTACAGTCCTTCTCACACTCACCGAGTTTTATTTCGATCCTCAGCTCCCTCTCTCGTGCACCCCAGTTTAATATATTTGATCAATATATTAAAATCAAACAAAGTAACAAAACGATAATCATAGATCAGGTGGTGATAGGTTTCTCTTTCTCTAAAGACGAATAGCATTTGCGCTGCTGTTTGAATAAGGATTTACCAAAAGCACCTTAATTTTTTTGTCACATAGAAGTTAAATTAAAAGTCAAGGGGCGTTGTTAATATGACACTCCTGTTCATCCCCTCGAAATCGATGGTGTAACATCTCGTACGAGTATGACGTTTTTTCATGCAATCATTCTAACATCAAAGTTGCTAGTGCAGCATTTTCGATGTGAAGCACTCAACTTTTCTCTACGAATTGATGATCTGGTTACATCAGAGGTGAGAGAACTTGTGTAATTATGCTAGTTTGGCGGTTTATTATCTTTCCCGTTATAGTAAGCTGAGTGATGATATCCATATGTGACAAATATAACCTTTTTCAGGGGTCTCAAGATTCATGAAGGCGAAAAAAATTGATATGAAGAAAAAAACTCTTTTCTGGTACCAACCTGCTAGGATTTAATTTCACAACGACAAAAGGTGGGAAACGTTATTTCTTCTTCATCACTACGTTAAAAAACCATAAATTATTCATAAACGTAATTGAACGAGAGAGAATTTTATAGAAGTACAACTTTAGCCAGAGCTTAAGGAAGCAAATAAAAGAAAGAAGTAACGTCCCCACGATCTGTCCCAGTTCTGGGGCTATAGTACTTGGGGTGTTGTCATCGTCGACTGAAACAAAAGAAGAAACTAGAGTCGAACAGGCAGTAAGACTCGAGAACGCACTAATTTAATTTGCTGCCCTCTAACCTATTCAGTGAGTTATTGAGTGAATGGAACATTCTGGGATCAACACTCGAGAATAATTTGACAGGTTTGTTGCTCGATGTTATAGAAGTTGGCGTTGTTTAATATAGCTCTGGCGGTTTGATTGGGGTGATTATTGAGAGTATTATACAATTATTAGTAGAAGGATTGAAGCGTTTCATCCACGCTCAGAAGCTTATCTGGATCGCCGTCTTGGTGTACCACTGTGGACCCACCATTAGGGGCGTGCATCTGTTTTGCACGGTTTCCATTCGGTTTGATTTCGATGCTTAACCCCATAACCCGCCGCCATAGAGTCAAATCGGCCGAACCAGTGAAATGTAGACGAGTCTTTCATGCTTGAGGGGAAGACCCGATGCAGGAGAGACGAGGAACTTGAGTTGCCTAATACGGTGTCGCAGTTTTTTGAGTTGAAGAGAAATATGTGAGGACCACGCAAGTCGTTTATTCAAGAGTAGCCCAGATATTTCACCTCGCCTGTCTGTGGCACAATCTCTCCATCAAGAGGAATAGGATGTGCCATTAGTCTTTTTTTACGTTGTTTGGCGCAAGCCGAATCAGTTTGGGTATTGGTTTATTATTCATTCTGAATAATAACCCTATGTTTTCGGTCACGAAAAATTTTTTACAACCCCCCCTCAAAATTTGATACTATACGTTTCAAGACTTGGAGATTCCAAATTTGCAATGTCCGTCTGCTGTCCGCCGTCCAGGCCGTTTTGTGCCTTTAACGTGGTCTAAAAAATTTGTCCTTTCGCACAAAAATCCCATTTGGTATCTAGTTGTGCCCACCATCTCGGCAATTCGATTGGACGAGCCCGTGGTTGGAATGGGCAAAAAATGGTTAAAAAAATCAACGAAACGCAGTACAACGCGGGAACTACAGCGGAAGTCAACGTTTCGTCGTTTGAACTCCCTCCCTCCCGCCCGTCTCAATAAAAAACTACCCACCTCGTCCTCGCCTCGCATCGCAACGCTCACCCGCCTGCTCTAATCGTTGGAAGCCCCCCGACTCTTTTTTTTTTTGCTTCCTCTAGGAGGTGCTCGTGTTTCGTATATAACCTTTGGCATTACGATTTGTCCCTTTATCGTCCGATTGCCTTGTTCTCGGTTTCACCTCCACAAATGACTGTTTCGCTCCGTCTCAACTATTTCCGTTAGCAAAATATCTGTTATCTTCGATTGAACTTTTCATTATTCTTTTATTTTTGGTTTATTTATTATATAGTTTGTTCGTTCCATTTTTTTTTGGTTGTAATACGATTCAATTTTTTTAGATTCTTTTGTTTCATTTTGGTTTTTTTCATTGATTTTTGGTTACATTTTGATATTAGTATTTAGCGTGCATGTTTTCATATTAAAATTCAGTTTTTTCTAGATACTTTCGTTTTTTTGTTTATTTCAATATTACGATTCAGTTCTTTTCGACCTTTTTCTGGGTTTCATTTTGATATTTTTTGATGCTGAATCGAACGGGATGGGTCTCGGAGCATTAATGCTAGGTCAAGCTGTTTATCCAAATAATAAACCGTTGTGTAATAATTTGCAGGGTTTTTGACCTCTAAATACCCGCACCTGCCCTAATGGGACTCCCTGGCACTGACGACAAAGTCATTGTTTCCCCAAACACCTTCTGTTCTCAAGCCCTTTTGTTTACCTTTGGAAAGTCCACCCACCCCTTCAGTTGTTTACAACTAACAACGGATTTCCCCTGAACTAGCTTTCCCATTTTCTTTTCCCACTCCTCAATTTCAGATTCCACAATAGACAGCTCCTCCCAAACTGATTCATCTACGAATTCTTGCGAAAGTCGGTCATCTCCAGTTCTCCCAACAGTCATCTAACACCCAATTCTCCCAAAAGACACTTGTTTCACTTCTCATTGACATCTAATTCGGATTTCTCCTTCCTCCCCCATACAACCAGGTTCACGCCTTCTGAGCCCCCCTCCCTGGTTCGTGCTTATATAGTCAAATCATACTCTGTTCAAGTCACCTCTTCTTTGTACATCTAAGCCTACAGGCACATGCCAAATTACAATGGTTCTTTGGCCTCCCAACGTCCACACGTGGCATTAATGGGAAGGCTTGGTTTCCCCAAGCAGCCCTTTTGTGTGTACGTGTGGGAAGTCCCACTCACATCTCAATTATTTCCAAGTGAAAACGGATTTTAATTTTTTCTGAACTTTTCAAAATATCCTGTTCTTACCCTTCAATTTACTTTTCTCTCCTTAACAGACAGCTCTTCCCATATTCAGTCATCCACTGGTTTTTGCGATCAACAGTCGTCTCCAGTTCACAGTCATCTATCGGCTCTCGCAAAAGCCAACAGAAATTCGTCCCTCAGTTCTCACGACAGGCATTCGTTTCTCCTCCCTTAGACATCTAATTTGGATTTCTCCTTCGTTCCCCGTACAACCATTTTCACGCTTTCAGAGCCCCTTGCTCGGTCTCATATTCTGTTCTAGTCACTTCTTCCTTGTACAACTATTCAATTATAAGTTTCTTGCTACAGTATAACCCGTCTCCATGATTCGTTCAAGTCTACCCTGATGATGGTGCCCTGGGGGCAGTTTTCCATGTTTCCTTGATACTTTAGGAATTATGTGAATTTAGTAACATTGTTTTTTTTTTTATAAGTAATAATTGATTTTGGAAATACGTCGTAGTTTCATTTTTAGACAAAATAATTGATACAGAAGATACCAACGATAATTAAGGCCCTGGATTTCATTAGAGACTAGCTAATGATGAGGAAGAGAATCATTACAGGGCTGTTCTCCAAAGATGTCGCAAAATCCACCCAACAGGAGCTTCAAGATCTTCTCGAGTTGGAAAATGAAGGAATCCCTAAGATCATCTTGTGAAGCAGGTTCTGACGGACAGCTTTCCGTTTAGGGCGAAAGAGATACTCCAGTCCTCGGGGCTATGAATTCGATTGGACAGTTGTATCGAGACTATGTAAATAACGACCGTAAACGAGATGTGGTACTGAGTCCATTCTGACAGCACTTACCTCTCGATTCCTCTCTTTCCCGCTCGAATGCCACCGGAGAATTGAACCGAAGTTGAATAGGGAAATCCACTTCCTGAAGAGGATAAACAGACTGACTCGGCAGGCTGTTGCATTAATTGTCCGCTTTGGGTCTCCTCTTTCTCCTCAAGGTTCTTGGGAATAATTTATCTCTCTATTCACTCCTCACGCAGACTTCACCGCACGATTAATAACCTCCATCTTCCGGGGGTTCGCGATCGCGGATTTGTCGTCATAATTCATTACCCTCCAAAATTACTCCATTCAGTTCCTCTGAACTCTTAATTGATGGGAGTTCAGACGCTAAGATCCATACAAAACTTGTCGAATCTCCTCGATGCGTGGAACGAGACAAACTAGTTTCCGGTTAGTTTGCGAAAATGTCTGTATCGCTGCGTTTGCGCAACAACGCTGATTTGAACATAGCTACCTATGAGAACGATTCGACCAACAAAACGTATCATCAGTCGAAGTAGTTCTTATTACAATAAGGAAATCATTAACAAACCATCTGATATCGCTACAAAAATGGCAAAACTTCACTCCACACCAACATACTCAAGTTGCAAAAATTTCTTTCAATGAAGAATTTTGTGCACAGTCAACTTTGCTGCAGCTCTCTTGGGGCTTTCAGACCGTCGATGCGCCTCATTTCACCAAATTCTATTTTTACGTTCCCTATTTTGCACGAGGGAAAAAGGTTTTTTGAGTTTTCTCCCGACCCCTGCTTCACATTACCTTGGGGCGCCAAAATAAGGGTACGAGTAAAATCGTTTTAAAACAAACTTTAGTTCAGCTATCAAAACATCAAAATGTTTCCGCTCGCGAACAATGGTTTTGATTACTATTTTTGAATGGAACGTTTCAAATGTCAGAACTGCAAATTTCTCACGCTTGGGAAAATGACGAGAGCACGGGAGTAAATCAACGAAAATTAAGACAAATCGAATTTATCGCTGTTTTTCCACATTAAGGGCCGGTTTATCAATTCTTTAGATAAAACGGTGATTATCTAGCGATCTGTTAACCATAATCAAGGAGTGAAAAAATACTAGAGCTCAAACGAGAATCCCTCGGACTAAGAGGCAACTTGGCGAGTTGTCATCCAGAACAATGTGCTGGAGAGTTGGTACCATTGGGCCACCTTCATTTGCCGCCTGTTGATTTCATTATTTGACATTTTCATTCGAATACCCAAAACATCAGTTGCAGAATTGTTAAATAGTATACTTGATACTTTTGTCTTTTGTTCCAATTCTTTTCTTATCTTTCCTTACTACTCATTCTCTACGGCGGACGGGGGACGGTAGACAGTGAACGGTGGACGGGGGACGGGAGTCGGCGGACGGACATTGCAGATTTGGAATCCCCATGTCTTGAAACGTAAAGTATCAAATTTTGAGGGGGGGTTGTACAAAATTTTTCGTGACCGAAAACATAGGGTTATTATTCAGAATAAATAATAAACCAAAAAAAAGTTCCTTACAGAAAACATTACGTGTATTATTCAAAACTAATCATACACCAAAACTTTTGAAAAACGATACATGATGCATTTCAACACCCAATGTGCGGTGTTTCACAAAAATTGACATTTTCACGTGTGTACAGTCGATAGCACCAATGGCGTGTGGCATTCTAGTCCAGTGGTAAAACGCTCTTTTTTCTTCTGCAGACATCGTTTTTATGAAAGTGGGGGCAAGTGAACAACGGTCTGGGAAACTAGTTTCACAATGAGGGAGGCAAAAGTTTTACTAACGCCACAAAAGTCGCCTTCAGCTAATAGCATCGAACCTGCAAAGAGAAAACGAAAATGATTATTTACATGTTCCACTTCCACATAATTCCAAAATTTATACGAATTCGTGTAGCCTCATTAATAGCCTACGTGATTGGTAAAAGAGATAATTATTGAGTTTTCTAAGCACACAGTTAGGAACACCATTGCATTACTTGGTAAAAACCGCCGAACGTACGAGGGGATCAGGAAAGTTGTGATTCGTCGAACCAGATTTTGGGACTAATGGAATTGAAACGTAAACATTCGATGAAAGCTCTAAATTACTTTTCGATCTTTACGTAAGTTATATCATGCACGAATGTAACGTGGTAGGTCGATAAAATATTTGGTCTGTACTTACCGAGGCCGGAGAACCTGAGCCTTAGGGGTTTCTTCATTGACGAAATTGTGTGATTTCGATCACTTGGAGACTCAATCCGCGTTAGAATTAGCGAAAGTACGAACAGCATTGTTTCTTTCAACAATTGGAACCTAGTATGAAAATTTACGTCGTCGAGCGTATCAAAATACTCGATTCTCGGAGGGACCTGGTACGCGTTGATCTTTTCGTCGGAGAAATCAGAGTCTGTGAGTTCCCAGTCGGACTCCATTGCTCATAAAATGATATTAAATTTAGTTGGCAGCATCCCAATCAATAATAGAACGATAATAATAATGTGATAACGAGAGCAGAAACGGAAACAGATCGAGGCAAACGAAACACAACCGAACGTGGCTACCAACAAAATTTTTCAGATAAGTGTACAACTTTCTGATAACTGAAATAACAGGTCGGAAATAAATAAACACAGATAATAAGTAAATAAAAACAGATCAAGGCGAGCGAAACACATTATTTGACAGATATAACAGTTAGTTATCCGATAACAAAAGAGGAAAGAGACGAGTTAAAAAATAACTAATGGCTAACGCTAACGCGGCGTCAAAGTGAATTGATGAACGCGTCTTCGGGAGTTAACGAACGATTTGACTTAGTCAGCCTTTAGCGAGCTAGCAAATGATATTGATGAACCGGCCCTAAATCTCGCCCTTATGGCACTAGAAGAACAGCAGTGCAGCTCTGCTATTTCCCTGGGTCTTGAAGTCAGTGAGGACATATCTTGGGCAAATTGTACGTCTGGTAAGATTCAACTGTGTTACGATGGCTCAACCCCCCCCCCCCTCGAAGTGGATAACATTCGTCGCGAACTGAGTAAGTGCTATTCAAGACAACATCTTGATATCATGTTAGGGAAGAGACTAACCCTGCTGATTGCTAAGCAGCCAATTCAGGGACCTTTCCTGTGGTTTTTTTTTTCTCCTTGGCGTATAGCGAAGGAAGCCGAGTGGCCAGTCACGTCTTGACGTTGAGTGAAGTTGAAATCCGTAATCAAGCGGTGGTTCGTTGAGCCCAACGTGACATTTCTCGTTAATCTTTAAATAAACATTTCCAAGCTGTCCGTATTTTTGGGCTTTTGCACCTTATTTTTTGCGCTTTGGTACAACCGGAAAATAGCCCTTTCATACACTGTCCTTCAGCGGGTTAGCGCTTATGTCATCTGGCCGTGAATAACTTCAGTGGAGAAGATGACTGTAGTGTGCATTAGTAACTTGTGAAGGGTTGCGCTGTTTCGAGGGCTGGCTATGGAGGAGTGGGCAAGTTCGGGTTTCTGAAAGGCGATTCGCTAAAGGTTCCTTCTGATTTTACATGCGCCTTGCGACGTACTGATTAAATCTCTCATCAGCCAGATTTCAAGTTCAGTGTTTCCTTCCCCTCGTGTGAATAATGTTGAACTGAGCAAAACCCTGTTTGTTAACCCCTTGTCCCATTATTGTCTTTATTCAAGATTCGAGCAATTAGGTTACTTTGAATATTGAAAAGAAGTATCTTTTCGATTAAATGCATAGTGGATCTCATTTCATTCTCAAATTCATTTCCTTATTTTTATCTCAAGAAGAGGTATTTGTATATTTATGACCTGAGGTGAGTTTCAAGGGTTTGTCTGATTAATTATATTGGGCCCAGACGCGAACTATGAGAGTGGGAAACTCCTGACACAGCACAAACTTCGAGGGTCGTTGCTGATTATTACCAACTAAACTCTCGTAGTGCAGCTTTATCATTTAGCCGCCGACATTTTTTGAAAACGATAGTTATTTACGAAGAAACTACCGTTGTAAAATTGCACTTCCGTCGGGGTTGTTGACAATATATTGCGCTGCATTCAAAACTTCCACACTACTGAACGTTTAACGTTGCGGTCCGTTTGAGACAACAAAATCGAGTTGAGCCGAGTTATAGTCGTATTTTTTCATCCCACACTGATGTGGAGGTTGAATATCAAATTAGAGCTGATTAGGCACAGTCGTTTTTTTTCAATCGTTTTCAAAGGCAAATAAAACATTGTCATAAATGATGTTTGTGGGGATTGGTTCTGCAGAAAATCTCGTTATACGAACTTAACGTTGCTCAAAGTTCTACACAGAAATTGAGGGAGCTAGAAGTCCATTTGTTTATTTTGATGGTGCCGGGAACGAACTTTCAGTATATGAAAAGGTGGCACGTACAGCAATGGAACAGAGGTGGAGCGAAATCGGGAACATAATAAGAGAACGCGGAGTTCCTTCCGTTTTCTTACCAAAATCTTAACGCTCATACGAGAGTTATATCAGTCGTTTATGAATATCACGCAGGTCGCGGCGTTGCTAGCATGTGAGAGTACTGGCACTCGCTCAATATCGACCAACCAGTGGAAGTACGGTATTTGTTGCCATTTAGCCATACTCCCAATTTACAGTTTTTGCTCTAGCGCTACCACGCGGAGGTGTGACCAGGGGTAATCCGCATCACCTTAAGAAGATCTTAATCTTCAAGTGTCAAAGGGGCAGATCAACTGTGACCATATTTGTTGGTTATAACCTCGTAAACTGCGGCTTGCGAATGAGGTAGCAGTCAACGCTGGAAGCTTCGGCAGCTCTTGTAACAATCGTTCCTCAGTGCTGTATGAAATACTATGTAGCAGTCCACATCGGAGGTGCAAGACCTGCAAGGTGGAGTCCATGTCCCGTAAGGAACTACCTCGTCCAGTGGCCTGGCTCCACCCAAAAACCCCTCCGTGTCATGTCCCTCACATGCGAATTCCCATCTCACTTACCATTTATCTAATGCTCATTTATTTAGCGTGGCAAGTTGTCGTTCATCAGATAGGTCTATATCGAATTCGGCCCATAACAAGAGAAGGTCCTTATCCACTTGTCCACCATGCACTCAATGACCAAGTCAAGGGGCAACTGACCTGTGATCACGTGGAGTGCTTCAGTGGACACTGTCGTATTGGCCTTGGTCATCCACTGGAGCCCAGCTCGCGGGGATTGGGCCAGTATTCTCTTTTTACTGACAGTGAGTTTGCCACTTCAGACAATGGGGCAGTAGCCAACCACGCCTAAGTAAATGGTCTTTTACATAAGGAGACGGTCACGGTAACACACACTCTAACTAGTCTTGTTGATTGTCGCCTCAAGAGAAATCCCTTGGCCGCCAGAACGTATTCATGGTTGTCTGTTCATTTTTCCCTTGAAGGGTATGAGCTCGGTTTCTCCTCAGCCACCCACACCTTGATGTGCACGCATCATTGAGTGATGAGCGCTTGGCTCAACGTGGCAGATTGCCTGTGCACGGATCAACACAATCAGGTCGTCCACATGAGCGTATGGTTCACAGCTAGTCTCCATCCAGAGGAGGCCTTCACAGAAAGCGTTCCAGAGTGCTGGTCCGAGGACCATGGTCCTTTCTAAATCGTTTTCTGGGCTGAGACGTGCCTGCATTTTTGATCGTAGCAGTTCTATGTGCCAGATTACAGGGAACGCCCCGACCTTAAAGCTCACGGAGGAACCTAGCAATAAGAACTGCTGTGACGTACTTAGCCTGTGCACATTTCGTATTGTCCGCCTGTGGGGTCGTTGGCAAATAATACTTCGAGGGACTGCCGACGTCACGAATTGCTCGCCTCCCGGGAGGTATAAGAGAGTCGAGTAGAACGCGTCAGAGGGCATGGAGCGCACTGGAGACGTGGCTAAGGGGGCGGTCACGCGTATAATTGGTAGGTTTCGGAATACATTGAGTTGCTCCCGCTGACATCACGGATGACGGTTGAATGAAACGTTCATACAGTAATGAGTTCTGTCATTGTAATTACGGTATTGTATCAGCGGAAGAATGGTGATCGTAAAACTTGGTGTCAAGGAAAATGTGCGTGTTCAACGTCAACTCTTTTCCCGGTCAGCGGCCTTGTTCGCTTAAGAGGGTTGTTGCGTGGAGGGCAGAAATTTCAAACGTCACGGATTCGGAGCGGAGCTCGGGTCATTATTTCTACTGTAGATTGTGAAATCGTGTGATTTATCCCTCTATAACGCTACATTCATTACCATTTTTCCCTGAGCGAAGGAAAATCCTTACGCGTGAATATAAACGCCTACGTTAAAATTCAAACGGCAGAACTGCGAGAATCCACAGACTCGTTGCTGCGCTCTTATCACAACCCCGAGCCTCTTCATTGAGGGAGAAATACGGTATTCATTTTGCGTTATTATGGGATAACATGAGTGGCTCCTTATCATGTTCAAGCCTCTCACCCCCAGCAGTTGCCGTAACAGCTCTGTCGACTTTACCGCCCCTTACTTCCATCTCACCTCAACAAACCCCCCTTATGTTGCTTCCTTCGAACCGCGGCCTTTTCGAACCCTCCTCCTACTCTAGTCATTTCTGTCATCGCCGCCTGCGACGGATTTGATGAGATTTTTGACGCCTTGAGTTACCCTCGCAAATTCCTCATCCAAACTTGTGGGTTGAAGGAGGATCTCGTTGTGCACTTAGCTGTTCTTCCAGAGTTTTGGAGGCAAAGGTCCCAGTGTCGTTAATAGTAATAACGGGTTGAAAATGATTCGTCAGTAAGAGACTAATGAGCTACTCATGATCCATAGTCGTCGAGCTGTTTGATAAAATTAAGCAGTCAGAAAGTTGAAGATCAGTGTATCATAAACCATAGGCTACTTTAAACCTTTTTTACGGCACACGTGTTTCTCCAACCGTTTCAACGACTGTGATCCAACTTACAACATAGTGCCCACAGACAACCCTTGTAAACTTGGCTGGATTTTTTTCCATTACTGCAGCGTCGTCCGTTGTACGCTGTCGCTGTGTAGAAGAGAGTGGCACGAACTCTTCAATGTCGTAAGGAATAATATCAAAGGTTCTGCACTGTCTGGCACTCTCCAAAATCTTCTCCGTCTTGGATCTGTGGCGGATCCAGTCTTATTGAACTGTTGGCCAATGCTCGGCAGTGATCCTCAAGTCAACTGGCACTAAGAGTTGACACTTGACACTCCGAGGAAGCAACCCTAGCTTCGAGTCTCGCATGCTACCCAGGCAGGTCAAACGTAATCGTATCTTCATTTCAACTATCTTTGAAACGTTACTTCCATATCACTATCAGAACATTAGGCTTTGGCGCAATTGCGCATCCAAGCAGCACTTGCAGCTTCAGAAATGTTACTAAAGTTACATACGCTTGAAATGTTGACTCTTACTATCAGAATAGAAGTTCGTAGAGACACGGTGGACTCCTCAAAGAGTTCTGTTTCGGTTCAACTTATCGAAGCCACACTAAGAGTTAAGGCCTTCATTCCAAATGGGAAAAGCGAACCTTCGCACGTGGGAAAACCTTCCGCGTTCGTTCGATTGACCAAGTGGCACGAAAATGGTCCACAATCCGGAGGAAAAACGGTTGAGAACACTTTCGACTTGTTTGTTGACAGCGAAAGCTGAAAACGGCGAGAGAAAATCGGAGGAAAGTGGAAACCCAGTGACACTGAATCGCTTTCAAGGGGCACTTCGATCAATTACCATCGGCTGAAGGGCTCAAATGTTGAAAACCGGGGAAAAACGTTGATTGGGTCCAGGAAGAAGCTGATTGGAAACGTAGTTCAACGCAACGAAAACCGCGGGATAGAGGCGTTTTCTGAATTCGAAAAACGATTTCCTTTAATGGCTTCAACATGCTCCGCCGTTCTCTCCAATTACAGTTTACCGGTAGACGGTTATGGAGAAGTTACACTGGAAATCCGACACGAGGCTTCGGTGTATCCTTCGTGCACCATTCACTCTAATCCTCACCGCGCTTCTTCCTGCAAAAATGTTCACTCTTTCGATTTATTTTACCGTTTAATTGCCCTCCCCTACTCTCACCCACCTTACATTGGGTCCAAACATGGTTTACATTGGGGTAAACACTGCACCACACGTTTCAGATCATTCGGCGTTGAGAACGGATTCATGGGAACTTCAGTGAAAACGTTGGTTCGTTGATAGAGGAAAAAACGATGCAAATTATTACACAACGGTTTGTTATTCGCTTGCACAGCTTGACATGGCCTCAGAGACCCATTCCATTCGATTCAGCATCGAAAAATACTAGTGAACGATACGGAACATGACCTGATTACAACGGAATGACGAATATTACATATTCCAGGGGCTAGAGGGGGCCTGTAGGCAATTGGCACGACGAGTGGTTGGAATGATAGGAGAAGAGCGAACGATTACTATCTCTGTATTATTATCCTGAGGGTTGTTCTACAGGGACAATTCCTAGACCAACGAGAGCAAACGCGATATCCTCAAGAGATACCAGCAAACGCTGAGACTAGTGGGCAATCAAAAGGTTGTGAATAATGAAGAAAGAGTGACGCCACACCACACAAGTCAAGGTACCGCCAAGAGGAAGCTATGAAGGCAAGTTGCGTTAATTTCCTGGGGTGCCCCAACGATCCACCGATCCCTCTCCACGACACAAATGTATAAATATATTGAATGTTTACGTGTGTTTGTTTTATGTGTGAAACATGTTTTCTCGAGGTGGATAACGAAGCAGCTGATTTTCGCCCTTTCCCAGTAATTTCGTTCCAGTCGGTGATTCAATTGCTTTCTCATCACCGGGAATTAGCGAAAAAAACTCTGCAAATTATTACACAATGGTTTATTATTCTCATGAACAGCTTGACCTAGTATTACTGCTCCGAGACCCATCCCATTCGTTCAGCATCGAAAAATACTAGTAAACCATACGAAACATGACCTGACTACAATGGAACTTTTTATGAGACCGGAGGGAGGGAGTACAAACGACGAAACGTTGACTTCCGCTGTAGTTCCTGCGAGTTATTTCAGTTAGTGGACTTTGGCTCACTATAATGACTGTAATTTCACTATACGCAGTTGTACACGTCTGATACTCATTCCATTCGACCCAGGATGTATAAATACCTTGAAAACGATACCAAACACGGCGTATTTGCAATTAAACTGCGTTTTGTTAAATTTTTTAACAACTTTTTACCAATAAAAACCACGAGGTTCGTCCGATCGGATTGCTGAGATGGGGGACACAACTAGATACCAAATGGTTTTCTTGTGCGAAAGAACGAATTTTTAGACCAAGTTAAAAGGCAAAAACAAGGATGGACATTGAAGATTTGGAATCCCCATGTCTTGAAACGTAAAGTATCACATTTTGACGGGGGGGTTGTAAAAAATGTTTTCTTACCTACAACAGAATGAAAAATATACCAAAAGTGCCCACGCGCTAGAGTCTCCAATTTTCCTCAAACTTCGACATCAGCAGAAAATCGGCCACTTTTACGTAGCGTTTAATAAACGCCGTTTATATGTGTAAATGTTGATAAGACGGGGTTCATGTGGCCGCACTTGCCACTCTTCGTCTATTCCTAGAAAATTTTGACAACTGCGTTATTTGGTAGTCTCTTGAGTTCCGAAACGACGGACCAGCCGACTTGTCCCCCCCCCCCCTACTGTCTCGCCACAGCTAACCGTTTCGCAGTAAAAATGCGACGTGGGAGCAGCCAGCTTGTCTCCCCTCCTTTTCGGTTTATTCCTAGGAAATTCGGACAGGTGCGTTATTTGGAAGTCTCTTGAGTTACGAAAAGATGGACCAGCCGACTTGTCTCTCCTCCCCCCTCCCTTTCTGTCTCGCCACAACTAACCGTTTCGCAGTAAAAATGCGACGCGGGAGCAGCCAGCTTGTCTCCCCCCCTTTTCGGTTTATTCCTAGGAAATTCGGACAGGTGCGTTATTTGGAAGTCTCTTGATTTCCGAAAAAACGAAAGTATCTAGAAAAAACTGAATTTTAATATGAAAACATGCACGCTAAATACTAATATCAAAATGTAACCAAAAATCTATGAAAAAAAAACAAAATGAGAATGAAACGAAAGAATCTAAAAAAATTGAATCGTATTAAAACCAAAAAAAATGAAACGAACGAACTATTAATAAATAAACCAAAAATAAGCGAATAATGAAAAGTTCAATCGAAGATAACAGATATTTTGCTACCGTTGAGACGGAGAGAAAGTCATTCGTGGAGGTGAAGACGAGAACAAGGCAATCGGACGATAAAGAGACAAATCGTAGTGCCAAAGGTTATATACGAAACACGAGCGCTTCCTAGGGAAGACAAAAAAAAAAACCCCGGCGCAAATTGGGCGAACGCTGTGAGACGAGTGGAAAGGGGGGGCGGGCGGCGGTGTTGCCGGAGCAGTGACGACCGCTTTTGATGGGCGGGAGCGAGGACTTCAAAGACGTAACGCGTTATACTGCGTTTCGTTAATTTTAACCGTTTTTGCCCATTACAACCACGGGCTTCGTCCGATCGGATTGCGGAGATGGCGGGCACAACTAGATACCAAATCGGATTTTTGGGCGAAAGAACGAATTTTTTAGACCACGTTAAAGGCACAAAACGGCCCGGACGGCGGACGGCGGACGGCGGACGGGGGACGGGGGACGGGGGACGGGGGACGGCGGACGGACATTGCAAATTTGGAATCTCCATGTCATGAAACGTAAAGTATCAAATTTTGAGGGGGGGTTGTAAAAAATTTTTCGTGACCGAAAACATAGGGTTATTATTCAGAATGAATAATAAACCAATATTATTCAGAATGAATAATAAACCAAAACCGCCAAAAGTTCGTAACCGCCCGCTCACGGCCGCGAGATTCCGGTTGAACAGTTTTGAATGGAGAAGGAGAAAGGTTGGGTCGGTTCGCTGGTAAGTGCGCGGTTCAGTTTTCATGGTCTGAGTCGGTTAGCTTTAACAACTTCTCTGGACTTTTCTCAACATTAATAAACGACCTGTTTTACCCTCCTTCGGCAAATTCACGGCGTCTCACTGGCGAGCATCCTTCTTGAGCGGGCCCTTTCATATTTTTGATGAATCCCCGCAATCTCTAATGTCGCCGTACAACCTGCGATAAGGTGAATGTCCAGGAACAAGCGCTCACTCGCCTGTCCAAAATCCCCAAACCTTCTATTGTTCTTATAAGGGTTCTGAACGCGATATTATTGTTCAAAAACTTGTCAGACTAGTGATTTGGGTTCTAAGACATCGTCGAGAGACTGTGAAAATGAAAATAGAACATCACAATAAAAAGAGTTGGTCTCTGATTGTCATCGTCGTTGTCGGCGTCGCTTGAATTGACTTGCTAAGGCAAACCATCGTTATCGTCCATTAAGCTCATGACTGACGGTCTTTTTCTGGAGCTCTTACGAGAGATCAGCGGATCAGATGAAATCACAATCAACACAATTGGTGGCTTGCATCGGGCAAGTTACCAATTTTCGAGCAAACCCCGTTTTAAAACTTCTGTTTATTGCCTCTTGGACTTCGCCAGACGTACGTTCGATAGGCCGTAAGACGCATTTAACGACTAGAGAACAATGGACAGCGGCACGTTATTTTGGTCGTACAGGATGAGATGAATTGGAAGCTATCGGTGAAACCCGATCCGTGCAGCATATCCCAATTCTTGTGGAGGAGGTATTCTTGAAGATTTCACCCATTCCCCTTCCAGTTCCTTCGTTGGCACTGGCGGACGACTTGCATGATCTTTTCGAACTTCGCTCAACAAAAGCTTTGCTTCTTTCGGCTTAGCGACATTTTTTAATTACCTCTTTCTACATTGAAATTTTCTGATGCTGAGATTTCGGACTTGAACAGTACTTTTCTCGAGTACACGTGAAGCCCCTGTTCAGGGTTACTCAACAAATATCGATCGAACTTCCTAATTCCAAAATAAATTATCCATGTAAAAAATAAAATTCCATTCTATTCTCAACATTTTAGAACCATGAACTCAAAGAAACCGGACGTGACTTAAATAACGGCTTTTTTTTCACATAGGATATGCTCTGCCGTCTCGTCCTCCTCACCGCAAAGTGTGCATTCTACCCCCACTGAGATGCCCGTCTTGTTGAGGTAATATCTGAGTGGGCAGTGCCCGGTGAAGAAGCTTGTCAGAACTCTCAGATCCAGCCTACAGAGTTAACGGGCATAACGAGCCTTTTCGCTTGTCTTAGTCGTGGCTGGCGATGCCAATGGGCGCTGTTTTCCTGTATCTCCCATCGAGCCACCAGACGATTCAGGTGACTCTTGGTCATGCCCACGTATGGTTCAGGCCTGATGGGTAGGGACTCCGTACCCCTTTTCGCAAGGCAGTTAGCCTTTTCGTTGCCCCCATGCCCCCTATGAGCCGATACCCGGATGAGGGAGAGCCTGTCATGGGCGCCGAGCTGCTTGAGCGCATGAAGGCATTTCCATGCCAGCTTAGACCTAAAACTATAGGCTGCAATAGCGCCGCGGCTGCGTTCTCGGCTTGGCTGTCCGAGAATATGTGGGTCCGCTTGCCCTTGAGTCTTTAGTCAGGATCTCTTCCGCGTAGATCTTTATAGCTAGGATTTCCGCTTGAAATATCGTGGCGTACTCTCCCAGCGGCTTGATGAGACTGTAGTTGGGCCCTGCAATGCCCAGTACAGCTCTGCTTTTCATAACCGAACCATCGGTATACCACTGCAGGGCGCCCACCTCAGTCCGGAACGTCTCCTTCTCCCGTCGTTCCCGTGAGTGGACGCTAACACTGAAGGGCAGCCGAAAGTTCCTCCGCTCTGGCATGAAGTCAGTAGCAAGGACTGCGGCCTCTTCTAGCTTGAACTGTCTAGTTATTCCTTGGAGGCTCCTCTTGACCCTGGTGGAGATATTTCCTGTCTGTAAAAGCCTTGCTGCTCCCAGGTAAGCAGTCCTCAGAATGTGTATATAGAGAGGTGAGATGTTAAAAAGGACTTCCATTGCAGCAGTAGGGCAGGTACCCATTGCCCCTTTAATCGCAAGACACGCCTGTCGCTGCAGTCGTTGGAATTTTCCCTGCATTGTCAGCCGGCCTGCCGCCTTCCACCACACAGTGGAGGCATACGTGACGCGGGGTCTTATTATCCACTTATAGAGCCACTCCATCATTCTTGGAATTATGCCCCAAGATGCCCACAGGGCTGCAGTTGCCTTGTGCAGCGCATATTTCACATGCGGGTTCAATGTGAGCTGCTTGCCCAGAATCACCCCGAGGTATTTCACCTCCTCCTTTATCTGGAGCCTGGGTACTTGAATTATGGGTGGTACTATGCCATGGTTTCTTCCTCTAGTGAAAGAAACCGTGGTGGTCTTGGCTGGATTTATGAAGAGTCCTTCCTTGTCACACCATCTTTGAATGATATCTACAGCTATAAGCAATAACGGCTGTGGTTTGCGCTGTTCCCCTGCTAGTGATAAACTCTCGTGGCCTCGACTGATAGACTTGGATGCAAGATAGAAAGAATGTGACGTGTATCATGTCTAGAGGAGATGAGGTGAACATCTGCAATCGTATCTGTTGTAAGTCAAGTGGCTGTTTGGACCACCCCGCTGTTTGGCGTTAAAGTAAAGGACTCAAACTTCAGATTTTTTCCTTCGCATTTCAATTTTTCGAGTTTTGGAAAGATTTCGACCACAGTACGACGGGGGTGATTCAGTTTGTTTGCTGAAGTGCGTCGAGGGATGTTTTCTGAAAGCGTTTCATTGTGAATTCCACCTGCGGACGGATTATACGCCTTTTTACAACATGCTTGACGGCGCTACATTTTCGGAAGCTTCAATAGGCGATTTATATTGGTACAGGAGCAAAAGCCTTTGAAAGTTTGATGGATATCTGCAAAAAATGAAGCGATGGAGGGGTCTTCAGTTCTAATGACCGTTTTTGAAAACTATTTCTTTTTTTCTTTGACCCACTAGTCTTCCAGATGCTCCTAACCAACCAGCTGTCCATACAAACCCGTGAACCATTTGGCAGCTACAGCGTTAGCTATTCCCTTTCACTTGCAGGTGAAGAGCTTCTTTTCACAATTAATGCTTTCTCCCTGACGATCTTCAAAGCGGCGCGATCGAGGCTCATCAATCTTTCGTCACCTGTTGTGCATTTCATGACACGCAGCCTCTACAAAGACGATGGTTTGGGAAGCGGAATATGGGAAGATAAGCGTCTCGCTTCCTGAGATTTCATTGGAGTAAAGCAAACACACAACTTTCCTTCGACATCTTGCTTATTTCATCAAATATGCAGCGGATCCACTTTACTCCACGGTGACTCGTAGTGAAGTATTTGACGTGAGCCTGAAACCTTTTCGAAGCAGTGACACTTGCTGCCACACTCTCATATTGTGCAGTGGATTGTTACTTTTTCATGATAAACACTACTATTCGTAGCAACACTGTCAAAAAACTAGTTCGAGCCCGCTCATTTCCGTATTTTGTCCTTTGACTTCAGTTGAAACAGCCATCAGCAGCGGGCGATCACGTTGAGAAACAATATCTCGTTCTCTGGATGAACTCATTTTTTGGAATACTTCATGAGATGGGGGGGGGGGGAGATTGATTTATTCATTTAACCATCTTGGGGAATCAGAACCATGAGGCTCTCTTACATTCCCCCTAGAAGCGGGTTTCACAATCACCCTCTACGATTTGCATTCACAATTTCCAACCATTATTTATCGAGAAAAAAAGTATACAATTCGCATTTACTCGCTTCGTTCGACTATATTCACAATTCCATACCTTCGGCTAACGTGCGAACCTGCCAATTAAGCTACACTCTACCAAACAATTCACACTTCACCCACCTTTCATCCAGTAGACCGGTGCTGGTCTGTTTCCTTATCAATATGACTGTTCCTGAACCCTCGGAGAGAGTTATATTCGTACTGGACTGACAAGCACGAGCGGTAATCCCAGAGATGGGGAGTTCTGAAGGGTCTGGGAAAACTAATTGGGGAACTACATACGCTTAGAGCCAGATGACTCTCAGGTCCAGGAATCAGAAAGTCTCACTTGTCGGATTCAAAAAAAGAAACGACGAGGCGCTGGAAAGACTGGAAAGCTGACTCAGGCTGTTCATGTAACATGGACGCGTATGAGAGAGCGTTCCGGAGACTTTCCCAAAACGTACTTTTCTATGAAATCCCAGCGGTGTGCGCAGAAACGCCCATCTTTCTCCTTCACGTCGCCCTGAAGGTTTAGGAATGTTATGTAACTCGGCAACGAGAATTTTAAAACCGCTCTCCACGCTTCAAAATTGCACAGACAGTCGACCGTTCCACATACTGTAAGTTTCATCAAATAATGCTGCTCCACTCAGAGCCCTGATCACCTGAACTTTGGAATGATAGTGTGCTGGTTCAGACATACCTACCGCCACTCGTTGAGATTATGATCGCCCAAAGAATCTCACAAACATTACGAAGTCCTCGACGCAAACTTTCTCCCAGCATCCTTTTTGCGGCCAAGAGAAATCCATCTCAAATGTAATTTTTTTTAAATTCATTCATTCAAGAAGATTACAAAAAAACATTTAAAAAGCAACACAAATACTACATAATGCGTTCCCCCCTCGATAAGTAAAAAACTTGTGCTGAGGGGAGGACTCGTATATAACTTACTAGCTATGGATTAATAGGCACAGATCGCAAACCTATATAGTAAAATATACTGCATTATATGATGATAGTTCCTAAAACCAAAAACAAGCTAAAAAGAAGAATCATCAGAACATTTCCACACGGACGTACTCTTTGATGCGCCACTTAAACCCTGCTAGATCATTTAGCATTTTCAAAATCAGATGCATTTTAAAATATATGTATGGATACAATTTTTTTAGTAAATGTGCAAGGTGTCCAATACCTCGAATGTCTTAAAAACTGCAGAGGAGGGGTATCTCATTTTCTCACCCAGTAAAATTTTGATAATTTTTTCTGGGTTATATGCAAAGGCTCTAGGTAAGTTTGATAGACCGATCCCCACACAAGAATACAATAGGATATCACCGATTGCGCTAGAACATGAGAAAACATTTTAAGTGTGCCCGTAGACATAAAATTTCGGATTTCAAGGCACAGGGGTATGACTTTACAAAGTCTGTTGCATATATTGTCAATATGGTATTTCCAGGGCAAACATTGGTCCGCAACCACCCCCAAATATGTAGCTTGTGGAATCTGCTCGATACCAGGGCAATTACAATCACTTGCACTGCAGGTTGACACAATGTGGCATTTGATATTTTCTAGGACAGGGACAGAGGTGTTACGCAAGGAAAAAGCAACAAAATTGGATTTGCTAAAATTTAGTTTTAAGCCGACTAAACTAGACTAATTACATAGCCTCTAATTGCATAGGCCAATCTGCAAAAAAAACGGTAGCTTAAGTTTAATTCCGCGTGTTTTATAATTTAGTAACCATAACCTATGTATTTATTTTTCACAGGAGTGATGTAGTGGTCGCCGTGTTGGATGATGAGTCCCCGCATGGTTTACTTCAGTTCAGCCTAAAAGTGAGTTTTGTTCATTATTATCTGACTTTGAAAAATTCTAATTACTCAGTATTTAACGATTACTACTTTATCCTTTCTGACGACTTCGACATAATTATTAATTTCGTTTGAACAGCTTTTCATATATTCGAATTTCGATTACCAACACAAACGTTAAGTAAATGATTGATGAAAATCCAATGAGCTCGTATACATTCTTCCGACGAATGTAACTTTCAAACTAACTGTTGAAGTGTTGAGATACTTGTAATGACCACTTGATAAGAAAATTATCGTTCAGTACTTTTTTGGACAACTTTCAAGCTTTTTGGCCCAAAAAAGTGCGCGCTGTTTGTCTTTGAAAGAAACTACTTGGAATAGGTCATGTCGGTGCCCTTGAGGGGAATCAGTTCGTACTTTTCCTGTCACTATCGGTCACTATCAGCTTTAAATTAAGCTTGGAAATCACCTCACGCACAGACATATCCCTGTCGCACTAACATTTTGACATTTAAAAGTTGTTCCTGAGACGAAATCATGTTGTTGATCTATAAACTACTATATATACGTACTATATTTCTCCTCTATCATTTTTCTAAGTATCCTCGTCTCCTCTTTACTTTTTCAGTCATTTGTAATCCTTCCCCCATTCAATTCAAACCCTTCTTGCCAGTGAGCTGTCACTATGTAGGATGATAGTGGAGTGATAGTGGTGTGGGGGGGGGGAGTTGTCTGTAACGAGCAGTTTCTCTCTCATACTGTTGTAGCCATCTAAATTCTACTAGTTTGTGAAGGGAGGAGTCCACACGAATATGGACCTGGCCCCGAGAAGTGTGACCTGAACTAACGTCTGAGCCTCCAATAGAGGACTGACGTTTCGAAATAAGCTAAGTGGGTAGATGTGTTGGATGGCAATATGAATCCTCACCTGCACCCTGTTGTTAAGGGCATGGTTGGATCATGTAGGAGTGGAACGGAGACTCAGCTCATCAGAGTCTTTCCGGCAGATAACCCTTTAAGAGTGAAGACGCAGTCGACGATGAAATGAGGGAACCAGATTGTGGAGGATACGGGATTACGTCGAGAAATTCGATCCGCTTCTATACTCTAGTTCCAGCGTCGATCCGTTGGGGGGTTGGGGAGTTGGATCGTGGAATATACCCAATTACTAAGGAATTGCCTAACTATTGCGTCTAATCCTGATTCTGTCCGTGATGCTGTCGAGGAGGACAATTTCTTGGGTAGACTCCCTTTGCATTTTCCTGAGACCAGTAGTTGAGAACCCCATCGGTATGGTGGCAGAAAGTTGAGTTGTCGAGAAGTACCTGTTCCATCAATTTCTGGTGGCTCTTATCTGGTGCTTCTTTGAAGCCCAGAGAGAGAGAGAGCGGCGACCCTCACCATTACACCACTGGGGGGACCTACCCCACATACTGCTTGGTTGCAAAAAAATGTATTGTTTATCCCCACAAAGGCTCTTCCCGCAGCATACGAGCGACAACGCCTCGTAAGAAAATAAATAAAATAAAAAAACGAGAGGCGATGGTGCCTAACAGCACCGGGACCGTGGATTGCTGAATGAATTGACTCCGGTGGAATCAAGATACGAAAATGCCCCGTATTTCAACGAGGAACGGTTTGAAAGGCGACGTGACCTCATACCGATAATAAACTCAGGCCTCAGGACTGCTGAGAAAATCTTTACCACGGCTAGATAGGAAGATGCGCGGTCGAGGGGCAACGATTTGATTGGAGGCTCCTTTCTCAAATAACCGGCCTGGTGACAGTAAACAGAATCAACCTCCATATATCACTAACTGAGGGGTAAAAAAGTATTGAACTATCAAAACATTATGGAGCAGTGGAAGTGGGCTGAGCCTATATGTCTAGTGGTACATGGATTGGAAGCACGATCTGCTACCAATTTGTGACATGTTTGAAAATTAAAATTTTAAAATTTACAATACGCATACGAAACTCAAGTAACATAATTATTGGAACAAATAACTGAGCTCAATCTTACCAACAATCAACGAAATAAGACCCTCGTAATGTTTATTGGGGGAACCAGGTATTTAAAAAAAATTAAAGTTCATACCAGTTTATTATTGAATAGAAAGGAAGATGGTATTAAATTACTCCTTGAAACATTACAATAACCTAAACTCGAACTTATAACACTAAACAATTGAAAAGGGGAATTAAGGACTGGCTCTACACAATCTATCAGCTTCAAATGCAACTCACCCTTTCATGAGTCAGATTGAATCGGGATAACGACTCAATAATCGCCACTGTCCACACTAGGAAATTACGGGGGAGTTGGAGGCTAATTGTCTCGATGCTCAGATCAGGTGCTATTAGCAGAGTGAGGAATATGGCCATGGCCCAAGCTCACCACTCCACAGAACTACGCATCAATCCTACCAAAGGATGTTCAATAGGAGCAGCTTTATTATTCACTTACCTTTAATATTGTGATTAACGTTTACCTGTAAGCCGAATGGTGTCGTTCTACTAGCAATCACTGAATCAGTAAACAAGTTCAGGCTAGGTAAACCGTTTGAGCAGAATGGATTCACTTCTCAAAATCTCCTTCCCCCCTCCCCCCCAATACAAGAGAATCTGCAACTTTATTAGCGTCAATCGAAAAGTTCTCAAGGCCCGAACAAATCTGAAAACTCGCATTTTCACTCTATCCATCGCTCAGTTACATTCTTTACTTCCGTACAAATGCACGGAAATATACTGAAACACGTACTTCCCTCGATCCGTCCTATTTGGGTGCGAAGCTTACTTTTCCGACCATTAGTTAAATATTGAAGCACAACAGACGAGCATGGGAAACTGAGCGCCTTTTCTTTCAGTGAAGCGGATGATCTGAAGTACGCCATCCAATTACGCTCTCATCATCGCGGAATAAATGTGCCGAGCTGCGTAAGGAACCTCTGGCCCGGGTAAATACGAATAGGACTCCTGGAGCTCTGCTCATGTCGTTCATCATGCTAAATGCCGTATCACGTTGAAAATGCTAGACCACCGTAAAAGTGATGCATGCTCTCACTCGTGGTTACTACCTGTTGATCGCCTTTCGCGAGCAACTAGTATCGATTTGGGATCAATGAACTCCGTTGCTCTGGCTCGAGTTGGAGCATCTTCTTTAGATGTCTGATAACTACCCTTTGAATTGAAGCGTTCAATGACCAACGCTTTATCAGCGCGTTGAGGTGTTCTCCGGTGTAACAATTTTAACGACATCTTTAGGGGTGAGTGTCAATATAAAGCGCTAACTCGTTCCTAGCACTCGAGCGTTAATTGATAGGTTTGCACAGAACTTCAAATCATGTGTTTGAAAGCATTGCTGGTCCTACGACTGGCCCAGGGACGGTGTCGAGATGTCCATATCAATTGTTGCTCTGACTTCATCAGCTCCTGCTACCTACAATGTACAGCCACACTCAGCTCAGTTCAATCCCCCAACATCGAGCTACAACACCGCCGTACATAACATTGTGATTCGGTGCGGCCCACCGCACAACATTCCTCAACAATGATTGAATGACTTACTGAGGCCCTTCCAAACCTAGGAGAAAGCCGTTACTACCCGGATCTGTGGTGAGGAGTCCCATCTAAGGAGCAATTCAGGGGTATTAGACCCAAACATTGTACCGCAGGGGTGCACAGCACCCGGCCTTGCGCCGGTGCACTCTGGCAAGAGGCCACGTAGGCTCCTATTCCTACCCAGTGCGAGGCCAGACAAAAATGGAGCAATTTGAGCGGAGTTCATACGGGAAAAGTAGCTCACCGCAGATTCTTACTCATCAGATTGCCAGTCGCGACTGAGACACCGGCAAGTTAGCATCTCCGTGTGCCTCTCGCTATCTTCTTTGTTTGTTTATCTAATTGACTAGTGCGTCGAACTCAAGTTCTTTATAGTGCGAGTTACAGCCCGTTGATTGTGTTGAGTGATTGTTATCAAGATGGGATCAGATTCACCAGGTAACCCCACACAAACTAAACGTCCCCGTATTGAGCCTCCTTCCGTCACTACGTTCGTAACTCGTAACCCTTTTTCTCCCCTGATAACTGTGAACAACGGTTCGTCTGAAGCGATGGACGACGATAACACTGAAACACCTAATAAAGACAAATGTCCCCCACTGTACGTATATAACATTGGCAATATAAATCGCTTTGTAGCTGAAGTTAAAGCACTGGACCCAGGTAAATTCAGTTATCGTACTTCCGGCGAAGCTGTAAGATTGAATACAGAGACCATAGATGGGTACAGAACTGTTACTAAGTACCTTGAAGCCAATAAGGCTGAATATCATACATATCAGATAAAAGATAACCGTAACTTCCGTGTAGTCATTAGAGGATTACACCATACCACCGAACTAAATTCCATCATTGACGACCTAAAGCAACTTGGATTCGACCCCGCTCAAGTTACACCCGCGCTTCACCCAGCAACCAAAGTACCTATGCCTCTGTTCTTCGTTGACCTTAAACCTAACGCTAAAAATGCCGAAATCTACAATATAAACAGACTAGGTAATGCCGTCATAAAAATTGAAACACCTAAGCCAAAGAGGTCAGTCATACAGTGCACTAAATGTCAAGCCTTTGGTCATTCGAAAAATTATTGTCACAGGAATCCTAGATGCGTGAAATGTGATGGTCAACACAGTACAGAATCGTGTACCAAACAAACAACTGTACCACCAATCTGCACGAACTGTAAAGGCAACCACACTGCCAACTATAAAGGTTGCCCAGTACATATCAATTTACAAAAATCACGTCGGTCAAATTTGAATGTCATACTACCATCTTCCGGTAATAAAGTGCAGTTTCGCAATTCATCAACTGAATTCCCTCCACTGCCACAGTCGTCATCATTCCCGGTAAACCATTGGGCTCATTCTCACTCATATTCAAATGCAACCGCACAACCGAAACCGAGTGAAAATACGAGCAACACATCACAAATCACGAGTCTCTTCACCAAAATTGATCAGCTCATTGGTATTCTGCAACCTATGATCAATCTACTGTCCCAAATTCTTCCAAAAATCATCAAATGATCATGTCCACGAGCAATACTCTCACGATCATCGCATGGAACAGTCAAGGGCTAAACAATAAGTTCCACGAACTTGAACTATTCTTTAAACAATACGACGTCGATATTGCCTTAATTACGGAAACCAAACTGGCACCCCACATCAATTTTTTCATGTCAACATATAAAATCTATAGAGCAGACCATCCTTCGGGTACTCGACAAGGGGGATCAGCTATTTTCATTAAGCAAAAATTTCTCATTCAGAAATTCTACCCATTTGTGAAGAAGAAGTACAAGTAGCACGAATAGGCATCCAAATAAACGGAGTTGAGTTTCTTATTGGTGCTTTGTACTCTGCTGCGGATAGGGCGGATCTTAGACTACTAATGAGCACAATATGGGCTGTCATTCATGAAATGAAACTAAAATTTCTCATGGGTGGGGATTATAATGCAAAACACCCACGTTGGTCCTCAGCTACAACAAATCCCAGGGGAAGATTGCTTCATGATGCTGTACACCAACTGGACATCCAAGTATTCCATCCGCTAGAACCAACTCACTACCCAGCAAATTCTAACCACGCTCCCGATATCCTAGACATTTTTCTAGCAAAAGGCATTAACAACATGACAAGTTCAGTTCGTGTTATCCACTCCTTGTCATCAGACCATTATCCCGTTATGATCAACCTGAACGGTACAATACCCTGCAACTATACGAATAAATTGATTCATCACCCTTTTGATTGGAAATTGTACGGAGAGACGCTAGAGAATCGGACTGATTTGTCAATCTCACTGAAAACGCCAAGTGACATCGACAAAGCTGTTACTCAACTCACACAGAACATTCATTATGCCTCGAATGTAGCCAGTACGCATAGTAATCTCATCACACACCAAACTGCATCATACACTCCTCCTCACATAAGTCAGCTCTTAATTGTAAAGATTAACGCTAGAAATTTGTATAAAAGAACAAAATACCCTCCTCACAGGATTGCATATAACAGGGCCACATTGGATTTGAAAGTGGCATTAGCAAAATTGAAAACAGAACAAAAGAGAAATGAACTACTCTTACTGGATAGTAGAGATGGTTCACTATGGCACAAAGCAAAATCTCTAACGAAACAGGCTAGTACCATCCCACCACTCAAGTACAACAACAGATGGTACTCCACATCTGAAGAAAAAGCCTCCTTATTCTCAGATCAGCTAGCCGAACAGTTCTCGCCTAACCCAAGTGAGCTATCTGATTTCCATTGTTATGTAGAGGAAGTTGTCACCGAGCCTCTAGACTTGACACCTTTCAAAGATTTCTTTACTCCTGCCCAAGTGAGGAATGCGATTTCAAGATCGCCTACTAAGAAATCGCCTGGCCCGGATCTCATTACGCAACCTCTCTGCAAAAATCTACCGAGGAAGGCACTGGTTTTGCTAACCAATATATACAATGCGATCCTACGCATTACATATTTCCCAGCTCGTTGGAAGCATGCAGAGATCATAATGATCCAGAAACCAAAAAAATCAGCGAACGATCCGACCAGCTACCGTCCTATTAGCCTTCTCTCCATCTTCTCAAAAATATTTGAGAGACTTATGCTTCCAAAATTGCTACCGACACTCACCCCTGCCATACCAAACTTTCAGTTCGGATTTCGACATCTCCATTCTTGCCAGCAACAACTCCATAGAGTGGTTGAGGAAATCCTTGAAACTTACGAAAAGCAACAAGTTTGTCAAGGGGTATTCCTCGATACGCATCAAGCCTTTGACAGGGTTTGGCACACTGGCCTCCTTTTCAAATTAAAGCCTCTACTCTCAGACACCCATTATCGAGTCATACAATCATTTCTGTCGAACCGATCGTTCCATGTGAAATGTGGTGGTTCACAGTCATTAAGTAGAAGTATGCTTGCATCTGTTCCCCAAGGAAGCGTATGGGGTCCAATCCTATACCTAATCTACGTTTCCGACATACCAACAGCTCCAAATACGATTTCAGCAATGTTTGCTGATGACCACGCAGTCCTTTCTCGCGACTCATCAGGCATAACTACATCTGGAAACCTACAATGCCACGTTAACGAAATCGCACAATGGGCCAAACGTTGGCGAATAACGATGAACACCAGCAAGTCATGTACCGCCACTTTCACACTCAAGAAGAATTTTCAAATAAACCCAATAACCATGAATAATATTCAACTACCCGAGTCTGGAGTGGTCCGATACTTAGAATCCACCTGCAACAGCGCCTCACCTACGACTCCCATATCGGCGAACTGGTTAAAAGACTTCGCAGAAGAATCAATCTTCTAAAACCACTGCTTGCTCCCACTTCGCCTTTAACATTGGGCAATAAACGCCTACTTTACATAACCATTATTCGCCCCATATGGCAGTATGGTTGCTCAGTATGGGGTTTGGCCAGCAGATCACAAATTAAACGGATCCAAACCCAGCAAAACCGTGTGCTAAGTATGATCACCGATGCCCCTTGGTTCGTTAGGAACGACGTACTCCACCGTGACCTAGAGGTGCCCGAAGTCGAAGGATGTGATCAAATCTACTATGACTCGCATGCACAATACCATCACATCGCACCACTCGTCAGCGTTCCAAGAATTACTATCATCGTGGAACAGGACACAGCTCCCCAGACGTCTCAAAAGAAAACGCACGGTAGATCTAGTGGAAATCGTCTAGTCAAACTAATATGTGTCATGTCATCCTAAAGTTATGTGTTAATTTATTTATTGAAAACTAAAACTATATTTTTATACACACATATTGTTAAACCAAAATGCTAAGAGGGACTGCCACTGGACAGCCACCCTCACTCATGTTCCACTGTACTTGAGTACGTAGACAATAATTTATTCTTAAGATCGCAACACTATAGTATTGTAATATACAAAAAGTTTAATTAAAAAAAAAAAAAAAAAAAAAAAAAAGAAAAAAAAAGAGATCAGATTGCCGAGCTGGCGATCACAAGTGTATACCAAATGGAATTTTTGTGCAAAACAGCCAATAGGATGGGTCTCAGGGGTGTAGGACTGCGTCTGAAATCACAGTACTGAGGTAAATACCAGTAGTTGAAGGAGGCCACGAGAATGTACGTTATCTTTTCTCCCTGGCCTGAGCTCACCCGCCCTCACCCTAGTTTTTCAAAATTTAAAAAGGTCGATGCTGGCGATATACTCACTCCAGCCACAAACAGGCCTATTGTAAGGCTCCCCTACTCCACCACCAGGCCCCACAGAACTGGGCTGTCCTAGTGCGACGGCACGTATACGCCCCACCACTTCCTCACAAAGCGGAGGACATCCGCAAGTTCTGCCCTCACCACCTCTTCCGGATGAAGAAAGGGCCTTCCAAACACAGGACGGCGGGATGCCACGAGTCCATCACATATGCACAACACATGCTCTACGGTCTCTAGCCCTGCCTCGCAGAACCTGCATACCTATACCTCGCACTAGCCAACATCAGCCCAGGTGATACCGCAGTGGACATTGACCTGTAAACAGGCCACATATGATCCTCATATCCTTCCTCTCCAGTGCGGCCACCTCCTTGGCCCTCCCCCTGAGAGTCGGATGAAGAGTTTTGACTGTCGCAGGCCAGTGGGCAGCACTGCACATATCCTCCCATTCCCAACAGCTCTACGTAACTGGCTCCTGGTAGCTCCAACAAAGGGCTCAGGACTGACACTGTTACGCTGTTGTCCTTGGCCAGGGCCTTCAGTCCAGTCAGACACTCCCACACCTGCCACGTCGTAAGACAATACTAGGTTGAGGCTTTGAGAGTGGTCTGACTGTCCACCATAGTGTAAATCTTCTGCCGCTTCAGTCCCCTCTGCACACAGACCATCACCGCACCTCTGTCTGGTACACCGTGGCCAGCGACCCCAATGGGATCGCTGCTCTATATCCCAGCCCAAAGATGTCTGGCCCTGTGAAGCCACCCTGCACCGAGCCATCAGTGTAATATACCACGATCACAACTGTCAAAATCATTTTCCTGAGAAGGATTGTTGTAACTGGTTGGAGTTGACGGGTAAAAACTACGATAATTAGCAGCAACTCCTGGTATATGCAGTGGTGTGAATTTTGGATATTCTCGGGATAAGCTTATAGTTAGTTTATTGGACTACCTTGATCTTTCTTGGAACAGTATAAGAGTATAAAAGAAATATATGAGGAAAACGAGTGCTAAAATAGATTTCCTTCGAAATGTTTGATAGCGTAATGAGCTACTCTCGTCATTTTGCCAAGGATCAGCAATTTATCGTACGGTTGTGTCGCAAAAAATTTAATCGCAACTGTTGTAACCGTCATTGAGAGCAAAATTGGTTTCTTGATCACCGTAATAACTATAGCTAGGTTTCGAATGGTCTCCTATCTACTTGGAGGTACCATCGTGATCTAAGGGATAAGTATTAAATTTGGACCTGGCTAACTATAGTTAAAATTTCCCCTACACCTGAGCACATTTACACGCTAAGGCCTACTATACTTAGCTATAATGGTCGGTCGAATAAGGCCTTTCTTAATGATGAAAGTTCATGAGATAGATTGGTGACTATTGAAATATCAATCAATAATCATGTCTCCACGAATTGCAAGTACATAAAACGTTTTTCTCAAAGTAATTATTATTTTAATTGATCTTAATATTGTTTATCACAATTTTATATTTATTAGTTATACCCAAAATTTGAATAATAACAATAATAGTGAAGAAACGAGGGAGATAAAACTTCGAATCATGACAGTGATGAAAAAACTTCGCATGTCACCACAAACAATAATTACTTATTTATTTTATTCAAACCGCTTAAGTTCATTCAGTTGTTTTCAGATTCACCGTATTTGCGTTATGACGTCAATACTACTTTCCAGTATCACCCCACATCAACCACATTCCAATTTTAGTAACCAGTAACGTGAACAGTGTTACGTACTAAACGTAAACGCTTGTTCGAAGGTCCTCTACGCCGTTCGATCCCGATACGAGCCACGAAAATACGCGTTTTTTATAGCGGGCCGGTTGTATACTCGATCGAGAGGGGACGAGATTTGTAGATAAGAGACTGGAAAGTACGGAAACTATGGCTGTATTTACACCTTTGAATTGATTAAATCAGAGCCGGATCACTTCCCCTTTGACAAACATCCGATATCGTCGGTAAAACTGCTCAACATGCCTCAGTCGCTCCTAACCGACAGAGCTTCAATGTAACCCTCTCCATGGAGGTGGAGGAGCCACCTAGTGCTACCAGTCTCGGATGGGTTGGGGGGCTCTCCACGGGTGTACTCCTATCTGATTGCCGAGCAGGCAGGGACAGCTAGACTCCAAACGGAATTCCTGACGAATTGTATGCCTTTTTATATACATAGTTAAACATGGCGGAGAGTTGAAATTCCCATGCCTTGAAAATGACCAAAATGTGAACTGGGGGGGGGGGGGACTCCCTAACCGGAAACATTGAAGTACTATTCAGACTGATTAATAAACCTAAAATAATATGTGAAATGAAATGGCCAGTTCCTTCAAGGTGAGAATGAAGTTTTACCGTCGATGCTCCGATACAAACCAGAGGAAGGATTTTACTTGGTTACTCGTCAGGAAAAGGCAGAAATGGAATCAGAGTCTTCTGTACGCGTACAACTGGCAACTTAAGTGAATGTTTGAACGATAGGGCAAGAAAGACAGTATAGGAGCGGGAAAAAATATCATATTTGTATCATATATTTATGTGTATAAGCGCGTACATATCGTTCACCAAAAAAACCTTGACACGAAAGCAAAAGAGTAAATGTTTGAAAAACGATCATCAGCATCTTGACTCTGGCGGCAAGATCTGGTTACTGAGTGCGTCACTGGACACAGTAACTCGGGGAATCACAAAAATGTTCAAAAGCCATCTCTCGACACATTTTAATTTTTATCTCCTTGAAGCCATTATGCCTAAAAGCGTAAAAACCCTATGTTTGCTTCATAGGCATATATCTCCTTTCATCCTATTTTCATGGAATCATTTATACGGAAGACAAGTTTTGTGCTCACTAGTAGAAGATAATTTGGACGTTTAACCAAAATCGTTATAGCCGTTTTCGAGAAAAATGCGAAAAACTCAATTTTTTGATACACTTTCATCCCTCAACCACCTTTTCCATCGATGGGAATTGCCCATAACCATATTTTGGCGTCTTAAAAAAAGTATAAACCAAACAAAGAAAGAATCAGCTCAATCGGTCCAGCCGTTCTCCTGCAAATAAAAGTACAGACACACGCACGCACGAAAGAGCGCACGTCGTCGGCGCTCGAGCAAATGAGGAGGTCAATAAACTGGCCAAAGAAACCGCAGAAGATTCGTCTCTTTCTGTTCAGTTTACGCTCAAGCCGCGGTTGATGAGGGAGGTTGTGTCTGGGGGCGTTGGCGAGTGAGAGAATGTTTGGCAGTCAACAGAGGACATGAGGTACACGAGAGAGTCTTCCCTGCCAATTAAAGACCGGTTGCTAAGTTTTCCAACCCCTTGGAGGTTAACCATGCTACTCAGTGGGCATGGAGGGACGCTGTCTTAGCACAGATATGTTTCCTGACTGTCCTTGCTCAGTATCTGCCTATGGACAGGACTGGATGCACTTGATCTTTGACTTTCCAGTTCTGGAGAGTACACTACGTCACTTGCAGCAGGCGTAGTGGTTGGCCAATACCCTTACTCATCGGATGGCAGAAAGTAAACAAAGAAGGGATTTTTGATTGCGATGGACAGTCGAAGACTATTGAATCCCTAGGAGATCGAAATGAATGCAGCCGAGAAGTCTATCTCTCTCAAAGTCAACACCACCCTTGACTCCTCAGCCTTTTCTAAACTGATTAATTTCTTGCCCTCGCTCATTGAAAAGCAAATGATGAGGCTTCCTCAAAAAGTCGGAAAAAGATGAGCTCGGAAATGCCAAGCTCAATAAAAAGAATCGCGGCAAAGGGGAACTCTAGAGGGTCGAGGCGGCGAGATGCTGCAAGGAAGTTTCTAATCTCCGGCTACATTTCTCTTTTCATTATCTGCGATTAGAAGAGGGATTTTTTTTTTTTTTTTTACCTCTGACTGGAGAAGCCCCTCGAAAGGCCTCCCGATTGTGAGGACACAGTTGTGATTCTAAAAGACGGAGTTCAACGACACTCTGAAGATGCGGGAAACTGCTGCGACCCCATGGAGCAGAAATTGTGCGCGAAAATGAGCCTGAAGCGGAATGAAGTGTCGACTACGCGGCACGTTTCGAATCCTTAAGAGTTTCAATCAACTGCAAGAGTAAGCGAAAAAGAATTTTAAAAAAAACTGCCTTAGAAGAAAAGAATCGATTGGTTTCTCCGGTTTTGGTTGCTTCCTCAGTTTATTCCTCTGTGATGGATTTCCGCAGTTCGTCCTCGACCAACTCACGCCGCTTCTCTTTCATCTCGTCTTCGAATTCTTTCAATTGCTTCCTACAAACATCTCAAACAACTGATTGTCTCACGTCCAAACAACTGATTCTCTTTCTTTAACGGTCGTTTAAAGGGACCTACTGAAACGTTTACAAGCACTCAATACAAGCGCTGTTTGAGTAAACAAGAAAATAATTTGGAGGCGTTGACAACCAATTTTGGAGTTGCAGACGTGCACAAGAAAAATTACGCTGTAAAGCATTACACAACGGTTTACTATTCTCTAGAAAAGCTCCGAGACCCATCCCATTCGATTCAGCATCGAAAAATGCCTATAAACGATACGAATCATGACCTCACTACGACGGAACCACTAAAATTATATATTCCATGGCGTCTATGGGTGCCTGTAGGCGCTGACATAACGGGACGAGTCGAGCTGACGGGTGATTGGATGGTTGAGACGAGAGGAAGAGCAAACGATGAAACAGTAACTTTTGCTGTATTGTCCAGTTCTTTCAATTAGTAGACTTTGGCTAATAATAAACCAAAAGAAGAGTTTTGTTCAGGCCTACTGAACCCGAATGGCCTCAGTCCTTCTCCAGAGACGACCCAATAGTGCTCGTCTCTCTCATCTGCGAACACACCGGACCTGAACTGGTTACCACAGGCACGACAGCGAATATTCCCAACGTTACGATCCCAGTCTTTTGTTCACCTCATCGCAGTAGGCAGCGACGTCACACGAACAGCATGAAAGTGCCGATAATCTCTCCGATGAATGCCCTCTGAAGCCCACTCTATCCAGGTAGAACAGTAGGAGGAGTCAGGCACTGCCTGAGTCCCCATCTGTCGACCAAATTATGCAGAGCAGGCACGATCTGTAACCTCGATAGGACGCGACCAAGAAAACCGAGCAGCATTTCTCAAGATTCACCCAGGCAAGCGGCCTTACAAACTTATCACGGGCATCTAGAGCTCTGTTTGGTACCTGCAAGGGGGGAAACATCATTCGCAAAGGATAATGCGCCCACCCACACACCTGGGGCAGCTTACCCAGCAGAGTATCAATCGTGAGATTAAAGGCCTGGTGGCTAACCGTGCCAAAAGCCTGAGCAATGTCCATGGCAACCATACTTTATTGCTTTTCTTACGGGTTAGGGACAGTACTATCTGTAGAGTCGATAGATTCTCGGCAGTAACACCCACTGGCAGTAATGCCCTCTGACGAGATGCCACGTTTTGGAAGTGCCGAAAGACCACAGACGACACAGAAATCGGTCTGTACCCCAACCCATCACCATTTTTCTTAAGAACACGATTCATGTGAACTTGATCATCATGTGGGCGGCGCCGCTGGAGCTCTTATTCTTCTTAACAATTTGATGAGAGCGTTGCTTATGACTAATAGAGCGACACTCACAAAAACTATTCACCGGTAACTCCAACCACTTAAGAAGAGACTGCATTTTGCGACGACATTGAAATGCAGAATGAGGGACCCTGCACGACCGGTTTTACTTCTCAGCACTTCTTTCATGTCGGTAGTTCAGAGTATCGAGCTAAGAAGTGATTGAATGCTCTGAAGGGGGGAGGTTTTAAGGTGTGAGATAAAGGAGAAAAGAAGGACAAAAGCTCAAGACTCTGCATTTAAATGTTCTATTTTAGATAATGTTCCAGCCAAAGAGGCGCCTCATCTACATTTGCCGTTCTCTCCTTTTGATATCTCTGACCCGCACCGAGACGCACTTATTAAAACCGTCGGTTTTCTATCGCGGAGAGGGAAACAGGTCTTCTCGCTCTTGAATCTCCATAGAGCAATATGACCCGGTAAGGACGACAGATAACAGGGAATTTCTTGATTGGACAGCTCTGTTAATACGACAGTACCCCGAAATTCTCACCCTTGAAGGAACTATAAACAAACAACGGAGTGGAAGTCCAATAAACCACCCATGTGGTTGATATTTGGCAACGTTCATATGGTGATTGAAAGTAACTCAATAAATTTCGAAACCGTCTGCGTCGGGAGCTCCACGTGAAGCTAATGTTGAACCACGTTCTGCCAAGTTCATCCGAATACATGAAAACTGGTTGCTAAAGTGATACGAATGCCCGTGAGATTGAGGAAGGTTGTGTGGTACGTCACACGAAATATTTTCAAATGATCGTAATATTAATCGTTAAAGTCGTTTCTTCGGTTCAGCTCTGGCTGAATCAGTTAGGCTCCCTTAGCTCTGATGAAAGGTCCCAAGCCACCCAGAGCCCCCTGTGAATCAAACCTCTCACTCTTCAAGCACAGATGATACACTTTATGAGGCGACAACACATTTCCCCTTTTAAGGTTTCTGTAATCATCCCCTCTTTTATAAACTAAAATGGCGTCCTAAGGTAACTACCCATTCAACCAGCCCGTCCTGCCGACAACAGGCTTGTGAATCATTTCTAAAGCCGTCAACGAATTTTCCCTTTTAAAGTTTTCAAAACGTTCACTAGGGGTTTTTCTTCCATCACCACTTCCCACCAATCACTCTGCTTAGGCATTCACGTACGCTGTACTTACGACATTATCCTTTATCTTGGCGTAAGGGTGGTGCGTGTGGAACTAAGCAGATAATAGGTGCGCCGTTCAGCGGGCCCTAGGAACCTTCAGGATATCGTTTTTGCACACGCAAGGCGTGAGGAGGTGGAAGCTAACGACATCTGCATGATGTCAGAACAGACGGGATACCGGTGGTCGCTCAGCATTGCATGCCAGATACCATATCCCTTGTCCTCTACCACGCTTACAACTGCTCGCTCACTTGAGTCAGGGGTCCCCTCTAGTGTTGCTGTTAAAAAAGTGCGATGAACCGTCTCGAATTTTCGACTATACGAGCATTAATATTCTATATGCACACAAACTGCTGTATCTTGAGGTAATGAACTACATAAATGAGATGAAAATAATTAATGAGCACCAATCAGCATGTAGAAAAGGTTAGAGCACGGAAACAGCTCTAGTGGATGATCGGTAGTTAACAATTTTAGTTGTGGCCATGCTGTAATCAGTAGGTCTAGCAGGTAGATCAATCGCGTCGTCCGGATCTTACCTGACAGCCAGAACTCAATGTACACGAGCTCTGGATGGTAGAGATAAACGTAAGATTGGTTAGAGGTAAAAACAGGAACATCCCAGGAGATCGTGTTGTATAACAACAACAAAAAAAGTAAAGTATAATAATGGTGTAAAAAAAAAGTCGGGTTTTCTTCAGGCCACTCTGATCGGCGCGTGGGTGATGAGTCTTGGTAGAATGGTGCCCTCTGCTGTTTCTGCTTGGCCAGGCCTCCCACGCGCGTACATTCACTCTCCGGTACGATCTGGGGGATGCGGTGTTCTATCTCTCTCTACCACTATTCCGTGGCATCTGGCTGGGATGCCGCACGCACTGTGGCTGGTCTTGGATTTGTTCAGAATCAGCTGTCGCGATGTGACACGACGACTCAATCTGTCTCTGAGCCCAGTAAGCATTCAGAGTTTGCAGCTGCTCTACACGGTTCAGTTAACAGATGGGAACTCAAGCAGTGTCCTGACTCCCCCTACTCTTCTACGTGGGTGGAGTGGGCTTCAGGGGGCATTCACGGGAAGTATTACCGGCACTTTCTCGCCATTCGTGTGCCTACAGCGACGACTTTCAGGCTGGGATCGTAATGTTGTGAACGCTCAATGTTGTCCCTGTGGTAACCTGTTTGAGTCGCTGAATCACGTAGTGTAGGTGTGTCCACGTACTCATGAAGACCGTGCTAAGGGTCATGACGCGATCTGCAGTCAGGTTGCTGGTGCATTGTCATCTGAGAGGTGGGAAGTGAAGAGAAAGCGGCATTACCAGGTTGTCTGTGACATCGTCACTGTTGGTCCTGCCGACCAGTCTGCAGTAATCCTGGATGTCTAGGTAGTATCTGGCAGCCAGGATCTTGCACTATATACGACAGGATGCATCTTCGTATGGGGGTGTCGGAAGCACGTGGAGTGGGGGCAGGTAACATCAGGGTTGCAGCATTGACCGTGTCCTGGCGTGTGTGTGGGTCAGGGAATGTGCTGAGGAGATTCGTCGGCTGGGCGTGTCAGCAGACGTTTTCCGCAGTATCACCACCTGCATGTTGCTCGTGTCGTATCTCGTTCTATCGTGGAACATCATCTTTTCTTTCTTTCTTTCCCGTTCCAATCCTTCCATCCCTAGAGCCGGCGCAGGGTAGTGTGGGCGCCCTCCTCATTGCCTTACTTATAATTTAGTTATTTTATCCTTTTTGGGTGCCACTGCTCCATTTACAGTGAGCTTTGGAAAAAACAAAAATATGTGTGGGCCTCCCCTTACTCTTCTGTGTGGGGTTTGAGTTTCGAAATTTCAGGTGTTGCTCGTAATTATGTTATGAACGCGCCAACTCTCACTATTTATTTGATTAGGACCCTGATTTCATCATCAACGGGAGTCGTATGAACGGAACTTATTAGGAAACTGAGCTAAAATCGATTTCCCTGATAATTTATTACGCTTCTCTCGTCATTTTCTCACCAATGAGAATTTCGTAAAAATAGTATGCTATTTGGGAACTGCCCATACACGAAAGTTAGCCCCGTTCTTGAAGAAAAAAAGTTTGGTCTATTGATCACTATGATGACTAATTTGATACGACGACTACATCACTTTTCTTCCTACCTCGTATTGCTAAGGAAAGTAAAAATTGGTCATTTTCTGTGTTGTCGTAAATTGCATTAATTCGGGATTTTATATAATTCCAGCAGGACGTATGGTAATTATCGTGGGAATATTCGGTTCTGTATAAACACAAAGGAATACATAGAACCCTCCCCCCCCTCCCAATCATACTTCTCACCACTCGAAATTGTCGGCTCCACCAACGAGACTCTTAATTGTCTGTTTTGCTTCGGACACCCTCAGGGTGCACAACGCACCCAGATAACTGGATAGTCGGAACTATTGGGACGTGATGAAAGTCATTTCTTTATTTCAACATGCAGTTTTAGTTGTATCTTCCGAGTTGACTTCACGGTTTAGAGTAACATAAATTCATTGCGCTAAGTGATCGTAACAGTCGAAATGATTTTTATTCTTCGACCAAATGTGTTAGATGTGCGTTTCTTACGGGCACCGGGGTTATTTTCTCCTCAGCAGTCGACCAGGCTGAGAGCTCAATTGGCTAGAGATCTCCAAATACTCCATCGAGCAATCGAGGTCAAGTTGGTTGAAAGCTGGATGCGAACGTCAACCTTCCAACAGGAGCTTACTTGAAGAAAAAGAGGGGAGAACAGTCAACCTGCCGTTTTGGTTGATCAAATGCACTGAGGTGGACGTTATAGAAATCAGAAGTGGGAAGGTTGAAGAAAAATACGTGAGAGGAATAATGCCCGGCTCTCCACTCCCGAGAGCAGCCCTGAGCTTCCGCTTCGGCTGAATCTGCCCGGAACCTGTGTAATCACAATTTGACGAATACTCTACCTCCACTTGTTTCTCTCGAAAAGGTTGTGGACTTTTCCATTTTCGTTGATTCCACACGCGTTCCATTTTCATCAGTTTCCTCCGTTCAGTCAGCGGAACAGCAGCAGAGGAACCTCTGTTCGAAAGAAAAAAACCTGACCCGACTGGTGAAGAGCTGAATGCCACCAGTAACGCGTAGAAGGAAGAGTTATACCTATTGACAGATTCGCTGGACACATCAATACATCGGCCTTACAAGAGGTGCCCGACGTCACGTCACTTGCTATTTTCTCGAGAGCGAGTTTCGGGTAAGTGAGAGTATCTAAATACGCTTCACGAGCTTCTCTGAAAAATCCGTAATTTTGACATTTGAATATTTGGATTCAATTCGTAGCATCAAGACACTCAGCACCGCACTTACATAGTAACGCATTTACACACTAATTAGCGGTTGTGCAGAACTTGTAGTGTGGCGAGGCGAAAAATGTTGCGTGATGATCGCTACCACGTATTTTCGCGAGACTCATGTGCGATGAGTGAAAACCCGCGGCAGGGCGGAATTTCGCTCGAATAAGTGGAAATAACCCTCGGGAAGTTGGTGGACCGACTGTGAAAAACCATTGTCAAGTGACTTCCCGCCCGGTTGAGTTCCACTGACGCAGGAATGAAGCATTACAGTCAGGGGTTCCATTCAACTCGTCGGCGTTTGCCTCTTGAATGGCTCTCATTCAAGTCAACGGCTCAGCAAGTGAAACTGAGTTCGCGGTAATAAGATGTTTTCCGCCTCCATTCACTCCCTTCTGCTTCGGTAACAAGAGCTGCCAGTTTAAAATTGCTCTCATACTGACGAAAGTAGAGAGTGTCAAGAGGCAGAGTGGCGGGAGAATCAATCGACGCGAGTAACTTAATTGTTGTTAACGCTGTTTGCGACTAGGTTACGTACTCAGGAGACAACTATGTTTCTCTTTATTCAACAATAGGCAGGAACCATCGTGGTGAAATGGTACACATCATCGAATGAAGGTCAAACCGCCAACGTCAGCGCGTTCAGGGCAGCCATGTGGTCGCGTACAGACTTAACATTAACAGACCATTCGCATTTATTTCATTAGTTTCCGCTACCCAAAAGGAAAGGAAAGTAATATAATCGTGTAAAAATAAAAAGTTGGGTTTTCACAAACCACACGGTCCGTGTGTGCGTGTCAGTAGTTCGATTTATGGGAGAACGGCTCTACCTGTTGGGCTGATTCTTTTTGCTGTTTGGCTCTTTTTTTTACACGCCAATAAGAGGTTATGGGCGAGCTCGAACTGCATGAGGTAGACTCAATGCCTGCGAGGTTCAACTTCGCGTAACCCTTTCGGATACACGTTCATGAGCGATCCAGGTGGGAAGGACAGTTCCCGCTTTTGAAGCTGGAGCCCTGGTATACTACACTGTTGGCTCGGTGCAGGATGGCCTTGCAGGGGCAGGCATCTGTGGGCCGTGAATTAGAGCGGCAATCCCATTGGGGTCGCTGACCACGGTGTTGCAGGCAGGGATGAAAGCGGTCTGTATGCAGCGGCTGCTGCAGAGGGGACTGAAGGGACAGAGGATCTACATCATGGTGGACAGTCAGCCCACTCTCAAGGCCTTAGCCTCATAATGTCTAACATCCCGGCAGGTGTGGGAGTGCCTGATTGGACTGAAAGCCCTGGCCGAGGACAACAATGTTATACTGTTGAGTGCCAGGGCATCAGGGTATAGAGGGAAACGAACAGGCTGATGAGTTGGCAAAGAAGGAATCGACGCAGATCCCTATTGGCCCTGAGCCCTTTGTTGGGACTACCACGAGCCACCTACGTAGAGAGGTTGGCAAATGGGAGGATAGGTGCAGGCCTGCCCATTGGCAGGAGCTTAGACAGTCAAAACTCTTCATCCGACCCTCCAAAGAGAGGGCCAAGGAGGTACATGCACTGGGAAGGAAGGATATGAGGATCATATATGGCCTGTTCACAAATATTGGCAAGTGCGTGGTATGGGTATGGAGGTTCGGCGAGGTGGGGCTGAAGATGGCAGAGCATGTGCTGTGCGTATGCGATGGACTCGCGGCATCGCGCTGTAGTGTGTTTGGGAGGCCCTTTCTTCAGCCAGGAGAGGTGGCAAATGCAGAACTTGCGGATATCCTCCTCTTTGTGCGGGGTTGGTGGGGGCGCATAGGAGACGTCACACCAAGTGACCAGTGCCGTGGGGCCGGGGGGTGGTGCAGGGGCGTCATGACGTTTGTGGCTGCAGTGAGGGTATCTCCACCGTTTCAAAAAAAAGGTTATGGGCGATTTCGGTCGATCGGAAAGGGGGTGGGGGACGAAAATGAACAAAAAACTAGGGGTTTCGCATTTTTCTCGAAAACGGCTTTAACGACTCTGATTACGTTTCATAAAGCACAATATCTAAAAAAATAAATACGGTGAACGGAGATGTAGACCTATGAAGCAAAAATAGGTTTTCGCAAAACGGCTTCAACAATTTTCACCAAAATCACAGGATTTTTTCGAATAGTTAATACCTATATATTATTCTTTAAAAAAACGTTCCTCTGACAGTCCATTGAACAGAGATAACTCGAAATACGTCGAAAACAACGTTTTGTCGAACATTTCCGTGAATTCCGGGGTAACTGCTTCACCAGATTTGATCAATCCTATAGTGTCTGTAAGCCACCCATACTCATTGTTCGTTCTCCATAATTATTTCTGTATATATATGTTGAACAAGCCAAGTTCACTCAGAAAAGAGATTTGTCGAATATTAATTTCGACCACACCTACGAAGGACTCTCAACACTACTAGTCCCTACATTTTGTTTTCTCTCCGTTCATATTAAACATTTCAACCTGCGTGTTTGTTTGTTCTGCCTGTGAATAAAGCTGGTAGGAGACACACTATGGGGGCCAAACGCAGGATAGCGCATGGTTTATACCCGCGCATCAGTTCAATTTATCCAAAGTCGTCCCTCCCAAACCATTTTTTCTCTCCCGCGAACTTAACTACAAACGAACTTGCCACAATCCCCGTAAATTGGACGACCTGCTACACATACGGGCGTCATATCTTCGTTCAACGCATTTCTACAGGAATATTTATGAGAAACAAACTGTAGGCACTAGTTAGTTTAGAGTACTCAGTGAGTTTGATGAAAATTGAAAACCCGATGAAATAGTATTCGTCAAATTTCGTTTTCTGAGCTTATATCTCCGTTCAACAGATAGAAACAGAAATAATCACGGAAAAGAAAATGTGGGTGTAGGTAACTATAAGACACTCCGTGAGGTTGATCAAATTCAACGACCCAGTTACTCGGGAAATTACAAACATGTTCAAAAAAAATATTATTTTCTACACACTTAGAGGTTTATCTCTACTCAATGGACTATAAGAGGAACATTTATCGAGAACAATATATAGTTATTAACTATTCAAAAACATCCTGCGAGTTTCGTGAAAATCGTTGAGGCCGTTTTGCCAAAAACTGTAAAAACCCTATTTTTACTTTCCGCTACCCCAAAGGGAAAGGAAAGTATAGCAATCGTGTCAAGAAAAGTGGGTTTTCTTCAGATCTTTACGTTTTGAGGCCTACTGAGTCCAAAAAACCTAATTTCGGCGCGTGGTCCATGTGTTTGTCTGTAGTTTGATTTGAGGGAGAACGGCTGATCCGATTGAGCTGCTTCTTTTTTTGTTTTGTTATTTTTTGGAGACACCAAAATAAGGTTATGGATGATTTCGGCCGATGGGAAGGAGTTATGGGGGACCAAAACGTACCAAAAACTAGGGGTTTTCGCATTTTTCTCGAAAATGGCTTTAATGATGTTGAATAAACTTTCAAATTATCTTCTACTAATCAATACCTAACTTTTCCTCTCCATACATATCTCCATGAAAATACGTTGAACGGAGATATAGGCCTATGAAGGAAGATAAGGGTTTTCACGCTGTTTGGCAAAACGACTGCACAGGTTTTCACCAAAGTCTAAGGATGTTTTCGAATAGTTTATACCTACGTATTGTTTTCAATAAATGTTCCTGTAGAAATGCGTTGAATGAAGATGTAGCACCCGCATATTTAGCAGGTGTTCGAACTTACGGGGGTGGCGGAAAGTTGTGTGTTGCTACGCACCGCTCGTTGCTTTTTAGGCCTATATTCGTTCACCATATTTTCACAGAAATATTTACGAAGAAGAGAAGTTGGGTTATGACTAGTAAAAGATAATTTGGAAGTTTAATCAAAATCGTTGAAGCCGTTTTCGAGAAAAATCCGAAAACCCCTAGTTTTGATAAATTTATCAATTATGCAAAGATCCGGGCTTAAATAGAGCGAAGGGCCATTTTAACTGTGTTAGACTCTCATTTCAGTTCGAAACGTAACACATTGGAGAAAACTACACGAAAATACACGCGATTAGGCGTCTGCTAAGTACAAACCAATTTTGGCAGCGGGACGTGTCTCATTGATGTTTGGACGGATAAATTTGTAGTTGACCCGAAACGCGGTCATCGGTTTATTATTGTCATTTCATAATTGTTCTGATGTGCATAATAAGGGGGATTTAAACTAATCGGCATTGGTTAACAAAATATTCAGCGGTGTGGCTCATGTGCATTCTCTAGGCAGTTCCCAAGAAGAACGTGATATCTCGCGCGGGCTCGGTAAATACCTTTGCTCTGCCACTGCCAATCCTCTGACGACGAAGTATTGTCTCTTAAACGATGAAAGGGGTTGGCTGCTCACCAATTCTTTTGTTCTCTCCTCCTTAAAAAGTCTTTTCAGGGCGTTATTCTTCTTTATTAACCCTAACGATGATAAAACGCCCAGAAGCCGTTCGATGAAACAATATTCTCATTAATTGCAACGTCGTCGCTGCAGATTCAACTCATTTTCTCATGATGGGGGGGGGGATTTCATTATTGAATGAATCAATTTTTGGATCATGAATATTAATCGGCTTCCCGCAAGTTCGTACCTCAGCCGACGACGTAATTTTTTGATGGCTTTAATAAAGGAGCGTGGCTAATTGCAAAGTGAATTAAAACAGAACAATCCTTCGAGACTACCTCCCGAGTTAAGAGACAACGATAGGCACTAGGATTGGACAGCCATCACTTAACTATTTCTCCCGAGTTATGAATTGAATGAACTTCAAGAATCATCTTTAATCTCGTTTCTCTCGGGAACCCTAATCCATTAAAGGTCAGGTTCATTGTCATTGTTGCACCGCGCTAATGGTTGTTATCCATAAAACGATCATAAAGAATCCTCATAGTAATGAGAGGTCGTGATAAGTAAGGTTCTTTTCGTAGGCACGACTTAACAAGTTCATAATGAGCTAGTGATTGTTTTGGATTGGTTTACTGTATGGAATTATGAATATTTTCAAATGGCATCATCCCACAAAAAAAACAACCCCCTGATTCTTATGTGTGTGTGTGTCAAACTCACAGTGTTTCTGCTGTAAATCAAAAGCCGTGATTTCGTGAGGGCTGAGAAAAAATTGAAAACCATATCAGTCGTAGCGACCAGTGAGGAATACTCCCGTGTTTAAGCTGAAGTCTGGCAGGCGCTTGACAAACAATCACTCCAAAGCGTGTACGATAAAGTGGAAAGAACCAGTTAGGCCAAAATAGTCGTAGTCGTGAAGTTCAAATCTAAATCTTCTGATCAAGTCACCACCAGAAATAAACACAGGAACATGGAGCCATTGGCCTTTCATTCCCACGTCATTTGACTAAAAAAAGTAGTAAAAAAACGTCTAAAAAAAGAAGTCAAAGTCAAAGACGTCGACATCTTTTCATTTGTCATTTGGTGAAGGATAAATGAACATGCCAGGTCTCCAAGAGCCTGATAAGACCATTGACTGCCTAGAACTGAACTGCGACGAACTTGACATTTCTTTCGAAGCATCGCATTGCGTTCTTCTAACCATTTATGTTGACCATCTTGAACGCCATTGCATTGACAGTTTTGTTTCTATAGCTGTGCATTATGATGGGTCTGGCAATGACAGTGTAGATCTCTGCTTGAAAACTCGTTGGAGTGGGGCCCAGGGCAATGTGCGTCCCTCTTCCTGAGTACTTATCCACACCCCAGAGCCCGTGCCGCCCGACCGCTGTCGCTGTTCCACAGAACTCCTTCTAATTCTACGTTGTATTTCCTATCGAACTCATACATGAACACGATCATGTCAGTGACCACGCCGAGATCCGCGAAGGTGCCCGAATTCCTGAATGCAGCGAGGGGCACCTTCCAAGCCTGGCGAGTCTATACGCCCTTTCGTAGTTTCGGCCTTGACATCACACAACACAGGTGAAACATTCCCTCCATCGCACTAGAAAGTATGACTTTCATTAACCTCGTTACTGGTAAGCACCACAGCTTTTGTACTTCGGCTAGGTTGGTACAGTTCTCTGGTATTAGCTGTGTGCCTCACAACGGCGTCGTAAAACCAGCAGGCCATTCTGGGCTTGACTCCCCATGTCCTCCCGCGCATTCTTTGACACATCCACAGGGCCGTTGTATATCCAATGTGCTCTTTTCAGGTTAGTTTCCGACCCAGAATGCCATCCAAATACTGAACTTGCTCACTGAGCTGAATACCTTTACCCATAACTTCCTGCAGTCTCAGTCCCGGCAGTCGCCTTTCTTGTAAATGGCACTGTGGCCGTTTTCGCTTGGTTGATGGACAGTCCCATCTCCCCACACTACGAGCACACTATTCGTAGAGCTGCCCATATAAGAACAAAGCGGAGATGCTCCCTGAGGGCATCCCCTCACATTTCTCATCCTACGCGAGAGGTTCTCCAGCGAAGTCTGAATCTCCCTGCCATTCAACCTTCGTGATTAAATAAAACAGAAGCCGGAGAGGAAAACCCTGCTAAGAGCCACAACCGATTTTCCTTCGTACGATCAGAAATGAATTTAAACTCCTACCAATTAGATAGCCACGACTGTTGTTAAGCAGCTGACACAATCAAGGCTAAATCTTGTAGACATCTATATGCAAAGAATGCCTCGGGCGTTGGCGCTAGGCATCATGGAATGACTTCCAATTTGCATCTAACCTGTTCCTTTTTCAATAACTTGAAGCAGAGAAAATGCTTCAGTTCGTCTTGAACAAAAAGTTACGATCTATAATTTTTAACTCGATTTTATAACTTTTTTGAATTCTTTCGTTGTTTAGTCGTACACTAAGATGTACAAGAAGGAGTGACGAGGGGTGGGGCGGAGGGCTGCTTTCATCATTTCCGCAGTTTCGACTTCAAACTCGGGACAACCCTCGTTCCCTTGGGCTCGATATGCTAATTTAGCCGTGCGGAGAAAGTCGTAAATTTACAGTATGAGTGTGGGAGGATAGGGATCGAGGTCATTCATCTTCCTGACGAGCTTTGATAAAGATACGCGGAAAGCACTACGCTGAATGTGCCTTTCATTTTTTTTTTCGAACCTATTTTCCCTCTTCAATCTCTCAAACCAACCGTGCCGTCCTTTCGAGAAAACTCCCCTGCGAAACTGTGGGCCACCTCTTATTTTACCCTTCGTTTTCCTCTAGACCGCTTCAACTCAGGCCTTCCCCTCTACTATTCCCGTTCCGATAGTCTGGAATATTCATTCCCCCCTGGAATTCGATACAAAGCGATCACTCATCGTGAGAAAGGAAAACCGCAATCCTTCGTCGGCACGAACGACAAAAGATGTCGAGTGGTTTGTGGACGGTGTGGAGGAAAACAGGAGGAAAACCAACGTGATGAGTAAAGCAAGGGCTAATACCGCACTGTACTTCACTACTAATTGCACTATTTTCACGTGGAAAAACAAAAAGTTGGGTTTTCTGCGGATCTTTACGTTCTGAGGCCTACTGAATCTAGAAAACTTAATTTCGGCGCGTGATCCGTCTGCATGTAGTTCGATTTTCGGGAGAACGGTTGGAGCTGATTATTTTATTGTTTTGGGTTTTGTAAACGCGAAAATAAGGTTATAGGTGATTTCGCCCGATGGTGATAGGGGGGGGGGGGGTTTGGAGGTGGAGAAAATTGAGGGTTTTTGCAAATCATCTTTTACTACTTGATACCTAACGGGTTTTCTCCACGAAACTATGGTGAACAAAGATATAGGCCTAAAAAGGAAAATAGGTTTTCTACGTTTTTTGGCAATACGGCTCCAACGATTTTCACCAAACTCACAGAATGTAAATAGTTAACGCCTATATGTTGTCTTCCATAACTGTTCCTCTGACAGTCCATTGAGCAGATAAAAGTCAAAATGTGTCCTACACAATGTTTTTCTGAAACATTTTTGTAATTTCCCGAATAACTGCGACAATGGATTTGATCAATCTTAAGGAGTGTCTTTAAACAACCTATACTCACATTTTGTTCTTCGTAATTATTTCTTTATGTATCTGTTGAACGGAGATATAAGTCAGGATAGCTCGGAAAACGAGATTTCACCAATATTAATTTGTCATTTTCCCTCGTTCCTCAAAAACGGTGACGACATATTTGTCCAAATTAACGGATTACTCAACTAACAAGTACCCACATTTTGTTCTGCATAAATGTTTCTGTAGAAATGCGTTGAATGGAGATACAGCGCCTGTATATACAGCAGGTCGTTGCGTAAAGTTGTGTGTTGTTGCGCACAACATATTTTGTAATTATTTCGTAACTGAACGTGGAGCAACCCAATACTTTTAGCTAATTTGATTCATCATCGTTTCGACAAGCTGAAGAGTTAGGATTTATTGCTGTGCGGAATGTCTTGTCGAAAGTTCTCATTCGCTGGCTGAGGTTAAACCGAGGTTAACCCTCTGGCTTAAGCAGCTTGTTTAAGGCTCAGAAGCAAAATATAACGTTATATCTGAGGTAGATATCCGGTAACGTAATGACAAGGACAATCAGCACCGTTAATCAAACAATATATACTGAAAAACTTCGTCCCATCTGTATTTCATGCTGGAGACTCGTAAAAATATCTGGTGCGTTGCAACACACAACTTTCCTTAGCTCTACAAAAATTCACTTTGTACGTGGCTAATTCTATTTAATCAATTCATTTATCACTCAGTTAATTTGAACTTTGTCAAACAACGCTTTACGGCAGCAGGAAACGGTAGCGCTTACAGTTCCAGATGTTATTGTGCTGCTCGTACTCATTGCAGGACCATTATTGAGCAATTGGTACACAGAAAATTAATGAGGCTGTAAACACGAATTTTTTGTAGAAGGATAGTAATTACTTTTGCAGAGCTATTGGGTAATAACTGTTAGAACTAGTAGTAAGCGAAACGGCAGTAGTTAAAATTCAGGAATTTCTGGAGTGACCCCCATGTATCTCATGAGCGTTATTAAACACTCAACCTAAAGGTATTGGAATGGACTACAATACCAATTTTTTTCAAATTCTACAAAAATTCCAGCGGAGTTTATAAGAGAAAAACTGCGCTAAAAACGCTTTTCGTCGAAAATTTTGATAATTATTATGCTGCTCTCGTCATTTTCCCACGAATGGGAATTTTATGGTATAATTGCCATATTGAGAGCTATTAATGTAAAAAATTTAATTAAAATCCTTAGAGCGGTTTTTGAGAAAAAAAATTGGGTGTTTTGATCACTGTGATAACTATAGTTAAATTTCGGTGGATTTTGTTCATACCCTTATTTTTGCGTCCAATGGTAACTCTTAGGCTAGACATCAAGTTTCAGCTTATTTGATACGGTGGTTTTCTCTAAAAACCGCGCTAAAATCGATTGCGTCGGAAGTGTTGGTAATTGATTGTGCTGCTCTCGTCATTTTCCCACTGATGGGAATTTTATGCTATAATTGCCTTTTTGATAACATGCACTATGATAACTATAGTTAAATTTCGGTGGATTTTGTTCATACCCTTATTTTGGCGTCCCATGGTAACCTACCGGCGAGATATGAAGTTTGAGCTGATTTGGTACGGTGGTTTTCTCTAAAAATCGTTCACAGACAGATCTGTTTCTTTATTTCATGACTGTACCTAAACCCTCGACGAGGGTTATATCAGTCATAGAAGTTGCGGTTTCGCTAATATGCAAGAGGCCGGCCCCTGCAGCATCCACCGAACTCAGACCTGTGGAGGTACGGCAGGTATGTGGTCGTTAGCCAGTCTCACCGTAGAGAGCTGTTGCCCGTGTGTTACCGCGCGGAGGTGACCACCTGAGGAATCCCGTACCATCTGGGAGTATTTCATAATCTGGTTCCCTACCTGATCTTACTTTTTACTTGGGTGGCAAGTTTCAAAAGGACAGATCAACTATAACCACGTTTCTTAGCCATCACCTTCTTTGCGAATTTTGCAAAATGGTTGTAGGCTTCCTTTGTAGCAGTTAATGCTGCTAAGTTCGTTTGCCCACCCAACAACCGTCGCTCATTGTTGTAGAAACTACAGTGGAGCAGCACATGGTTTCTTGTTTCCTCCGCACTGGAGGCACAAGATGTGCATAATGGAGAGTCTTTCAGAGAAAAGAAGTGGAGCCGCGCATTGAAGTCACCATGTCCCGTGAGGAACTGGCTCGTCCAGTGGTCTGGCTCAACCCATTTTCTAGAAAGACGTTCACGGATGTTGGGGAAGAACTCATACGTATCACGTCCCTTTGACGAGGATTCCCATCTCGCTTGCCATTTCTCTAGAGCCCATTCATCGATGGCGGCAAGTTTCTGTTCTGTGGTGAGATCCGCACGGAGTTCAGCCCAAAGCGGGGGAAGCTCCCGTTTCACTCTCCACTTGTCAATCATGCACTCAACAGCCAAATCAACTGGTAACTGACCAGTGATCACCTGGAGTGCTTCCGTTGATACAGTCTTGTAGGCCTTGGTGATCCACAGGAGCGCAGCTCTCTGGGATTGGGCCAATACTTTCTTTTGATTGACTGTTAGTTTGCTACCCCAGACAACGGGGCAGTAGCCAATCACACCTAAATAGATGGCCTTATACATGAGGATGGTGTCGTGGTAACACACACCCCAAGTGGCCTTAGTAATGGCACGCAGTGAGGCAAACCTTGCAATGGTAGTGCCTTTAAGGGACTGGAGGTGTTGGTTGAAACCCCACCTCTCACCTATATTCACTCCTAAATACTTGACGTGCTTTTCAAGAAGGAGCCTGTGGCCGCCAAAGCGTATTCTGGGTGGATTATTCACTTTCCCCTTCAAGAGGATTAGCTGGGTTTTCCTCAGCCACCTGCATCTTGACGTGCTCGCACCATTGGTTGACAGTGCGGAGCACGTGGTGGGTTTTTTCTTCAATTTGGCGGACTGACTCTGCAAAGATCAGCACAGTCAAGTCATCCACATAGGCGTACGGCTCACAGTCAGTCTCCATGAGTTTCCTGAGAAGACCTTCGAAGAAGGCATTCCAGAGTGCTGGTCCAAGGACCGAGCCCTGTGGGCACCCCTTCTCAATCTTTCTCCGGACAGAGACATGCCTGCTTTCGATCGTAGCAGTTCTGTCTGTCAGGTAACTTCTGACGAGCGAGTACAGGTTGCGGGGGATTCCCCTACCTTTGAGCTCATTAAGGAGCGCTGGCCACCAAAGGTTGTCAAACGCTCCTCTGATGTCAATCAGAACTGCTACGACGTACTTAACCGGTGCCAGCAGGGAAACACGCCGAATCTCGACAATGACATCCTGCGTGGACCTTCCTTTGGTACACCCGTATTGCCTGCCTGTGAGGTTGCGGCCAAAGACTCCTTCGACGGACTGCAACATCAAGATTTCTAGTGTTTTGCCTAATATGGAAAGAAGGCTGAGTGGTCTCCATGATCGCGGGTCTGACTGATTGCGGTCGCCTCCCTTTTGAAGAGTGACAACGCGCGCAGTCTTCCACTGAGTGGGGAACTGTCCGACCTGCAGACAGTCATTAAATAAATTAAGGAGGCCGCTGGAGATAGTCCGCTCAGCCCTCCTTAGCATATTGCTTTCTATTTTATCTGGCCCAGGAGATTTGTTGGGCTTTAAGGTCGCAAGGGCCCTGCCGAGGTCGCCTGTTGTCCACAATGGGATGTCGGGCTCGTTCGGAGGGTCCATGATCAGCTCCTTGCTGCCCTCTGGGCTTCAGTGTCTCGAGCTACTTGGTCATCTGGGAACGCCTTCTCAAGGAGGGTTTCCAGTGAGCTTTCGATGCTGCAGGCCCAGCCTGACTCATTTTGCATCGCGGCTAAGACCTGCTCTACGTTAGCTTTTCCTATGGAGGACTTGTAGTGTCTGCCCCAGGGGTTCTCAGAGCTCTCCGCTTCCACAAAGTTTCGCCAGCCTTGCCGTTTGGCTCGTTTGATGGCGCGGTGGAAGGCCTTCTCCTCTTGGATGAAGGCAGTTCGGAGTGTTGCTCTGGCATCAGGGTCACGAGTGTTTTGGTACATCCTTCTAGCTCTATTTGCACTTTGCTTGAGGGGATTTAGTTCCTCAGTCCACCATGGGACTTTGATCGCCCTGTGCTTCTGTTGGCCAAGTACAGAGAGCCCAGCAGAGTGCAGTGCTGTGGTAAATATGTCCACTTTGCTGTCCACCTCTTCAGGTGTGTATGCTTGCGCTATTAGGTCGGTGTCCGCGGCACGCAGTTCACCTTCCAGTACCCTACAGAATTGTGGCCAATCAGCATTTTTTGTGCGGAATCGCTTTTCACGCGTGTCTTTGCAGAGGATGTTGTCATCCGTAATGGCAAAGTCAATAACCATGTGATCGCTCTGCGTTGCACCTGGTACGACTCGCCAACCCTGCAATTTGAGTAGCAGGGTGTGAGACACGGCTGTGACATCTATACACGACTTTCCTCCCGGACCATCATAGGTCGCCTCAGTCATGGGGTCGTTGACAACAATCAAGTTGTACCTGGTGAGCAGCTCTATATACGCCTCGCCCGCCCCATCCAGGGTTGGGGATCCCCACAATGGTGATCTGGCATTTGCATCGGCACAGACTATGCAGGGTCGTCCTGATAGGCCTGCTAGAGCTCGCTCGAGTGGTTCAAGGCTGTTGGCAACTGGTGCGCCAAATTGCCTGTAAAATGATATTACAACCAGCTCAAAGCCACCGGCTCGGATGAGCACAGCGGCCAAATGCTGGCTGTTCAGGTGAGTGAGTGCGAGCATGTCAATGGACGGGTCGATGCAGGCCACTGCTGCCTTGGCTCCCGTTCTTGCTCCAGCCACCACTCGTGCCTGCGATCCCAGACCAAGAGTTTTGGATCCTATGTATGGTTCCTGTATGGCGAGAACACTGCAGCGTTTCTTGAGTAATCGTTCACAGACACACACACACACACACACACACAGACCATTTTCCCAAATGATGTTTTTCGGACTCAGGAGGGTCTGAAACGTGAAGATCTGAAGAAAACTCAAAATTTTTTTTTTCAGCCGATTACATAACTTTCCTTTCTACTTCGTAGAGCAAGGAAAGTAAAAACCTAAAGATAGTTAAGGGTCTGACGACATGACTGCTTTGTTGGGTTCGATATTCAAAACTCCGTGCTTATAGCACCATTTCTTGCACGGTCCGTGCACTCAGAATCAATCGCATCTTGGCAACTTCTCGCCACTTTCTAATTGGAACATACACAAGCTTCTTTGGAGGGCTGTAGTGCCCCATGTTGCCCACCAACCCTCGGAAGTCACTTTCGTGTCGTTTGTCAGCCAAGCGCCTATAATACGAGCTTGGTGTTCGTAGATGACTTCCTCTTCGTTTGGATCAACCTTGGCCGCACCCTCACCCGAATCTGATGCACTTGGCCGGCAATCTCATTCCAAGGGAGAACCTTGTACCACCCGAACAGACTTAATTATAATTACTCAGTTCTGTCGAGCAGGAGAAGGTCTCTGGGAAACAACAAGACGATAGCCCCCCTCCAACATAGATGCCACAGCTCCATCTACTACTGTCTGCCTAGCTACTCCACTTTCCTCAATACCACTAGCTCTTCAAGGGAAAATCGTCGTTTCTCCCCGGAACCCCTGCAACCTCCGAACCCCCGTGCCCTGTAGACGCTTTCATTTCGGAGATTTTCCTAGACCTCTCGCTTGATGCCGCAGATGTGTCTCTGGTTCAGGCCGTTTCTCAGTGTTGTCCCGACTCCCACATCACGCCACTCTTCCACCGTCCTATCTCAACCGGCTCTAGCTTCATCATTCATTGTCAATGTTCGACGCAAGTCAAATCAGTTCGAGGATTTTGACCTCGGAATTCCACCTCCGCAGTTATTTTCAACGCGAGGGATTTTCCGCTTCGTTGGGGCATTTCAAAATATCATTTCTTCCCCTCCTTCTCACATTACTCTCCACAACAGACAGCTCCGCCCAAGTTCATTCACTTACAAACTATCACGAAAGCCACTCTTCTCCTTGTACTATTCTCCACCCATACAGTCCACTATCTCCTTCGGTTACAGCACCCGCGCCAGTTCACACATATTACGAGTCGTCCCCTTATTCCACACAAACTCTACTCTCTTCATTGGACATGAAGTACAGTCCTCCTCATGCTCACTGAGTTTCTTTCATTTCGATCTTCAACTCTTGCCCTCTCATGCGCCCAACAGTCAATAATAATCTTTTTTTTTCGCTCAAGAAATTTTTATTAAAACCCTCCTGAAAATTTGATACTATACTTTACAAGGTATGGAGATTCCAAACCTACAATGTCCATCCATCGTACGAGCCACATTTTGCATTTAACGTGGTCTCAGCAATGCAATCAGACAAAACCCACGGTTGTCATGAGCAAAAAATAGTTTAAAAAATTAGAACCCGAACAAACTTTGGCAGTTTCATGGTATTTACGTCGTTTAATATCGTTTCTTAGGTATTTTTTGATACTGAGTTGAATAAGGTGGGTCTAAGTGGCGTCTGGATGGACAACAGTGAAATCAAAATGAATATAACGGGGTGAAGTGTAGTAGTTGAAGGAACTAGCGGGGCAATGTAACAAAAGTTATCTTTCCTCTCTGACCTGCGCTCATTTTCTACCCATGCCTCGTACTCCACTACTCGTCGCGTCGTGCTAATTGCCTAGTGACTCCTAGAAAATGTCAATTTCCGTTGTTCCATCTTAGTCAAGTCATGTTTCGTATCGTTTACTAGTATTTTTCGATGCTGAATCGAATGAAATGAGTCCGGGGAGTGCACTACAAACACTTGACAGCTCTTTCTGACTGCTGACATACCTATGTTATATTCCTAATGATTTTCGGCTCTGGATTTAATAGAATAGGTCCCGATCATGCTGTGTAAGTGAATAATAAACTGTTGTTTAATAATTTCAGCGTTTTTCCCCGCTTCTGTCCCTTGGCACCCGCAAGTACCGTGGTAGTTGCTGTTACATCCAACTCCTATACTTTAAGGTGTGTTTCCGTTGAAGGGGGAAACTCTCTACCCACAAGAGCCTTCGACACTTGATGGTGTCCTGGGCAGCGAAAAATGTGCAAACTCCCAGACAACTTCCTTCTTTATGATGTCCGACCGCGATAACGCCCAACCCTCGCTAGCAATATTTTTGCGGACTTTTTCGTGCAACTGCGTCCTTCAGACTGTTCCCCAATATTATTCCAAGCCCAAGCCCAGCATTAAATTTCGGTCCAATGTCACCCTCCTCCTTATTTATGAGTTGGTACTAATAAAGAGCACTCGAGTACGTAATTTTAATTCATTCCCACTTTCCCTCGAATTTCGGTTATTTGGTCTAGCTAACATTTACAGTTACCTCCGAATTCATTATCGTAATTTTTTTTTTTCCGTGATTTATTATTGCAACTGAATATTAAAATACAATCCATCTAGCAATATTACATATCTTTCAAACACTCCTTGAGGACCCGTTTACAGTAAAACCAAGCCCCTTCGCATAACAGTTTATCGACAACACTGCGCTATACTTGTACTTCAACAGCACTAAGTCCAGTGGTTTTTTCCGCTTGAGTCGTCGGAGTTCATCCTCGTTGTCCAAAACGTAGAGCATTTCCGGGTTTTCATGGTTGTGGAGACGTTGTTCATGCCTCCTTGAGTACCTTGCGATAATTTCGTGGACTGTTTCCATCCCCAAATCTCGATGAATATCATCGTTTCTCATGTACCAGGGCGCATGCACTATGCTTCTCAGTATTTTATTTTGGGAGGTTTGGATTTTGTTAATATTTGTTTTTTTGGCACAGCCCCATAACTGAATTCCATAGGTCCATATAGGGCGAAGGATCTGCTTATAAATAAGCAGTTTATTGTGGAGAGAGAGTCCTTCCCACTTTCCCTCGAATTTCGGTTATTTGGTCTAGCTAACATTTACAGTTACCTCCGAATTCATTATCGTAATGCGTTAGTGACGCCATTAGCGATGTTGTAGATCCGTTCTCAATCTGATAATCCAAATAAAAAACCTATATCGCCCACGTACAGATCAGTGAAAACCGTTGTAAAGTCCTTGATACGTTATGTTGGGAAATTATGGGACATCGTTGATAAATCGAATGGAAGCGGTTGAGATATTTCGTGAGAAACTAACGCTATTTGAGAACGTACAGCTTTTGAAACATGTCCAAGCCAGAGATCCTAGAGTCAGATTTAGTGTCTACCCACTCAAAGTTGTTACGTTTCAAAAGTAGTCGAGAGGCTTTAGATGTTACCTCATAATGTGGTTTTGTTAGGAACCACATTCATCTCTCCCCTGGTCATTCTTTCACGAAACACCCCTGCACTCTAAGCTTCATGCCAGAGCTAGAAGATCTATCGATGAGATAATCGATTCCTCGCAACACAAGTTTCCGTACCGTATTCCTACAACTCAAACATGATTGACGTAAACGCCTTTTTTCTTGCGCTGAGGTTGTCAATGGTGACTGGAAGAGTAATATCCACTCGTCGGGCTGTAAAACACCGTGTTTAACGTTTTCCTCGAGTAAGGCGACATTTTCGACCGGGTTTTGTTGATATGTAGTTCCATTCAACACCTGTCAACGGGAAGTTCATTCGTGTGGACACAAAAGCAATTGGAAGTCCCGAAAATAGAGCAACGGTCAGAATTGAGGTCAGTTTTTCTCAAGGGAGCCGGTTCGCCCCGGTTTATGGAGCGGGTCCTTAAAAGGGTTGTCGCGAATAATAACTCGCTTTTCCCGGTTCCTTTGCCAATGCGTTTTATTCGTTTTATCGGGAGTCGTATTATTAATAACGCAACAAAACTTGAGTCAGTTTTTCAAGAAAAAATACACTAGAGAACAACAAATTTTCAAATTACCGCGCAACTTGTGCTACGAAATTTCCGAAAGAGAAAAATTGACGCACAACTCCTTTTGAGTTCCCTCTAAAAACATTCGAGTAATATGCGTGCGCTTTTACAAATTTTTTGGTTCACTTTTCATTCTCATTTCATACACTGTCGAGCTGATATTCGAACATTTGCGGGTGTTATATCTTCGTTCGACACATTTATGCAGGAACATTTATTGAGAACAAAATGTAGGTACTAGTTAGTTGTGCTCCCTCCGTGAGTTTGATCGAAGTAGTTATAGCAGTTTTTGAGAAAATTGGAAAACCGATAAATTAATAATCGACAAATCTCTTTTCTGAGTGAACTTGGCTTGTTCAACATATATATACAGAAATAATTATGGAGAACGAACTCTGGGTATGAGTGGCTTGAAGGCACTATAAGATTGATAAAATCTGGTGAAGTAGTTACCCCGGAATGACAATGCACCAGCAACCTGCTTGAAGACCACGTCATGAGGCTTGACACGGCCCCTTTGAGTACACGGACACACCTGCACAACATGATTCAGCGACTCAAAACAGGTTACCACAGGTACACGACAGCGAGCATTCAAAACATTAGGGTCCCGGCCTCTTGTACACCTCATCACTGTTGGCAGTGACGCCACACAAACGTGCCCCTCTGAAGCCCACTCAACCCACCCAGAAGAGTAGGGGGAGTAAGGACACTGCCTGAGTTCTCGTCTGTCAACTGAACCATGCAGAGCAGTGGCAAATGCTGAAGGCTTTCTGGGCTCGGGGACAAATGGAGTTGCCGTGTCATACTTCCGCAACTGATCCTGGATGAATCCAAGACAGGCGCTTACGGCGCAAGAACGGAGTAGTGGTACTGACAGATGTAACACCGAGGCCCCCCAGATCGAACCGGAGGGTGAACATACGCACATGGGACATACGCATATGGCCTAGCCAAGCACGAACCACGAAGTGCACCATTCTGTCAAGGTTGGAGCGTCTACCTCCCAAAAACCAACCCATATGTCAGTTTTGGGAGCAACTACATCCGAAGGAGCCGCAGCTTCTGCTGTGGATTCAGTGGAGCCTTGGCAACTTTCCAAAGATAATCACCAAGGTCCACACGGCTTTCGGCTGACGAAATTGCACCAAGAAACTAGATCAAAAGACACTGCCACATCTCGAGGACCACTTTAGCCGACATACGGTATTCGCCAATGACAAAACCCGCATCGATAACCTTCACGCTGTAATTTCGATAGAACGGCTCCAATGGAACCGAGTGACACACTTCTCCGGATTCACCCCCAATCCTTATATGCCTACCTTACAAACGTGTCAAGGGCGATCTGCAAGCCACACTTGGAGCCTGTGAGGAGGGCGACATCAACCACAAACGGCTAATGCGGCCCTCAACACATCTGGGGTGAGATCAAACCCTGCTTACACACACACGCGCGCACACACGGAACACGCGCCGAAATGAGGTTTTTCAGTTTCAATAAGCCTCAAAACGTTAAGGTCTGAAGGAAATCCAACTTTTTTTGAGACGATTACAATATTTTCCTTTCCCTTCGGGTAGCGGAAAGTAATTAGTCGAAATGTTATCAGTTTTATAGAATTCACTTTGTGTTTGGTATCGTTTCCCGGGTATTTTCCGATACTCAGTTGAGTGGTGTGGGTTTCAGAGGTGCCCGACTGCATCTAGATGGAAAACGTTGAAATCGCAGTAAACATAGTTAGGAAAGTTCTGCCGCTTTAAGGAACTCGCGGGATAATATAGCGAAAGTTATCGTTTCTCCCCGGCCAGCGTTAATTTCCCGGGCTGTCTCCCGTCTCACTTTTACCACTTGTCGGAGGATGTGAATGGTCATAGTTTCGTTGCAGTCAGGTCGTGTTTCTTGTCGTTCATTTACTATTTTGCCACAAGGCAAATCGTAAAATAAGAGAACGATGAATAAAGTGGGGTAACCCAAAGAATTCCGGAATCTTGAGCGCTAACACATACAACATGGAACGTTGAGCTAAGTTCTGTCAAGTTCATATAAACTGAGTGAAAAATATCTGGTGCGTTGCAACACACAACTTTCCTTAGCTCTACGTCAATTCACTTTGTAAATGGCTAATTCTATTTAATCAATTCATTTATCAGTCAGTTCATTTGAACTTGGTCAAACAACGCTTTACGGCAGCAGAAAGCGGTAGCGCGTACAGTTCCGGAATTTATTGTGCTGCTCGTATTCATAGGCTGTAAACACGATTTTTTAATAAAAGGATAGTAATCACTTTTGCAGAGTTATTGGAAAATAACTGTTAGAACTGGTAGTAAGCGAAACGGCAGTAGTTAAAATTCAGGAATTTCTGGAGTGAGCCCCATGTATTTCATGATCGTTTTTAAACACTCACCCTTTAGGTATTGGATTGGACTACAATACGATTTTTTTTTTAACATTCTATAAGAATTCCAGCGGAGTTTATAAGGAAAAAACTGCGCGAAAAACGCTTTTGGTCGAAAATTTTGATAATTTATTGTGCTGCTCTCGTCATTTTCCCACGAATGAGAATTTTAAATTATCATTGCCTTATTGAGAGGTATCAACATAAAAAATGTAATTAAAATCGTTAGAGCCATTTTTGAGAAAAAAAATTTGGTGTTTTGATCACTATGATGACTATAGGTAACTTTCGGTGGATTTTGTTCAAACCCTTATTTTGGCGTCCCAAGGTGACCTGCGGGCGAGATATCAAGTTTGAGCTTTTTTGGTACGGTGGTTTTCTCTAAAAACCGTCCACAGACCATTTTCGCAAATAGTGTTTTTCGGACTCAGGGGGGTCTGAAACGTAAAGATCTGAGTAGAACTCAAAATTTTTTTTTCAGCCGATTACATAACTTTCCTCTCTACCTCGTAGAGCAAGGAAAGTAAAAACAACTGTATCTATCGATACAGTGTTGAAAATGTGGTCAGGCTAGGAAAGTTGTGTGATGCATCGCGCCAGATGATTTTATGTTTTCTCAGAGCTAACATGTCGGTCCCTCATCTCACATTCCACCAAGTCGTTAGGTGATTGGTTGTGCAACAGCTTCTATAGATCCGTTCGGCTCCATCATCTGTCACATGTATTTGACTCCACCGCTTGACAAGAGGTAGACACCGCCGTAAGGCACGTCAATTCCTGCGCCAATTACCGAACTGGTTCTCGCTGGGTTGGGTATTCAACGGAGATCTGTTTCCTCCATCTAAGCTGAACAGTAGCATTATTTACAAGCCCCTCGACTACAGTCGACTTCGTTACTTTGAAGATCTTGCAACACATCAAAGCGACGTCAGGTCTGTTTCATTTCACCACTTCATCTGGGCCGTAATAGTTGTCGCACAACTCAAATCAGGGTCGCCTCAGCTCAAACACTCGAACCTCATTCTGGAGAGAAAGAGAGATAGTGAGTTGGAGGGACGTAAGAGAAGATCTCAGGCTGAGTATGTGAATCCTGTATTGCTTCATGGCTTTTTATTTTTGGTGAATATAAAAGGTTGGGGTGATGTCATAATCAGCGGAATTCCTGCTGTTGCTGACACCCTCGTCAAAGGGACGTGGTATGTGCGAGTTTTTCCTCAAAAACCGTGAACGTCTTAGAAGAACATAGCATGAGCCAGACCTCCGGACGAGCTAGTTATTTATGAGACATGGCGCACTTTCAAAGACGCGCAGGACAACACTGATCCGAGTGTTCGACGATGTCAGGTTTCCGATGGACAACAGGGAAGTCACGATTTTGGCGATGACTGATTTCTTTCGGGCCTATGTGAGGCGTGATTTGCTGCTGGAGATTCAGTCTTCAGCGGGAATATTGCGGCAGATGGTTCAGTGAGTTCTTTCACACTCTGATCGCTCGCAGAACGTTAATAATCCTGATGGCAGCCTGTTAAAAGAGTCACGCACCAACACTGGAGTCCCGCAGGAGCTATATTGTTTGACCTTGCATTGAATCTGCAACCTCAGTCTTCCACCACTGCAGATTTATGGCCTGATGACCTACAGATAAAGATAAGTTCGCCAATATATCAGGTTAAGGACGCGATACACAAATTAAACGCAGATGTAGCTGGCCTTCTATCGTGGTGTTCATTGCACGGAATGGTGATAAACTCTTCCAAGTGCAAGGCCATAACCCCACTTAAGGCTACTTTCACGGCTGAATGTTGAAGACCTTCCATAAATAGAAGTGGGTGGTATAACGCTCAGATATGAGGCATTGTTAAATAACCTGGGCTTGTTAATGGAACCCTCCCTCGTTCAGCTGGAGCTCTCAGGTGTCTGCAGTCTCTAGGCGGGTATATGGGTCTTTGTACCAGCTCCATCGGCTCGCAGTGGACTTTCCTCTTAGGGCTACGTTTCAGCTTGTGTGCCCACAGTGACATGACTGGCGAACAAATTATAATGCTTCATAGGGCCCAGAAAGCTGTAGTACGTTTCATCTATCGACTCAAATGAGATGAGCACGTTGCCCCATACTTCCTCAAGCAAGGTAAGCTGAAGATTGAAGAGCAGCTGCAACTACACATTGGGACGATGCCGCTCAGGACTCTTTTAGTCTGGGTCATCACAGTACCTTGATGAGAAATTTGCGTTCCTGAAGGACAACGACACATACACATCCCCCTCCACCAAACAACCGTTTTCAATGGGTCATTCAGGAGTCTCCTCATCCGTGCCACACCACCTGCATCGAGGGGGGTCGACTCTACCCATAACATACATGCGTTTGTTCATTCTGCACTGCCCGGCTATGATCCCAACAATCTGCCTTAAGTCCTTCCTCTCCATCCTTGGAAGGGAGTGTCTTATCTCAATTGATTGCTCTGAGACAAAGCGTTTGGAGTGCCTTACTCCTGCAGCGTTCCAGTTTGTCTGATGCAATCTTCTGGCTTGTTTTCCCACAGTCCTCTTTACTAGTGACAGAGAAATCCCACAATGGGGCCCAATATGTACCGTAGACGAACTACGTCTGGCCAGATGATCCGCCCTCTCATTTTCAATGATCCCCTTGTGTCCTGGAATCCAATACACATTAACTCTATTATATTCGCGTTTGCTAAGAAGTTAAGCCGCATCCTGCACTCTCGCACCAGTTTTGACGTTGTGCAGTAGTTCATTAGCGCCTTGCACGACGCCTGACTATCGGTCAATATGTTGATAGTTCTGTTGCTACAGCCTTTCTCATGCATTAGGGTTGCCCAGGCGATAATAGCATAAATCTCTGCTGGAAAAACCGATGGAATGGGGCCTAGGGCAATATACGTCCCACTCCTTCCAGAGCCACTTATCCACACCCCGGATCCTGTCCCTTCTGGGATTTTGGATCCATCTGTGAAGATGTTGACGCCATTGGGATGCTGAAACTGGCGACTCTCACTGTTCCATGGACCCCCCAATGGCTGAACATTATATTTCCTCTCGAACTCATGCTTGGGCGCAATCGCGTCCGTGATCATGCTGGGCTCCTTAATGGTCTCCAAGTCCCTGAGTATAGCTAAGTGTCCATTAGTCGCATGTGGCACCGCTATACTGAGCTTGGCGAGTCTGTAAGCCACCTTCATCGCCTTTGCTTAGACATAAATGTCCAGGCGGAGAAGGTCGAACAGTCTCTCCATGGTGATGGTGGGTGTGATCTTCATCACCCCCACTATAAGTAGGCACCCCAGCCTTTGTACTTTGGCTAGGCTGGTGCTATTCACTCCAATGGCAGCTCTATGCCACCACACAATCGACCCATATGAGATTATTGGTCTCACTATGGCTTCGTAGAACCAACAGGCCATTCTGGGCTTTAGGCCCCATGTCCTCCAGCACATTTCTGACATGTCCAGAGGGCTGTTGTCGCCTTCCTGGTCACGTATCTGATGTGCTCTTTGCAGACTAGTTTCCGATATAGAATCACACCCAGATACTTGACTTGTTAGCTGAGCTGAATTTCTTTGCCCATCACTAACTGCGGCCTCAGTCCTGACAGTTGCCTTAGCCTTGTGAACGGCACGATGGCCGACCACCTGAAGGCTACCTCCTTCATGTCCGACAGCATGCTTGGCACCCTGCCCCGAATGAGCACAACCACATAGTCAGCGTATCCTTGGGCGTAAAACCCCGCCGCATTAGGTGTCCCCAGTAGGTTCAATCACTAGGTTCCAGAGAAGCGGGGATAGGACCCCCCCCCCCCCTGAGGGCATCCCCTCACGGCTTTCCAATACGGCGATAATCCACTTTATTGCATTGTTATTGACATTAAACGAATGCGTAACGAATAAGTATGAGATGTGAACAACTACAGGATACAAAAAGAAAAAGATGACAAGAAGGTGCAACGTGAGCGTGTGTCGAGGGGTTTTTGATTTTTTTTTCTTTTTCACCTTTTTGTATGTTTACGTTACTTCTTTTTAATTTTTTTAAAATTTTTATAAATATGGAGTTTCAATAATTTTATGTACATAACTCCCAGAAGTGTATAATTTGATGAATGTTTCCAAGGCCAGTGGAAGAGAGGACCCTAACTGTCTCTGGTATGTCTTCTTTACTCATAATTGGTCACAATTGGAATTCAAATCAATCTTCACCGGGAATCCTTGTTCCGTCACTCTTATCTTCTTTTGGTCTCTTTCACGCTCTGTCTGCACGTGGTACCTAGGAAGTACAGTTATCCACACGGAACCACATTCGCAATTCTTCTGCTTTGTCTATTTTAAGATCGTGACTAAATTCGTAGATATTCATTATACTAATGCGCACAGCTTTGTTGTTGTTTTTTTTTACCTTAAACTTCGACGAAAGCAACAATGCTGTTTCGTGATGAACGGAAAATAGCACAGGGAGTTCTCAAATGTCCTTTGCAAAGTTCAAAATGGAATGCTTATGGAATGCACTGGTTCACGCTCCGTCAATCGGTAAACTACAACTTGCATTCTCGTTCATTTTCCGGGTTTTTGAGACGGCACTCAATTTAGAGCGTACTGCGGAAATTAATTTGAGTAAGTACTCAGACCTTGGAAGTTCAACTTTTTTCGGGTAAAACCCCCCCTAATGGCCGTTATTGAGGGTGAATGGTTCTGACGGATGGAAATAAAGCCTCCAGAAGTTCACTATTTCTTCATCCTTTTGTTGTTCGTTTACAGACTAAGCGCCTTTACTGTCAGCAGAAACTTTTCGTTCGGTCCACAACTTAGCCGCTCACTAAATCCTATTTCTTTAGGGGAGGACTTCCTATACCAGGCACCACTCGCCGCCCTCTTGATTCCTCGAGCTGATGGATTGTTCCCCTCTGTACGAGGATTTGGGTCATGGGCTCAACAACCGTCACGTGGAACGTCGTCGCTGTTTTCTATCGGGTACGAGGCGTTGGAACCCGTTCGTTGCGTTATGAACGTCTGACGCTGTCCCTGGGTTAGCTCAACTCCGTGTTCAGTTCAAGTTTCCCTGTTTATTGCAGGGTTTCGCTTACCCCACATCATTTCGATCTAATAATTACAATCCCTCAATAAATGTAGAATGTGCTATAGACCACCAAAGGACACATATCATGTCTGTAATAGACCAGGCTACATATAACGGACGCCAATTTGAGACATTGCGACGTTCTGCGGCTTTATGTTTTACTCAGGGAATTGTTGGTGTCTTTCATTTACGATCATTCTGATAGCTTTTTTTATAGTCGCGTCTGTGCCCTTCTTTCGTTTAATCAATACTGCGAACCTCGTATAAAATACACAGCAGAAATATGAAATGAGAACGTGTTACCATTTTAAGACACAGAAGTTATCAAACTTCCAGTTGTCCCTTTATTGGTGCTATAAATCGATCCACTCAAGCAGATTGAGAAACGTCCAGTCACGCCTCTGCAAATTTAAACGCAGGGGCTGTCAAGAAGTACTTACTTACTTACTTAGTGCATGAGCTGTGTAGCCTGATGTAGCGGAGTGACATATTAAAGGATCAGCAAAAGAAACGACTCCTCTGCAAGCAGACGTAGAAGTAAAGGCAGCTGTTTGCCACGAAATGAATTGTCCATCAAAACGACCAAGGAACCATTCAGGTACAGTGCAGTACCGCACTCATCACATCTACCGCGCAACACGCCGAGTTAATGCTATAAAACAAGCTGGAGCTACCTAAAATGCAGACAACTATAGTTGTGCGGTGTGTTGTGTTGGCTAGGATGTTGCGCAGTGCTTCCCTCTATGCCCCCTAATCAATTTCATGTTGTTAAGCACCACCGGAACTCTTGGGGTACTTGATAACGTGAATAATACGATCGAGCTACCAACAAAGTTTTTTGCGTTTCGTATAACGGGCGATACTGAAGCTAGCGACTGAAAAACGTAGCTAAACTGATTTTTCGCCACTCTTGTGCTGTACGTGTTTCATGGGTTTAAAATGTATAAAAGCTCTTCGGGTAATTAAGGCAGAGGCCCCATTTGCCAACCTCACTCAGTAGTTTCCAACCTATTTCGTCTGTCCAGCGGATAGTCACGAAAATAGTTGTGGGGGGGACAAAATGTGGGTATTGGTTGTGTGGAGACACACTGTGGTTTTCCCAAATCAGTTACGTATTTACTGAGGGGAGTCTAAAAATTGAAGCGTATATTTTTTTGGCGCATTTGTGTTGTTATGTCTGCTAGACATACTGCCAGAGGAACATTCATGGTGCACAATGGAAATACATTGAAAACCCCCGGAAGTTGGCTGAAAAATGTTTCACTTATAATTGTTGAACACATTTTGCCCACGAGCCGTTCACAGAGATAATCGTGCAGGACGAAAGTTGGTACTGATTAATGAAACTTAACTCGAAATTGTTATTAAAATCGTCTATTAAAATCGCCTTTATTGAGAAAGGAAAAGGAAGACTATTAAATATTATTAGGAAGTTACTAACTATTTGAAAACATCCTGTGGGTTTGGTGAAAATCGTGAAAGCCATTTGGCCAAAAAGCCTAAAAACCCATTGGTTTATTATTCATTCTGAATAATAACCCTATGTTTTCGGTCACGAAAAATTTTTTACAACCCCCCCCCCCTCAAAATTTGATACTTTAAGTTTCAAGACTTGGAGATTCCAAATTTGCAATGTCCGTCCGCCGTCCCCCATCCCCTGTCCAACGTCCCCCGTCCGCCGTCCGGGCCGTTTTGTGCCTTTAACGTGGTCTAAAAAATTCGTTCTTTCGCCCAAACATCCGATTTGGTATCTAGTTGTGCCCGCCATCTCGGCAATCCGATCGGACAAAGCCCGTGGTTGTAATGGGCAAAAAACGATTAAAAAAATTAACGAAACGCAGTAGAACGCGGGAGCTACAGCGTTTCGTCGTTTGAACTCCCTCCCTCCCCGCCCGTCTCATTAAAAAAGCAACCACGCTCGAGGCGAGGGAGCACGCCTTCCGCTTGCTTGCCTTCCAACTCCCCTTTCGCCTCGGAACAGGTGGGTTCGCTTCGAGCGCCCCCGTTCCAATTTCCCCGATGGGGCAAAATCATCAGACATTTGTTTCCGTAGTTCCATTGTAGCCAGGACATGTTTCGTATGGTTTACTAGTATTCGATGCTGAGTCGAATGGGATGGGGGAGCACTAATACTAGGTCAAGCTGTTCATGAGAATAATAAACCATTGTGTAATAATTTGCAGGGTTTTTTGCTTCATATATCTCCGTTGAACGAACTTTCATGGAGGGATTTATGGATGAGAAAAGTCGGGTAATGACTGGAACAAGATGAAAATCGTAAGAGCCATTTTTGAGAAAGAAGAAATAAACTCGAGTTTTTGGTACATTACAGATTATGGTATCGATGGAAATCGCGGGATAGAAGGAGTGGGATAGAAAAGGATAGAGGGATAAGAGGATGTTCCACAATAGAACGACCACCAGTTTAGATACGAACCGAGCAACATGCGGGTGGTGTTAACGTGAAGAACCCCTGCTGACACACCTAGCTGAGGCATCTCCTCAGCACCAAACACTACGCCAGGAAACTGTCAAGGCTACCTGCTAGCGCTTCTTGCCCTGCCAGGCGAGTGCAAGATTATGGTTGACAGATACTACCGTGACATTCAGGAGCACTGCGAACTGGCCAGGACCGCAGCGAAGATTTCATGCCTCAGTCCTTTTCCAGAGACAACCCACCAGTGTCGGTCTCTCTCCACTTGCCAGCTCTCGGATGACAATGCATCAGCAACAACCTTGTAGACCGCGTCATGCGTCGTGATGAGGCCCCCGTGATTATGCGGACGCATTTGTACTGCATGGTTCAACGGCTCAAACAGGTTACCCGCGCGACAACGAGCAAGCACTAGGCTACGATCCCAGCTCCTTCTACGTCTCATCGCTGTAGGCAGTGACGCAGCACAAAGCGCCGGCAATCCTTTGCATGAATGCACTCCACCCAAGCCAAAGAGCAGGAAGAGACGGCAAAGCCTGAGAGCCTGTTTCCGTTTCCGTTCCAGAGCACCCGCAAACTCAGAAGGCTTACTGGGTTGCCACGTCTCAGCTGGTCCTAGAAGAATCTAAGACTCGCCATACCTCGTGGCTTCACAGGTCAGTTTTTTTTTCTTGAATAGTCGTCGAAACGATCAGGAGAAAACTCAATTTTTTCACCCTACAAAAATTTTAATTCCTGGATTCCGAGAGATGTTCTCGACTTTTTGGTGATCACTGTTTAACTTCTTTCGTCGTCTTTGCCTGATCTCGGTGGACGCACTTGACGTACCAGAAAACGGTTGCGACCAATATGCGAGATTCACACGAATTTACACAAAACTTATTTTAATTTTAAGGCGTCCTCATAAATTTAGGGCTTCCCGATTGTGTAGTCCCATGACTCAACGACTTCAGTCCTGACGGCTCTTGAAGCATCAAACGCCAGTAACGTTGTTATTGAAAACCCCAGTTCCACGAATTCAGGGGGTCAGGTTGTCAGTCGTGCGGCAGTCCCTCGCTGGTAAAAACCGCTAGTTCCGTTCTGAACCCATTTTACTCCCCTTGTATCCTAACTTCATTGCCGCCGCTCACCTTTTCTCTTCGATTTTACCGATTTTCGGAAGCTCTACATTCCCTCCGGTTACATCGTTTCATCAGTGAGCACAAAATATGGAGGTTGTGTTCGCGGTTACGAGCCGTGAAAGTAGTTCGTTCATTCAATTAACGGGACCTTGTTAAATTCGGAGCTGCGTAAATCGAATAGCAAGGTGTCGTTTCAAAGTTCGCTGTCCGTCCAATTGAACGAGCCCAAAATACTGATCAAAGATTTTTAAAAAAAAGATAAAAAGTCAACGTTTTTACCTTCCGCTATCGAAAAGGTTAGGAAAGTATAATGAACGTGTTTAATTGAGTTTTCTTGACTTTTTTTCACTTTTCAAGCCTGCTGAGTCCTAAAACCCTTATTTCCGCGCTTGGTCCGTTGAATCATCGTTAATTTCTGCGCGATACTCGCCTCGGATCAGCAAGCTCCAACCTCTTTTGGCCAATTGAGCAACGCACCTCCAGTCCTCTGGCGTGAGCTGGCTGACCGTAAGAAGATGGCATGCGACGCATCCTTCTACCATTGTCCTGCAGTGCTGGCGGTTTGGGTTTTCGGCCTTACCAATAGGGCGCAGGTACGCCCATGCTCGTGCACCATGTCCTGTTGGGAACGGGAACATGGGGATTTATACCCCACTCTATCCTTCGCCCATTTTGTGAAATTCGTTTGTCGAATCTGTTAATTCAAAAAGGCACACCTGGTTCAATAATAATATTTAAACATGAAGCTTTCCAGCCCGCTCGTATATAATCGGTAAATCGAAGTGAGAAAAGATTCAAATGACGTCGTGGTATGGAGCTGAGGCCATGAGCCATGTTTTCACCTCAAACAAAAACCTCACATACGCCTGAGATTTAGGGAGTCACCTGGATATACTGCCAATAGAGCATTTTACTTCAAACGCAGTGAATTCGTGATGAAGAGACTATCAGCCCTTCCATACTCACTCCCCTTCACGTCAACCTTGTTCGCCAGTTAAGCGGCGGACTGGTGGAATCTATTACAGCGCTGGATCGAGTAGCACTTCACTAGAGAACTGCTGAAGAACGGATGAGCACTTTGTCGTGCAACAAAACAGAAAGAGCGAAACGAAAAAAAAAATGGCCTAGCGCCGATAGCGGCCGGAATAAAACGGACGAGAGCGATTTGGCGATAGAGACGCCGTTTGTAAACGTGTAGAACGGATAAAGCCATCATTGAAAGCAAACATGCAGTACATTGAAGGGCTTCAAGCCTCGATTACACAAGATGGGTTTACTCGCTACAATCGGGCGGATTTACCTGCTGCCAGTGAACTTGGTGTGGGTCATCTTGGTCGCTGGCTAACGAGCGGATTGTAAACAATGGAAAAAGGCACTTTCCTCTCGACTCGTTCGCTTGTTGGCTTTCTATCTAGCAAACTCGCTGTGTACCTTCCAGTTGTTTTTAACTAGCAATGAGTGTCACAGATATTACACGTTTATCGTGCATCCCTCTCCTCCACCAATCAACCGCCTTCCATCTAATCCACCGGCATTTTGAAAAACAACACCCTTTACGTTGGTTTTACTACAACTCTTTGGTGTTCCAGAGCATTGGATGAACACTGAAAGACGCCACTGGATGTTGTAAATTCCACCTCACTGAAAATGTAGAAAACCACTGCGACTTTGATGTACTACCTTAACATGAAATAATAAACCTGGTCGTAATAATTTGCTGCGTTTTCCCTTCAATATAATATTGGCATTATCAAAATAAACAGGCTCGTAGTCCAATATATTACCTATACACTGTGGGTTTAATAACGCTCATTAGATAATGTACTGCTAATAATTTATTATCCTGCTTTGATCAGTTTCTCACAAAAATATAAGTCAACAGTGTTTGTTCGGCAGGCCAAAATAGCTGGGTCTTTGTTCTAAGAAATATCTGCACTCGCACTTAACGGTACCTTAAGGGTAACTGAACCCTTTTGTTTGTACCTGTGAAGGCCCCACTCCACAGTTATTTCCAATTGACAACGTATTTCTCCCTGTCCTGGACTTTCCCATATATCTTTTTCTACCCCTAAATTTTAGATTCCTCTTCCTAACAGACAGCTCCTTCCAAGTGAGTCATCCTTCAGCTCTTATGATACAGTCGTCTCCCTGTTCTCTCAACAATTTGACTCTCAACTCGCGACACTCCCAACTCTCTCTCTCTCTCTCTCTCTCTCTCTCTCTCTCTCTCTCTCTCTCTCTCTCTCTCTCTCTCTCTCTCTCTCTCTCTCTCTCTCTCTCTCTCTCTCTCTCTCTCTCTCTCTCTCTCTCTCTCTCTCTCTCTCTCTCTCTCTCTCTCTCTGCCTCTCTCCCTTCTCTCAGTATCTCACATCCAGTGTCACATGTATTGATAGCTCCTTGTGCACGGTTATATACTGTGACGTACTTGGGGAAATCTTTTACCAAATTACCCGCGTACACAACATGAGTGAAAGTCGTGTCCGGGCCCAAAAGAAGCGAACAACTTAAATACACTCAATTATACTCACTTGATGAAAATAAATAAAATAATGCCTCTAGGACTCTGCAAATAGGACCCACTTGAATTTAATCAGGAAAAACTCGAAATGAAATGAAATGAACTCCTTTTAGAATGAAACAAATAACCTATGCTCGGATTGTAGTAAATGACGATAAAGGGACAATGAAGAAAATGAAACACCAAGCTCTGATCGCTTACCTTACTTCACACAATATAAGAGGAATTTAAATACTTGATCACTGGCTTAAAAAAGGGGAAGATTCGTTAGCGATGTCGGTAGCCATTATATAACGAAAAAGTGTAATATAAACAGCAGCAAACTGCACAGGTGGCAGCAACAGTGTTGCCACCATCGGCAGTCCGCCGCAAACCATTACAATACTCACACTCATCGCTATCCTGTCAAGTACAATACAGTCCTCACTCACGCTCACCACGTTAAGGTGGTTTTAGAGGAAAACAATTGGTGTTTTGATCACTATAATAACTGCACATATTTTCGAGTCAATTTTGCTCGTATTACTGCTTTGGCGTCCTATGGTTATTTGCAGTCCAAATATGAAATTCGAGCCGATTCGGTGTTTGGCATGAAAATCTCCTTGAATATGACACCACGTTGACGCCGTTCAGATTCGAGGAATAAAACTATAAGTGCTTTGAAAGCAAGGTTTCTCAAAACAGAGTTCTCAGTGAGTCATGGATTCCCTCCCACGAGCGCTGGATCGAACAAGCAAAATTTCTTTCACAAACCCGCGCGGGAGCCGGTTAATTCTCTATTATTCAATTTCGGAACAACGAAGAAAACGTCAATCCATTCAACTCGACCTCCCGCCCGTTCTAAACCACAAACATGCGCTCACCCAACAAACCCTCATTTATAAAGAAATACGTAGGTGGGTCCGCCAATCGATGAATAAATGAAACTTTCAGCTCCAAGAAAATATCGGAGCCTCGACAATTGAAGGCCATGCGTCACCCTTAAACATTCATGTATTCAGATGCTATTCCATTGTTTATCACGAGTGCAGCTCAAATCTAATGGCCGAAGAGACTAGTTTTTCGCGAACTGCTGAATCCTGGTTGGTTAACATATCCGAGGAATGGAGGGAGTAGAGTTTCAATCCCTATCAAAGAAATACAGGAATCTTACAGCGGAAGAAAGAGTCTCACGTAAGCACAGGGCACACCTGTACCGCACTAATGACCAATGTTACGTGCACGTGAACGGCTCCGCTATTCAGTAATAGCAAATATGTAGTGACGTCACATGATGGGCGTGAGAGTGGTGGCTTTCTCTGTTGTCGATGCCCGCTAACCATTAGCGGAGGATCAGCGTACAGGCAGAGTTCCCTCGTGACAACCGAATCGTGCAGAGCAGCAATGGACTCCGCTTGGCAGCATATGGTTGTTGCTAAGTCACACCAATCTAACTAACCTATTTTTGTTTTGGCGTATTATGAAACGTTCCTTACTGTATGACAGCTACGACGTTTTTGGGATACTACATGAGAATCAGATGGTTGTGGACACTTCAATTCTTTCAACATTGTTGTTGCATAATTGAAAAAGAAGTGGGTGGATAAAAAATAGTAGAATATATATAATCTTCTGACTGTAGTCCCAGTGATGGGATCTGCACCGCGGCCAGATGGCCTAGTGTGCCAGTCCTAGTGGCATACAGGTCTATGCCTAGCTCGTTGTTATCCATCCTGGGAGGAGTGGTGCCAAAGACCGAAAGTCGCTCCCTCTCATGTCTCCGGCACTGGGCCAGGACATGGTAGTGGGTTTCTTCATCCGTGCCACACCACCTGCATCGAGTGGTGTCGACTGTACCCATGTGTTTGTTCGTTCTGCAGTGCCCAGTTATGATCCCAACAACCTGCCTTAAGTCCTTCCTCTCCTTCCTCAGAAGGGTGTTTCTTGTCTCACTTGTAGCTCTGAGATAAAGCGTTTGGAGTGTCTTACTGCTGCAGCGTTCCAGATTGTCTGATGCAGTCTTCTGGCATGTTCTCTTAACTAGTGACAGAGAAATCCCGCAATGGGGCGGTGGCCCAATATGTACCGTAGACGAACAACGTCTGGCCAGATGGTCCGCCCTCTCATTTCCAATGATCCCACTATGTCCTGGAATCCAATACACATTAACTCTATTCGCACTTGCTAAGGAGCTAAGCCACATCCTGCACTCTCGCACCACTTTTGACGTCGTGCAGTAGTTCATTAGCGACGCTTGACTATCGGTCAATATATTAATAGTCCCATTGCTATAGCCTTTCTCATGCATTTGGATTGCCCCAGCAATAATAGCATAAGTATCTGTTTGAAAAACTGATGGAGTGGAGCCTAGGGCAAAATACGTCCCACTCCTTCCAGAGCCACTTATCCACAACCCGAATCCTGTCCCTTCTGGGGTTTTCGATCCATCTGTGAAGATGTTGACGCCATTGAATAGTAGAAAGGCTCATCTCCAAGAAACATGGAACAGTTAGTACCATTCCGTAGTGTTGCGCAATGACAATATACGAGTAGGTACATGTGCCTACACATATATTGTAACTGCACAACTGCTTCCTCATCAAAAGGTTAGGGAAGTTCATAAAAGGCATTGATAGTGTCAAATCCAAGTCCTATTGACATGTAAGTCATTTCTAGCCAAACGCTTAGTCATTCATAATTTACAGTGCAACACTAAGTGATTTATAGTGTCAAAGCTACCTGCCGCCACAGTTCCCCTCAATGAAGCCGTGGTTTGAGACTTTGTGATCACTCGCTTGGTCGAAAGTAGCTTTGGTGGCCAGGCTGGTTACACGGACCAGTAATTATGCCTTACTTGATAGCCTGGTTTCTCTCCACACGTTAAACACGTGAAGCTCACATCTGTCAATACCGCCATGATATTTGTTATTCTTTCTATTTTTGTAACAAGCACGTTATTACGTATTTCCAGGGAGAATCGTGTCAGTCTCCAAGAAAAACGTCGGAAGACATCATGCCGAGTCTGTATATATATAATTTGAGTGAAAACACCTGTTTGAGCATGCACATAAATCACTGGAGTGAAAACTAGTTTTTGAAAACCTGGTTTGTTTGTTGGACTGTTTTCATGGTGTGTGTATTATAATCGCAGTTCAACCTACGCAGGAATAACATGCACCAGTAATTAATTTGATAAACGTTGTCCAATCTTCCCCACAAAACCAATCTCTCTGGAAAGAAAATGTTGATTCCCATTGAATGACCAGTCTAGCCCATTTTTACTTACCTTGGCTCGAAAAAGTAAAGAGGAAAGTTATGTAATCGGCTGAAAAAAAAACTTTGAGTTCTTTTCAGATCTTTGCGTTTCAGACCCTCCTGAGTCTAAAAACACTACTTGGCAAATGGTCTGTGTGTCTGTGAACAATTTTTAGAGAGAACCACCGTACCAAATCCACTCAAACTTTATATTTCGCTTGAAAATTATCATCGGAAGCCAAAATGGGGGTATGAGCGAAATCCACCGAGAGTTAATAATAGTTATCAATAGTTAATCATAGTGATCAAAACACCAAATATTTTTTTTCTCAAAAACGGTTCTAACGATTTTGATTAAATTTTTTATATTGGCAGCTCCCAATATGGTAACTATACCCTGAAATTCTCAATAGTGAGAAAATGACGAGAGCAGCAAAATAAATTACCAAAACTTTCGACGAAATCGATTTTAGCAAGGCTTTTAGAGACAACCCCCCGTGCCAAATCCACTCAAACTTGATATCTCGCCCGCAGATTACCATGGGATGGAAGAATGAGGGTATGAACAAAGTCCACCGAAAGTTAACTATAGTCATCATAGTGATCAAAACACCAAATTTTTTTCTCAAAAAACGGCTCAAACGATTTTGAATAAATTTTTTTGTATCGATAGCTCTCAATAAGGCAATCATACCATGAAATTCCCATTCGTGGGAAAATGATGAGAGCAGCACAATTAATTATCAAAATTTTCGACGAAAAGCGATTTAGTGCGGTTTTTCCTTATTAACTCCGCTGAGATGTTAGTACAATGCTTAAAAAAATTGGTATTGAAGTCCAATCCAAAACCTATAGGGTGAGTGTTAAAAAACGCTCATGAGATACATGTGGCTCACTCCAGAAATTCCTGAGTTTCAACTACCGCCGTTTCGCTTACTACGAGTTCTTAAAGTTTTTACCCAATAACTCTGCCAAAGTGATTGCTATTCTTCTTCAAAAAATTCGAGTTTACAGTCTCATTAATTATCTGTGTACCAGTGGCTCAATAATGGTCCTGGAATTGGTACCAGCAGCACAATAAATTCCGGAGTTGTAAGCGCTACCGCGTTCTGCTGCCGTGAAATGTTGTTTGACCAAGTTCAAATGAACTGAATGATAAATGAATTGATTAAGTAGGAAAAGCTATATAAAAATTGAATTGACGTAGAGCTAAGGAAAGTTGGGTGGTGCAACACACCAGATATTTTTTGTTTTTTCTCGACGCCCCCTCGGCTGGGTAATTCTAATAATGGAATACTTGGAATTTCCTGGTCGAATTGAAAATCGCAAAACCAATTTGAAAGTTTGCCGAACTAAAAATTCTTAAAACAAAATATCTGGTGCGTAGCAACACACTTCTTTCCGCCACCCCCGTAAGTTCAAACGCCACCTACATATGCGGGCGCTATATCTTCGTTCAACGCATTTCTACAGAAACATTTATGGAGAACAAAATGTAGGGACTACTTAGCTGAGAGTATTCCGTAGGTTTGATCGAAATCGTTGGAGCCGTTTTTGAGAAAATTGGAATACCGATAAATTAATATTCGACAAATCTCCTTTTCCATGTTAACTTGGCTTATATCTCCGTTCAACATATATATACAGAAATGATTATAAAGAACGAAATGTGGGTATGGGTGACTTAAAGACACTCCATTAAGATTTATCACATTTGGTGAAGAACTTACCCTGTAATTTACGGAAATGTTCGAAAAAACGGTATTTTCGACACATTTTGATTTTTATCTCTGTTCAATGGACCGTCACAGGAACATTTATCAATAAGAATATGTAAGTATCAACTATTTGCAAACATCCTGTGAGTTTGATGAAAATCGCTGAAGCCGTTTTTCCAAAAAGCGTAAAAACCCTATTTTTGCTTCATAGGCCTACATCTCCGTTCACCGTATTTTCATGGAGATATGTATTGAGAAGAAAAGTTAGGTATTGATTAGGAGAAGATAATTTGAAACTTTAATCAAAATCATTATAGCCGTTTTCGAGAAAAACGCGAAAAACCCTAGTTTTTGGTACATTTTCGTCCTTATTTTCCTCCTTACTATCGACTGAAATCGTCCATAACCTTAATTTGGTGTCTACAAAAAATAACAAACAAAACAAAAAAATAACCAGCTCAATCGGATCAGCCGTTCTTCCGCAAATCGAACTACAGACACACACATACACAAACACACACACACACACGGACCATGCGCCGAAATTAGGCTTTTTTGACTCAGTAGCCCTCAAAACGTAAAGATCTGAAGAAAACCCAATTTTTTTTTGACCCGATTACTATACTTTCCTTCCCTTTGGGTAGCGGAAAGTAAAAAGTAGTGCGCCCCACTACACAACTTACCATTTTTCATCGCTCTAGCAATTAATCAAATGTTTTCAGTCAGTAAATATGAATTCTATAAAACCTAGCGCAACTTTCAACACAGAAACTGTTAGCTCCTACGGCTTCTAAATTTATTGACCTGCTTATACTCAAGTTAAAGTAATCAGTACACAGAAGACTGTCGACATGATTTTTGAGAGAAATTTGCTGTTTTGGAATTATCGGGTAAAAACTGCGAGAAACGGTAGCTCGTAAAATTCTCATCGTTTGATTCCAGACTTTCTGGTGTTGCTACTGATTGATACTTTTATGGACACGAACAAGCAGTCACTGCATAGGTAACGTATCGTACTACCAGTCCGATTTGGGAACGCTAGCAAAGTACGAGCGAAGTTTATGGTCTCCGATGTTGTTTAGGTTGGTTCGTGCTTTTATGTTCTTGGAGCCGTTTTGCAGCGACGAAGTATCAAATTTTTTATCATTATGGTAACTATAATTAGTTTGGCTCGAATTTTTTTCGTTTGGCGTATCATAGTGATCTGTACCGCAGGGACAATGTAATTCTGCCCTTCCTTCTCTATCTCTAATACCAACATAGTTCACACACACGCTCACCATTTTCTCAAATTTGTTTTTCGAACTCAGAAGCCTTTGAGAAGTCAAGGTTTGGTGATCGGAAGAGGATTCAATCTTTTACTACGTAGGACTAAGGAATGTAAAAAGGAAGGAGGGAATCATCCAAACCTGAGAGTGGTGAGGGAAGTGAAGAAGTGTAAAAGGGTAAAAGTATGTAAGTGTCTGTAGTTCGATTTGCGGGAGAACAGCTAGACCGATTGAGCTTCTGTATGTACCAAAAACTAGGGTTTTTCTGATTTGTCTCGAAAACGGCTACAACGATTTTTTATTAAACATTCGAATTATCTTGCTTCTAGTCAATACCCACCTACCTCTCCCCCCACCTCACCTTTTTTTCTGAATAAATATAAGTTAAGTTTGGAGTCTGCCAAAAGGACTTTTTAAAAAGAACAAACTTTTATTTACACAAGTTAAAGCAACTACAACTGTACAAGTCAGGGGCTGGAGATAATCTGACGAGTTCTCATCTGCTCGTCCTATTTATAATGTTCGTATGCTGACTCTGTGGGAAAGGGCAGTGGATAACACGATAAGTCTATGCGTAGGCACTTTAGGTGTTTACATCTCTGGTGAGCGAAGCATTAACAGTGATTACGTAGTATTACAAGTACACATAACTTATATGCATAAAAATACGGTGAACGAAGACATAGGCCTGAAAAGCCAAAATAGGCCAAACGGAGTACACTCAACTAACTAGTACGTACATTTTGTTCTCAATAAATGCTCCTGTGGAAGTGCGTTGAACGAATATATAGTTCTTGTATATGTAGCAGGTCGACGAAGTTACGGAGATTGCGGAAATTCGTGCGTTGCTACGCACCCAATATTTTTACAGCAAAACAAATCATATGAATAGGAATAAAACTGTACAAAACATCAGTAGAAGAAAAAAGTTTAAAATTTCTTCAACAAAACGAAAGGAAAAATTAGTATTTTTCAATTTTACAAAAGAAATGATATTGATTAATCAATTAAGAGGGTTCATTAACTGGACGATCACACCCAATTCAGTACACAGCAATTGAAAATGACACATCTCATTGAACTGGAAGCACGGCTGGACAGAGTTCCACAAGTCCACTAGTTTCCAGACCACTTTAAGAAGTTTCCTCGTTTCAAAATATTTAACAAAAACCTTAATTTGTTCTAAATGTAAACCCAACACTCCCGTTTTGTTGTTGTCGTTCAACTTTTGTATTTCAGAATTAGTGTAGGGATCGCACTGCGTTTTTTGTCGTTTATCTGATTTTTTGTTGTTGTTTGAGCTCAAGTTCAAACGACTTGTAACTAACCGTTTCTTCCTGTCTCCTCTCGTAACTTAGTAGGCGTTTTAGTGCCTAGCGATCATATATTCAAAATTTTTGTAGCAATAAATAAAACACACGACACGCTCAAAAGTTAAAAAAGTGAAAATAAAAGCGCCCTCCTGGAAATACGAATTTGCCCCGTTGAACAATGTGCGCCGGGTTATACTTTTAGGGTAATACGGGCAAGACACCGCCGGAGTGAACAACTAATGGAACTAGACTCTGTTCTATCGTTCTATTAAAACGAAAGGTCCGTAGGGAATAAACGATGAGTGGAAACTCAAACCAGAAGCTGTTTACTCAACTGGGTTTAAGTGAACTCGCCAAGTAATGGAATATTTCGAAAGAGATACTTGGGCGCGAGGAAAAGCGTCATTGAGGGTAGCAGGGCGGGGCAGTCTATCATGTCTCCGCATAACTTGAATATAGATCGCGAACCTAGCGAAGTTCTTTTAACCTTTGGCATCGCCAAACCACTTACGACGCCCTCAAGGGCGATAGTAGGAGACACTTTGCAGAACGTCAAAAACATCCTCCTAATGCTCTACATTCGATCAATCGTCTCCATGTGACCGGAAAATTAGAATACTGCAGTATATTTCAAGGTTAACGAGCGGCATCGAAGTACACGATTGTTTAGAACGGTGAGCAGGTCGATAAATCAAAACTATTTCTAATGCATGACGCCGACATTCTAGTGAGTTGACACCACCATACTTTGAAATCTCGATCTACGACGAGAGGGTGATTGTAGGTTTCTAAGACCAGCAACGTCAATGGTAGGTGTGCTTTGGGCATATGCCCGTGGCGTTGGAGAGAGTACCTAGCTTCACAGCCTACACCCCTCTCCTGCCAGCACCAATTATCTCTCTAGGGGGGGGATTGCCAGCGAAACCAGGTGGCTTCACGCCCTAAAGGCTTCACACTGCCGGCCACGGGCTGAAGCACCCGTGGTACCCATTCTATGTGGCTGCACCTTGAGCAGGCTAAAGACCTGAATGGGTGGGAGGCCCCGGTACCAGAATTGCCTAGAGGCGTTCTACTGGCACCTACGCTTTATCTCCACGGAGGTGTGAGGATTGGACTTGCCCCTGCCTTTACGCACCCATCTCATTCTAAACTAACACTACTAACTTACATACACACTGATACAATAAATACTTTGAACTCTTAAATAAATTCACACACCAGCAACGTCAGTACTGAAATAAAAGGTTTGACACACCGTACAACTTGTATCTTGCCACTGTTACTAAGAAGATACGCTATATATACAGACGTCGTATCTTCGTTCCTTCGAAAGAGCCTATGGAGAACAAATAATGGTTATTAATTTGATAAGAATATCCTACAAGATTGATCAAAATCGTCAAGAGCTTTAGTTTTTGTAGTAGAACTTGTTCTTCAGTTTTTGGCAAGTTTTGTCGTTCAACAGTAAACAACAGAACCGTAGTGGGGAACAAAATGGGGATGTAATTCATTGTAAGGCTCTCCATGGGTTAGACCCATCACCCCAATGAGGCGGTTGGGGATACGCGAAATCCTTGAGTGGGGATCTGGTTCGACTAACATCGAGATGGAACCCGTACCAGCCTACGCTGATAAAGCAGTGGCTGGTATGTGTGCACTATCTTGCTCCCTAAGCATCGTTTGTCATCAAGCTCCACCATCATGCCAAAGTGCTGCTGCAGTGGAGTCCAGATCGTGGGAGTTGCTGAGTGGTCTGTTGTAGTAAGGCATCAAGGAAACCAGAACCAACCTAACACATCAAAACGGTGAAGAGACAGGAAGGAAATCAGGGCAGTTGACATTATTCACTGCAAATGAAGGATATATCGTATGTACGCTGGAGGAGATCCTTCACGAGAGCAAGCCGTGCTCAACTATGATTTGGCGAGCCTCTGCTGCTGCTTCTTCCACACTAAAGAAACACAGCGCTTCTTGATGTATCTCTGGAGGTCCCAAAGCCAATCTAATGAGGTGTGGAACATCATTTCCCTAGCAGGAAGAAATAAGTCCACATGATGGATTAGGAAGCAATCTAAGGTTTTATTGACCAGATAGACTTGAAAGAATCATGGGGACGCGTTTTACTGTAGGATGTAATTCGAAGATCACAACCAGATTCGAACCCTTACACGTACAAAGAAGAAGTAACTAGAACAGCATATGAGTTTGAGTATTTAAGCTTCCACAAGGGGGCTCTAAATACGTGAACTGGTTCTATGGAAAAGGTGAGAGGAGTCCAAATAAGTTGTTACAGTTGTGAAACGAGTTTCTCTCGTGAGAACTGGGAGACGGATGAGTTTTGGAAGAGCTGTGTGTTATGGATACGAAATAAATTGAGGGGTGGGAACAGGATACTTTGGGAAATCCAGAAAATGGGTAACCGGTTGTCACTTGGAACTAACTGAAGACTTCCCCGCAGCTACGAACAAAGGGCTAGAGGTGTCAGAAACAGGTGGACTCAATGTTCGGGAAGACCCAAAACAAGGACTTCCCATTAGCAACCTACGATTCCAACTAATTCGGCCTGTGCCGAGGTGCTCTAAAACATACATTTCTCGCTATCTGGTCTCTGGAAAGTTTCAGTCACGAAGAGTAGAAGCGGTAGATGGTAGGGGATAAGCACAGGTGGATGGGGAAAGAGTGAATGGTAGGCTCCTCAGGCCTACTAACGACCACCTTCCCCAGCCGAGGTATGAGATGGGTGCTGAAAGTAGACGGCAGTATGGTGAAGAACTGCACTTGCCGGAATGGAAACGTAAACCACCAGTTTACAAAAGTATGTGAGTGGCCTGACCTATTATATAAAAATGATGGAGTCAGCTTGGCCTTCAAGACGTGTTTCGTCATCCTGAGAGTGGAGGAAGCAGTAAAACAGGATGCCTTGCGGCTTTTCTTACTGGAGGCCTCATGATCGGTCAATGGTCTTCTCACAACTCTGGAAACGTGCAAAGAAATACGCAGGGTAGACTACGTGAACAAACTCAATAAATTGTTTGTGCAATTTAATAACATTGTATAGGAATAATCATAATCCAGATCGTTACACCGGGTGAGTTTCATCGGCCCGACCTATTAACAAGTATGAGGACGTTGATCTGGCCCAGGGGGAAATACCCACTCCTTGCTCGAAAAGACCGAAGAGAAGGTAGCAGACAGTGTTGTGAAACTTTGACCCAGTGTTGACTACACTTTGCCTTCTTTTAACCAACAAAAGCATGTTTTGGCTGATTACAGCTTCTCTAGAGACACCTTTAACCTCGTTCACCCCTTGAATTTTGTCTTAACCTTCACCTTCCTACGTCAGTGAAACACTGTCATGAGCTTGAAGTCAGTCACATTATGCTAAGTGCGCCAGTTCTGTCCTCGATAAATCTTGCTTCATAGCGAATAATTCAAATACAAACATGTTGACATTTTGAATTTCGTTGACCCAACACTCTTATGTTTCGGTGATAATTGAATTGAAACGAATACATGATGCGTTGTGGTGAAATTATTTACTGTTGTTTGATCGACAATAGGGAAATGTGATAATGAACCTGTGAAAAGAAAAGGCTGTTAACGAGTTGAAGTTTGATTGTTGTCAACAAAGACATTATAAACCGAGTCGTAAATTTAGGAACTATCGGGCTTTTTCTGGTTGTTTGACAAACACTTTCAGACCTTCGAGGATCCCGCGACTTCTTCTAATGGTTATTGTGTCGTTGAGTTAAGTTGAGTGGCACGGCCCTCTTCAGAGAAGGAGCTCCATCGTTGACTGCCACATTGGCCCGGGGGAAAAGCTTTCGGTCTTTCCTAGGAGAATTTGGTAGGTTGCCAAACCCACGTCAGGATAATGATCCACGTTCCTTTCGAGCTTCTGAACGGCTAGGAGAGGAGAAAGGATCCATCCTTAGCTGTTTTGCTTCATGAAAAAAAACTGCATCGTAAGGAGACTGAAGTTTTGAGGCGCCCTAGAGAACCAAAGGAAAGGAGTCTGGTTTCACTTGAAGTGCCAAAAAACGTGCACGTGCTATAGTTCAGCGCTTGCGTGACTTTTTCTGTTTTCAAGAACTCAATGATATATCAACTACTATCAATACCTTCCAGGCAACGACGACGAAGAGTTTATTGAGCGGTCGACGAAGTCGGCGATATTAGGCAGACTGTAGAGGAATTGCGTAGGATAGTGTAGATCATGATGCTGTGTTGATGGGGCGATCAACTCCGATACCTGGGGAAGAGGTTCTGAATGTGGAAAGGCCTAGTAGAAAATTGCCAGCTACGAGACTACAAAAGGCATTTCAGCGCCTTGACTGGGGCGTCAAAATATTGCTCTCACGCGAAGCAACGGGTATGAAGGTCAGCCTGCACGGAATCCTGCAGACAAGGCTACTGACTCTCAGGAGGTCAGTCAATGTCCTGGATAACCAGTTCTCGTTGCACACTACCCTCCTAAACCATACAGAGCTTGGGCACCATTCTCACCCCCTGGTCTTGAGCGTTGTCCATTGTTATGTGCAATGGGTATTGCGCGTCTTACAAAAGTTTCTACACCAGCAATAAGGGAGGCAAGGATAGATGTTTCAGGGCCTATGCCGAAGTGTATTTATAGAATAATTACACAAGAATCCAATAAAATCCGTCGATCTTCGTAAGATAAACGTCTCATTCCCGGAATTTTCTGCCTCAACAGTATTTTGAAACTCAGTCTCAGGGGACGGTATAGACGTGTTAACCAATCACTCAAGTTGGGAGCTACAATGAGGACGGTAGAGCACGAAACGCTCTTTATCCTTCATTATTACCGTAATTGCATAGGTCTATTTCCTTATCAAAATGACTAAGAGTGTTATACTAATCAAAAGTAATGGAGGTTGCGGTATGCAGGATAGCAAGAGCCCGATAACTCGCTCAACACCCACAGAAACGAGACCAATTGTGGTCCCGGGGGCAGGTAGACAGTCTCCCGGTAGAGAGCAATTGCCATGTGTTACCACGCTGAGCACCTTGGGCACCTTGGAGGAGCTCTTAATGTGGGTTTCCTAGCTGATCCAACTATTTGGTGGGTGATCAACTGTGACCACGTTTTCTTGTCATAACCTTCTTCGCAAACAATATTGAGCTCGCTTAGAAGCAGTCAACGCCTAAAGGTTTGTTTATACTCCAACAACAGTCGCTCATAGTTAGAGAAACCCACACACACACACACCCTCGTCCTGTCCACTAGTTCCCCTGTCACTTTGCTGAATACTTCCTTCCAGGTTCTCTGGAATATACCTCATGAGTAATTACAGCATATACAAAATGCCTTGAAGTTCCACCTCCAGGGTTTTTAAAGTCCGTGCAGCTAAGTGTTGTCGTTATTCCATCAATTGAGAAGTTAAGGGATTGAACACGTACACGAAAGCCCTGCTTCTTTATTGCAAAGTTGGACACGAAAACGGCTCTTTGAGCTTAAAACGAAAACCCCATGTTCAGACTAACAGTAGGCAAAGGAACAAAAGTTACCCTTAAAGGAGCACATTCTTGCGAGAAGCAGCTCTCGTTCATAGCATTAGTGTACAGAAGAAGGGGGAAAAAAGAGTCCCCCCATCACCACCACCCACACCCCGCCCATTTCCAGCCATTGAGCCTGCGGATCGAACATTCGAATCTCACGCTGCAGCCCAGGGGAGCTGAGAATGGACAGTCGAGCTCATCCATGTCATATTCTCAGTCCTTCGTAAAACCTGCCTCGCCCCTTGACTCCTGGGACTACATTGAACAGTGCCTTTGCTTCATGAAAAGTAGCTCTCTGAATCTTTGCCACGTCTCTATAACTCATTCGTGTCCATCATGCACGGCATGAGTCGGCTTTCAAAACATTATTTCCATGAACTCATGCAAAGTACCAAATATGTACATTTTGCTTTCGTCAAACATGAATGAGATGGCGACTGTAAAACTTGTGTAAGCGCCAGACAAAATTCGGCTCATTTCGTGCTTTCAAGCTCCTGAGCCTTTAGCCGGCAGTTACTTCCGTGTTAAGTTCTTCCTCGCGAACGAACGAAGCTGTATTTCACTCCATTTTCTTACATCTGACGTCTCTCGGCTGTTTCTGTTGAACTTGAAAGCGTCTTCACTTTCTTCTAGACGGTCCAATTAGAACCAAGTATATCTTACACCGTCGACTTCTCTTCCTCTCATCATCAGATCTTGAAGATATCGGCCTCTTCTCCGAGGGGGAGAAAAACTTGGCAGTGTTCCCGTGGAAGAGGCCACTAATTGTAGAGGTTCGGTCCTTAGATGATGAGGAGGATAGGGGAATTGGTTAGAACCACAGTTGAGAGCAAGTGGTTCATTAGACGCTCGCGATTCTGACTTGCGGTCTCCCCAGGTGAAGTGGCTGCTCTCAACTTATCTCTTTTCTTCTGTGTTACAGAAACCTTCAGAAAGGATGTGACTAGGATGGCGATGGCATCTTCTCTCAACCTCCATTTGGACGATCCCCATCTCAAAGGAAACCCAGTAAGTGTGCTGCGTTATTTATTATTCATTCTTGAGCTCCCACGCCAGTCCAATTCTCATTTTGGGTTTCATCCGATTTCGAATCTGCCCAATTTGAAACTCAAAGCCTCGTGCCAACTTTTAAGTTCCTTCGGATATTTCCTTCGCAAAAGCCTTGAAGATTGTTGCTGTGTTCTCGGGGACGTCGGCGTTTCAACCTTCCACCTCATTTGTTCCCTGCTTTCCAATATTTTTTCTGATCGCCGCAAAGCACTCCGGAGCCCCTTCTTTTCCTGGGACAGCTCGCGATAGGATCCTTCCTCCTTTTTTTGAAAGACAAATTCCTGTTCTTTCGTGCGGCGGGGAGTGATTTTTTATCCTCCCAACACTTCGCTCATCCCATTTCGTCCACAACAATCGCATCCTTCAGCTCCATTTAATCCTTATTCTTTCGCATTTGTTTCTTCGCTCCTTCAAACGCAACTTTAACAAACCTGTACTTAGTTTTATCTGTGCGTCCATTTGTATCAACAACTAAATTTTAAGGACAAATACACTTTATTGGTCTCGAATTCGGGGCACACGTTTTGACCTGATAAACCCGCCACAGGCTTCAATAAATAATTTTTGAAGATGGCGTTTTATCACTCTCAAATTTTCGCTCGTTATTACGTCCTTTCCGCTACCCAAAATATCTGGCGCGTAGTAACACACAATTTACTTCAGTCCCCGCAAATTCGACAATCTGCTTTATATGTACAAGACATTCCCACGGAAACGTGCATCCGGAATAAACTGTGGATCCTAGTTACCTGAAATCGTCTCATGAGTTCGATCCAAATCATCATAGCCGTTTTTGTGTATAGCTGATTGTTAAATTCACTGGGATGCTGGAAAGTTGTGTGTCCGTGTGTTTCTGTGTGTCTGTAGTTTTGATGTGGTTCTTTGTTTTTTGTTCGTGATTATTTGTAGACGCGAAAATTATAGAAGATTTCTATTGAAGAGTAAGTGTACCAGAAATTATGGGGTATCGAATTTTTCTCGAAAACGTCTCTAGCGATTTTCATTGAATGTTCAAATTATTACACTCCGCTATCCCAAAAGGAGAGGAAAGTATAGTAATTGTGTCAACAAAAAAAAATCAGGGTTTTCTCCAGATCTTCACGTTTTGAGGCCTACTGAGTCTAAAAAAAACTAATTTCGGCGCGTGTTCCGTGTGTTTGTGTGTCTGTAGTTCGATTTGCGGGAGAACGGCTGATCCGATTGAGCTGGTTATTTTTTTGTTTTGTTTGTTATTTTTTGTAGACACCAAAATAAGGTTATGGGCGATTTCAGTCGATAGTAAGGAGGAAAAGAAGGACGAAAATGTACCAAAAACTAGGGTTTTTCGCATTTCCCTCGAAAACGGCTCTAACGATTTAGATTAAACTCAACTTTTCTTCTCTGTACATATCTCCACCGATGCCGATGAAGCAAAAATAGGTTTTTTACGCTTCTTGGCAAAACTGCTTGAGCGATTTTTACCAAACTCATAGGATGTTTTTAAATAGTCAATACCTACGTATTGTTCAAAATAAATGTTCCTCTGACCGTCCATTGAACAGGGATAAAAATGAAAATGTGTCGAAAATAACGTTTTTCGAACATTTCCGTAAATTCCAGGGTAACTTCTTCACCAAATTCGATCAACCGTTCAGAGTGTCTTTCAGTCACCCATACCCACATTTTGGTCTCCCTAAATGTTTCTGTAGAAATGCGTTGAACGAAAATACAGCGCCCGCCTATGTAGGGTGTTCGAACTTGAAGGGATTGCAGAAAGTTGTGTGCACCGCTCGTCTTTTACTAGGTAATACGAAATTGTTCTTCTCCATAGTTATCTCCTCGAAAATACGGCGAACGGAGATATAGCCCAACAAAGCACATATATTGCTCTCAATAAATGTTCCTTTGGGACTCCACTGAGTAGAGATAAAATATGTCTTGAGAATAGCGTTGTAAAAAAATATTTTTGTAATTTCCCGAGTAATTGCGCCACTCTTACGGAGTGTCTTTAAGCAACCTATACTCACATTTGTTAACCGTGTTGAAAACAAGATTTGTCGAATATTAATTTATCGGTTTTCCAATATTCTCAAAAACGGCTCTAACAATTATCGTCAAACTCACGGGGTACTCTGAACTAACTGGCACCTGCATTTTCTTCTCCACAAATGTACCTGTAGAAATGCATTGAATATGGCGCCCGTATGCGTAGTAGGTCGACGAATTTACGGGGGTTGCGGAAAGTTGTGTGTTGCTACGTACCACGCTGTTTTCGGTACATTTCCGAGCGGAAGTTTGCTTAGTAGCAGTCAATGCTGTTAGGTCTAGCTGCTGTTCCGAAAACCGTTGCTCGCTGTTGTAGGAATTACAGTGGAGCAACGCTGACGTAAAGATCTGAAGTGAACTCAAAGTTATTTTCAGCCGATTCATTTCCGTTCTAATTCATGGAGCCACGGACAGTAACAGTGAGAATTGACTGAAGCTCTCAAATCTCAGCCAATGCGTTCTTAATATGTGCACTCACTTTGATATGAGTAAACATACACGATACGTAACTTTGCGAAAGGTTTATATCTGTTTCCTAAGATTCTGTTTGGAAATACGGATAAAGTTGGAATACACGAACGGGGTCTATTCCCGTATTTTACCTCAAACATAAAAAAATGGAATACCAGCGTATTGCACATGGCACTGCAGGAAGACTCGCTTCAATTATCACTTTTTCACTTTCGGCTTGCTGTGTTTTTCAATATTCGAGAGAGCCCTCGAAGTAAATTCAAGCCAGTAACCAGTTACCGGCCGACGGTGATGCTGTCGCTGTCCAAGCAGAAATACGAGCGTATCAGAAGGGCGTATCCGAGTCGCGGGAACTAAACCCAGCGCCTATTGAAAGGGACGGAAGATGCGCGGAGCCCCCATTTTCCGCCGTGTCATATAAAACCAGTTTACGTTGCCACGAAGGTGCGGAAGAAGATTTGTCCTGTTTTCGACGAACGTCGGGAGCTACGTCGTCGTTACCGTTCATTTTTACTTTCCGCTACCCGAAGAGAAGGAAAGTATAGTAATCGGCCCAAAAAAAAAATTTGGGTTTTCTTCAGATCTTTACGTTTCAGACCCTACTGAGTCTAAAAAACCTAATTTCGGCGCGTGGTCCGTGTGTGTGTGTCTGTAGTTCGATTTGCGGAAGAACGGCTGATCCGATTGAGCTGGTTATTTTTTGTTTTGTTTGTTATTTTTTGTAGACACCAAAATAAGGTTATGGACGATTTCGGCCGATGGGAAGGGAGGGTGGGGGACGAAATTGTACCAAAAACTAGGGTTTTTCGCATTTTTCTCGGAAACGGCTCTAACGATTTTGATTAAACATTCACATTATCTTCTACTAATCAATACCTAACTTTTCTTTTCAGTACATATCTCCATGAAAATACGGTGAACGGAAATATGGGCCCCTGAAGCAAAAATAGGTTTTTTACGCTTTTTGGCAAAACGGCCTCAGTGATTTTCACCAAACTCACAGGATGTTTTCAAATAGCTAATATCTACATATTGGTCTCAGTAATGTTCCTGTGACGGTCCATTGAACAGAGATAAAAATCAAAATGTGTCGAAAATAACGTTTTTTCTAACATTTCCGTAAATTCCAGGGTAACTTTTTCACCAGATGTGATAAATCCTAATGTAGTGTATTTTAGTCTCCCAAACCAACATTTCGTTTCGTATAACTATTTCTGTATATATATGTTGAACGGAGATATAAGCCAAGTTAACACAGAAAAGGAGATTTGTCGAATATTAATTTATCGGTATTCCAATTTTCTCAAAAACGGTTCCAACGACTTCGATCAAACTTTCGGAGTACGTTGAGCTAACCATTCCCTACGTTTTGTTCTCCATAAATGTTCCTGTAAAAATGCGTTGAACGAAGATATAGCGCCCGCCTATGGTGGTGGTAGGTGGTGTTCGAACTTAAAGGGGTGGCGGACAGTTGTGTGTTGCTACGCACCAGATATTTAATAGTTGCACGGAGACATCACACAGCTTCCCTCTCCCAGCACGCGGAAGAATTGTTTTCGATTTCTGAAAAACGTGGACGGCAGTCTGATGGGATGACCTTCGAAATGATTTTATTCAAGTCAAAAACGCGTATCACCTAATTGGAAGTGGTCGTCTGAACTGAATTACTCCGTTCTGTTACCTTTCAGAACTAAACGTACTTCTCCATCAAAGAGAGAGCTTCGATCGTGTCCAACCATGTCGATATACGTGTTGGGCGCACGAGAGGGGGAGTTGAAGATCGAAGTAAAGAAACTCGGTGAGCGTGAGAAGGACTGTATTATGTGAGCAATGAACTGAGTAGAGTTAGAATTGAGTTGGGTTTGTGACACAAGGGTGGTACTCGGAACGCGTGAACTGGCGCGGGAAACTATGTCAGAAGGAGAGTAGTGACTTGCGTGAGAGTTCGTAGGTGAGTGAGTTTTGGTAGAAGGTGTCTCTTGTGGAGAGGAGTCTGAAATTGAGGAGTGGGAAAAAGATGGGATGAAGGAGGAATACGTTGTTCGCGTGACATTAGCGTCTCACGAGCTTGCCCTTCCAAAGATTACTTAATGACATCCGGAAGATGACCTTTGCCTGTTAATTGTTAATAGCTCCGTATTCGCGGAGGCTAACGTGGTATTTCGAAACCACCCAGAAGTAGTAGCTTTGAAAACGCACCCATGTCCGTTTCGGCCCTGTCCAATATTTCCAATTTGTTAAATTTGAAATTGAGTTCATGGTCGCCCATGTGTCAGTATAGAACTGCAAAACTCCTTTCGTTCTTTTCTCTCTCCTTTCCCTTCCTTCCTTAATTTTTTTTTCGTAGTTCAACGCTCACCCAGTCTCTGCGCTCGAGTGGTAAGTTTAGTTTTTTTTTCCTTTATTTTCCAAACATACACTCCACTTTATTTTTTGCATCGATTAGTTTAATTTCGCGTAACCAACGTCGTCAATAGGAATTAACTCAAAAGGTGGAATTTCTATGAGTAACAAAAGAGCTGAGGACGATGGTGTTCGCGAAAATAATGACTTTACCGTTGTAAGTCCCGTTGGAGCAGGTACGGAAATTCCTAGGTCAAAAAACCTGGACTGATTCTGCGCTTCGCGTCGAGTACGTTATCAAAATTTCTGGAGAAAAACGTGCCAATTCCTGTTTTTCAACACAAGTTGCTTTCTGAATGCTACCTTCACAACGGCACACGGAATTGTCACGTCAATAGTCTCACTAAATCGAAGGTGCGATGAGAAACTTATAGTTCAACACACGAGAATGCTGGAAGCAGCATGCAATAAAATATGGGGGAATAACTGGGAGGTTATTATCAACACTGCGATTCTGATTGGCGCCTTAATAATTATCATTATTGAACATTATTGCACCAGATGTGGTAGTTCTTATTAAACGTTCCTCGAATGGTGTTGGGTGCAAGAATGGGGGAGCTGAGGATCGCAATGAAACTGAAACTCGGTGAGCGTGAGGAGGACTGTATTATACGTGCGTACGGAATTGAGTAGAATTGAAATTGAGGTGAGAACAAATGGGCGGCACAAGTGGTAGTACTCGGAACGCGTGAACTGGCGTATGAGAGAGTTAGAAGTTACTGGGGTGTTAGTTGGAAGCAGAATGATTTGGAGATGCTCTGTCGTCGATAGGAAAATGAAATTGGGAGAAAGAAATAAAGAAAGGGGAAAACCTAGAAAAGGGGGCTGGGGGATTCCCGCAGGGGCAGGTATTGAAATGGTTGGAGACAATTAGGCGGTCGGAGACAATGACGCGGGGAAGTCTGAGTTCAACGACTCTGACAACTTCAACGCTTTGTGTCGAACAAATGGCATCTGGTCGAATGTAAGAGGAAAATATATCGTGCGACGCATCACACTTTCCTCAGCTCCACGCACATCCTCGGATTTTCACGACTTTTAGTTCAGCTCATTTGAACATCTCATGTTTACAATGAGAATTGGTAGCGCTTGAAGTTCCGGAATTTATCATGCTGCTGCTACTCGTGCCACCATCGTTTATTGAGTCATCAACGTATAGATAATTGATGGGACTGAATTTATTATTATTTTTTTTTTAAGATTCAGATTTACGTTTCTGGAATTGGCAGGCGAACACTGCGAAAATCAACGTGAATTTGGATTCTGGAACTGTTGAGGATGCTGTTATGGTAATACCATTGTGTGGGTAGCTCACGACTATTGTGCCAATAATAATTAAAAGGGCAACTTTACTTTCCTAAAGACCCAACAAAAAAATTAAAACATACAAATATCTAGGAAGTAAATTCAAAAGAAATTATGAAACTCGAAATTAGGGAAAATGTTATTATGAAGTAAAGTCAAGTTAGGTTGGGGAGAAAAAATCAATTTTCTTCTCAGGGTATAATGGCACAAACAATAATTACAATAAATATCAAAATAAACTGAATCCAAATAATCGTTCGAAAAGGGGAGGAAAATACGGGACTTCGAAGCGTCGGGATCGAAACTCAAAACGCAGATAACAAACGTTCCTTCGTCTCAGGTTATCTTGGTTGGTGGGAAACGAGACTCTGGGACATGGACGACTGATGAGGTGGAGCTGCATGCGGCGGCATTTGAAAGATAGCTCCTCATACGAGACCGCGTAAAACCTTCTACGTTACACTATTCTAATGCACTTCTTGGTACAACATGGCAACCAATAACTTGGAACTGCTCCCAACGTTTCAACACGTGTCTCTTGATCACTACGACAGCTGCATTCGGTTTTGGACTGCTTTTACTAATACCCTTATGTTGATCTGCAGGTGCTGCATATTTAATCTGAGCCGACCAGGTTCCACCCGTTTCCCTCAGTCGGGTTCACCGGTCTGTTTCCTTATTTGATGACTGTTCCTAAACCCTCGACGAGGAAGTTCAGTCATGGAAGTTGCGGTTTCGCCAATGTGCAAGAGGCTGGCCCCTGCAGCATCCACCGAACTCTTACCTGCGAAGGTACGGTAGGTATTGGGTCGTTTGCCAGTCTCCCGGTAGAGAGCTGTTGCCCGTGTGTGATTGCACGGAGGTGACCACTTGAGGAATACCGTACCATATGGGAGGGGTTCTTAATCTGGTTTCCCACCAGATCCAACTATTTACTTGGGTGGCACGTTTCAAAACGACAGTCCAACTATGACCACGTTTCTTTGCCATCACCTTCTTCGCGAACTTTGCAAAATGGTTATAGGCTTGCTTGTAGCAATCAATGCTGCTCAATTCGTCTGCCCTCCCAACGACCATCCACTGTTGTAGAAACTACAGTCGGGCAGCACGTGGATTCTTGTTTCCTCCACACTGGAGGCGCACGATGTACATGGTGGAGAGTCTTTGAGAGAAAAAAAGTGGATCCGCGCATTTAAGTCGCCATGTCCCAAGAGGAACTGGCTCGTACAGGGATCAACCAATTTTCTTCCAAGACGTTCACGGATGTTGGGAAAGAACTCATACGTGTAACGACCCATTGACGAGGACTCCCATCTCGCTTGCCATTTCTCGATGGCTTTAAGTTTTCGTAATGCAGTGAGATCCGCACAAAGTTCAGCCCAAAGCGTGGGGAACCTCCCCCTTTACTCTCCACTTGTCCACCATGGACTCAACAGTCAAGTCAACCGGTCGACTGTTAGGTCGATAGGGAAGTGGCCAACCACGCCTAGATAGATAGCCTTATACATGAAGATAGTGTCATGGTAACACACAATCCAAGTGGCCTTAGTAATTCCACGCAGCGAGGCAAACCTTGCTATGTTAGTGCCTTTAAGGGACTGGAGGTGGTTGAAGCCCACCCTCTCACCTATATCCACCCCTTAATACACGACGGGTTCATGTTCACGTTCACAGTACATGCATACAGATCGTCTTATACGGCTTTCATACTCAGTAGGCCTTCAAGCTCCCCTCGCATTAGCTTAATAACGGGGTTTCTATAAACTACTCTATTGATTTTGATTAATTTTCTAAAATACTTCCTATCACTCAGTACGCAACTTGTTGTCTACATGAAGACCCAGTTAATGGAAGTACAACCTATGAAGCCAGAAAGTTGTTTTTTCTATTCTGGAATAGAATTTCTTTTTTTTCTATTTTGGAATAGAATTCTTCAAACACAGATTGTCTTCAAATAGTTAATACTTAAATATCGTTCCCCGTAAACGTTCCGCTAACGGTCCGTAGAACAGAAAGAAGATTTTCTTACAACCTGCCCTCGTAATGTCGCACTCAGCGATCCCATCAGTCAAAACGTATGGTTGTTATGGGCATCAAATAGTTTTAAAAATTAGCTTAAAACGATTTTTTTTCAGTTTTATTGAAATTGCGTCGTGATTTTAAGTTTTCGTATGTACTTCATAAATGATTATAAGGGTTGAAGAAAGTTGTTTTTTGTTTTTGTTTTTTCATAGCTACACACATGAGTTGTTGTTTCCCGGATTGTGGAATGTTTCCGTTGAAATGCGTTGAACGAAGATACAGCATATATATACTTGTGGAAGGTTGGCGGAAAGTTGTGTGTTGTTACACTAGGTATGTATTTTTGACTCCACTTAAAGGACCAAAGACACCGTTTCCATTCGAACTATATTGATGACATCAGGGTAGTTATCAGAGGTCTGGTTTCTAGACGTTCAGGTTCATTAGCGTGCCGCTATTCTTTGGCGGTTAGGACGGTCGGTGCGACAATTTGGAACGCTCGTTATGTAAGTAACTTGAGAGAAAAATATTCAATTCATTGAAGACACGTAATCTTCATCTCACTTGCGATTTGGTTCAGATTACAGTATAAAGAGCCTGGCTCTTCACGTGAATTGAAATCGTATCGGGGTTTCCTTCTTTCAAATGTCGGCTGCATTCCCTTCGACCAGAAAAGGCGAATTGGCGACGTTCCCGCTTCAGAAAGGCTGATCAACTATTTGAAAGGGAGGAAAAAAAGCATAGTCCGCCGAGCCGATCGGACTGATGTCACCCCCAACTCTCCGTACCCGTCGTTCCTTTTGCTCTCTTTTCCTGTCGAAGATCAAAGATCCCGGGGATGGTTTTACACGCTCCGATAACTCACAGTAGACGTTTCGATCTTGTTCTCTTACATTGCGTTCCATTCGCGTGGAAGTAGATAGTGGTGATGTCAGTAAGGGGGGGGGGGCAGTTAGTGCTTGAGTATACAGTATCTTCATGATGGGCATGTTCCTCTCGTACTGTTGACTATGAACATTTCTTTCGAGCAGTCTTCTGAACTACTGATCATTACTACTAAGTCGCACACTTCTTAAAATTGTTTCATTCGACCCAGCATCTAAAAATACCTATAGAGCGATACCAAACACAACGTATTAGCGATAAAACTGCCAAAATTCAGTTTTTGTAAATTCTTTAATAATTTTTTGCTCGTAACAACGATGGGTTTTGTCCGATCGGATTCCCGAATCGGCGGGCACAACTAAATACTACAAACGGGATTGTTGTGCGAAAGAACGGGTTTGTTTAAAGGCACAAATCAGTCCTGACGGCTGATGGACATTGGAGATTTGGAATCCCGATGTCTAGAAACGTACAGTATCACATTTTTAGGGATCTTGTAAACATTTTTCTTGGCCACACATTATTCAGAGTGAATATATGAAATGTAGATACAAATAAAAACCAAATAGCTTGATATGTGTAACAGAAAACATACGGTACATGAATAGCAAGTCAAGCGGGCGGGTGGTTTTGATGAGACAGGAGGGAGGGAGTGCAAACGACGAAACGTTTACTTCCGCTGTAGTTCCCGCGAGTTCCTTAGTTACTTTTGCTCACTATAGTTACTGTAATTTCACCATACGCAGTTGTACACGTCTGATACTCATTCCATTCGACCCAGCATGTAAAAATACCTGGAAAACAGTACGAAACACGGCGTATTTGCGATAAAACTGCCAAAATTGCGTTTTATCAATTTTTTAACCATTTTTTTGTGCATAACAACCATGTGCTTCGTCCGATCGGATTGCCGAGATGGTAGGCACAAATAGATTTTTTGAATCATGTTAAAGGCACAAAACGGCCCGGACGATGGACGGCGGACAGACATTGCAGATTTGGAATCCCCATGTCTTGAAACGTAAAGTATCAAATTTTGAGGGGGGTTGTAAAAAATTTTTCCTCGCCGAAAACATAGGGTTATTATTCAGAATGAATAATAAACCAAAACGTAGAAAATTAGTACACAGCGGTCCATCATTCTCTGACACAGCTTAATGAAGTTTAACGCCACCGAGACCTGATACATTCGATTCAGCATTGAAACATACTGGTAAACGATACTCAACAAAAAAAAAAGGTTCTTGAAAAGATTGAGAAGCGGACGAAGAATCAAAATTGAACCTAGTAAAGCCATTAAACAAAATTTTAATGAACATTGGAAAAAAAGAAGAAATGTGTAACTGCACTAAACGAACGAACTTAATGAATCAAACAGTTTTTCCACGAGAAAATTAATAGTTAATAGGCTGTGACAAGAAAATCTGCACAATAAAAAAAAGAAGGTCTGACCATGATGTTGAAGTTGACGATAAATTCTTCCTTCCGCTGAACGTAGGAAAACTTCACTTGGTGGTATTCTGGTAGGAGTGGTGCACCAATGTTGGCCGAAATAATTGGGATGCTAATGGGATAAAAACAAATCTTTACGAGGGCTCGTAGGACGCTGCTGACCTGACGATGGCACGAGAGAGAAGAGTCGAGGTACGTGCAGCCTCATGCAACTGACCAGCTTCTACAGGGGTGGTGGACGATGAGTCCGACTCGTGTCCAAAAATCGAGACTGTATTCGATTGTTACAAGTTTCCAACAACAAATCCCTTCATTTCTTCCCTGCTAGGCGTAAAAAGTGACTACAAAGAAAACTCACATTCTCTGAACGCAAGGCAAGTGGCACAACGGCACAAGTCTAACTGACAGGCAGTTGGAAGGAGACGGGAGGCACTACGAGAAGTGAGCCAATCTTGGAAGAAACGATAACTTGCGCAATATTGTTTCGCAAGTTCCTTCAAGTAGTAGGTTTTTTTCTCACTGATTTCCATCTACACGCGGACACCTCTCAGACCTGTCCGATACGACATCGAAAAATACCTAGGAAATGATACAGATGACGAAGAGGGGCGGACATGGCAGATTTAGAATTCCCGTGCTTAGAAACGCAGGGACAAATGTGAATTGCACCGGTTCAACAGACGCTATGTCATCAGCCCTTCACTCATTTTTACATCTCCGTCTTCATAATGACGCCATTTACATTTGTGACGTGAAATCTGCGAGAAGCAGTTTCGGGAGTTTGGGCTACCTTTGAACCGTCCTACCTGCTGAGAACAAACCTGGTCAGAAACGAAGGCCCATGGACGGTTTCTGAAGGAAGGTTATGCCGTGTTCTTCTCTCCCTTTTGTTTTTTCCTGGCACATGTCGAAATTATCTTCTGTTCCCTACTCCCTTCTCGCGTGAAAACGGATTTCCTGGATCGGTTCGAACGAACCCCCCCCCCCTCTTCAAAGTTTGATACTTTACGTTTCAAGACATGGGGATTAGAAATCTGCAAGATCCGTCCGCCTTTCGCCGTCTGGGCCGTTTGGTGACTTTAACGTTGTTTCAAAACAAAAAACCGTTCTTTCGTACAGAAATCCCATCTGGTAGCCAGTTGTAGGCAATCCAATCCGACGAAACCCATGGGTGTTATGGGCAAAAACGGTTTGAAAAATTAACAAAAACGCCATTTTGGCAGTTTTATCGCAAATACGCCGAGTTTGGTATCGTTGGAATGAGTAGAAGACGCGTACAACTGCTTATAGTGAAATTTTAGCAATTATAGTGAGCCAAAGTTTTTTTTTGCCAGAGTTCGCGGGACAATAACTTCAGCGAAAACGATCCTTCTTCCCGATTCATCGTTTGTAGTCCCTCCCTACAGTCTCATCACAACCACCTGCCCGCTCGACTCGCCACGTCGTGCCAATTGCCTAATTAGTTGTAGTATAAATCAGTTGTAGTCAGGTCATGTTTCGTGTAGGTTTACTGGTATTATTTGATGCTGAATCGAATGGGATGGGTCTTGGAGCTATCAGACTCCGTGAAGCTTTTCAAGAGAACTATAAACCATTGTGTTATAATTTGCAGGGGTTTTTTTTATAAGTCGTTTTTCGGAAGCATTATTTTCGACGCATTTTCATTTTTATCCCGATATTTATGCCCATCCTATTCTTTTCAGCAACGAAAAACACCAGTGATATGGAACGTGAGCTGACTACAACGGAACGACGAAAATGATAGGGCTGACTGAGATGACTGATTGGACTGAGACGAGAGAGAGAGTGCGAACAATGAAAATATTACTTTCGCTTTCGCGAGTTTTTTAGGCTCACTAAAATTACTGTTATTTTCCTGTTTTCGATCTATACTCAGTTCTATACACATGAGATCCGTCTTGTTCGACTCAGCGTCGAACAATGCCTAGAAAACAATACCAAACGCGGCGTAATTGCGATAAAAATGTCAAAATTGCGTTTCAGTTGATTTCTTCAACCATCTCGTCCAATCGGATCGCCGAGCAGGCTGACGCAACAAGGTACATACATACCAAACGGAATTTTCGTGCGAAAGAACGGAGTTTCCAGTTCACGTTAAGGGCAAGATATGGCCTGGCCGGCGGGCGGACAATGCAGATTTGGAATCCCAAGGCCTTGAAACGTAAAGCATCAAACTTTGAGGGAGGGTTGTAGTCAAAATTTCTAGACCGAAAACTTGGGTGTATTGTTCGGAAATTTGTTTGAAACGATTGCGATACTTTCCTTGTCCTTTGAGCAGCGTGACACGTGAAATGTGACAAGTAGAACGTCGCGTATACTCAGGCGACTAATGTTAAACCACGAGCGCGTACTCACAAAACGTTTAAAGTTGTGGCCATCCTTGCGACGCTTCCATTTAAACCCGTCTAGCAAACCACTTCTCTCCCGAAATTTCCCCGCATTCAGGAATTTAACGTTCGCTTTGCAGTCTCAATTGATAAATCATGTGCGTATTCATGGCAAATCAAAAAAAAAAGAAAGGGAAGAGGCCAGTGAGAAAAGCGTTAAGCAGAGGTGGCAAAATATATACTAAAAAAAAAACACATGAATCAAACTGAGAGAACAGCTCGAGAACTCAATATTATTACAACGCGTATTTGACGGAGCAATAGACGATTCCGTAGAGCTGGTTCAATGGTACATTTCAAGCTCATTTCTACTTAAGACGGTAGAATCCGCTAGTCGGGGAGCAACTCAAGGGGAACCGCGAACGAGTGAACGCCACGATCCAGACAATGCGATTCATCATCTTATTCGCCTCACTATCGAAAAATACTACGGACGCGATAACAAAGACCTCTGCAAAAGACACGCGTGAAAAGCGATTCCATTTTTGTATGCTGACTGGCCACAATTCAGCATGGCAGGTGAACTGTGTGCTGCAGACACCGATCTAATTTTTTTTTTTTTTTTTTTTTTTTTAATGCATTTATTTAAGAAGACTGCAAAAAAAGAATATAAAAAGAAACACAAATACTTCATAATGCGTTCCCCCCTCGATAAGTAAAAACTTGTGCTGAGGGGAGGAGCCGTTACAACTTTATTGCTATAGATAGGTACCTATATACTGGATTATGTGATAGTTCATTAAAAAAAAAAAATCAGAAAAAAGTTAAAAAGAAGAATCATCTGAGCATTTCCACACGGACGTACTCTTTGATGCGCCGCTTAAACCCAGCTAAATCATTTAGCATCTTTAATTCCTTTGGAAGGCTATTAAACAGCTTTATTCCATTGTACGCAAACAAATTCTGACTTCTAGTTGTGAATCTAAAACGCAACTTCAGTGTAAGGTTACCAGATGACCTCGTCCGCCCATAATTCACATAATTTTTGTTATATATGGATACAATTTGTTTGTAAATGTGGAAGATGTCCAATACCTCAAATGTCCTAAAAACTGCCGAGGAGGGGAATCTCATTTTCTTACGCAGTAAAATTTTGATAATTTTTTTCTGGGTTATATGCAAAGGCTCTAGGTAAGTTCGGTAGGCCGATCCCCACACAAGAATACAATAGGATATCACAGATTGCACTAGGGCATAATAAAACATTTTAAGCGTGCCCATAGACATAAAATTCCGGATTTCTAGGCACAGGGGTATGAGTTTACAAAGTCTGTTGCATATATTGTCAATATGGTACTTCCAGGACAAACATTGGTCCAAAACCACCCCCAAATACGTAGCCTGTGGAATCTGCTTGATACCGGGCAACTACAATCACTTGCACTACAGGTTGACACAATGGCATTTAATATTTCCTAGAACAGGGACAGAGATATTACGTAAGCAAAAAGCAACAAAATTGGATTGCTAAAAATTCAGCTTTAAGCCGACTCCATCCAGCCAATCCTTGACCACAAGCAAGCAAGTAGACGCCGCTTGCAAGGATGCATCCCAATTTTTCGCGAGACCACGACAGCTGTATCATCAGCATAGGTAATTATGTCCCCATCAAGTTGAACGCTAAACAGATTATTCATAAAGCAGATAAATAAAAGGGGTCCAAGAACTGTGCCCTGCGGAATTCCATAGAGAAGGAAGATCCTCACTCAAAATTGCGTTTATTTTCACTTTCTGACATCGCCCACGTAAATAACTTTGTACCCAAACAGCAATGCTATTCCCCATTAATGCGCGTATACTTTCCACTAACTTATTATGAGAAACACAATCGAAAGCTTTCCTCAAATCCAGGAAAACTGCCAATGGTTTATTTCCTTTGTCGAGCTCGCGCCTTTCTCCGTTAGCGCGGCGACAGCGTCCTGAGTGCCCAGACCTGCACGGAAGCCGAACTGTCTCCTATGCAACAAGTTATTCCTTGTCAGGTTTTCAACCAAGTGGTGCTTCACTGCTTTTTCTATAATTTTTGCTACATTAGAGACCAAGGAAATAGGTCTATAATTATCCAGTGTCTGAGGGTCCCCAGCCTTAAAAAGCGGAGTGACGATGGCCATCTTATAGATGTCAGGGAAAACACCAGTAGCAATACTCATGTTTATGAGATGTGCTAATGGCTTGAAATATACGTTTTAATCCTTTTTCAGGACTTCCACTGTAATACCATCGTATCCAGGACTTGAACCCCCACGTAGCGAATCTATGATCCTCTTAACATCCTCCCTCACCAACCCTAGCAAACGCTTCATACTTCGGTACCACACCATTCTCATCACAAAGTATTACACTTGCGGTACGGTCACCCCACCAACATTATCCTCTAATGGAATCTTCTCACCGACAGTGGAAAAGTGCGAATTGAAAGCATTAGCCACGAGTATAGTGTTCTTACTAACTCCCAGTACGTTTTGTTCCTGTACATTACTTAACATTTTAGAGTTTAACCTCCTCCGTCCAGTGGCTTCATTAATAACATTTCAGACTTTCTTACAATCTGATCCAGCTTCTTCTAATTTTTTTCCATAGAAAGAATTCTTACAACATCTAATGATAGAAGTTAACTTATTTCTGTATTTCTTAAAATATTTCTTAAGCTTAATATTAAAAGGCTCCTTACAAAGTCTCTGAGCAATTGATTCCTTTTCACGGATACTTTTCACAATTCACTGGGTAATCCACGGCTTCATCGGACGAAGGCTACGCAAAACCTGCGAGTGGTGTAGCTGTACATTGCTTCAAAAAAGATAAAACATCTGCTCAAAACACTCAGCGCAAGAATTGACAGTGCCGGCCCGGAACACAGGATCCCAGTGTACATTTTTAATTAACTCAATCAACTTAACATAGTCGTAGAAAATCTTGCCTTCGCCACATTCTTCTGATTCCGTAGGTCTGTTTCCAATATCAGCAAAAAATGAAACCAATTAAAGTCGTAAAATGGTCAGTTACATTTGATTCCCAAATAAATGATTTAGCTGTGGTGCGAACATGACAAGTGGGCTTACGCAGCATTATATGATCCAAACATGAAACCTGTTCCCAAACAACCCGTGTTGGTTTTACTAATATAAGGCACAAAACCGTATTCTGCTAGGTGGCCAAATAAATGATTCTCGAAGATCCTGAGGCAGAGGGTAAAATGTCAATATTAAAAATCCCCATGAGCACAGTCAACGCCTGCGGCTTATCTTGCAATATACCCACTAGCTCTTCTAAAAACAAATTAATGTCTTCCGAGGAGATCTATAGATACAGATCACCCTTATCCTATTATTACAGAAAGAAATCGCTCACCAAACAAGTAGCTCCAGACATCAGTATTTCTTTGACCACAGTATTCCTGCAATCTTCATTGAAAAATACCACTACCCCACTGTTCTGATTGATAAAGTTCGTTTGAGCTAAAGGAGCCGTAGCCCGATATATTATGTGCTATATTCTCCGTCGCGCTCCCAAGTTTCGGTTAAACAAATAAAGTCAGGTTTTGTAATCATATTACCTAAATTAACAAACCATCTCATCAAAATTATGCTGTAAGCTTCTGATATTTGAATTTAACAAAATCAAATTGCCTCGGATGTCTGTCAATTCATTATTTAAGTATCCCAAATCCGAACAAATCACTTCATCAATTGACACTAAACTATCAATATTATTGAAAATTTCTTCCATGAGAGATATGTATTTTATCCAAGCCAACCATCAATTGAGTAGAAGAAAAGAAAGATTACATGCGCTCCAAGTCCTGGGGGGACTTGATCGTCGAGACCGGTCCACCGTCAGATTTTCTTACATGGATTACACAATTTTTCAACCACACATACTTCACGCCACTTTCCCGCGCCTTAATCTTCGTACGGCGGAGCAGATCTGCACGGTAGGAGGTCAAATTTTCGTTTACATAGACACGCCTCATTTGGCCAGTCTGAATGGAGATTTCTAGCAGTAAGCCCCCTAGCGCCTTTAGCAGCACGAACCAACTTATCTCGCGCCTCCATCGAATCCATCACAGCCAAAATTTTACGAGGACGACCGTTCCGCGGCGGCCCGACCCTAAACGCTTTGGGTATAACTCCACTCTCCACTTCCAACATCTTTGATACTTGCTTCAAGATTTCTACGCAACTTTCATTCTTTGCCTCCGGCACACCGTGAATTTCAACGTTCGCGTTCCTTGAAATTTGCTCCAAGAAGTCCACTTTCTGCTGTAAGTGCCCAACTGCAGATTTTAATTGCTCATTATCCTTGGACAGTTCTTTGACTGTCCCTTCTTAGCGTCTCCATCTCTTCCACAAATCTGTCAAACTGGTTGCTCATGAAGTTTACGGAGTCTTTGAGTTCACGTGCAAGTCTCCAGCAACTGCGGATAATTTGTTCAGTTTCCGATTTATCGCGCTCAGTACACTCCCGGACTCATCCGCCCGTACCTGCTCCCCAGAGGATCACTTTCAACTTCAGAAACATCTTCAGAGACACATTCCTCCGGGGATTTAGACTTTTCCGACAGACATCACACTTCCACTTGTCCTGACCTCCTTCCTCAATTTTCTGAAATTCTCCACGGTCCTCAAGCGTGTACAGCTAGGGTGGAACGACTCGCGGCATTTCGCACATGTAACAGTCTTTTTAGGCGAGAAAAGATCTCTCGAGCAGGCCGCACAATCCATGCCGACAAACGAAAGAGCACTTTGTACTAAGAAAAAACGAATCTCAGCCCGTAGACAATGCGAACTCCGCGATAAGAAAACACAACAAGAACACCACGCAGGACAGAGATAAAAATAGTGAGAAAAGGGACAGCAGATACGAGAGACGAACGGACGTGCTATCACTTCGACGACCAAAGAACGACTGAATAATAATAGTGCAAGCTGCCACAATAAAATAATAGTGCAAGCTGCCACACCTAAAGAGGTAGACAGCAAAGTGGACATATTTTCCATAGCACTGCAATCTGCTGGGCTCTCTGTGCTTGGGCAACAGAAGCACAGGGCGATCAAAGTCTCATGGTGGACTGACGAACTTAATTCCCTAAAGCAAAGTGTAAATAGAGCTAAAAGGATGTACAAACACACCAGAGCCACACTCCGAACTGCCTTCGTCCAAGAGAAGAAGGCCTTCCACCGTGCCATCAAACGACCCAGACGGCAAGGCTGGCGAAATTTTGTGGAAGCGGAGAACTCTGAGAACCACTGGGGGCAGACATTACACATCCTCCATACGAAAAGCAAACGTCTTAGCTGCGATGCAAAATGAGTCAGGCTGGGCCTGCAGCATTGAAAGTTCACTGGAAACCCTCCTTGAGAAAGCGTTTCCTGACGACCAAGTAGCTCGAGATACTGAAGCCCCGAGAACAGCAAGGGAGCTGATCAGGGACTTCTGAACGAGCCCGACATCCCATTGTGGCCAACAGCCGACCTAGGCAGGGCCCTTGCGACCTTAAAGCAATATGCTAAGGAAGACTGAGCCGACAATCTATAGCGGCCTCCTTAATATATTTAATGACTGCAGGTCAGACACTTCCCCACTCAGTGGAAGCCTGCGCGTGTTGTCACTCTTCAAAAGGGAGGCGACCGCAATCGGTCAGAACCACTCAGCCTTCTTTCCATATTCAGCAAAACATTGGAAATTTCGATGTTGCAGTGCCACGAAGGAGTCTTTGGCCGCAACCCCATACTGACCAGACAGAACTGTTACGATCAAATGCAGGCATGGCTCCATCCTGTGAAAGATTGAGAAGGGCTGCCCACAGGGCTCGGCCCTTGGACCAGCACTCTGGAATGCCTTCTTCGAAGGTCTTCTCAGGAAGCTAATGGAGACTGAGTGCCAGCCTTACGCCTATGTGGATGACTTGACAGTGCTGATCTTTGCAGATTCAGTCCACCAAATCGAAGAGAAAACCCGCCATGTTCTCCATACTGTTACCCAATGGTGTGAGAATGTCAAGATGCAGGTGGGTGAGGTTTAACCCAGCTAATCTTCTTGATAGGAAAATTGATAAATAAACCCTCAATACGCTTTGGCGGCCACAGGCTCCTTCCAGATACAGGCTTCAACCAACACCTCCAGTCCCTTAAAGGCACTAACATAGCAAGGTTTGCCTCACTGCGTGCAATTACTAAGGCCACTTGGGGTGTATGTTACCATGACACTATCCTCATGTATAAGGTCATCTATCTAGGCGTGATTGGCTACTGCCCCATTGTCTGGAGTAGCAAGCTAACAGTCGATCAAAAGAGAGTATTGGCCCAATCCCAGATCTGCGCTCCTGTGGATCACCAAGGCCTACAAGACTGTATCAACAGACGCACTCCAGGTGATCACTGGTCAGTTACCAGTTGACTTGGGGATTGAGAGCATGGTGGACAGTTGGAGAGTGAAACAGGAGCTCCCCCCTTCCCCCACCATGGGCTGAACTTTGTGCGGATCTCACTGCATTATGAAAACTTGTGTCCATCGAGAAATGGCAAGCGAGATGGGAATCCTCGTCAAAGGATTCTTTCTTCTCCAACATCCGTGGACGTCTTGAAAGAAAATGGGTTGAGCCAGACCACTGGACCAGCCAGTTCCTCACGGGACATGGTGACTTCAATGCGCGGCTCCATTTTTTTCTCTGAAAGACTCTCCATTATGCACGTCTTGTGCCTCCAGTGCGGAGGAAACAAGAAACCACGTGCTGCTCCACTGCAGTTTCCACAACAGTGAGCGACGGTTAATGGGAGGGCAACCGAGCTTAGCAGCACTGACGTGATGGCTGAAAAACGTGGTCATAGTTGATCTGTTCTTTTGAAACTTGCCACCGAAGTGAATAGTTAGGTCAGATGGGAAACCGGATTAAGAACTCCTCCAAGACAGTACGGAATTCCTCAGGTGGTCACCTCCGCGTGGTAACGCACGGGCAACAGCTCTCTACCGGGAGACTGGCTAACGACCAAATACCTGCCGTACCTCGGCAAGTCTGGGTTGGTGGATGCTGCAGGGGCCAGCCTCTTGCACATCAGCGAAACCGCATTGGACGGTAGACGAAGATGACAGATTCAGAATCCCCATGCCAAATTTTGAGAGGGTGTTGTCAACAAAGTTTCATGACCGAAAGCATAGGTGTATTGTGCGGAATGAATAATGAACCAATAGGTGGATAAGTGCGTTCGCCCCATAACTCTCAGAGCAGATAAAGGAAAGCATACGTAATAATCATTGTGAATGTCGGAGTCATTCATTGGTTTCGCTTGTTAAATCCATATAATTATTCCGAACAACTTAATAAATTCCGCGGAGGGGTAAAACTGATGTTTGGGTGTGGCAACCTTGGCCGAAACTTGAATGTCTGGCATCGTTGTGGCACAGCTCGTCCACATTTACCGTTTCCTATTTCAGTATTATATGGTTAATTACATCTTCACGTTGTGCCATAGCTCGTTTCCAGCGCCCCTGAACCGTTTCGACTTCGATTTTCATATCAAATGGCGATTCTGTGAATTAGTTCCTTCATGATGCATTAACTACCTATGTGTCTTCCTTCTGTATTACCAGTTAGGCATTTCTTAGGATCCGCAAACATTACTGATTTGAGTCGTGTGAGCGTGATGTCACTTGGACCTTCCTGGATCACTCCCTGATCTATTCTGTGGAACATTATTGAGGTTGAACCTTCAGGTAATCTGCATGAAATTCCGCCGTAGGGATCATCCGATCGTCTTCTCCTGTCAGAATCTCATTGTCGTCAGCCAATGAGGGTCGTCTAATCCCCAGCGTCGATTGCTTCCTTAACATCCGAAATTGCTTCCGTTACTAGCCCCTCTCGGAGAGTATTCCGCCTCCTTCGGAACCCTACCGTTTACGTAAGTTCTGTGGAGCAGACGAACTGCTGGAGAAGTCAACATGCCAATGAAAAGACTCGTACCAAGTGTAGGTTGAATTACATCGTGTAACACACGGTGGGCGTTCAACAACAATACTTGAGCGAGGCATTCCACAACCATCCCAAGTACATTCTTGCTTCTATTCCAATCTATTTTTCATTCAGTTCGCATGAACGTGTAAAACATGATTCAACGTTCAACGTAGAAACTGATAGCGTTTGCAACCAAAATTTATTTTGCTTGCACGTACAACCATCGTATAGGTTGTTCCAGCATAGCGCAACATTGCTCGGCAATGATCCGGGACTGCTCTTCATTCATGGTGACTACAGCACGGTCAATGCCGTTGATTTTAGTTGGCAGATAGATTTGTAGGTCATCATCGTGCACCATATGTTTGGTATGAGGCACAACTAACGACAAAGAGTATAGCAGAGAAGACAGAACCCTGCGGAATGCCTTCTCGAGCGGATAGCTCTCCTGATACTGCTCCTGATCAGGCCCATTGACACGCGGAGAATGCTCCGAAAGGTTTTAAGCGAAACCGATCTAACGTGTTTGAAAACTGCCCTGAGAAGCCAAGAGCACGTCGTGTCTGACGCGGTCAAATGATCTGGAGACGTCCACCATAACTAATAAAAACGTCTGCCTGACGGCCATTACCTTATGCACATCGTCAGACTCTAACCAGTGTTGTATTCGTGTTGTAGTCAACTCGGTAACCCGACTGTCGAGATGTGGTATGCGGCTTGGGCCGTCCATTCGCGTTGCGTTGAGGCGTTAGGCTGTCTGAGCCAGGCAGTGATAGAACCAGCGGACTCTGGTTCGATTCCCGACTAGGCAGCCCCTCCACTAAACCCATGGAAAGGGGGGGTGAGGCAATGGGTACCAGCGATGACTGGGGAACTGTGCAGGCCCTCCGACAGGCTCGTGTAGGGGAGTTGGGAGATGGGCCCATCTTGTAGCTACAGCAACTGCTATTGGTTCCGCAGCTTCGGCCACCTCCCTGTATGTGTGGTGTCTGATTATATTGTGATCCCAGTTAGCTCGCTCATCATGGCAGAAGAACTCGTCGAAATCGGGAGTAGAAGGGCGTGTTTCGATTTAGTATTGACCCCAACTGATTTAGCAATTCTATTGGCTACTTGGCTGTTGTAAACAGGTTGTAAAAATATCTTGGAATTTCTCATAATTTACTTAACTCGATTTCGTACCGATTTGAATTTCTTCCTGTTGTCTTTAGTTTTATAGTGATTGGGTTAAAAGGTGGGGTAAAAGTTAACGCACCTGTTCGGTGGGTCTGCCTTCTCTGGTAGGTGAGATAATGTGGGCGAGCGGTGTCGATGTTAAGACATCATCGTCTGGCTGTTAAATCAGTACTGAGTGTACATCAAAAGCACCAATCTGGTAGAGAAGACGGGCCGCAGGTACTGCATCAAGCAGGTACGTTAACTTTAAGTCCTTAGTTTTATTTTTAAGATATGTGCGCTCTGTCATCAACTTCATTATCTCGTCAGAGACCCATTGCGCATGAGTATTTTTTGTCTTCATCCTTACAAGGGAACAGCGCTTGTTATGAAAGAGTGTGACCATCTCGTTAAAGATCTGACCTTTTTGTCAACGCAAATTCCTCTATACATTCCGATTCCGCGGGTACATGCTGAGCATCAGCCGAGGATTGAGGTTAACGGATTTCTTCTTACTCCTATCGCGATGCTCTTTGGTCACGCAATAATTGAAATCGTGATTCGAAAAGGCAGGAACCAGCCATATTTCTAAATTATGCCTTCGTTGGTGATAATAATGTGGTCGATCAGTGTAGCTGAGTGAGCTGCGTGGCGCGTGGGACGAAGAGGAAGAAAATGTAAGTTATGGGCTTTCAGCAGTTTGAGATATTGTTTAAAGTGCGTAATCGTAACAGGCTAATCTATTTTAAAATCGCCTAGGATAATAAGTTGCCTGCGGACTGCTGATCGTTCATGTGTATGAGGGAGATTGAATGATTGGAATGTTTCATTTATTGATCCGGAAAAATTAGGGCCTTAAGGGTTTCTCACCCATTCTCCCTGTTGACAACGAACAGTTTACATTCTCCTTTTTACACAAAACCGACAGAAGAACTAAAAACTCTCCAGTGTTCACAAAATAATTACCCTGTGAGAATATTCCTTATCATTTTTGGATTCTTCTTAAAAAAAAGGAATATATTAATAAATCAGAAATGTATACCTGATAATAATATTTTTGTCGGTCTTGTACATAAATGTATTTTCTTTTTTTTATTAATTTTTTTCACATCCATTTTTTTTAGATGAACTTTTTTAGATTCATTCCTAAAAGTGTCGCTCCTTCCTTAAAAATATACATATCCTTATATTTATTATAAACGTTGATACCTTGAATCAAAAATGATCGCTCGCATATTGTGGTTCTATGTTTATGCATTTGCATGATTGGCATTTCTCGTGGCCTTACTGTACACATCAAACATCCAAGTAATTTTCTTGAAAAGGTAAATAAGATTGCGAAACTTCGAAAGTCTAGACATCATCGTTGCTATAGCAAGTTTCTTTCTTTCTTTTATTTGTACCCATCCTAGCTTGCTGTAGCCGGGTGTTAGGCGGTCATCCCTTTTGAAACTCAGAGCAAACCTTATCGCCGCATTTTTACTTTCCGCTACCCGAAGGGAAGGAAAGTATAGTAATCGGCCCAGTAAAAAAATTTGGGTTTTCTTCAGATCTTTACGTTTCAGACCCCACTGAGTCTAAAAAACCTAATTTCGGCGCGTGGTCCGTGTGTATGTGTGTGTGTGTGTCTGTAGTTCGATTTGCGGGAGAACGGCTCATCCGATTGAGCTGGTTTCTTTTTTGTTTTGTTCGTTATTTTTCGTAGACACCAAAAACCCAAATTTTTTTTTGGGCCGATTACTATACTTTCCTTCCCTTCGGGTAGTGGAAAGTAAAAATATAGGTCCGTTAGCAGTTGAGATTGGTTTGGGAGGGATTGACCAACGAAGTGTGTTGGGGGGGGGGGGGGGGGTTACGGACTAGTCCTGGCTTGGAGAAATCCGATGCGCGGCCGTAGGTTGTTGAGATTGTCGTCAATCGAGGGCTAACGATAATGAGATTCCGTGTGAGCTCGAATTACCTCAAAGGTAGAATTAAGTGAAGTAATGGTTAACAGTTCAAAACGCTGAAAAAGACATTGAGGGATTAACCTGAAGCTGTTTTTTTGAATAATTATCATTCGGACCGAGTTCAGGCACCTGAGAAAGTGTCGGGTTGATGTTTGCGGTTTGAGAGGGTCTGAAATAAGGCGAGAGCTTGTCGAGAGTCATGAGCGTCGTCTGCCCAGGTCGTTATGCGCTGTTATTCCTCGAATCAAACGCTTCCTCCGGGATTAAGGGTTTAGCGAATGATTAAAGCCGTTTGTAAAAAGGGGTTGGTTTCTACGTACAAGATTAAGGGCGCTCATTAAAAACGCCACCAGTTATAAAGGGGGCTAAGATTGGTAGGATCGTAATTAAAAAGACGGGTTAGCCGCGAGTTACACAGTCCACAATTCACGGGAAAAACGCCGGGGCATTCTCGCCTCTTCAAAGGCCTCTTTTTTTCTCCCCTCGGGCGATCCTCGTCAACCCGTCCGTCTAATCCGTGGAATTTACCGGAATTACGTATCGAACCTGGAAAGCTGAAAACCTTTTTCAGAAGCCAGTTATTTTCTGGCCGCAGTCAGCCAGTTTTTGACCGACGACTCTGGAATGCCGATAACATTTGAGTTGTACACGTGCACCGGCATTTTTACTTTCATCAGGGTCTTCCTTAGTAAGCAGGCCAGTTATGTTATCGGCTGACAATTTTTTCTTTCGGTTCTCTTCAGATCTTTACTTTTTAAGGCCTTCTGGTAGCGACAAACACTATTTGAGAAAATGGTCCTGTGAGTGGTCTATGAACGCGCTTGAAAGAAAACAGCTATACCTCATCGACTCGAGTAATTTACCAAACATTTCGACAGAAATCGATTTTAGCGCAGTTTTTCCACATTTCCTTTGCTCAAATGTTCCTAGAATTTTCACAAAAATTCAGGTAGTAGTTCAATTGAGCACTTACACGTATTGAGTGCTCTCTTAATCGCGTTAACAGAGAAATACTTGCGAGGAAGCATATTTTCGACAAATTAACACAATACAGTAGGCAACATTGTGTTAGATCCGAGTCACTGTAGCCGTTTTTGGAAGTTAAAATATCTGGTGCGACGCATAACACAATTCAGCAATTATCAGCAACCGGAATTAGCAGCACTCTACCAACTAATCAAATCTGTTCTTCATTATATTTATAACAACGTTTCTACATGACAGCGGAAGACCCTTGTAGTTCTGGAATTTATTGGGCTGCTCCTTTTTGTGGCACAACGATTATTGAGCATTCGGTTCACAGGTGATGTTCAGCAGGCCCAAAATGTCCGAACCTGCCCTGACGGGACTCGCTGGCGCTAAGTCACAGTTTCCCCGAGCATCAATCCCCTTTGTTTCTACCTGTTTCTCAGGAGTCCAGTTTGTACCTGTTTATCTTCTCTGGGAGTCCAGTTTCTCAGTTATTTCCGATTGACATTGGATTTCTCCTTCTCCTGGACTTTTACAAATATCCTTTTCCCCTCCCCTCAATTTACGTTCCTCTCCGCAACATACACTCCCTAACAACAGTCGTCTCCAGTTCTCCCAATGATTCATCTCTCAGCTCGTGCCACTCTCTCTCTCTCTTTCCTCTCGCTAGTGTCTCACAACCAGTTCACGAGTATTTAGAGTCCCTTGTTTACGTTTATATTCTCACACTCACACCGATAACGCTATTCTGTCAAGCATAATACAGTCCTCACTCACGCACACCACTTCCATTTATTTCTCTACGTTTTAAGCTCCCCTCTTCGTATACCCAACAGACAATGTTAGAGACTCTATATGCAATTTTTTTGTGAAGCATCACGTTCATCGTTTCATAATAAGTGGGTAAAAACTGTGAGAAATGGCATTGAAATTCCTGAATTTCTAGAGTAGCCCCGGTGTATTTTGTGATCGTTATTAAAAAATCATCGTATAGGTATTTAATTGGGTTACTATCTCAGTTTTGCCGAATATCCTAGTAACATTTGGGCAGAGTTAATTAGGAAAAAACTGAGCTTAAAAACGGTTTTCATGGAAATGTTTGGTAATTTATTGCGCTGCTTTTGTCATTTTCCCACGAATGGGAATTTCATGGTATTGTTGTCTCATTAGGAGCTGTCTATGTAAAAAATTTGATCAAACTTATTGGAGTCATTTTCGAGAAAAAAAATATTTGGTGTTTGGATCACTATGATAACTATAGTTAGTTTTGAGCGGATTTTGCTCATACCCTTATTTTGGGGTCTCGCGGTGACCCGTGCGCTGGATATCTAGTTTCAGATGATTTGATTCAGCCGTTTTTACTCAATCGCGTTCACAGACACACGGAACATTTTTCCAGAAAATGTTTATCGGACTCAGTAGGGTCTAAAATGCTAAGAGCTGAAGCTGAAATTTTTCTCTTCTACTTTGTACAGCTAAGGAAAGTAAAAACCAATTCCCTTAACAGCAGCTTGATAAATTCCTACAACTTTTTACGTAGAACGTTGAGTTTCACGAAGTTCACGAACCGAGTGATAGATTGGGTTCGTGGTAGAAGCCACACACATCGTTGAATGTACTACGGAGCAGCGCACTAGATGTTTTTATCGAAGTATAGCAGTGTTTTATAAATGGTCGAAGAGGTAATCGTTCTTAACCGCTTCACGAATTCAGTTCTACTAAACCTTTATATTAATCTTAGTTCAGTATTGTGAGTAGCTAGTTATAAAGGTTGAATCAAACACCAGGGACCAAGATGGACCTCTCCAGTATTGCACAAAATTTCGAACTTCCTCCGTGCTACTTGCACGTACTCGAGAGTACATGGTGTGAGAGGCTCTTTGGCTCAGTAGCTTTGGAGATTCTTCTTTCAGACAGTGCTGACCGTGGTACCCACAAGCAACTGGTAGCATTGGCTGCCAGACTCCCCGGTGGCAGAATGAAGAACTCGTGCTGGTTCGTTCACTATTTTCTAGAAAGATGGCTCCAGAAGCCGTTTGAACGAGGAGTTGCATTCCCTTGTCAACGACTTGGGGACGGGTACGAAGTCCTCGGATCCTTGTCTCTCAACGAGATCGCCTTGCAGTCATTAAAAACATAAATCATATTCGGTTTGCGACACTCAGCACTCAACCCTGAGGGCAACTGAGCGTGCCATTTCAAAAGGCGAGCTCAACGAGTTGTTACGAGGAAATCAAGTTACAAACACGCAAATTTTATCTTTGATGTTAAGCTGTGATGCCTGAGGCAGTGTTATTGCACGTCACGGATTGAAGCGACTTAATTACGTTAACTGTTGGCCTCCTAAGCATAAACAGTAACGAAGAGAAATTGAGAGAATGAGAGAGACCGACAGGGCAGAGTGATTTGCTGTAAGCTCGATACTCGTTTGACAAACCCCTTCAATTCAATGGTAATTCAGGTGCTATTCACTTCATTCGGTGCCTTCAATCACTCGAAGGAGAACTGGAGTGCCTCCGCCTAACGAATGACTTGAGTTTCCAATCTTTAAGAACCGGTCAGGCGCTAAATGGATTTTGGGTTCGGCGATTGTCCTCATTCGCTAGACCAATCAATAATTCGGTTCAATCAAGCCGTTTGAGCCCCTGTATACACACTGTCAATTCAAGTGGAGTCCCTCGTTCATTTAGGGCATTCACCTGCTGAATGGCGAAGCGTAAATAGGTTAACCTCAGGATGGGGGTTTGAAGACGTAGCTGCGAGTTGTTCAGACCGCGTTTCGTCAACGTTTACCAGAACCGCTAGAAGAAGAATCGAACGCAACACCAAAAAGAAGTTACAGGCTCGCAGTCTTACTGTTGAGCAAACATCCACGGTGAATAACAAAATCAACCTCAAATTATGCAAAAAACACAAATAGCCCAAAATCAGATGGAATGGAATTAGAAAATTGCGAGGAATACCACAAGAAATATCCAGCGCGACACATCACACAACTTTCCTTAGCATCACGCACCTCCAGCTATGTTGAGCTACTAATGACTGATTCAAAACTATAAATATAAATAAATATTCCTGTGGCGGTCCATTGAACAGAGATAAAAATCAAAATGTGTCGCAAATAACGTTTTTTCTAACATTTCCGTAAATTCCAGGGTAACTTTTTTACCAGATGTGATAAATCCTAATGGAGTGTCTTTCAGTCACCCGTACCAACATTTCGTACCCTATAATTATTTCTGTATATACATGTTGAACGGAGATATAAGCCAAGTTAACTCAGAAAAGGAGATTTGTCGAATATTAATTTATCGGTATTCCAATTTTCTCAAAAACGGCTCTAACGATTTCGATCAAACTTATGGAGTACTCTCAGCTAACTAGTCCCTACATTTTGTTCTCCGTAAATGTTCCTGTAAAAATGCGTTGAACGAAGATATAGCGCCCGCCTATGCAGGTGGGTATCACGCACCTCCAGCCATGTTGAGCTAGTAATGACTGATTCAAAACTGTTTGCAGTTAAAGTCTCGGAATTTATTGAGCTGCTGCTACTTATCTCACTACCTTCATTGGGAGACCACAAGGTGATTTTTTTAGGAAGGCCCGTGTTCAGGTTTCTAAAATTATACGGGAAACACTGGGAAAAACGTTAGTAAAAAAAGTTTCAATTCCAGAACCGCCGAGATTTATGATACGAAAACTGCAATGAAGTCGATTTTCTTCAAACACTTGGATAATTTATTGTGCTGCTCATGCTTCGATGATTACTTTTTGTATGGACTGTTCACAATAACCCGACAGTCAATCTTGGGAAAATGACGACCGTAGTACAATAAATTATGAAAAATTATTACAAAACTTTTGCGCGGTTTTTTCTTTACAAATCAGGTACATCAGATCCTGCTAGCGTTTAGGAGAAAATCAGGATGGTATTCGAACGAACTACCTAGGGAAGTTCAATAATGGTAATTACCCAGTCCGGAGAAACCACAAAAATTGCAAACTATTTGTTGGTTGAACGAGAGGGGGAGCTGAGGATCGCAATAAAACTGGTAAGCGTGAGGAGGACTGTATTATACGTGGGTGCGGAATTGAGTTGAATTAAAATTGAGGTGAGTACAAATGTGCGGCAGCGCAGTACTCGGAACGCGTGAACTGGCGTGGGTAACCGTATGAGAGAGTAAGAAGTTACTGGGGTGGTTGTTGGAAGCAGAATGATTTTGGAAGAGCTCTGTCGTCGATAGGAAAATCAAATTGGGTGAAAGAAATAAAGAAAGGGGAAAACCTAGAAAAGGGGGCTGGGGGGCTGAGTAATCATCGAAGCATGAGCAGCACGATAAATTATCCAAGTGTTTGAAGAAAATCGACTTCATTGCAGTTTTCGTATCATAAATCTCGGCGGTTCTGGAATTGAAACTTTTTTTACTAACGTTTTTCCCAGTGTTTCCCGTATAATTTTAGAAACCTGAACACGGGCCTTCCTAAAAAAATCACCTTGTGGTCTCCCAATGAAGGTAGTGAGATAAGTAGCAGTAGCTCAATAAATTCCGAGACTAACTGCAAACAGTTTTGAATCAGTCATTAGTAGCTCAACATGGCTGGAGGTGCGTGATGCTAAGGAAAGTTGTGTGATGTGTCGCGCTGGATATTAATTCCCGCAGGTGAGGGGCAGGTATTGAAATAGTTGGAGACAATTAGGTGGTCGGAGACAATGACACGGGGAAGTCCTAGGTCAAAGACTCTGAGACTCGCTTTGCGTCGAACACTATTCATAATAACGTCGTTTTGTTGAATAATTGTTTCGCTGTGTTTCTCCTATAATTCCACAACTGTGAACAGAAATCTTCTAAGAATAATGGCATTTCCAGTTCAATTAGTCACCTATACGTGAGTTCTTCAATGGAGGTCGTGAAAAAGGAAGCGGCAGGCCAATAAATTCCGTAACTTGAACTTAGTCAAATCAGACTCCTACGGATTTATGATTGGCAGCTATTTGTTTACACCGCATTGTGTCTTTTGATGGGACACCGACGAACTGGAAGGCACACCAGGGCCAAATGTGTCAGCCGACCAAACACAAAGTAACAAATTTGGTCTCTTTCAATGACCACTCAACCCCACGCTAATGAAGTGGGACAGTTGACACGCCAGCCGCTTGGGGCAGATGGAAATCCCCAACCTCTGCCGCGAGCATACCGGGGGCAAACAAAATTGTTATCTTAGACGTTTCGAGCAGTGGTTTCTATCAAATAAGTGAACGAATACATAAATTAACTTATTCCACTCATTTTCACGCCCCGGCAAAAGCTTTACTACAAACAAACAAACAGAAGTCACGTTTTTCTTACTGTTGGCTTTGGAAGTTGCTTATTTGCAGGAAATACCTCATCACCGAGGGAAAACCCCTGAGCGGCGTGAATGATATATTGCATTAGCTGATGTACGTGTCATAGTATAGTATAGGTATAGGTATATGAGTATGGGGGCGGATAGATATAGAAATTAAACGACACGCTCCTAAACATATCTGCTTCTCATTGCCAAATAGCAGCTCTCCTGACCAATGTTGATCAGCCAGAACACCCTTTTTTATATGCAGAGCAAGAAAACTCCGAGGCAGTTTTGAGGTCAAGCGGCAGGTATGTTTCCTAAACACTCGACGAGCGTTATCAGCGAAGTCATGGAAATTGCGGTTTTGCTAATGTGCAAGAAGCTGGCTCCTGCAGCATCCACCAAATTCATACCTGCGGGGGTATGGCAGGTATTTGGTCATTAGCCAGTGTCCCGGTAGAGAGCTCGAGAGATTCTACTGCTGAACTTTTGGTTCGAGTTGTGCCAGCCCCAGGGCTCTAATCCGTCCCCACGTCGTAGACGAGAGAAAGCAACTCCCTGGCCTAACGGGTTCAGGAGCCCACCCTCCAGCACTTAGTGAACCAGACTAGCACGAGTCCTTCCTCAATCTGCCAATGGGCCCCCCTCATCGGGGGATCAGCGGGGCTCTAGCAGCCCGTGCTACCAGTTGCTAAGCGGTCACCCGCCTTCTGGTGTGCCTCGGAGATCTAACATTGCCTGAGGGGAGAGCCTCTCAGGGTGTTAGGCCTCTTACTGCTTCCCCCAGCGGTGCCAACTAGCCTCCGCTCGGTTTTGCCATAGAAGCGACAGGACAGCAATGGAGCTAAGAGGTGTCGAAGGCAGGTGCAATACTGGGGGGGATACAGTCCCTTATCTTATATTGACTAAGCGAGGATGCCCCTCGCAAAGTCCTGGGGCGCTGGGAAGCCAGTCGCTGACACGTAACGAGTCAGGTCCGTCGGGAGCTCATCTCCGAACACCGTCTCCCTCAGACGTGCGCACTGACTTGTCCATCTGGAACATTCAGTGAGCACGTGTTGCGCTGTTTCAGGGGCGATTCCACAGCTACACGTCTCTTCGTCACATTGACCGAATGGGTGGAGCTTTCCCCTGAAATCCCCATGGCGCAACAAGAGTTGAGACACAGAGTATCCAAGGCTAATCCACCTCATTTTCAATCTGTCCTCCACTGACGGGAATAGGGCAAACGTCCATCGGCCAGTTTCAGCCTCTGCCCACCTTTCTTGCCACGCACTTATTAGACAGACCTTTATCGCCCTTCGTCTAGACGAATTCGTGTCCTCTTCATTCAGAGGTAACGTTATTTCCGGGCAGGAAACTCCAAGCTTTATCCTTACCTTCCAATTTTCATCGTCTGGCGGCCTCCAGATCAACCGGGAATACTCCACACGCGACCACAATGCTTGAGGCGGCCACTGTTCGGTATGCCTTTGCAACTTTAATAAGTGCAGCCCGGTGTGCCGAGAGCAGCCTTCCCTTGTCATTCGCATTGGCGAGGCCCCACCAACCTTGATCAGCGTAAAGCAGAATGCCGAGGAACAATCCCTTATAGGCCGTGATGAGGTCTGAAAAAAATTACGTTGAAAAAGCCACGAATACAAGTGAATTGAGGTAGAGCTAAAGGAAGTTGTGTGATGAGGCGCACCTTATATTCTGCCAATCAGCCGATAAAAGATTTCCTAACCGAAAACATAGGCGTTTCAAAATAATGAAAGTTAGTGTTGTTACTCCACAAAAGATAGCGTAGTAATGAATTGATGTCAACAAACGAAGGTTCTAATGAATCTTTTCAAACAACATGTGTTCCAGCTAATCACGGAGATCAACAGTCAATTGGCGCTCTTCAGAGACCTTCTTATACACATTGGGACGTCAAGGGATTCGCCAGAGTTGAGGGAGAAAATACGGAAATTGAGAAGGATGTGTGTGGACGCTTGTAAACACACCGCTCAACACCTGTTGCCTCAAATACGAAGGTTAGTGCCTCTTTAGTTCCCGACTCAACTGTTCAGTTACAAAGCGATTTGATTCATTTGGCAGCATCGATACATCTTGTGAGAAACGTATATTTCATGAAATATTACTCTGCGTTAACATTTATTAATTCTTAAGAGTTATTTTATGAAAATAAACAAAGAAATGTTAAGGAGTGTAGTTTCAAATAAACAACTTATCACTGAAATAACCGGGATTAATTGTTATGTATTGACTTGGTGAGAGGCAAATGACAACCACAAGGTCATTCGGCCCTCCAGGGGTTATGAGAACCACATGGAACTCGCACGCGAGATGTGCGCGGCACAAACCAACTACAGCTTTGTGGGCGTGCAAAAGGCTGTGCAGCAAATCATGGGGCGTTACCCCAAAAATTATTATAAGACCCAATGTCACATATGAGTCGACAAGCCGTCTGGCAGATCACAGGGGCAATGAATACTTGCCCCACTGCTGCAATGGAAGTCCTTTTGAACATCTCATCTCTCTACATACGCATTCAGAGGACCGCATAACTGGGAGGTTTTTGCAGGCAGGTAAAGTTTCCATCAGCCTCCAAGGAACGATTTCCTCTTCGGCATTTTCTAGGCGCAGCTAGGCGATTGGCATGACGCAACTAGTCCAACTGAAAGGTGGTTAGAGTGAGACGGGGGGGTAGAGCGTGAAATGATAGCAGGCTAGAAAGAACCGATAACTTTTGCTGTATTGTCCCATGAGTTACTTCAAGTAGTAGAATTTTTCTATCGACATTTTCTGTGATTTCACTCTTTCCCATCTAGACGCAGTCCTAAACTTCCGATGCCCGTCATATACGACTCAGCAATGAAAAATACCTAGGAAACGGTACCAAACACGACGTAATTTCAATAAAATTGCCGAAATTTCGTTTTCGTTCGAATGAGAGGGTGTCCTAGAGCCTCGAATGACCTGAACAAGTCTTACTGTCGTTTGTTGCTATGGCCACAATGTTATCGTTTATCTCATGACGCCCCGCCGTTTTTCTCCTCAGTAGAAACGGGCGTTTCAAGCGATTTAAACGCTTGTTTCGTCTCTTCCTGCTCTAGGCGCCGAGGTTTTACACAAATCTCATTAACTCCATATTGTTACAACATTCGTCAACTCTGAATGATGAGCCTAGCAGAGGTAGAAACCGTTAGAGGGGCTTTGGAAGAGAGTTAGTGCCTCAATGAAAGGCGAAGCTCTGGTCGTTAGTTGAGACTGACTGGAGCCACGGGGAACGTGCGAAAGAAGAAAAGCCTGTTTAGCGAATGACAATTTAAATCCGAGCGAGGCTCCCTGCCGTCACTCTTTTCACCAGAGCCAACGTAGTCGAGCTTTGAGGTTTGAGGATGTGGTGGTTGTGAAGGGGGGGGGGGGGATATTTTTTGGGTGTTGCCTCTGAGGGAGCTGGAACGAGCAACAAAATGATGTAGAGTTTAGTGGATGACGAGTAAATCCAGCCTTTACAAATGTACTCTTTCGAGCACTTTACACGCCTTTGCTCACTTTACAGCCCCCCCCCCATCCCACGTCTCTACACACTCAAACACGCTCGCCTGTAATCTTTGTGTAATCAGGTTGAATTGCTAGATGCCTTCGGAATTCAACTCGTATATGACGCCGTCAATTTGGGTTGATAATTTTACAAACATTAATGTGAGCACGTGGCGACGTTTAAATGACTTTTATCCATGTATTATCATTTTATTTCAGCGACATGAATTTGAACTGACGATACATATTCTCCCTCGTTTATACACGGATTTATAGTTTAACTTTTATCTCAAAATGCTGAGGATAGCAAACAAAAACCTCTGTGGCTATTACCAGTTCACCAATAAAAAGTTGCAGTTTAGGCCAGAAAAGGCCTTGTACTACCACAAATCTACGAGGCGATATTGAGGATCGCGTACGGCATCCTCAACAACGGGAGTACGCAATTAAGATACTCATTTCGAAAAAGGGTGGCAGGGCGGAAGATGATGCAAATTACCGACCAATCGACTTATAGACGCTAATCTCGCAGTTTTGATTCCGGTCAGGGCTCTCTGGTCTGTTGCTGCTACGTCGCGTTGTGGATGACATTCAAAAAGAACAGAAAAACGCGTGCCTTGGTTTCGTCCTAGAGGCGTTAAGGACCACTTGACTACGCGAACGTTCACAAGAAAATACGAAACGGCTCGGTGGAAACATGATGAAAACCGAAATCGAAATCAAATTTTTTCCAGTTTTTTACTTTCCGCTACCCCAAAAGGAGAGGAAAGTATAGTAATTGTGTCAAAAAAAAAAAAAATCAGGGTTTTCTTCAGATCTTCACGTTTTGAGGCCTACTGAGCCTAAAAAAACTAATTTCGGCGCGTGGTCCGTGTGTGTGTAGTTCGATTTGCAGGAGAACGGCTGATCCGATTGAGCTGGTTCTTTTTTTCTTTTGTTTGTTATTTTTCGTAGACACCAAAATAAGGTTACGGATGATTTCGGCCGATGGGAAGGGGGTATGTGGGACGAAAATGTACCAAAAGCTAGGGGTTTTCGCATTTTTCTCGAAAACGGCTATAATGATGTTGAATAAACTTTCCAGTTATCTTCTACCAATAAATACCTGTCTATGTAGCAAAAATAGGTTTTTACGCTTTTTGGCAAAACGGCTTCAGCGATTTTCACCAAACTCACAGGATGTTTTTAAATAGTTAATACCTACGTATTGTTCTCAATAAATGTTCCTCTGACCGCCCATTGAACAGAGATAAAAATCAAAATGTTTCGAAAGTAACGGTTTTTCGAACATTTCCGTAAATTCCAGGGTAACTGCTTCACCAGATGTGATAAAGCTTATGGTCTTTTAGCATTTGTTCTCCGCAACTATCTCTGTATCCATGTTTTGAACGGAGATATAAGCCAAGTTAACTCAGAAAAGGAGATTTGTCGAATATTAATTTATCGGTATTCCAATTTTCTCAAAAACGGCTCAGACGATTTCGATGAAACTTACGAAAAACTCTCCACTAACTTGTCCCTACATTTTGTTCCCCATAAATGTTCCTGTAGAAATGCGTTGTACGAAGATATAGCGCCCACATATGTAGCTGGTGTTCGAACTTGGGATGGCGGAAAGTTATGCACCGCTCGTTTTTTTGTTTTTTGTTTACAAATCCCATTCAATTGCCAGTAGCGCTCTCAAAGAAATCAGTGGGAAACCCCCAACACACTGCCTAAACGATGAAACTTTGATGATAAGTTTGAGAAAATTACGAAAAAATTCCGTCATAATTCCGGAATTCAAATTAACGTCCTTTCAATGACTACGATTCTTCACAGTGTTGTCAGGTTGATTCCAGAACTGTAAACACGAACGCTCTCTAAAATATCTAGTGCGTAGCAACACACTACTTTCCACAACTCCCGTACATTCAACGGGCGCTATATATTCATACCTACATTTACTTAGGCACTAGTTAGTTGGGAGCACTTTGAGCAGTTTGATCGAATGCAGTGAAGAAATTACTATGGAAGTTATGAGAACATTATTTTCGACGTATTTATTTCTGTTCAATGGACTGTCAGAGGAACATTTATTGAAAACACCATACAGGTATTGATTATTTATAAACGTTCGGGGAGCGTAAAATCGTTATTTAGGCTTTTTACGGCTATTCACCGAATTTTCAAGGAGATATTTATACAGAAAAAAGTTTGGTATCGACTGGTAAAATACAAGTTAAAAGTTAAAGGATCCCCCGAATTATAACGCCCGGAGAAAAAGGTACTCACTTTGGTTGACGTTGAAAATTGATAAAGTAAAATAAAAAGTGTCTTCCAGAAAAAACCCAAAATTATATATACGTTCTCAACTTGGAACACAATAAACAAATAAACGGGAAACACCTTATCCTGTGTCCAACAGACGTTCTGGCGCACTTCATCGTTCAGCCCTCGCAAAGGTGCTCGCTCGTTCGCGTCCGTCCGCCTAATTAGTTGGCATCTTAGGGAGCGGGCCCAAACTCGAGCGGGTGTGTAAGCCAGGCAAAGTTTAATCAAAATCCTTAGAGCCGTTGTCGAGAAAAATGCAAAACTCCCTCAGTTTTTGGTAAATTTTCAATCACCTTCACCTTATTTCAGTCTTAACTCGCTTATTTGTAAGCTGAACGTCTAATTGAGGAGAATGTGCACCCATTATTCCTCAGCCCGTTGCTTAACTTAATTTATTACTTCATATGTCGATGGCAAATACAAACACGCGGATTTCAAAAACTATTTGAAATTAGTTTCGAGGTTTTTAAGACCGTGATCCGTTTCTGTATGTTCTCCACGCGCCACTGGAAGAGGACAATTTGGTTGAATTTGGTTGAAGTTCGTAATCGGCTGAAAAAACTAATTTATTTATCTTCAGATGTTTACGTTTCAGGCTGTGAACGCGATTGAGCAAAAACGGCTGAACCAAACCAGCTCGAAATTCCTTCTAGCCCGCAAGTCACGCCAAAATACAAGTGTTGGGTGCACGTTACATGGGATTGTATTGATTCACTGGCTTTACACAGTTTTGATTGCACGGTCACTTGGTTAGAACTATAGCTCACTGAGTAGAGCGAAACTGAAGAAGGAGAACGTACAGAGCGCCAATCACAACTTGAGCGCAAGTTAAACTACGAGAGAAAAATAAGAGCGGGGGAGCGCGAGGAATTCGTACGTAGAAAAGGACGAGCATGAATGGAAAGTGGCCAAACGTGTTCAGGTAAAGCTGGGAAAAGAGCCACGGATGAAGAGAAGGAAGGTTTGAAGGTTCGAACAACAATAAACAACGGTCCCAACGACTATCTAGAGCTTTCAAGTTAAGTTGCTTTCAGCCTTCAGTTTGGCTCGCTGGATAACAAAGAACAAAGAGCATGAGCTAAATCCGTTCAAAACCAACTATAATTATCATTTTGATCAAATCACCAAATCTTTTTTTTGGTTTATTATTCATTCTGAATAATAACCCCATGTTTTCGATCACGAAAAATTTTTTACAACCCCCACACAAAATTTGATACTGTACGTTCCAAGACATGGGGATTTCAACTCTGCAATGTCCGTCCCCCATCCACTGTCCCCCGTCCACCATCCACTGTCCCCCGTCTGCCGTCCCCCGTCCGCGGCCTCCCTTCCACCGTCCCCCGTCCGCCGTCTGCCGTCCCCCATCCTCCGTCCCCCATCCACCGTCTCCCATCCACTATCCCCTGTCCACCATTCCCCATCCAGGCCGTTTTGTACCTTTAACGTGGTCTAAAAAATTCGTTCTTTCTCACAAAAATCCCATTTGGTATCAAGTTGTGCCCGCTATCTCGGCAGTCCGATCCGACGAAGCCCATGGTTGTTATGGACAAAAAACGGTTAAAAAAAATTTAAAAACACGGTATACTTGCACATACGCCGTGTTTCGTATCATTTTCAAGATATTTTTACATCCTGGGTCGAATGGAATGAGTATCAGACGTGTAAAACTGCATATAGGGAAGTTACAGTAATTATTAGAGTCAACTAATTGCAAGAACTCGCGGGAACTACAGCGCAAGTCAACGTTCCGTCGTTAGCACTCCCTCCCTCACTCCCGTCACATCAACCCCACCCGCCCGCCCACCATGCAACGCCCGCTCCACTCACAAGGTCGTGTCAATTGCCGAGGGTTTGCTGGAAGTCCCCGTTCCCATTTCCCCGACTCGTTTTGCTCGACGGAGCGAAGGAAGGTTAGGGCCACTTCCTCCTCACACCCCTACATCGGATCATAAATGCCTACAGACGTTTACAGGCGCCTGGTGCTGGGGAAATATTTAGTTTCCGCAGTTCCATTGTAGTCAGGTCATGTTTCGTACGGTTTACTAGTATTTTTCGATGCAGAATCGAATAGAATGAATCTCGGAGCAGTAATGCTAGGTCAAGCTGTTCATGAGAATAATAAACCATTGTGTAATAATTTGCAGGGTTTTTTTTTTGCTACACCAACTTTCTTGTATAGCCAACGGCGAGAGCAGCACAAAAAATTACCAAACATTTCGAAGTAAACGGTTTAGCGCAGTTTTATGTCTTATAAAAACCGCTCAAATGTTATCAGAATCTTCCGAAAAACAAAGACGAAGAGTTCTATACGAAGAGTCTTTAATAACGCTTGTAGGATATATATATATATATATAAGTTATATTCTTTATCCCAGAGATTTAGTTTTTAAAAAACTTTATTTAATCTTTGGTGAACAAGTGTAAGATTGTATATTACAGAAAGATGTGCGGGGTAACACGTGGAAAATATCCCAAGTATGGACTGAGCTAATACGGGGTGAAACGGGGGAGTTTGCTAATGACAACCAGCGAAAGCTGAGGATGGTAGACGACTGCACTGAGCTTCTCTCCTGGAGGAGCGAGGTGCAGTTTGATGGAAGTTGGGAGAAGGGATTTCTGCAAATGCAGCCCCTTTTATTATTAAATCTCCCTCTTATTACGCCTACATAACTTATATATAGGTACTACTCCAGAAAGTCCGGAATTTTCATCTGCCGTTCCACTTACCACCCATTTCTGATGGTTTTTACCCAATAACACGGGAAACAGTGATTACTATCCTTCTAGAAAAAATCGAGTAACAGCATCATCAATTCTCTGTCTACAAGCAGGTGTAGTACAATGAATTCCGGAGCTGTAAGTTCTACTGCTTTCTGTCGCCGTGAAGTGGCGTTTTACAAAGTTTAAATGAACGGAGTGACAAATAAATTGAGTTGGTGGAATGAGCCGTAAAAACCAGTGAATTTATGTAGAATGCTAAGAAAAGTTGTGTGACACAGCGCACCTGACATTATTTTATAGGAAATTCCTGATTTCAACACGAAGACTTCTGTAAGTATTTCGTTTAAGCCCGATCAGTTGTGGCTGTTCTTAACGTTCGATCGTCCGTTTCTACCGAAGTGGCTTGGTGGGCGATGTTTACCGAACGAGAGTAAACTTTGCATGCACTTTTGATTGGTTAAAAGCCAACGGAGTTTGAAGCGAATATCATGTAAGCAACCAGAGACGAGAAACCTCCGAACCACCGCCATCTGATTGCGTTAGCGAAAGGCAGTGTGGACTGAGCTCTCCAGATAGCCAAGGGGGTTGGTTGCCGCATGAATTACATTATTCCCAGTTGTTACCTCAACTCACGATTATACATTCATGGACCGGGCATTGAGAGAGGCATCGGAGCCGTTCCGTTACCGTAGTTCGTCTCTTCTTTCAACGTACGTCACGATACGGACTCCATTCATTAGAGAACGCAATTAATTTTCGTCTCCCGGGTTTCGTGGTGGAGCAGACAATAGAAACTTTGAGCGGTAAACCGATACACGAGCCAATTTAATTTGACCGATAGGGTGCACGAATTCATAGTTTAGAGGCTCATTTTCGTGTACTTTACGCTGAAATATGTGGATCGTTCCATCATACAGGCTTTCAGTTTAATCAAAATAATCTAAACTGGAAAAAACAGGACTGGTCGAAGATTCTGGCAAATACCTTCCTTCAAAAGATTGTCAAAATGTCACTACGACGCTTCCTACGCTCACTATCCAGTCCAGTTACAATTCGGAAAAAATTGGTTTTGGTTTACTATTTATTTTGAAAAATACATTTATGTCTCCGTGCAGGAACGTTATTTTACAATACCACCCTCACCTATCCCGCAATTTGACACTACGGTTCATTTCATGGCCAAGGTATGTCCGAAATCCGAGATCGAGAAACACACAGCCAAGAGACGAACGCACACATTCGTCATTAGATCCAGGCCCAAAAATAGACGAGAGAAGCGCGACGAATTAAGGACTACCCGCAAAAGCGATTAAAATGATGGAGCAACGTTGTGGTTCCGAGTAAAGCACGATTTTCGCAATTGAATGGGACAACAACTTGGTAACGAGCGGTTACGTCAAAAAGCGACTGTCAATTCACGCGCGAAGCCGTCACCACAAACACCGCGCAAGAAGTTCGAAGTTCTTGAGTGGTTAACCCACTCATTTAGCGCTGATAATAAGAAGCTCACGCGTCTTCAGCTGATTCATTCGGCCCATCATTTCTCCGTTTTCGTCAAGAGATTTTGATTAAACTCATAACACTACTGGTATCGTTTACACTTGCTCGATTAAAATTCTTTTTTGTTTGGCATAAAATGAATGGAGATTTTTTGGAGACGCGAAATGAGGAGATTTGAGATTTTTTTCTCAAACAAATGGCGGTTTGTATTATATTATACTTGGAAAGTGGCGCCAGCCAGTCAATACATATGTTTATAGTTTGATATGTTGATTGAAAAAAAAACTGAAAATTATTATACAACGGTTTATTATTCTCATGAACAGCTTGACCTAGTATTACTGCTCCGAGACCAATCCCATTCGATTCACCATTGAAAAATACTAGTAAACCATACAAAACATGACCTGACTATAATGGAACTCCGAAAACTAAATATTCCCCTGGCGCCCGTAAGCGCCTGTAGGCAATTGGCACGACGTCGCAAGTCGAGCGGGCGGATCCTTTTGATGAGACGGGAGGGAGGGAGTACTAACGATGAAACGTTTGTTTCCGTTGAAGTTCCCGCGAGTTCTTTCAATTAGTTGAAACTCACTATAATTACTGTAATTTCACTATACACAGTTGCACACGTCTGATACTCATTCCATTCCACCCAGCATGTAAAAATACCTTGAAAACGATACAAAACTTGGCGTATTTGCGAATTATACTGCGTTTTGTTCTGTGTTTACTTTCCGCTACTCGAAGGGAAGGAAAATATAGTAATCGGGTAAAAAAAAGACAAAAAAAGTGGGTTTTTTTCAGATCTTTACGTTTTGAGGCCTACTGAGTCTAAAAACCTAATTTCGGCGCGTGGTCCGTGTGTGTGTGTGTGTCTGTAGTTCGATTTGCGGGAGAACGGCTGATCCGATTGAGCTGGTTCTTTTTTTGTGTTGTTTGTTATTTTTTTTAGACACCAAAGTAAGGTTATGGACGATTTCGGCCGACGGGAAGGGGGGGGACAACAATGTACCAAAAACTAGGGTTTTTCGCTTTTTTCTCAAAAACGGTCCCAAAGATTTTGATTAAACTTTCAAATTATCTTCTACTAATCAATACCTAACTTTTCTTCTCCATACATATCTCCATGAAAATACGGTGAACGGAGATATAGGCCTATGAAGCAAAAATTGTTTTTTTACGCTTTTTGGCAAAACGGCTTCAACGATTATCACCAAACTCACAGAATGTTTTCAAATAGTTAATACCTACATATTGTTCTCAATAAATGATCCTCTGACAGTCCATTGAACAGAGATACAAATCAAAATGTGTCGAAAATAACGTTTTTTCTAACATTTCCGTAAATTCCAGGGTAACTTCTTCACCAAATGTGATAAAGCCTAATAGAGTGCCTTTAAGTCACCCATACCAACATTTCGTTCCCCATAGTTATTTCTGTATATATATATATGTTGAACGGAGATATAAGCAGTTAAATTCCAGAATTTCCGAACTTGCCATAATGGGACTCCCTGACCCTTAGCAGCAAAGCCATTGTTTTCTCAAAGACCTTCGTTCACAGCCCCGTTTTGTTACCTATGGAAATTCCATCTCTTCAGTTTTGACAACGGATTCCCCCTTCGTCTGGACATTCCGAAATATCATTTCCTCCTCTCTTTTCACATACCTATCCATAATAGACACAATCGGCTAAATCTGGGTGAGTCCTTTGATGAAACCCAGGGTTTTAAGCGCGCTGGTAGAAACTACCTTATTGAAGTTTAGCACTTAACACGTTGGCTTTCTTGTTAGGCGTAAAAGCGAGGTTTTGTGTCTGTTCAGCGCAAAACGCCGCAGTAGGGGTTTTTCGACCTTGGAATTCTCGCACTTGCCCTAATGGGACTTCCCGGCCCTTAATGGCAAAGTCATTATTCCTCCAAAGACCTTCATCCTCAACCCCTTTTTCTACACCTATGGAAATTCCATCTCTTCCTTTATTTCCGATTGACGATGGATTCCCCTTCGTCTAAATATTCCAAAGTATCGTTTCCTTCTCTTTTTTCACATTCCTCTCCACAACAGACAGCTGCTCCCAAACTCATTCTCCTACAAAGTCTCACGAAAGTTGGTCGTCACCACCACCAGTTCTACCAGTTCTCCAAACACAGTCATCTAACAGTTTTCGCAATGCAGTAATCTCCAATTCTCCCAGCAGACAGTTGTTTCACCTCTCATCAACATCTAATTCAGATTTCTCCTTCCTTCCCCGTACGACTAGTTTCACGCCTTCAGTGCCCCTCTTGTCGCACTTATATGCTCAAATCATATCCTGAGTCACCTCTTCTTGTACATCTAAATCTCCAAATATTGTGTCGTGCCAAATTACGAGTTCGAGCTCAACTAAAACCCGTCTCCGAGAATCGTTCAAGTCTATCCTGGTCGAACAGGTTTTTAGCGTCATTAAAATTACAAAAATAATCAAATCCCAGAATTCTGTTCAGCGTGATGTGAAAATTCCGCGAGGCCTAGGGAAGTAAGAGCCGGTATCAAACTAAACTGGCAGCAACTATTCGAATCAAACTCAAGGGTCGTTTGATCGGTCCATAAACATCTCCCTGGCGATCCGTCGAACTGAAATAAAAACAGAAACCGTACCAAAAAGTTGTGCTTTATTTTCAACTTTTCAAACTTGTTACAGTACGTTGTCACCTTATCTCTTGTCCGCTGTCAAGGTAAAAGCTCAAAACAAAGCAGCTAGCCCTATTTAGTGTATTTGCGTCTAAAAAGAATCTCGCGGTTTGCATCAAACTCGCAAGGCTGAAACTATTTTGATTCAACTTAAGGAGCACTGTCAGTAAACAGCACCTACATTTTGAACTGCATAAACGATATAACTGTCGTAATTTGTTCCAGTTATTTCATTTAAAATTAGGACTTCTTCGAGGATATTCCCAGTGAGTCACTCAACTGTATTAAATACGGAAGTTTTCGGGTTTTGTCATGCTCATTGGTAGGTCCTGAGAGGACCAGAGCATCGGGCTAATCGCAGTCACACCACTTTCTAACCACGAGAGAGGCCCGCTTTTGAGGTTCCAGCCTAGTATTTAGACGGTTGTTTTCATTCATCAGCGTCAATTTTGGCTGGTTCGTCCCATCTAGCGGTGTATCGTCCAACCTCTAAAAATCACACCCTCGTGTGTAGCAATCCCATCTTTGAATGCGTGTTATTTGTTAAGGTTGGGCAATATTCCACAAGAATGTGCCGGCCGCGTGCTGAATGAAACCAAACGTCTAAATAATGGGTGGAATGAGGATGGGCAACATTTAGAGGTGGAATTGCTACACAGAAGAGTTATTTATTTTGTAAGTTGGACGATATGCTCAAAGATAGGACCAACAAACCCCCTGTCATTTGATTGCAAGTCGCCCAGAGTTCAAATTGACCTTGCCGAGTGAAATCAACCATTGCGACGTCCTCCTTCCATCACAGGTAAGGCCGCCAATGCTCTCCAAGTGTGGCAATTTGGTTGAAGATCACAAATCATCACTACGACGACTGAAACGAAAACAGGAATAATATGAAGGAGGATTTAGTTGTAATGTTAGAATGGAATAATCAGAGATCCTCGACGCATCGAAAATTGATTCAAATTTTGTAAATAATTAAAATCATTGCTCAAAATAACCATCAAAGTCGTGGACAGTCCAAAAGAGAGACACGTATTAGAGCCTGTCTGATCACTGTCCACATAAATTCAGCCTAAAGTCACGCGTGTCCTATGCCTTTTGCTAATGACCTCCAACGACGTGAGGCGCCTTCTCCATTCTCCTCCCATACGTCACCACATTGCCGTCCGGTTTCTGATGGAGATGTGGTTACTTGAACTGGTGTGGTGTTTGCTAAGGGAGAGGGTGAAATTGGGAGGTGGTCAACGTCGGTAGAAGTGATCAATCATGTATGGGTTAACATCAAAGCTGCAAACTGCCCTTCTCAAGTCCACTGTATTATCGCCCTGAGTCGTCGGGGTGCCGTTAATCTTTAAGCTCTTATCGAGTGAATTAAGCTCAGCGCGCAATTCCATCGAGCTTCAGCCTTGGCTCTCTAGGCTTAGGTTAAACTGTTGTTATGGTCGAGGGGACTTCAAAATGCTATTCAAAACAGACGATAGCTTATGGTAAACCCTTTGCGCATTTCATTAAAACTCATCTTTGCGGTCGATGAGAGAATAGCTGCGAAAATGCCATCTTCCGCAGAAGAGTAATTTACAATGTACGTGGCACAACGTTTCAACGTAATTATCGACGAAGAGTCGAACTGTTCGACACGTAAGAACATCTGATGCTATAAACCACACAACTTTTATCAGCACTCAGTGAATTCGGCGATTTTTCACTTTCCGTAAGAAAATTGTTGTAATCGCGTCAAAAAAATCGGGTTTTCTTCAGTTTTTGAGGCCTACTAAACCTCAGAAACCTGAATTCGGCGCGTGGTCCGTGTGTGTGTCTGTAGTTCGATTTGTGAGAGGACGGGCTGGTTCTTTTTTTTGTTTTGTTCGACGGTAAGGGGGAGGGGAACGAAAATGTACCAAAAACTTGGGTTTTTCGCTTTTTTCTCGAAAAAGACTATTACGATTTTCGCCAGACACACAGGATGTTTTCGAATAGTTAAAAACTATATAGTGTTCAAAGTAAACGTTCTTCTGACAGAGGAACATTTATTGAGAACAATATGCAGGTATTAACTATTCGAAAAAATCTTGAAAGTTTAATCAAAATCGTTAGAGCCGTTTTCGAGAAAAATGCGAAAAACTCTAGTTTTGGTACATTTTGGTCCCCCCCCCCTTCCAATTGGCCGAAATCGCTCATAATTTTATTTTGGTGTCTACGAAACATAAAAAATAAAACAAAAAAAGAACCAGCTCAATCGGTTCAGCCGTTCTCCCGCAAATCGAACTACAGACTCACACCTGGGCCACGCGCCGAAATTAGGTTTTTTAGACTCAGTAGACGTCAAAACGACGTAATGATCTGAAGAAAACCCAAATTCCTTCCCCTTTGGGGTAGCGGAAAGTAAAACGAGATTTGCTAACTTGATAGTCTCCCCTTCAATATTACAATTCAAACCCCGACATGTATTTATAGTTAAAACACTGTAGACTTAGGAAGTGCAATGAAACAGCTTTTCTCGTGACAATTCTTCAAAAACAACTTTTTTTCTTAGCTAGCCCAAGTGTACTGCATTAGATATGTACAACGTACCGAATTAACTACAGCGTCGTGCGACGAGGTGAGACTTCTCGAACTAGCTTCTGGAACAGTCTCACCCAAATTGTCAAGGGAAAACTCGTGCGAACTAACTGTTAACGAAGAAACTGTTGAATTCACGTTTTAGGCGAATAGATTTCCCAGAGCTGAGCTTCACTCACGAAATGAAAGAGAGCCGAACAGAAAACCCAATTAATTATCCGAGTTTGCAGGTCCGCTGGCCAATGATGTTTTCCTCCAGTGAAAAGAACTGAGATAACCGGCGCGAGGCCCCCGGTAGCTTTAGCGCGACGATTTTATTGAAAGCAGAAAAACGATAACACAAAAACGACACCCGTCAGCCCATTGATGAGAAACAGCGTTCGTTTTATTGATATAACGAAGCTTCATAAATGCGAACGTCATCGTTTTTGACAAGCTTTAAATAGGGCTACTGTAGTTTAGGCGCCATTGAAATCCGCTGAGGAGGTTTCGAAGGGTTTTCCGTCTCATCCAGGCAGAATTGATTTTCCAATTTGACGTGGATGCGGAAAAGATCCCGTAAGCTCTTGAGACGCACGAATCCCCTGACTTCCAAAATCCCTTGAATAACCTCTTCCTTCCGCTCGATATTCGTCTGATTAGATTCAGCAGCCACCCCCAATTGAAAATCTAGGGTCAGTTAAGACCTTTTATTTACCGAGTAGTGCCACTGAAACCTGCAAGTTGAAGAATTGGTACGATCTCTAATTAAGTAAGCGACGGTCAGGTGATTTGTTAACCTTTCTATCAGTAATAGTCAACTTGCATACAAAATGATTCTTCGGTCACCGAGTAATGCCTCGAACGTCTTCAGTAATTTCAATAAAAGCGTGTGTTTGGGATGAAAAGACAAAATTGTAACAAACATCTGGTGCGTCGCATCACACAACTTTCCTCAGTCTAAAGTATACTGACAAAACCTATTTCAGCCCCGTGAACAGGAACATTATGTTTTTTAACGTTTCTGAAATGTTTACAATATCTACGTATATTAAATTGGCCAACCTGATCCCAAGGCAACAATTTCCTCGACCACTGCGGACAAGACTAAGGGGCTCAATCACTGTTAAGCGGTGGAGAGGAGGTGAGCAAGAAACGGCATTATTCTGTGCTGTGTGCGTGTTAACGTCCATCCGACATTTCAACTCGCCACGCCGTGCCAATTGCCTAGCGTCGCCTCAAAAATGCCAACTTCCGTTGTAGTCAGGCCACGTTTCGTATCATTCGAGGAAACCAGACATCTTATGTTCAAATACGCAGCACCGAATAAGGCACCAAAGGCAGCAGTACGTGGGATAATCAGTGGGAACGAATCAACAGCATCGCGATGTAGAATATTTCTTGGGGCTTAGAAATCGCAGTTAATGAGATTTAGCTCAGCGATCAGTGAAATTACGGGCGTCTTGAAATGATTGGCTTTCGCCTTGACAGGTGAACGCTCTCAACTCCCGATTTTCAGACGAATACACGTGTGAGGGTGAAAACGCAGATTTCGATTATCCGAGCAATTAATCTCCGAGAGAGCTAGTTAGTCGGGTGTGTGGTGGTAGAAGGAGGCAAGGGAGAAGGAAGAGAAGAACGATTAGGAGCCCTGGATTCGTGAGTGGGGCGGCCACCAGACTCCTGGAACGGAGGAGTATTTCATAATTAATTGCTTCCAAGGAGACCTAAATTAGTTTCACGATACCGTCTCCTAATCAGCTTTGAACCATTTGTTGTCCATTGTTAATGAATACGAATATAGCGAAACGTATTCAGGCGATGAGCGCATTCATTAAGCAGCGTGGAGGTTGAGAATTCTGTTGTCACCTGCTTTGGAGGAAACGCCACTACCTCAAAACAAAATAAAACCGGTTCATGAATGTTTTTGCAGTAAAATGCCAACACTGACTCGTCCTGCTTCAGACCTTGTAGTTGTTTTACCTGGTGCGGAGAGATATTTTGGTTCCTATGATGATATCCTTAGGTATGTTAGGTGATAGAGAGGCGGTTTGCGTCGTACCTAACAGACAGGAAGCAGGCAGTGAAGGGTTCGGATGGAGCTAGGTGGAGTGGGCACGCCCCAGTGAACTGTGTTTTACATGATTTACTCGAAATCAAATCCGTTTGTTCGACGCAAAGCGTCGAAGTTGTCAGGGTCCTCGACCTCGGGCTTCCCCGCGTCATTGTCTCCGTCCGCCTAATTGTTTCCAACTGTTTCAATAACGGACCCTAACCTGCGGGAATTCCTAAGCTGTGGGCCCCCAGCCCCCTTTTCTAGGTTTTCCCCTTTCTTCATTTCTTTCTCCCAATTTCATTTTCCTATCGATGACAGAGCTCTTCCAAAATCATTCTGCTTCCAACTTCCACCCCAGTAACTTCTCACTCTCTCTCACGGTTGCCCACGTCAGTTCACGCGTTCCGAGTACTTCCCTTGTGTCGCCCATTTGTACTCCATCTCCTCATGTAATACAGTTCTCCTCACGCTCACCGAGTTTCAGTTTTATTGTGATCCTCAGCTCCCCCATTCTTGCACCCAACACCGTTGTTGTTTCATTGTTGCGTTTGTGTTACTGATTGTTGGGCGCACCAATGAGGGAGCTTGAAACTGAGAAATAAATGAACGTGGTGAGCGTCAGTGAGGAATGTATTACACTTGACAGAATAGCCAGTCGAGTATAAAAACGCGCACAAGGGACTCTCAATACATGTGAAACTGGTTGCGAGATGCCAAGGGGAGGAAGAGGGACAGATAGACAGAGATAGAGTTGAGTTGGAAGAACTGGCATACAACTGAACTGAAGGATGACTGCGTGTTGGGAGAAATAAACGAAAGACAAACGACTTTCATGGGAACTAGGTGAATGAGTTTTTTTTTTTTTTTGTTTACCCGAGGGCGTGTGGGACAAGTCCCTTTGTCACTGCGGCCACATATGGGCCTATTGTGACGGCCCTTTCTTAGTAGAAGGCGTCGTACATACCCGCCCCCCTTAGGAAGCTGAGTATGTCCTTCACCGCAGATTCCGCCATGATTTGGGGTTCAGTGGTCCTCTGACCGAAGTATTCAAAGCGTTTTGCTGCCAAGGCAGGGCACTCACACAGGATATGCTCTGCTGTCTGGTCCTCTTCACCGCAGAGTCTGCATTCCACTGCCTCTGAGATGCCCATCTTGTTGAGGTGATATCTGGGTGGGCAGTGCCCGGTGAGGAAGCTTATCAGTGCTCTCAGATCTTGTCTAGAGAGTGTCAGCATCGTCTTCACCCTTTGACAGGAAGACGTGACAAGCCTTTTTGCCTGTCTTAGTTGTGGCTGGCGATGCCAATGGGCGCCATTTTCCTGTATCTCCCATCGAGCAACCAGATGGTTCAGGTGACTTTTCGTCATACCTACGTGTGGTTCAGGCCTGATGGGTAGGGAGTCTGTACCCCTTTTCGCGAGGCGGTCAGCCTTTTCATTGTCCTCATGCCCCCCCCCCCCCCCTGTGAGCCTGCACCCAAATGAGGGAGAGCCTGTTACAGGCGCCGAGCTGCTTGAGCGCATGGAGGCAGGTGAATGAGTTTGGGAGGAGCTGTCTGTGGTGGGGAGGAATATAAAAATTTAGGGGCGGGAAAAGATAGATGGGAAAGTCCTGGACAGGGGAAATCCATTGTCAATTGGAAATAACTGAAGATGTGGACTTTTTATTGGTAACAAAAGGGCTTGAGGACGAACGTGTTCGAGGATTCAATGACTTTCCATTAGGGCTAGTGCGTACATTTTGGAGGTCAAAAACCCAACCAATTCGGCTTGCCAAACACTGATGACTAAACTGTCGAAATTGATCTGACATTATAACTCAAATTTAGTGGTAATAGACAATCATTCTTTCTCTATTTTATAATTGAAATGGGTTTCCACAGTTTGAAGGCGAAATATAAAGTTGATTGAAGTTTTTACTAAGTGACACAGTACTTTTTATGACATTATATTCTGAGAAAAGTAGTTTTAATTGGCGTTTGTGTTAGTAAATAACTACTGTAGTTACATTGAAGAGGGTTGTTTGCTAGATGTTCCAGGAGAGATGGAAGAGAGAGCCCCACGGCCGTGATCTCCCCCTGGTCGTTAAATAGAGTGAAAAACAGATTTGATTAATACTAGAATCGAAACATTCACTGAATGCACGTGAGGACAAGGAAAGTTGTGCGATGCGTGTGGCAGATATTTTACTCAGCCAATTACATAAGTTTCCTTTGTACTTCGTAGAGCCAAGGAATGTAAAAATGTTGATATGTTGAAGCGTAGGTGCGAGCAGAACGCCTTCTGGCAATTCCCGCACTGGGGACTGCCTCCCATTTAAGCCCTTAGACTGCTCAAGCCGCACCTAACTTGAATGGTTCCTTCGGGCACAGTGCTTCCGGCCGTGAAGCCATGGTATCGCAATCATGAGTGTCGTGTTTCAATAGAAAGCCCTCACGTTTGGTAGCAGTGCTGGTAGGTGAGGGGTAAAGGCCAAACCGGCTAGGAACCCTCTCCAAACGCCAATGGGGTTCTGCCTGCATTGCCAATTGAACGTCTTTTTTTGCTAGGCCCATAGTATTGCACTTATCGAGTTCTATTTGCTTTGTTGTAACTCCACTAACCAGATTTCACTTCAATTATTCTCGTTCATCAAACAATACGGACGCGAAACCCCACTCAAGGAATATTGTCTTCAAAATGTAGCAGCGAGACTGAATTATAGACACCCCCCCCCCCCCATCGTTGCTTTTCACTTCGGTCACATTAAGCGTAATGAGTTGCGGAAGACGGTCATAATCATTCGCTGATCCAACAATAGTAAGCCGCGATTAATGGCTAGGCTCATCAACACCAACGTTGCTTCAGAGAGCGGCGTTGACGTAACAAACGAGAGCCATAACAATGCGATCCATTTAGACCGTGGCCCTTGTAAGATTCCCATTAAGGGGCGACTCACAATCACCCGGGTGAATTCCCTAAAACAACAGTTATCGAATAACTTCAATTCAGTAGTTACTGTGTCGTAAACAAAACGAAACCCCAACGCAGCGATCGCAATCAGATCTGAGATACAATTAACATTCCGTGATATAACTATTGAAAGAAGAAGGATTTTTGATGGGGTGGGGGATCGATGTAGCGAGACCTCGAATAACTAAAGCTCCGAGTTATTTTGAACCTAATGAAACGTTCATTGTTGGAATAATTTCCCTCATTTCACCCTCGGGATCATATCTGCCTTCCTTTCTCCCTCCGAGAGCCTTTTCTTCTCAAGAACAAACTTCGCTCCCATCAAAATAACATTTAGGGTCACTTATCTCCCACCCTATTCATACGTTCCTTGTCCCCCGTAGCTTTTCTGAGGTTGAATGCCACTTAGACCGTTACTCCGCTTTAAATGGAGTTGTTCGCACAAGGACCAGGAAATTCTACTTTATCTGCAACTAAATATTTCCCTAATGTCTTAACGAAGCACGACCCGCTCGCTGACATTTATACGCTCCACAACGTGCTGCGACGCATCACGCAACTTATCTCAACCCAACGTGTGTGTGTGTGTTCAGTCTAGTCAAATTTAAGATGGCATGGGGATTCCCGTTCTTCAGAATTTGGACTCTAACAAGGTAATATTTGTTCATTGGTTGTTATGGATGAAAATGATTTAAACAATTGGCCAAAAACAAAATTAGGCAGTTTTATTGCGTTCACGTCGTGTTTTTTATCGTTTCCTAGGTACTATTTGTTTTTTTAAATTTATTTATTTAGAGACCAATACATGTTAATGTATTATACCTCATCGATACGCGTACCGCTGGCATTAAAAGTAATGTGGTTGCTCTTCGCCCATGGTAGGAGCTGGGTGGATGGCTGAGTGCGAATATTTTCAAGTCGATAAAGTCGAGGATGTGGCGCAGTTACCTGGAGGTTTGAATCCTTCATTACCTGCCGAATTTCTGTGTTGGATGTTGTGGGAAACAAATCTGTTAAAAGGCTTTTTGGAGGGTTTCAGAAGGTGTTGTCAGGCTGAAGTCGTGGTTAATGGTGTCGTTTCGGACGAAGGGCGGGGCATGAATGATGTTGCGTTGCAACGCGCTATTTTGGTATTGTTCTATATGGCGGAAGACGGTTTTAGAACGTGTGCCGTATATCGGTAGGGCGTATATCCAGAGTGGACGGATGAATACCTTGTAAATGAGCATTTTATTACGTAGTGAGATGTGGGGATTTTCCAAAAAGTACTTCAACTGTGACGTTGTAGTTTGAAGGCGTTCTTTAGGTCGGCAATGTGACCTCGAAACGTCAGGCGTTTATCCAATGTCACTCCGAGGTACATATGAGAGTTTGAGTTTGGAATCTGAATCCCATTAAAGAAGAGAGCGACGGTCATGTGCTTCTTCTTGTAGGTCAAGGTGGCAGCGCGTGGCTTTGTTGGGTTGAGTTTAAGTTTCCAGAGATTACACCACCGGGAGCTGATCGAAGAACGTCTGCAATCGTTGTCCCACTACGTCAGATTGCGAATCCCAAACAGCGTAGACGAGGTCGTCTGCAAAGAGACCCGATAAGTCTGGACTGCCAGGTAGAGGTATATCAAGGCAGTAGAATGGTCCCCACACGCTCCCCTGAAGAACTGCATTGATTGGTCTGTGAGAGGACAGTAAACTCTGGACATTTACCTGAAACGTCCTTTCGCGATGGGGTCCCAGCTTTGAAAAGAGGCCACGATAGAAATACCCATTCGGTGATTAGAGTCGTCGACACAACCTCTTTAGGATTCACTAACCTCAGTCAAGAGTGCGTCGCTTGTCTCGGGAGCACGGACGTTTTGAACTCGCCAAACAACGCCGCAACACATGTTACACAACGTGGAGACTTAACGAGCAAAGCTTACTAAATTGGAGCCTAATATAAAATCTCTTTGTAGCAAGCATCAAGCGCAAGGATCACGCTAATTCAATTCAAAATCAGATTTAAATTTATTTCATTTTTTAATTTTCTTTTTCTTTATATGTTTCAAAATTTTACTTCCTATATTTTGCTATTATTTTATAATGATTTCTAACAAAAATGTATCATTTATGGTTCTTGAGTAACAAATAAATTTATTTTAAATTATGAGTGGGCGGCAAAAAACGTTTAGAAATGTTAAAAGTGGGACATGGCGCAAAAAAGGTTACAAAACACTGTTCTAGATGGACAACAGTGTCATGATAGTAAATATAATGAAGAATTCTAGTATTTGAAGTAACTCGCGAGACGATGTACGAAATTTATCACTCCTACCTGGCATTTCCTGCAATGCCTTCCATCTCACTCCAACCACCCATCACCTCGACTCGTCGCGTCGTGCCAATTGGCCATATATGGTCTAAAAAGTCCTTACAAGTTTGAAGGTTTGGTTATGTCCGCCTACTCGACAATCCCATGGTTGATAAGAGCAAAAAATCGTTAAAAAAAAATTATCCGTAATCAGCCGAGCGAATGGTTTCTGCTGTCATTGCATTTACGTCGTCCTTGGTATCGTTTCCTGTTTTTTTTTTTTGGTTTTTGGTTTATTATTCATTCTGAATAATAACCCTATGTTTTCGGTCACGAAAAATTTTTTACAACCCTCCCTCAAAATTTGATACTTTACGTTTCAAGACATGGAGATTCCAAATTTGCAATGTCCGTCCGCCGTCCCCCGTCCGCCGTCCCCCGTCCGCCGTCCGGGCCGTTTTGTGCCTTTAACGTGGTCTAAAAAATTCGTTCTTTCGCCCAAAAATCCGATTTGGTATCTAGTTGTGCCCGCCATCTCGGCAATCCGATCGGACGAAGCCCGTGGTTGTAATGGGCAAAAAACGGTTAAAAAAACTAACGAAACGCAGTACAACGCGGGAGCTTCAAGCATTTCGTCGTTTGAATTCCTCCCGCCCCGCCCGTCTCTTTAAAAAACCAACCGCTCTCGAGGCGGCTCGCTTCTCTCGAGGCGGCTCGCTTCCCTCCCAACGACTCCGCCTCCCGCTCTCCACTCAACTCCCCTTTCGCCTTTCGCTTCGAGCGCCCCCGTTCCAATTTCCCCGACGTTTTGGTTTTAATACGATTCAATTTTTTTAGATTCTTTCGTTTCATTCTCATTTTGGGGTTTTTCACAGATTTTTGGTTAAATTTTGATATTAGTATTTAGCGTGCATGTTTTCATATTAAAATTCAGTTTTTTCTATTTTCTAGATACTTGCGGTTTTTTTTGTTTATTTTAATATTACGATTCAGTTCTTTTCGACCTTTTTTTGGGTTTCATTATGATATTTTTCGATGCTGAATCGAACAGGATGGGTCTCGGAGCATTAATGCTAGGTCAAGCTGATTATCCGAATAATAAACCGTTGTGTAATAATTTGCAGGGTTTTTTTTTCATGCCGAGTTGTATATGACGGGTCTCAGAAGTGTAGAACTGCGTCTAGATGACTAACAGTGAAATCACAGTAAATATAGGAAAATTCTACTTCTTGAAGGAACTCGTGGCAAAGATTATCGGTTCTCCCTGGCCTGCTCTCCGTTCCCATATTGCCTCCCACCACGCTCCAACCACCCGTCAGATAGTGTTCCAAAAATGAAGAGTTTTGCAACGTAGGGTCGCGCTATAGCTCTCGTTTTCTACCATCTACGAATTATACCGTGAGCTATCAAACATTCTTTTTTTGCTCTCCGTTTTCTTCATCACCCGTGCAATCTGCACCTCTAGAATACTAGAGCGTCTTGATGAATGCGTATACTTGTTTGGTATTACTTTAACTTTTACGACAACTTTTCACAACTTTTACAATATGACTGGCTAGCGAGTCAAAGACGTTACAGTCAAACAGATTATGTAACAGCGAAACGATTGCCGAACTAAACTGATAAAAGTGAACTTCGTAATTTTTACATTTAGGTACGCCACACTAGTAAACGATGCGAGAGACGACGCTAGGTAATGGGCAGGACGCGACGATTCGAGCTAATGGGTCATTGGAGTGAGACGCTTTGAAAAAGAGCGCAAGGTCGGGGAAAGAAGATAACTTCTTCAAATTCTACTAGTGAAATTACGCTCACTATATTTGGTGTGATTTTACCGTTTGTCATCTAGACGCAGTCCTGCATCTCTAAAACCCTTTATGTTCAACGCGGCATCAAAAATTACTAGGTGTTTGATCTCAATTGCGGGGATGGGAGCCGTTTGCCACCGACAACGTACTGGCGCTACGGCGCAAACATGAAATGTGTGTCCCTTCTCCTTCGCTCTTGAAGGGACCCTCCCCGCTCTTCAACCCCCCGCAGTTGAGTTGCGTTTTCGCGTGTTCCCCGCGTTGTGCGAATTTCGTATTGTTCTTCCTTCCTGTTTTCTCACTAACCCCTCATATTCTTCGGGACCTCGTCTTCCAAACCCAACACCTCCAAACCGACGTCCCTTCTCTCCGCTGAAGGGAAACACGCAGATTTGCCCCGTCGACGGGAGGCCGCTCCGATCTGCCAAACCCAAGGTGAGTCCTTCACACGTTTTCCTCGCTCATTTTGTGTTTGCGTTGGGGGCTGTTCTTTGTCCGGCGGGAACCGACTCTTATTCTCCGGATCATACAGTCCACGCGTGTGCTTCTCATTTTTTTATTTTTCCCCGGAAAGAAGCGTACGTACACTAGGTAACGATACGAAACAGGATCTGACAACGGCACAAGGAAAACGGACAGCAACGGTAGGTAGCGGGCATGTCGCGACGATTTGAACTGATGGGTGGATGGAGTGAGATGGGTGGGAGTGTGGTAAGTGAGCGCAGCCCGGAAGAGGGGGGTTTGACATCATTTTCCAGATCGAAAACACAGGCGTATTATTCAGAATGAATAATGAACCAAAAGACGCCGTGTCGACAGTTGAAGGGAGGACAATCTTACGGCACGATGGTTTTGTGTTCGAAGTGTAATCGAAAGACGCTGAAGTGGAATCTGATCAACCCGCACGTCTCTTTGGCTTCACGTCCTTCGGATTCATGCGCTTGATCTGTCAGCATTTTCGCCCTCGCGTTGAGGGTGGCAGACGTATCTACCCCAAATGGCCTCAGCATTCACCTTTAACGTAGTCTTATCTGCTCCACTCGATTCAACTGCCTTCGATTATTTTACTTATTTTAAATTTATATCTTCATCTTCGTTCATTTTCTATGAAGACGCGTCTTTTCTGTTTACCGAAATTCTCTTTCACGAATCCATCCTGTGTCTCTCAGTTCCAGCTCTTGACGGGACGTTGAAATGTGTTTTATGGTTCATACGTAATTACCAAGGAATTTCCTCGAATAGTTCTCTCTTGCCTGATTCAAATGAGCGGCCACTATTCCACTGTGGCAGAACAGATTGGAGCCAAAAACAATAATCTTCCATTAGTTCTCCCGCAACCGTATGAGAATGTGGAGGTGTTTGTCAAAGTTAATGAAGTGGTCATAATTATAGAAGGCTCGAAGGGAGGACCCTGCCCTGGTTTCAATTATGTTAGCGCAGAAATTCTGAAGAAAATAAAGATGAGATCGCTGAACCCCTTCGTTCAAATCAGGTCATCCTACCTCAGGAGTTATATCGCTAAAGGCATAGGAACAGCTGCAAACATACTACGCGAACACCAATAGAGGTTCAGAGCAAGAAGAGCACTCAGGAGGCTATTCTGCGAGTAGTTGACGCGATTTCCGGTACTTTGGCGGAAGCAAACGCGTGGGTCTTTTTATGGATCTTCCCAACACTTATGACAGCATTCCGCATGACAGCATGGTTAGAGCACTTTTGAAAGCGCCAGGCTTCGTTAGGCGGATAAAAAGTTATTAGTCTCACAGGCGGCAATCTGAAAATTGCAGGTCACCCGAGTCAAGTATGGTATTTCCATAGGGAACGGTGTTGGGGCCAGTGTTATTCATATCATACATCAATTCGTGGCTTAAATTACAGATCAAAAGGGGAATGATACGTTTTGCTGACGATGAGCTTTGGTCAGTGGATGTACATGGGATGAGGTGGAGCGAAAGGCAGAGAGCTCACTGAGACTAGCAAATAGCGCGTTGGGGCACGAGGCCTTCGGACTCTGGTTCGATCCCCGACGAGGCACCCCTCTCCTCCAAACCCAGGGGGGTGAGGCAATGGGTACCGGCGGCGCCTGGGACACTAAGCGGGCCCCCAACGGGCTCACTGGGGAGTTAGGACATGGGCCCAATGTGTGCCACGGCGAAATGCCATTGGTCCTGCAGCTCTAGCGGAGTCGTATGGCTCGCTGCTGCCACCCTGGTATGAGTGAGTGAGTAACAGGTTGCAAACAAAAAGTATTAAATTGAACGTTAGGAAGACCCAGACTGAACATTTTCTTTGGGCTCGGTTGGTGTGCCAGACATTGAATGTTTAGTGTCACGAATCAGGGTGTCTCATGGATTTTGCGCACCCTGTTATATCACGAGTCAGCTCGATAAGATATCTAGGTGTGATGTTGCCTGTGTATCTGGGTGTTATGGTGCCTGTGTTGGAGGAACCATGTTGCTACTCTGTGGTGTAGCTGGAGCAGGCTAACAGGAATTAGTCATGAAGTCCGAGGTTTTTTTTCTGTTGGCAATCAGCGAAAACTATTATACAGGTCTGTTTACTTATCAAATGACTGTTCCTAAACCCTCGACGAGGGTTATATCAGTCTTCTCTCATGGAAGTGGCGAGTTTTCTATCATGCAAGAGGCCGGGCCCTTAAGCAGCATCCACTGAATCCAGACCTGCGAAGGAACGGTAGGTATTTGGTAGAGATTCTGCCGGTAGAGAAATGTTGCCCATGTGTTACTGTGCGGAGGAATCCCGTACCATGTGGGAGGAGTACCTAATTTAGATTCCGACTTGATCTAACTATTAAGTTGGGTGGCAAGTTTCAAAGAGGTAGATCAACTGTGACCACGTTCCTTTGCCATCTCCTTGTTCGTGAACTCTGCAAAATGGTTATTGGCCTGCTTTGTAGGGGTCAATGCTGCTAAGTTCGTTTGCCCTCCCAACAACCGTCGCTCACCGTTGTAGAAACTACAGTGGAGCAGCACCTCCACACTGAACGTCCATGATGGAGAGTCTTTGAGAGAAAAGAAATTGAGCCGCGCATTGAAGTCGACATGTCCGTGAGGAACTGGCTCAACCCACTTTCTCCTAAGACGTTCACAGATGTTGGGGATGAGCTCATACGGGTTACGTCCCTTTGACGAGGATTGCCATTTCTCTAACGCCCATTCATCGATGGCGGCAAGTTTCCGCTCTGTGGTGAGATCCACACAGAATTCAGCCCAAAGTGGGGGAAGCAACCGTTTCACTCTCCACTTGACAACCATGCACTGGCCAAGTCAACCGCCAGTGGAGTGCTTCTGTCGACACAATCTTGGTGATTGTTGACTATCCTACAGCATCTCTGCCTGGGGACGTTCAACTATACTAAAACCACTCCATTTTCCAAAAATCTCTGATGAATATCCTTCTAAAAAAGTGTAAGCGTTTCCCATCTACGGAGCTTTTTGGGTTGCTTCAAGTACCTACTCTTGGTACCACAGTCAATATATGCACATTAACTGAGACGTATCAATATATCAAAGCAGGATCATACTATCAAATCAATGAGTCGAACACTCGTGGTTGCAGAAGTGTACAATGATCTGCCAGTGCACATCAGAGATTCCCCGTTTCTACGAGTAGATTCTCTTAAACGCTCGATCAAAAAATAATTTTTCTTTAATGTTCCTAAATCGTAAAAAAGAATGTAAACATATACAAATACTAAAGTTAACGTACCTGTTAGGTGAGTCCGTCTCCTCTGGCTTGTGAGTTACTGTGGGCAAGCGCTTTCGATGTAAAGACATCATCGTCTGGCCGTTTAGTCAGTACTGGAGTCCGTCAGTTGGTCGTGGTCTTTATATACAAAGAGAAAGGTGAAAGGAGTGATGGAGCGTTGGGGAAGGGGCGGGGAGAGGTCTTGTTGGTCAGTCTTGTTAGTAGTACCTTAGCCGGACTGGCTGTGTTAGGTATTAAAGAAATTGGGTTGTGTCCGCCAGTAGGCAAATACTAAAGTTAACGTACCTGTTACGTGAGTCCGTCTCCTCTGGCTTGTGAGTTACTGTGGGCAAGCGCTTTCGATGTAAAGACATCATCGTCTGGCCGTTTAGTCAGTACTGGAGTCCGTCAGTTGGTCGTGGTCTTTATATACAAAGAGAAAGGTGAAAGGAGTGATGGAGCGTTGGGGGAGGGGCGGGAGAGGTCTTGTTGGTCAGTCTTGTTAGTAGTACCTTAGCCGGACTGGCTGTGTTAGGTATTAAAGAAATTGGGTTGTGTCCGCCAGTAGGCAAATACTAAAGTTAACGTACCTGTTAGGTGAGTCCGTCTCCTCTGGCTTGTGAGTTACTGTGGGCAAGCGCTTTCGATGTAAAGACATCATCGTCTGGCCGTTTAGTCAGTACTGGAGTCCGTCAGTTGGTCGTGGTCTTTATATACAAAGAGAAAGGTGAAAGGAGTGATGGAGCGTTGGGGAAGGGGCGGGGAGAGGTCTTGTTGGTCAGTCTTGTTAGTAGTACCTTAGCCGGACTGGCTGTGTTAGGTATTAAAGAAATTGGGTTGTGTCCGCCAGTAGGCAAATACTAAAGTTAACGTACCTGTTAGGTGAGTCCGTCTCCTCTGGCTTGTGAGTTACTGTGGGCAAGCGCTTTCGATGTAAAGACATCATCGTCTGGCCGTTTAGTCAGTACTGGAGTCCGTCAGTTGGTCGTGGTCTTTATATACAAAGAGAAAGGTGAAAGGAGTGATGGAGCGTTGGGGAAGGGGGGGAAGAGGTCTTGTTGGTCAGTCTTGTTAGTAGTACCTTAGCCGGACTGGCTGTGTTAGGTATTAAAGAAATTGGGTTGTGTCCGCCAGTAGGCAAATACTAAAGTTAACGTACCTGTTAGGTGAGTCCGTCTCCTCTGGCTTGTGAGTTACTGTGGGCAAGCGCTTTCGATGTAAAGACATCATCGTCTGGCCGTTTAGTCAGTACTGGAGTCCGTCAGTTGGTCGTGGTCTTTATATACAAAGAGAAAGGTGAAAGGAGTGATGGAGCGTTGGGGAAGGGGCGGAGAGAGGTCTTGTTGGTCAGTCTTGTTAGTAGTACCTTAGCCGGACTGGCTGTGTTAGGTATTAAAGAAATTGGGTTGTGTCCGCCAGTAGGCAAATACTAAAGTTAACGTACCTGTTCGGTGAGTCCGTCTCCTCTGGCTTGTGAGTTACTGTGGGCAAGCGCTTTCGATGTAAAGACATCATCGTCTGGCCGTTTAGTCAGTACTGGAGTCCGTCAGTTGGTCGTGGTCTTTATATACAAAGAGAAAGGTGAAAGGAGTGATGGAGCGTTGGGGAAGGGGCGGGGAGAGGTCTTGTTGGTCAGTCTTGTTAGTAGTACCTTAGCCGGACTGGCTGTGTTAGGTATTAAAGAAATTGGGTTGTGTCCGCCAGTAGGCAAATACTAAAGTTAACGTACCTGTTAGGTGAGTCCGTCTCCTCTGGCTTGTGAGTTACTGTGGGCAATGGCCAGACGATGATGTCTTTACATCGAAAGCGCTTGCCCACAGTAACTCACAAGCCAGAGGAGACGGACTCACCTAACAGGTACGTTAACTTTAGTATTTGCCTACTGGCGGACACAACCCAATTTCTTTAATACCTAACACAGCCAGTCCGGCTAAGGTACTACTAACAAGACTGACCAACAAGACCTCTCCCCGCCCCTTCCCCAACGCTTCATCACTCCTTTCACCTTTCTCTTTGTATATAAAGACCACGACCAACTGACGGACTCCAGTACTGACTAAATGGCCAGACGATGATGTCTTTACATCGAAAGCGCTTGCCCACAGTAACTCACAAGCCAGAGGAGACGGACTCACCTAACAGGTACGTTAACTTTAGTATTTGCCTACTGGCGGACACAACCCAATTTCTTTAATACCTAACACAGCCAGTCCCGCTAAGGTACTACTAACAAGACTGACCAACAAGACCTCTCCCCGCCCCTTCCCCAACGCTCCATCACTCCTTTCACCTTTCTCTTTGTATATAAAGACCACGACCAACTGACGGACTCCAGTACTGACTAAACGGCCAGACGATGATGTCTTTACATCGAAAGCGCTTTGCCCACAGTACCTCACAGGCCAGAGGAGACGGACTCACGTAACAGGTACGTTAACTTTAGTATTTGCCTACTGGCGGACACAACCCAATTTCTTTAATACCTAACACAGCCAGTCCGGCTAAGGTACTACTAACAAGACTGACCAACAAGACCTCTCGCCGCCCCTTCCCCAACGCTCCATCACTCCTTTCACCTTTCTCTTTGTATATAAAGACCACGACCAACTGACGGACTCCAGTACTGACTAAACGGCCAGACGATGATGTCTTTACATCGAAAGCGCTTGCCCACAGTAACTCACAAGCCAGAGGAGACGGACTCACCTAACAGGTACGTTAACTTTAGTATTTCCTACTGGCGGACACAACCCACTTCTTTAATACCTAACACAGCCAGTCCGGCTAAGGTACTACTAACAAGACTGACCAACAAGACCTCTCCCGCCCTTCCCAACGCTCCATCACTCCTTTCACCTTTCTCTTTGTATATAAAGACCACGACCAACTGACGGACTCCAGTACTGACTAAACGGCCAGACGATGATGTCTTTACATCGAAAGCGCTTGCCCACAGTAACTCACAAGCCAGAGGAGACGGACTCACCTAACAGGTACGTTAACTTTAGTATTTGCCTACTGGCGGACACAACCCAATTTCTTTAATATACAAATATGTATGAATTATTATTAGATACGGTAGCCCAGCCGAAAGTAATCGTATGATTATTAATCTCATTTGTTTTTGTTATTCTCCTGTATTTCTTGATATCTAGCACAATGTTCATTTATGTACAGCCCATCCTGTAGGCATGTGTCTCCTCCCCAAGCATGAGAGTTTACCTCAAACGGGAGTGGTATCATTCGCTAGCTACGTTGTTGGTCCTTTCTGAGGGTAACAATTCTTTTGTGTGTATTATATATTTTAGCCGCCACGTTCTCTACCTTGTGGTTCATACTATTTTCTCAATAAATGAATAGATTTCAAAAAATCGAATGAAATCATGCTGAACGATACAAATTAATATGGTTATGTCCAAAGCGATAATCGAAATGAAGAAGATAATTATAACACGTTGCAAGCTTTATGTAGTGCTCGAGTAGTAGTAGCGTGGTCCCTCACAAAGATACCGTTGGCTCCTGAAAGTCCGAAATCAACCATGTACCCGTAGACTGTGTATGAGCACTTACATCTGAACAGGGAGCAAGAAGACGGGTTTATCGAAAGTCGAAAGCGGAGACCGCAGGTCCTCGTGAGGTTTGTTAAGGGAACTCCGGGGATAACGACGTTACCAGCTAATTGGAATCGAGATCAGTGGATTTGAGAAGAGGATGTGAAAAACTGGGCTGTTAGATGAATCCACAAATATTTTTCGGATGGAGTTGATAAACTTCCACTTATTTAGTGCAATGTCTGGGCAGCGCACACCAAAAGTGGCCCTACTTTGTTTTCAATAAGACAAACCTCGTGAGAGTAGCTTTATAGGAGTGAATGCCTTGACTGGAATGAATTCCTCGCCAGTAATTAAGTCTAGGTACTTGACTCTCAGGAAGAAAGCAAGTGCCTCCGGAACGGGCATAACATTACTGATTTTGCCTTTTTGAGAGTGAGTTGTGTTGTGAGGCCTTCCGAGCCGGGCAGGGATAGAACCAGCGGACTCTGGTTCGATCCCCGACCAGGCAACCCTCCCCCTCCAAACCCCCGGGGGGTGGGGGTGGAGGGGGGGGGGGTGAGGCAATGGGCACCAGCGGTGGCTGGGACACTAAGCGGGCCCCCCAACGGGCTCGCTGGGGAGTTAGGACATGAGGCCATGGCGGAATGCCATTGGGCCCGCAGATTAGCAGAGTCCTATGGCCCGCAGCTGCCTCCCTCCTATGTGTGTGTGGGTTGTTTTCTGAGCGACCACGACGGGATTGCACCATCGGGTGACGATTTGGAGCGCGTGATTGGGTTTTGGCACGATTTGACGAACCGGATCAACACAGTCAGGTTGTCCAGATATTCATATCGCTCACAGTCGTCACGAAGCGGCAGATTCAACAACTAATTCAGCATTTAATCTTGACATTTCTGTTGGTCAGAGGCAGTATAGCTCATTGCAGAGTGCTCGCCCCCATGACAAGGGTTCAAACGCTCCACGTCATTGTTGGCCTCTGCAGCGCTCGCCAACAATGACTTACCTCTAGTACAGCCATAATGTCCACCAGTGATGTCCATAGGAAGAGTGCAGCATCATTATTTATAATGTTTTCCTAATATGGAAAGGAGGCTGAGCGGTTCCCATGATCGTGGGAGCATACCGCTTTTCGTCTTATCTGACTCACAAGCCCTGTTAGGCTATAAGTTCTGTGAAAATATTACGTGAAAACAGAAAAGTATGTCTCTGACACGACAGAAAAGTATGTCTCTGAGTTGAGTGAGCGTTAAAACTAATTCCATCCCCGACCTATCCTCCCGACTGAGATCAGAATGGAGCTTATCCCTGGCCAGTTTCTTCCTTTGCTGTATTTCTAGCATCTATTCTATGTGGAACAACAGGGCGTGCTGCTAAATTATTCAACAACGACCGATCAGTAATCCTTCCTAAAAACCGTAAGGTCGTCCATCAAGTGTGTCGACCGAGTCCCTCCTTCAGTATCACTCGATCTTCCTGCGCGATGCCTGCAAGGCCATTCAAAGGCTCTGAACTGATGCAGACTCGTCGATTTCGGTAGGAAGGAATTTTCGGGAGAACAGCGGTCTTCACGGGCCAAACAACTGCATGCCAAGAATTTGCGTTCGCTTTAATTCAACCCCCGAGCGGTGAACTTTCGCCGACCGCTACGTTTCGATTCTCCGGTCGTGCGGTTAATCCCAGGCCGAATTTATCCCTCACTAGCCGCAGGCCGGGAATATAGATTACATATTTTATACAACAGCATCCTCTCAACCTTCGTAATACATTCGCAACTAGATCAAACTTCGAACGAGGAATATTGTTGTGATTCTCTTCGATTCTATACGTAAATACAGGTTATCACTTCGATAGCACTTATCCTTACCGCACGTACCTTTCTCTTCTTTCGTCATTTTTTCCCCCATCTTCTTGAATGCGAGTTTCCCAATCCATTTTCCAGTGATTTATATATAAATTTCTTATAGGATCTTGAAAGTGAACACTCACGAACTCGAAGCCCCAGGGTCGTATAACCCGCAAGCATCTGTGTTTTTGATCTGTATTTGAATACCAATGAGTGGAGGCAATTTTAGTTTTTTGAATATTTAATTTCTTCATTGAATAGCTCAGTGTTGTGAGCAATTTTTACATTTTTTTCTTTGAAGTTATCTGAACCCTTTGATTTATTTCGGCAAGTTTCCGCTGGACGAAATCTATTTTTATACCCCAATTTTCCACAGATCATGCAAGGTGCGTAGTGTGTTTTGAAGCTACTATAACTACCAGTATGGTCTGTGGTTATTTGTTGCTGATTATGGGGTTTAAATTTAATTCCTTTCCCGCTTATGGTCAAAAGATTTAATTAAGATAGTAATTTTCCCTGAGATACTATTTCATTTCTATCAAGCATCTCATTAACTAAGAATGGCAGACTGATTATCACTAATGCTATGCAATCTTTTTCGGACATATCCGGAAACGCACTTACCAACAAATCAAATTTTTTTATGACAAAGTCAGAATAGCTACCGGTTTTCATCCATCTGTAATGTACCGCAAACGAGAGGTCCGACCGGCTTTTTCCTGCAAACGATTCGAGGAACGCCTCTGTCCACTCTTCCCAGGTGCTGATTCCGACGATCAACCAATTCGACTCAAACCAAGTTGCTGGTGAGCCATCCAGGAATAGGCGTAGTGCTTCTACCATTTGGTTGCCTGGAATGTTTAGTTTATCACATTTCTTGTTGAACGATCGTAGCTATACAGTCCTGGTCCATGCCAGTAAATGTTCGGCAAATCATATCCTTGGTAAGGGACTGCATCGATTTTTTTTTGTCGTAGTTGCTCTTTGTGGGGTTTCACCGAGTTGTTCGTCGTCCAGAGTATTTTCTTGCTCCAGAAATTCATCTCCAAAGATGACGTTATCGTCCTCATCAAGGTAGGCGTTTCGAAGACTGCCGCTCAACGTAACATTCACACGACGGAATTGACCTCGCCCTTGGATGATTTTCATTGCTTTCTTCGCTGCTGGTAGCTCACTCATCAGTTTATGTAACGCGAGTGGTGAGCTTTCCGACGAAAATAGGTGTCGTAAATAGGGATCGTTTATTCGGATCGAGGACACCACATACAACGACTTCTTAGGGTCTGAAGCGGAACGCTCGAGCGCGATTCGAAATTGTGCTTTTATATCACTCATCTCGCGGACACGGTAAGTTTTTGATTCATAAGTTTCTTATAGGATCTTGAAAGTGAAAACTCACGAACTCGAAGGACGTATCGTTTAATCAACGAAAAATCAAAAACGAAGTTCGGTATACCGCGAGAGCTTTTTACATTTACTACGTTCTTATTATATCACTCACAATCGATTGACCACAACTCGATAGAACAGAAGACCTAACTAATGAATTGTTCGTAACATCAGATGTTCAAGCTAAACAGATGTAAATCAACTAACATTGTTAGACAAACATTAAAATATTATAACATGAAATAAGATATATAACTTATTGCACTCTTTATTTGATAACGGAAAAATGTGTAGCCTTTACAATCACTTAAAAACAGCTGCACATTTTTACATGTCATTTTCACTTTCCGCTAACCCAAAGGTGGGGAAAGTATAGCGATTGTGTAACACAAAAAATCTTCTGGATTTTTTACAAGACCGCCGCTATTCAAAATACCTTATTTCGGCGCGTGTCTGTAGTTCGATTCGTCGAAGAACGTCTAAACCGACTGAGCTGGATGTTGTTTAATTTGAGATTTTTTGAAGGAGGAAAACTAAAATTATGAGCGGATTCGATCAACTGGAAGGGGGCAAGTGGTGGTGGGGGGATGTACCGGAAACGGGGGATTTTGACGTATTTCTTGAAATCTAACGACTTTTATTAAAAATTAAACCGCTTTTCTCTAATAAATACCTAATTATTCTTCTGCACAAATATCTCTTCGAAGATGTGAAGCAAAACTAGGTTCGTTTTTCACTTATCGGCAAACAGTTCTATTTCCGAATAGGGGCCCGTTCCGGCTTCGCACGGGTCGTAATTAAAAAGAACAAACATTTTGGGATAATTAAACTTATAAGTCCGGTAGTTTATAAGCTATTACATGCAAATATTGTATTACGCGGCATCAATTGATGAACCAACCTCATCCATTCAACGGAGGCTCGTCCGTAGCATTTGTGCTGACTGGGAACCTCAAATACCTCCATTCCCTACCACCCAGTTCGCTGTTTGTGCTGGTAAAACTTCTCCGAGTGTAACTGCGAATGAAACTCTCTGTTCCAATTGCATTCGGTTGTCATCGTACTCACTCCCCGGCTCACATAGTGCGATATCGCCACGCATCTGTAACATTGGCGCCCAACTTTCACGGTTGCTTCTCTTCATTAGTTCGTGATGCCGGCAATTCAGAAGTATTCATGATCGGAGTTCAAAACCTTATCAATATTCTAATGGACAACTGATAGGAGAGAGAATGGCAGTTGAGCAAACAATTTTCCAACCTCCTATCTCGTTTCACGCCTCAACCAGATGACCTGCGACAGAGACACGTAGAAGGTTTCAAGAGCCAGCCCCTAACGTCTCAGTTCTGAAATCCGAACGACCTCTCAAACGACGAGCACGGGGAAATCCCGCGGTTCCGAAAAGGTCTGATGATGACAGTACTCCACCGCCAGATTCACATCCTTGCCCTGTCTGTGGCAAACCTCATGGGGTAAAAAAAATGCCCACGTTTCCTCAAATCCAGTCTGGATACTCGGGGGAACCTACGTGAAAATGCACAAATCCGCTAGTACCAAGCCCCCACACAGTGCTACAAATGCCAGCGCTATGGCCACCTGGCAGTAGCCTGCACGAGACCTGCTGTGAGCGCCTGGTGTGACTTGCCACATCTGAGCAAGGAATGCAAGCGTGAGGCTCCCCTCAAGTGTGCCAATTGCGTCGAACCCAAATGCCAACAGATCTCACACTCTACACGAGACGCACGCTGTACCATTCGGCAGCGAGCAATTGCCCTCCAGGAGTCACGAGTGGATTATGAATAGGTTAAAAAACAGTTCGAATTTTTCAGCACAACACAAATAAGAGTTCTCCGGTTATGGTTGAGTTGCTGCAAAATGCGCTCAAGAAATGCTGCAGTGTTCTCGCCATACAGGTACCATACATAAGATCCAAAACTCTTGGTCTGGGATCGCAGGCATTAGTGGTGGCTGGAGCAAGAACGGGAGCCAAGGCAGCATTGACCGGTCCATTGACATGCTCGTACTCACTCACCTGAACACCCAGCACTTGGCCGCTGTGCTCATCCGAGCTGGTAGCCTTGAGCTGGTTGTAATATCATTTTACAGGCAATCTGGCGCACCAGTAGCCAACAGCCTTCAACCACTCGAGCGGGCTCTAGCAGGCCTATCAGGACGACCCTGCATAGTCTGTGCTGATGCAAACGCCAGATCACCATTGTGGGGATCCCCAACCCTGGATGGGGCGGGCGAGGCGTATATAGAGTTGCTCACCAGGTACAGCTTGATTGTTGCAAACGACCAATTGAACATAGCCTCACTTACCTATAAATTACTGTAAACAATGGGGCTCTTAGTACTTGGCGTCAGAATTCCATATGCTGGGCAGTACGTCTTCTCATGCCAGTAGCATTAACACGCTAGAAATACCCCGACACCGAACTGAGAAAATGAGTAAATCGTTTATTGTCGCAGCCAGTAGGATCGTCAATGAGAACCAGGAGTTGTTCTGGGGACAGAAAAATGTTGGGTGTATGAGAAAACTATTCAAGGAAAAACTTGTTCTCCAGTCTAGTTGATTATTATCATATTTAATCGAAAGTGTTTAGTATCGCAAGTTTCAATTGGCCTGCGCAATTGTGTCTCTTGTTTTGATAACATACTGTTTAAATATTTGATGAAAATTTGATAGATGACATTTATTTAAATTGTAAGATACTGAATTTTGTTTTTCATAAAGTTTTCTGTATGTTTGTAAGAGTGGGCCACTCAGGCCCAAAACTGTACCGATAGATAAATAAATCAGTCAGTCTCTCTCTCACCATCAGCTGAAGATCAGCAGACGCACAGTATATATAAAAAACTCCGAAACAAAACCAAACAAATGCTCAGAAATGCCAATATAAAATACTATCACGATCTTTTCAAAACAAACAAAGATTCCAAGGAGTTCTGGAAGATCGTGCGCAGCGTTGGTATCGGAGTGAAGTAGGTAGAGATCGAACTTCCGGTCTCGCCCGACGAACTGTGCCAGCATTTTTGCCGTTTCTCGAATAAGCCAGCCTTTCTTGACATCATCAATCGGTACGACAACCAGAAGCCACAGAGTGAGCCCCTCGTAATGAAAATCTTCAACGTGAAATCAAAAGCAGTTGGTGCCGATGGGATCTCAGTTTAAGTCCTTCAGATCCTTGCAGATGCAATCATCCCCACCCTCACCCATATCTTTAATCAATCACTGCAGACTGGAGTATACCCGGACTTATGGAAGAAAGCCATAATCAAAACCCTGCCAAAGTCGAAATCTTTGAGCTCTGTTAATGATTTTCGTGCAATATCACTGTTTTTTGCGATGGGTTAAGTTTTCGACAAGCTGGTGTATCAGGAGCTGCGGGCATATGTAGATCGGCACAACATTCTGGACCCTTTCCAGTCAGCTTTGTAATGGTTTGCGGCGGACTGCCGATGGTGGCAACACTGTTGCCGCCACCTGTGCAGTTCGCCACTATTTATATTAGCGGAGCAGCCACATTTTAGTTATGTAACGGCTACCGACATCGCTGACGAATCTTCCCCTTTTTTAAGCCAGTGATCAAGTATTCAAATTCCCCTTATATTTTGTGAAGTAAGGTAAGGGATCAGAGCTTGGTGTTTCATTTTCCCTATTGTCCCTTTATTGTCATTTACTACAATCCGAGCATGGGTTATTTGTTTCATTCTAAAAGGAGTTTATTTCATTTCATTTCTATTTTTTCCTGATTAAATTCAAGTGGGTCCTATTTGGTTTATAATTTCATTTCCCAGTACTTTCCTGAGAGGCATTATTTATTTATTTTTTTCATCAAGTGAGTATAATTGAGTGTATTTAATTTGTTCATTTCTTTCGGGCCCGGACACGACTTTCACTCGTGTTCTGTACGCGGGTAATTTGTAAAAGAATTCCCCAAGAATGTCACAGCTTATAGGACTGGTTTCAGTACGGAGACGGCGCTCGTCGGAATGTTGGATAATATTAGACTGGCGATGAACTCGAAGAAAGTGATTATTATGGTCCTTGAAGATTTCTCAGCAGCGTTTGACCTTATCCGAAGAAATATACTGGTGTCTATACTGCAATCTGTCGGCGTGTTGGGCTCACTCTTGGTGTGGTTTGAGTCGTATTTGTCAGGAAGGCTTCTGGCGATAAAAGGAAACAATGGCGGGTTGTCGAGATGGGGAGATCACCCCAAGGGTCGGTGTTGTCGGCGCTATGCTTCATCCTCTACACTACATCTTTGTCTCTCGTATTTTCATAAGGCACAAGGCACATGGCATACGCTGACGATCTTCAATGTTACAGGTCCTGTAACATCGGGAGCTTCGAAGAGACGGTGGATATTTTGAGCTCCAAATTGTCGAGAGTGGCGATTTGGTGTGAAGAACACGGAATGGAAATCAACGTTGGGAAAACCAAAGCAATGCTTATGGGCTACCAAAAACTGTTGAATAAAATAGATCATACTGTATCGAAGTGCGTGTCTCTGGGTGGTACTCCCTTGGAATATGTCGAGAATGCTGAAGTCCTGGGGATTACGATCCAGAGCACACTGCCGATTGCGTAGACTGGCCGCCGACTTCCCAATCAATGTAAGGCTGCACCTTGTACAGAGCCTTTTTTTGCCACTTTTTGACCATGCTGTAGCGGCAACTTGTGACTTTAATGGTGCGCAAATGGACAAGCTGCAGAGGGCTGAAAATGCAGCACTCCGTTTCACTCTAAGACTCCGCCTGGATGAGCATGTGACGCCCCATTACTCCCTGCTAGGCTGGCTTAAGATCAAAGAGAGAAAACGACTCCAGATGGCGACTCTGATCTTCAAAACTTTCAAGCACCACCGTCCACCTTACATCCTTCAAAATTTTAACTTCCTCGATACCCGAAATACGCGTGGCAGAAATAAAGTTCTGCTTATCCCATCACATCGAACGAATTTGTTCGAAAGAAGCTTCTGGACTCAAGCATCAAAATTATACAATGAGAACCTCGGAATGTTTGACCTCAATTTGAATGTTGATGTTTTCAAGAACAATTTTAATACAATTTTATTGGAAAAATACCTAACGTAGTATAAGGAAGGGAAATCATTTTGTTTTTACGCAGGAGTTCTTAAATGCTAGTTATTAATTGAAGTAATCAAGAGGAAAAACTTGTACATTGTTTCAGGCTAGGTGGAAGGGAGGGCCCTAAGGCCCTACCCCTACCCTGATAGTAAATTAAAAACCTTCAATCTCTCTCTTTCTCTCTCTCAGAGAGAAGAAATATCACTTATTGTACATTTTTGTGTGTTGTGTGTTTTCAGTGTCAGTGTGAGTGTAATTTATTTCAGTGTGACTGTGATAAATGATTAAAAGGATTATTCAAAGTTCTTGCGCGGAGAGAGTTTTGGGAAAAACATACCAACTAGACAGTTATGTTGTATGGTAGCCTGTTTATATATGTCAGTGTTTAACGCTACGAGGAATTGTTTGTATTTCGGTTCCAGGGGAAATGGTAGAGAGGGATCTGTAGGGATCCCTAATTTCCCCTGGTCAATAAATGAATCTCTCTCTCCATCTCCATCTCCATCTCCATCTCCATCTCCATCTCCATCTCCATCTCCATCTCCATCTCCATCTCCATCTCCATCTCCATCTCCATCTCCATCTCCATCTCCATCTCCATCTCCATCTCCATCTCCATCTCCATCTCCATCTCCATCTCCATCTCCATCTCCATCTCCATCTCCATCTCCATCTCTATCTCTATCTCTATCTCTATCTCCATCTCCATCTCCATCTCCATCTCCATCTCCATCTCCATCTCCATCTCCATCTCCATCTCCATCTCCATCTCCATCTCCATCTCCATCTCCATCTCCATCTCCATCTCCATCTCCATCTCCATCTCCATCTCCATCTCCATCTCCATCTCCATCTCCATCTCCATTCTATCTCCCATTCCATCTCCATCTCCATCTCCATTCTCATTCTCCATCTCATCTCCATCTCCATCTCCATCTCTATCTCCATCTATCTCCATCTCTATCTCCATTCTCTATCTCTATCTCTATCTCTATCTCTATCTCTATCTCTATCTCTATCTCTATCTCTATCTCTATCTCTATCTCTATCTCTATCTCTATCTCTATCTCTATCTCTATCTCTATCTCTATCTCTATCTCTATCTCTATCTCTATCTCTATCTCTATCTCTATCTCTATCTCTATCTCTATCTCTATCTCTATCTCTATCTCTATCTCTATCTCTATCTCTATCTCTATCTCTATCTCTATCTCTGTCTCTATCTCTATCTCTATCTCCCATCTCTATCTCTATCTCTATCTCTATCTCTATCTCTATCTCTATCTCTATCTCTATCTCTATCTCTATCTCTATCTCTATCTCTATCTCTATCTCTATCTCTATCTCTATCTCTATCTCTATCTCTGTCTCTATCTCTATCTCTATCTCTATCTCTATCTCTATCTCTGTCTCTATCTCTATCTCTATCTCTATCTCTATCTCTATCTCTATCTCTATCTCTATCTCTATCTCTGTCTCTATCTCTATCTCTATCTCTATCTCTATCTCTATCTCTATCTCTCTGTCTCTATCTCTATCTCTATCTCTATCTCTATCTCTATCTCTATCTCTATCTCTATCTCTATCTCTATCTCTATCTCTATCTCTATCTCTATCTCTATATCTATCTCTATCTCTATCTCTATCTCTATCTCTATCTCTTTCTCTTTCTCTATCTCTATCTCTATCTCTATCTCTATCTCTATCTCTATCTCTATCTCTATCTCTATCTCTATCTCTATCTCTATCTCTATCTCTATCTCTATCTCTATCTCTATCTCTATCTCTATCTCTATCTCTATCTCTATCTCTATCTCTATCTCTATCTCTATCTCTATCTCTATCTCTACCTCTATCTCTATCTCTATCTCTATCTCTATCTCTATCTCTATCTCTATCTCTATCTCTATCTCTATCTCTATCTCTATCTCTATCTCTATCTCTTTCTCTATCTCTTTCTCTCTCTCTGTCTCTATCTCTATCTCTATCTCTATCTCTATCTCTATCTCTATCTCTATCTCTATCTCTATCTCTATCTCTATCTCTATCTCTATCTCTATCTCTATCTCTATCTCTATCTCTATCTCTATCTCTATCTCTATCTCTATCTCTCTCTCTCTCTCTATCTCTATCTCTCTCTCTATCTCTCTCTCTCTCTCTCTCTCTCTCTCTCTCTCTCTCCTCTCTCTCTCTCTCTCTCTCTCTCTCTCTCTCTCAATCTCTGCTCAAGATTCGTCCCCTTCTGCTCTTCTGTTTTCCTCTTCCCCCACCTTTAGTCCGTCTGTCGCCACTCTCCAGTAAACCCGCGCGAGTGCAAACCCTGAAATCATTTTCCTTTTCCCAAACTCACTTTAAAAAAAAAAACGCGAACTGCATCCAACGTGGTGATATTCTTAATCATGTTTAATCTCTGGTGATTACAGCGCTGTAGCCGAGGGAATACCGGTGGACAACCCGCACCTCGTACTGGTATTTTACATGTGCCAACTTTTCTTGAGGGAACTCGCAAAGTGCAGTCGCTTAGTGCAGCTTATTCCGATGGACATGACCGGATATTTCGGTGAGTACGCGCTGTTTTCCTTGAAAATGTTCAGGTATTTTGGATGAATTCTTAAAACTTGGTTTACAGAATTAATACATATACTTACTCCATTTTTTTTTTTTTTTTTGACCCGAGGGCGTGTGGGGCAAGTCCCTTTGTCACTGCGGCCGCATATTGTGACGCTGGCCCTTTCTTAGTAGGAGGCGTCGTACATATCCGCCCCCCTTAGGAAGCCGTGTATGTCCTTCACCGCAGAGTCCGCTACAGTTTGGGGTACAGTGGTCCCCTGACCGAAGTATTCAAAGCGTTTTGCTGCCAAAGCAGGGCATTCACATGGGATATGCTCTGCTGTCTCGTCCTCCTCACCGCAGAGTCTGCATTCCACCGCCTCTGAGATGCCCATCTTGTTGAGTTGATATCTGGGTGGGCAGTGCCCGGTGAGGGAGCTTATCAGTGCTCTCAGATCTTGTCTAGAGAGTGCCAGCATCGCCTTCGCCCTTTGACAGGAAGGCGTGACAAGCCTTTTCGCCTGTCTTAGTCATGGCTGGCGATGCCAATGGGCGCCATTTTCCTGTATCTCCCATCGAGCAACCAGACGGTTCAGGTGACTTTTCGTCAGACCCACGTGTGGTTCAGGCCTGATGGGTAGGGAGTCTGTACCCCTTTTCGCGAGGCGGTCAGCCTTTTCATTGCACTCATGCCTCCTGTGAGCCGGCACCCAAATGAGGGAGAGCCTGTTACGGGCGCCGAGCTGCTTGAGCGCATGAAGGCATTCCCATGCCAGCTTAGACCTAAAACTATAGGCTGCGATGGCCTTTAAGGCGGCCTGGCTGTCTGAGAAAATGTAGATCCGCTTGCCCTTGAGCCCTTTGTTCAGGATCTCTTCTGCGATCCCTTGGGTTTTGCCCACTGTTCGTGGCTGCCTATTCAGTCAGCATGCTGACCTTATTTACACCTGGCCGCAGACATGCACCTGGGCACAATGCCATGGGCGTTCCAGTATCCACAACTCGTGGTCGCGCCTGGTAGCATGGGCATGCTACTGGGAAGATAACCCAGAACCAGGTACTTACTCCATTAGAGAAAGTACGAAAATACTCTGTTATGTTGAGGAAAAAGTTTCTTTAGGTTTGGAAATGTGATAAATCAGGCGACATAACCCCAAACAATGGAAGTTACTAAAATTCTGAGTGTTTTATTCAAAATATTTTTACGTTTCCTATAAGGTGTGTTATAAACTTTGATGCCGTTTTTCTTTATGACGAGGCAACCAAACAGCTTCATACGCGTCGTTTAACATTTTTATTTAACAAAAAAAAATTAAATGCAGTTCAGGCGATTTAAGGTCATCCAATCCAGGCGATTCAATAACGTTTTAAAAGATATAACCGATTTTCTTGCTACCGCGAAGAGAGATAAAAAAACATCTAACAACACTCGTAGATTATTAATGTCATGTGTTAATGCTTTTTATTATTGTGAATAGAAAATCGAGCTGGGCCCTCAAATTTGGGCAACGTCATCAGCCAAATCCTCCTGTGCAAGACGATAGCTCCAGATTTCAACCAAGAAGAAATTTGCAGTATAGCAAAGGACTCTCAAGAACTCTCCCGCCTGCTATCCGAGATGCAGGAATTTTTACCGACTCAAGACTCAAGTTCAGGTTTGTACAATTGCGTCTGTCGATTTGCAAATAACGAACACCGTTTTGGGCGAAAGGTTGGATTTTTGCTTTCTCAGCTTTCAGGCAGAAACAGTTCCTTTTCAAAATTTACGTTTTGTTATCTTCTGAGTTCAAAAGCATGAATCTCCAGCAGTTAGTAGCCTGGTGAGAAATTCCGAAACTCTAAGCGCAATAAATAGGTCACGTAATAATCCCTATGACTGATGTGGAGGGTTCCATTGAGAGCACAGCCCCCACGAATCCCTGTGTCTGTGGCCGTGGGCAGAAGCCTCCCGTGGTTCCATTTGAGTTAACTGTGGCTTGAGCAGCCTGAAAACATGAATGGGAGGCAGGCTCTGCTGCAGGAATTGCCAAGAAGCGTGTTCCCTGTACCTACGCTTTATTCGCGCATGAATTCCAAGGAACGTGCTTGCCTCAGGCCACCACATGAGAAAAGGATTCAGGGTGCATGAGAGATTACCTGCGCCGAGTAGATTAGTGCGGTGGGTAGGCCTTCATGGTGAGTAGCGCCTCCTACCGTTCCCTCGAAGACCTGTCGCTACTCAGATAAATACTTCATTATGGACACAGCTTCCCTGGCTGTCAGGATCACGTTTGTGACGCGAAAAGCGAGACTTGAATAAACTTCTCTCGCCACGTCTGTAGCTGGCAACTCATGGAAGTGAGGCGGTCCGGACTAGTGGACTGTTTTCCTCTTATTTTCGGTGCCACTCCTCCGGATTAGGAGCTCTCTATATATTCGCCCGCCTTACACTTCGGACATGTATATGACGCGCGGTTAGAGAGGGTACCTAGCCCTGCGGCCTTTAACCCTCTCATGCCGTCACGTTATTGGCATTTGGAGCTTTCCATTGAGACCACAACCACCACGAATCCAACACCTTGGCTTCACAATCGGTGACATTGCGCCTGATAGCGTAGCCGGCAGAACGCCAAAAGGCCTTGGCAAAGCGTTGCGCGCCTTCCCCACGTTAATTTCGAGGATTGGACTGTCCCTCGTCCTTCACATGGACAAAAGTCCTATCATCCACACTTCAGTCACCACTCGTTGCAAGATAAGTAAAGGCGGCGTGAGTCTAGGAACTTCACGAGCTACTGATTTTGTAGAGAACTTTTACCGTAGTACTACGAATCATTCAACACTTTACCAATCGCACTGGGGTCACACACTCGTCATTAATTAAGTAAAGTGGGCGACTGTCGTTGCTTTAGCGCCTTGCAACTCGACAAGATGTGGTCCGCACGACGTTTAAGCTTTCCGGGCCAATAGACGTTTAAACGTTGAAGGCGTCAATTTGTGACTATCAATCGCGCTATCAAACTCTAAGTAATCGCTGTAGAAAGCAGGGAACTTTATTTAAAATAACCTAATTTTGTATCCCACAATAATTAAATTAATGCAGTGGGCAAATTGCTAAAGTTAACGTACCTGTTAGGCGAGTCCGTCTCTTCTGGCTGGTGAAATGCGGGCGAGCGCGTTCGATTCCAAGTTAACAATAGCATATACAAGCCAAAAGATGGATTAGGTATGGGAAACCCTACCTCGTCCGTATTGACTGAAATATTTCTACAGCATTACGAAGAAACTCACATCCAGACCTTAATGACAAAACACGATATCAAACATTATGCCAGATATGTACATGATATTATCTGCATATTAAGCCGTGATAACACCGACGTCCAATATGACATGGGCAAAGAACAAAATAAAACTCTTAATTACTTGGACCTAAAAATCACACGGTTGGACAACGAACTACAGTACGACATTTTTAGAAAACGTACTGCTACCCATCAAACCACCCACAACAACATAAACTAAGTGCATTCAGACACATGATACGGAGAATAAAAACCATCCCGCTATCCGAACAAAAGAGAAGAACTTGATACTATCAACACTATCGCATAAAATAATGGTTACACCAAACAAATAATAAACAAATTATTCAGACAATGTGACGATCCAAGGAGACGACCCAAAAACACAAAATACACAGACTTTGACAAGGCGCTGCACATTTACGTACACGGGACCAAAAATATACGGCATACAAATCTCATTACGTACGAACAACGTACTTAAAACCAAACTAACTGCAAAGACTGAAGAGACAAAGTGACCAAAGTGGGGTATATAAAGAACACACTAAATCTCTAAGTAGGAGCAAAGACGATTCAAACTTTGCCAACCACCTCAAGACAACTGGTCATGAACCTACCAAACATATTTACACCAGTCAAAACACTACACAAACGAAAACAATCAACTGACGGATTTACAGAACACCCTATTCAAAAATACTTAAAATCGACTACAGACAGACTATACCGACAGACTATTTAAGGCGCACAGTACTCACATTCGTTTCCCTTCACCTCTAGTAGTTTCCCCAGAGGTGCATGACCTCCCCCTTCCGCGACGCTCCCCCATATCGTTTACCTTTCTCTTTGCATACAAAGACCACGACCATCTGACTGACTCTAGTACTGACGTAACGGCCAGACGATGATGTGTTAACATCGAAAGCACTCGCCCACAGTATCTGACCTAACAGGTATGTGAACTTCAGCAATTAAATTAATTATAGAACATTTATTACGAAGGAACGAAAGTAGTATTTTACTATATTACTATGTTAGCATATTCGAAGCGTTCGACTGCTAAGGCAGGGCATTCACATGGGATATGCTCTGCCGTCTCGTCCTCCTCGCCGCAAAGTCTACATTCCACCGCCCCTGAGATGCCCATCTAGCTGAGGTGATATCTGAGTGGGCAGTGCCCAGTGAGGAAGCTTGTCAGAACTCTCAGATCCTGCCTAGAGAGTGTCAGCATCGCCTTTGCCCTTTGACAGGAAGGCATAACGAGCCTTTTCGCTTGTCTTAATCGTGGCTGGCGATACCAATGGGCGCTGTTTTCCTGTATCTCCCATCGAGCCACCAGACGATTCAGGTGACTCTTCATGGTTCAGGCCCGATAGGTAGGGACTCTGTACCTCTTTTCGCAAGGCAGTCAGCCTTTTCGTTGCCCTCATGCCCTCTATAAGGGAGAGCCTGTTATGGGCGCCGAGCTGCTTGGGCACATGAAGGCATTCCCATGCCAGCTTGGACCTAAAACTATAGACTACAATAGCCTGTAAGGCGGCCTGCTTGTCCGGGAATATGTAGATCCGCTTACCCTTGAGTCCTTTAGTCAGGATCTCTTCCGCGCAGATCTTTATAGCTAGGATTTCCGCTTGAAATATCGTGGCGCACTCTCCTAGAGGCCTGGTGAGACGGTAGTTGGGCCCTACAATACCCAGTACAGCTCTGCTTTTCATGACTGAACCATCGGTATACCACTGCAGGGCGCCCACCTCAGTCCGGAACGTCTCCTTCTCCCATCGTTCCCGTGAGTGGAGGCTAATACTGAAGGGCAGCCGGAAGTTCTTCAAAAGGTATATTTACAGCGTTCTCTTTTTATGAGAGCAGCACATCAAAATAATACAATGCGAACACGGGTTCTCCAATTACCATAGTTCGTCCACAGTGTGACAGTTCATAAGGATTTCTCGTTCCTTAGTTCCTTTCCATTCCTACTTCCCTTCTCTCCGTTGTTTTCTACCACCATTCCTTACTTTCTTTTTTCTTTTCTTCCTCCCTCTTATTTTCTTTCACCCTCCTTTCCATCTTTCATTTTGTTCTTCCTTCCTTCTTTCATTTTTTCTTGTCTCCTTTCTTTGTTCTCATACTTTCTTCGTAATCTTCCTCTTCCAATTCTTTCTACCGTTTCCATCACTTTCTTCTTTCTTTCTTTTTTTCCTTCGTTTTTCTCCTTCTTTCCTTTTCCCTTCCTTCGTTTTCTCCTTTCCTTCATTCCCTTTCTCCTTTCCATCCTTGCTTCTGAAAAGTCTTTACTTTCCTTGGCTCTGCGAAGTAGAAAGGAAAGTTATGTAATCGGCTAAAAAGAAAAGTTGAGTTCTCTTCAGATCTTCACGTTTCAGACCCCACTGGAACGACCCTACGATTTTTAGAGAAAAGCAGCTGAACCCAATCAGCTCAAACTTTGTATCTAGCCCCGAAGTCACGCCCAAATAATATGGACAAAATCCACTCATAACTAACTATAGTTATCATCGTGATCAAAACCCCAAGTTTTTTTGTTTTTTTTTTTAATTTATTTTCAAAAACCGGCTATAACGATTTTGATTACATTTTTTATATAGACAGCACACAATATATTCAGGAGCTGTAAGCGAGCTTCCTGCCGCCGTGAAGTTTGACCCAACAAGTAGAAAGTCAGTAGAGGAAAAAGCCATGAAAAGAGGTGAATTGACGTAAAAAGCTAAGGAAAGTTGTGTGTTGTTACGCTCCAGATATTTCCTGGATTCAAACAGCCAAAATATTCAACCTGTGAATTGTTATTGCCACAGAATGCACATTTAAATGTTGTTTTTTTTTATAAAAGCCCCGTTAATAGCCAACAATCTCCTAGATTTGGGCGTATATTCATGGTTGTTTTTTTTTTCAACTTTTTTCCAGAAAAGACAACCGCTTTGGCGTCAGAAGAAGGAGCAGCGAAATGGAACAAGAAGTGCAGAAGGCAGTCGATTTATCGCAATTTCGGAACGTTCTGTTGTATTCAGCGGCAGAGCTATCTCTGAATTACCTTTGTATCGTACTAATCAGTGTATTTTGGGTTCTAAAGGTCTAGTCAACAGCCTGGAGATTTATCTAATAACGTTTATTTTCGGATAGCTCACTTCGACTTTACACGATTGAATAACGACTGATTGCACTTTTCTTGTGGTCTTGACAAACACGATGAGGTGGAAAACTGCGGAAGAAAGACACCTTCACACTCTCGTTAGACTTCTCATTAATGGCACTTCTAAAATTCACTCCACAACTTGACAAATTTCTAAAATACTCGCGTTGATGGAGATTCAATTTCTAATCATAACAGGTCAGATTATGGAGGAGCGGACCTTCGATTTAATCTCAACGAAATTATGTGAGCATCAAGAGCAACCGCGTGGAAAACGGAATAGTAACTTATTGTAATGCAACAAGAACCGATTCGTACTACCTTCATCATGCGTTTGACAGTGACTTGCTCTATCCAACACGTTGCCTTCAGATGTACAATCACTCTCGACTACTATAATTCAACCATTATTGTATGTCACGACGCATATTACTTTAAACATACAATCGCACCAAGTGGCCATCGTCAGTAGCTATACACTTTTTCATTTTTACCGAACAATAAGGAAATAGTTCAACCGTGATGTTGACTGTCCACCACATCTCACGGTAAAGACAAAACGCAGTTTCATGTGTATTGCTGTTATATGATGATATCCCCCCCCCCACCACCACCACCACCATTCTTACTTCACAATGTTACAATATTCACGGGGATAGCAAACCATCATGTAGGTACCACCCTTCCTCGATGGGACACTAACGATGACTCACACTACATGTTTCACTTGAGGCTCGAAATCGAATCCTCATCGAACGCCACTGTGGTTATTGAATTCCAATCCAACGTTACAATATTTCAACGATGCCACCCTTCATGCCATATTATGTTAGTGGTGCCTTCCTTATTTTACGTAGTTTCAGAAATGATATAGCTACAACAACGTGAACATTATTTCACGATGTCAGGGACGTCAATCAAACGCTATTCTCATTCCACTCTGTTTTGACGTTTTAATGATAATGTAAGTGACTCTTATTGTATATTGTTTGAATGGTGATGACGCTACAAACTAACCTGTAATACGATATGTGTGCCGCATTCGCATCTTATTACTAGTAGTGGATAAATGGGCGTTGAAACGGGTTTTGCGAGTTCTGGCTCAATTGGAGTGGGAGAAGAAAACCACGCCTCGTACTATAGTACGAGGTTTTTGGCCACACCCCCCGACCAATTACGTTATAGTACGACCTTTTCTATTCTCTCCACCCCGCCGCTTTACCCCCTCTACCACAATTTTCAACCAATCGTACTGTAGTCATGCCCTTGATCGATCATGTGAACGCTCTAGCGTCCCACAAGGATGATGTCACGTCTGTCCCTCTTATACTACAAGTTCACGTTATTCTACAACAGTTCATTCGTAGCTCAGTTGATACTGAGCTCAACTATAGAACGTGAGGTGTTGCGTTCGATCCCAGGAAAGGAACTTTTGTTAAAAAATGACGTCATCAAACTTAAAGCCATGTGAGAGAAGGCTGGAAGGAGCAGGGAAAAGGTAAGTAGTGGGTGGGGGGCTTATAATAGTACATATTAGTATCAAGAGAGGGGTTAAAAAGGTCATACTATAACATGATTGGAACAATTGGAAGGAGAGGTGGTCAATTTCTGGAAACTGTGGCATGGGGGGGGGGGTTAAAAAGGTCGTACTATAACGTAATTGGTCGGGGGTGTGGCCAAAACCCTCGTACTATAGTACGAGGGGTGGTTTTCTTCCCCCACTCCAATTGAGCCAGAACTCTCAAAACCCGTTTCAACGCCCATTTATCCACTATTACTATTTCTGTACTTGTTCTTCAATTTCGCTATTGTTTCAACTCGATTTAATGATACCTTCAACATTCTAATCCCTCGCGGGTTTGATAGTGATGCTGATATAACGAGAGTAGCGTTGAAGGTTTGGGTCTTCTTCAGTTTAATGGTGTAGTTGGAACCGCCGTCGTTTTTACCAAACTTTAATGGCCATGTTGCCACTACCTAATCTAAAGTCTTCTTCGAAAAGGACGAGCTAAGTATTCGACTTTAGCCTGCGCAAGAGTGTGGTGAGGTTGTGATTTACGCGCAGTTTAAGAGTTGAGTTGTGAGTAGCGCGAGAGCTGAGAGATGAGCGAGTCGTGAGGCTTGAGGGGGGAATTAGTCTTGGAAGAGCTGCGTGTCGTGGAGAGGAATGTAAATTGAGGGGTGGGGAAAGGATATTTTGGGAAGTCCGGAAAAAGGGAAATCCCGTTGTCACTTTCCCTCAGCTACCAAACAAAAAGCCTCGAGATCAGAAAGGCGCAGGGCAATGAAAATGAGACAATGAGTTCTGTTTGGGCACGTGCAGACTTCAAAAATCCAACTAAGTCGACCTGCGCCAAACATGGACGTCGGCTAGAGGAAAATTGAGTGACGTGTGTCACCCTAGACATTTTTTATTGATGATGGTGGTGCGATGATTAAATTATTACCATCTCACATAGCCATGTCGATAATAAGGCCCCACGACGTAATAACGTTCCAGTGAATTGACTACTTTTCACGAAGCGTGACAACTGTCTATAAAACTCCACCACATGTGCAACTAAAGAAATGAACCTGGGAGGACCCAGGTAACCCGTATTTGAGACTAATTTGAAAAGTAAATTGTTGAACGAATCAATAATAATATTTATCGTAAAAAAAAGCATTGTTAGGACCGTAGGGTTCACGATCACCGTCAAGGGCCGAAATGCAACGGAAGTATGTCGTCGCCCCAAATGTAAGCAGCCATCTTTGTTTGTAGTTAGGCCGTTTTTATGGCTTACAAAAAGGCACCATAATATGTTTTGCCGCCCCTAAATGTACTCGAATAGATATCCGTCGAATGCCTCATTTCCCCCACACGTAACTAAAGGGATTAAATTGGTATTCATACACCACAGCAGGACACTACGTTCGCCAAGCACTCTCAATTCATAAATCGAACCGTTTGAAGTTATTGTGAGTGGGGTTCATGGCTTATCGACAAATCACCAACGAGCAGTGCGTAGCAACACACAACTTTCCACCACCCCCGTAAGTTCGAAGACCAGCTACATATGCGGGGGATATATCTTCGTTGAACGCATTTCTACAGAAACATTTATGCAGAACAAAATGTAGGGACTAGTTAGCTGAGAGTACTCCGTAAGTTTGATCGAAATCGTTAGAGCCGTTTTTGAGAAAATTGGAAGACCGATAAATTAATATTCGACAAATCCCCTTTTTTAGTTAACTTGGCTTATATCTCCGTTCAACATATATATACAGAAATATTTACGCAGAACAAACGCTGAATGTTTGATCAAATCTGGTGAAACAGTTACCCTGGAAACTACGGAAATGTTCGAAAAATCGTTACTTTCGACACATTTTCATTTTTATACCTGTTCAATGAACTGTCAGAGGAACATTTATTGAGAACAATATATAGGAATTAACTATTTAAAAACATCCTGTGAGTTCGGTGAAAATCGTTGAAGCTGTTTTGCCAAAGTGTTAAAACCTATTTTTGCTTCATAGGCCTATATCTCCGTTCACCGTATTTTCATGGAAAAATGTATGGGAAGAAAAGTTAGGTATTGATTAGTAGAAGATAATTTGAAAGTTTAATCAAAACCCTTACAGCCGTTTCGGATAAAAATGCGAAACCCCCTAGTTTTTGGTACACTTTTGGTCCCCAACCCCCCTTTTTCATCGATCGAAATAGCTCATAACCTTTGGTGTCTACAAAAAACAACAAACAAAGAACTAGCTCAATCGGCTTAGCCGTTCTCCCGCAAATCGAACTACAGACACATACACACACGGGCCACGCGCCGAATTTAGGTTTTTTTATACTCAGTAGGCCTCAAAACGTGAAGATCTGAAGAAAAGCCAAATTTTTTTTTGGCACGTTTACTATACTTTTCTTTCCCTTTGGTTAACGGAAACGAAGGCGAAGAGTTCAGTGGGGAAAGCATTAAGAGACGTCGCGTTGAGCTGTAAAACTATCAAGATCGACCAACACCTCAGTGGCCACTCGAAGCGAAGGATGAATCCCCATTCAGACCATTCCATTTCGTAGTGCAAATATTCAACAGTTAGCGTGATTCATTTCGACTTCAAAACGACGGTAGAAATGAGCTAGTCGAAGAACAATTGGAAGCAACAGCTTCTCAACGAGTGAACGCTACAGTCCAGACAATGCAATCGCCCTTAGTTATTTTTCTCATCAATTTTCGTCAAAATCGAAGCAGACTTTAGCTAAATTTGAATTGCGGCGGTCACAAATCAATGAAAGAACCTTTTTGAGTGAGATTTTCATGAAAGAACGTGGAGTTACGTTTCATCAAGTTTTAATAAATAGATCGGATCAGTAGCTAGAGCCACAATTTGCGTAAGGCTGAGGAAAGTTGTGTAATGTGCCAGATAGTTTTTTACGAAACTGAGAACGGATTTTCACGAAATGAGTCGAGTTGATTTTATCTAATCGTTAATCGGCCATCACGACTGATCAACACAATCAATTTATTTTCTCAAACCAATGATCCGACTGTAACAAAAGAAAAAACAAATGGACGTTGTGCATAAAATGCACTCGTTCAATTGTAAATTTAAAAAAACGGGTTTTTAGTCATAGTTAGAAGGTGATTATCCGTCACTGTGGTTTAGTAGCACGTGCGAACACGTTCTACGTTCAATTATTGTAATTTACCAAAACCCACTGATCAACAAGGTTTCATCCACAGCCAGGAGTGCATTCCAATCAGATGATCAGTGGTATCTTTTTTATCGCAAAATAACGCGAACGGGAACGTAATACAGTCACCAATTGATGATAACAAGACTTGACCGCGCCGTTGTAGTCTCCATTTTAACAGACTCGGCTTTGTTTACTGAAATGTGCAGTCACAATGGAAATATGTTTCTAGAACTATTTCAGTAGGTAAAGACTGGTTTAGTAATCTTAGAAAAAGGGAATCGTCGATTTATCAGAATGTTGAGAGAATTTGGTTGTTTGATGACTGTGGTAATCTTATTGTAGTGAATATTGCACTATTAATCCAACTTTTACATGTATATACCACGAAAATCTCTTTGAAATACATCCATCTATTTTTGGATTAAGATGACTGGGTAAGTTAATTTGTTTTGTAAATCAGCTTACTCCAGAGAATATTCACTGGTGAAGTAAACTAACTGGTAACTCAATGATAGTTCAACATATTTACACGAAAAGTTAGTTTCTATCAGATGTAATCAGTAAAACAATCCGTACACTTCGGTGCATACTCGAGAATTTAACACATAATTACTTTGACCTGGGCAAAATAATTTCATCCGATGTCTAAGACTACAAATTAAGGAGTAATACAACTATATGTAGCGTTGCGATACTTTTATGAAGTCCGTGTGAAATTTCTTGAATTTAAACGATTCTATGAATTGCACTTTCTCGGGTTGGAAGTTTTGATGTTTCAGTTACGTGTCCAGATCAATTATTAACGTGTTAGGAAACTCAAAGCAATACGAATGTTTATTATAACTTCCCAATTGTACCAAGAACTATAATGTATCTTCGCATGTCACTACATTTATTCTCTCAACTGCTCTGTTAGAATAGTTAGCATGCCACGCTGCTCCAATTATAATAAAAACAAAAATTCTACGTAAAAGTGACTATTTTGTTCTTTACCCTTGAGTTCCAGGTAATTTCCTCGTTAGTTCTACAGTTAGACGTTTTTTCCGAGTGAAAATCCAATTGATCAATAATTTTTATGGGTATTCTTTCTATATCCATTTTATGCAGTTTGTTGAGTAAGAAGTTGCTTTGGCGTTCAGTGTAAGCCATAAGAATGGTACTTGTAGTAGTCAAAAGTAATAAAATATCTAAACTTTGGAGGGACTTGGCTGTCTCCAAGAGTCCAATTCCTTCGTGTCATACGCTGATCTCCATTATGAGGGAATGGGGAGGGGAATGATGAAGAAGGAGACCACGACACACACTCACCCCTGTTCCACATGAATATATATTAACTCACGTGAACAAATGAGTATTCCACGTAAATATGTGTTCAAATATTAGTCTCAAGTTATAAGTTATTGGTTGTTAGTTATTATTTGTTATCTGTTAGAGATTGGTTAGCAGTTGTAATTAGTAGCTATTAATAATATGATATTAGATGTTAGTTATTAATTACTAGTGAATAAATTTTAATTATTGTTCATTAGTCATTAGTTGTTCGTGGTTAATTGTTACAGTGTTTAGTTCTCAACATTGTGGCGCATGAGAGGGCGAGAGTTGAAAATCGAAATAAATGAAACACTGTGAGCGGGAGGAGGGCTGTATTATGTGCAATGAAGTGAGTAGAGCTTGTGTAGATAAGGGCGACACTTGGGGATGGCTCGTAATATATGCGTGAACTGGTGCGGGTAACTGTATAGGAAGGAGATAGCGAACTGTACGGGCGGAGTATAGATAGAGGTGTCTGAGTGAGCACAGGGAGGAGTCTTTCGCGAGAACCCGTAGGTGAATGAATTGGGGAGGAACTGTCTGTTGTGGAGAGGGAAAAACCACTTCAGAGAAATCCGTTGGCATGGGAAATAACCGCGGAGGTGGAATACTTCCAGGTAACAAGGTGGTAAGGGGATTCAATGACTTTGCTGTTAGGGCAGGTGCGAGCATTTTGAGGTCAAAAAATCCAACTGATTTGGTTTGCGTCGAACTACCCTGGTCGTGGGTGATAATGCAGATAGGTAGGGAGGCTAGGGCACACGAGGACTGAGCCAGATGCTGTGGCAGAGCTGGACTATAAAGAGAGCCAGAGCGCACGGTGAGTTGAGCAGGACAATGGAAAGCTTGAGCCTAGGTTCTAAGGTGAATGGTGCAAGGAGAATGGAAGTATGGTGAGACAGCACTAGCATGAAGTGAGAAGGATCAAGGTGGGGTTGAATGAGAGTATTTTTCAAAAGCTGAGTCGCAAGGGTAAGCACATGCACAGTAGGGGTGGTGCAAATAAAACTAGTGCAGTGAGAAGAGAGCATGAATTAGGACATGGAATTATGAAGCGAGACCTAGTGCTGTCTAGGGTGAAATGAAAAATAATGAGTGGCAAGTCGAGAGGATATAGGGAACTGCTAGGGAGTGGCATTAGGAAAGCAAGATGGTGGGGTGTAAGAGTTATGGTTTATAAAAAAGGATGTGACTGAGATCATGGGGGGTTGAGGTATCGGTTACTGGAGAGGAGGGCTGAGTTAGTGGTAATCGGGAAACGGGTAGGAATAAAAAACTAGAAGAGACAAAGTGGGGTGTAAGGAAGGGTTTTGAGTTTAGGACAATAGACGTAGAGGTCTAAGCCACAACTCTTAAATTTGGGGTTATGAGCACAGGGAGCTAGAGCAAGGATTTGTGGTGAGGGCCTTGTAGGAACGATTTGAGTTTGGGCTGTGTGGATTTGGCTTGCGTCAACCGCTAACCGCTATTTATTAGTTATCGACTGTTAGTTGTTAATTATTAGTCATGAATTAGTTATAATTAGTGATTAGTTTTTTGTTATTAATTATTGGTGATCATTCGCATGATACGATAATTTGATGATTAGTTGTTATTTGTTTACTACTATTTATTGGGGAGTAATTATTTTTCATTTATAAATGATTATTTGACAATTATTAGTTATTAGCAGTTACTTATTAGTCAGAAGTTGAGGGTCATTAGCTAAGTGATATTCATTAGTTGTTGGCTGTTAGTTGTTGATAATCAGTTATTATTAATTATTACTTGTAAGTCGTTAGTTAGTCGTTATTAGTAGTTGGTTATTTATCATTAGTCATTAGTTGTATGATATTATATATTGGTGATTAGTTGTTAGTTATTATTTATTAGTTATGAATTATGAGTGACTATTTGGCAATTATTAGTCGTTACTTGTAAGTTATTAGCGGTCAGTGTGCCAGTTATTAGTTACTAGTTATTGATGATCGAAAAGATCGCTAATAATTAGTTGCTATTTATTTATTTATAAGTGATCAGTTGTGAGTTACTATTTTTTAGTGAGTAGGTGTTAGTTATTAAATATTAATTAGTACTTGGCGATTATTGGTTATGAGTTTTTAGCTATTCGTTGTTTATTGTTATTCGTTATTCATTATTAGTAGTTAGTTATTAATTTTTCGTGATTAGTTGTTGGTTATTAATGATTACTTCTCAGTTATTAGTTGTTAATTGTCAGTTCTTAATTATCAGTTATCAGTCGTTAGTGGTTATTAGTCATTTGCAGTTCAAAAAAATAATATGATGAAAGTGGTACACATAATTATAAATGTATTATTAGAAAACTGTCCCCTCGGACTGAGGGCTGAGCAGGAGTTGAGCTTCGCAAAGCTGTACGAAGCACAAAGGTATATTAAAGGTTGACCGTTCTTCCACTATTTCTTGCGGCGTTGCCCATTTGACACTAAGTAGTTGGGCATTTTGAAGGTTCCAGTACTTAAGGAGGTGGTAGTCAGAACCGAACTCGCTGCACGGCGCATCGAGATGGGCACACAAATCCAGCTCTTCACGTGACGTGGCGCTTGTCATCACGAACGGCCCCTTCGCTCTTGACCAACGAGTCCTTCCCGCTCTTCAACGGTGGCATTTAGCCAAGCGTATTGAAGAAACAGTTTAAAAAATGGTGGGGACCATCGACGAAGTTCATAGACCTAATTCTGAGTCTTCTCAGTTGTACACAATCTGCCTTCCAGTCAAGGACATCCGGTGGGGGCCCTCAGGAGTGAGGCGATCCTTAGCTTTCTCTCTCAGTTAACTCCCACTGACCGGACCCGAGGTTTTTTTCCCCTGCTTTTTGTCTTCTTCGACTCAACTCGTACGCCGCGCGTGTACCGGCCTCGACTTTTGAACCGACTCCCGTTTTGCTTCGAAGGGAATTACCAGTCGCAGGATTCGAGGTGAGCGCAGAATATGGAGATTTTATTGCTCTTATGATGGCCCCATACACTCGTCCAACACTTCATTACTGACCAGTGAAGTCGATAAATCAGTCCAATGATTCACAATCGGCCGCTACATTACTTTCCCCATTATTTGTCGCTATTTCAAAAACCGCCCAAAAATATCAATCAATGTTCGGAAAATACGCTCGAATTATGTCCAATGACCCCATCCTGACTCTCATTCAGTTCAGGTTCAAAACAGTTGATTCGTTCAAAAGTGGAAAACCCCACAAAAAAATATGTAGTCCAAAGTATAGTCTACCTAATAGAATCAAACCCATTACCGCTGACGAATGCTCGAATCATGTAAAGAACTCCAATCCGTTTTTCGCGTCTTTATTCCAACTTTGTATCCGCACCACTCGCACAATGTTAACAAATAAAAATTGGGATCTGGGGGCGTAACTGGCAGTGGACAACGCTGGAAAGGTCTTCTAAATATCTATTCATTAGTCAAAAGCTATTAACGTAGTACAGTAGCAATTACACTGTATAAGGCTACATAGCACAGTTACCTGCGTACAAATGCGAGCGCCATTTGCGTTACAACATTAGATAAGTTAATTTCAGATTGCTGTGTAAAAAACACGAAACGATACTCAGTCAAAGAATTAATGCGCACTGTAGTCTGAAAATCAGGGCGGTAGCCTAATAGTCAACTTATAAGACAGGAGTTTATGACGGTCATTGAATAGTCTGGTGCACCGCAAAAATTCTGGAATTCATGTTGAAGAATTTTATTCGCTGCGTCTTCCCAGCAATTCCACAACTGCGTCGACGACATTCCCATAAAAACCACACTGAGATTTCCATTATTAAACTATACGTTGGTACTTTGACGAAAGTCGTGATAGAAGTGGCAGCAGCTCAGTAAATTCTAGAGTTATAAGCGACGCGACTACGAAGAACTCCAAGCTATTTCAAGACTTTGGTTTGAATAATTAGTTAAAGCCATGAAAATTGCAGTATGTGTGGGTCTGAGGAAAGTTGTGTGATACGTCGCATGAGAAGTTCCTAAATAGAACTCCCTTGCCCGTCCAACTCTGTTCTGTGGCATCCGTAAATTGTTGACCCCGACGTGGTTACGTATTTTTGTTTCGGGCGCTCTCAATACGCGGATTTTCACCGTGCAAGATGTATCAGGTATTGATGAGTCTCCATTGAGTTCTGAATGTGCTACCGCTGTAAAATTACTACAATTCTGACATACCGATCAGAAACTTCGATTCATGAACGTAGAAGCCCAGTTTGAAAGATCGCGCCAAATGGGACAAAGTTGAATAAGATTTTCCCCAAGATTTAGCCAGAACATGTGATATTCTCCGCGATCATGCACACTCCAAAACTGTTAGAGCAATTCTCAAACGACAATCGATCTCTACGTCTTCTCGAACAAATTTCTACCACAGAAGCAGAAAATTATTTAACTAAATGACACGTACGATCTTTGGTTTGTACCAGTGGAAAGTCCAGCTCTTCAGTTATTTCAGAGTGATAACGGATTTCCCCTTCTTTTGGTTTTTCAAAAATATCCTTTTCCTTCCCCTCAATTTACATTCCTCTCCACAATAGACAGCTCCACAAAGTCGGTGATCTACTAGTTCTCCCGATCGATGGTCGTCACTCAGTTCTCCCCGGTTCTCAAGACAGACACTCGTTTCACCTCTTCGACATCTAATTCGGATTCCTCCTTCCTTCCTCGTTCAACCAGTTTCACGTCGTTAGAGCCCCCTTGTTATCGCTTATATACTTCATATCCTGTTCTAGTTACTTCTTTTTTGTACATGTCTTCGAATCTTGTTGTGATTCGCTCAAGTCTACCCTGGTCAAAACAACACTCATCCGTCCAATAAGGACCTTCGCCGTGGACACGCGTTCTTCATTCTGGTGCATCATCTGCACACTTCCATTTGTTCACAACATGACCCTCTACGATGATGTCCCACTGGATACCCCTACGGCCCTCCTACATCGCATTATGTCTACATTGGCAACGCACCACCTCTACCAATCCAACCATCCGGTTCAAGGCTTCGCCAGACCATCTACTCAACGCGTAGTACGGTCCACATCTTAAACATCACTGATACGTAGCTCTGCAATGCCAATTGTTGAGAAATCTACAGTGCCTTATTATTACAACAGATGTTTTGGGTTCAACGGGGTTTTTCAAAAAATTATTTTTTGTCTCGTTCTTTAACAATACTCGAGGTTTTCTTTTTCTCTTAAAATAAAATTATCCCAGTTCTTGAACGTCATATCCTCGACATTTTTGGAACTAGCTCCTGGTTTATTAAGAGAACTGCCCCCTGTTTTATTTCCCTTTTTAAAACCGGAACCTGAATTAAATGAAGAGGCAGAGTAAGGCATACTAAGCTCTTCAGATTCTCCGAAAGTTGTTTTCGCTAGTAATATTCGTTGCTCACTCTCTACTTCAGCTCGTAAAAATTGTAATAAAGCTTCTAATTCTTCACCTTCTTGATTAGAATTATGTTCGAATCTGAGGAGTGTTCGAGATCGTTCCCATGCCCTATAAAACCAGTGACACTTAGTTGTGTTTCTAGTTTTTCAAAAAGAGGTCTTACACCTGAACACACCTATACTTCGTCCACTCGGGTTTTGCATCACTAGTGACAATAGCTCACGCATAAGTTCAATAAGTAAGCCATCTCTAGCAAATCTTGCTTTCAGACGTTGCACTACTTTGGGGTAACATTGCTCCGAAAGTACGTAATTGTTCACCAAATCAGCTGCTGGAGAACCTGGAACCATCGCATCTCGCAAATAAGCAAATTTATCAACAGCAGACAAACTTTCATCCTCATCCAACTTCGAAAATTGATTCTTAATGTCTCCATCGAATTTCCTAAGCTCTATTTTTGGAGGTTGTAAATTCCTCATATCCTTCGTTAGTCCTACATTACTAAATATCGCATCACTTACTTGGGGTGTCGTAGTTTGGAGGTACGTATCGTATTGCACCCTTGCGTCTACCACGCTGCTGTGCGCAATTTCAATTTCCTCCAGCTCCTTGTCAATTTCAGCCGTACTTATCACCGTTGTATCTTCAATAATTATTGCCAAAATGTCTTCATCATGAGCAAACATTCGTTCCGCTCTGCTCTGCATGATTCCAAAACTTCGATGGACGGCCGAACCATCGCCTCTAGCGATCGCTTCTTCCACTGTTACGATAACCTCCCTGACTATCCGCCGAAGAATGTTTCTTTTCCTGATTATCCCTTCCATGTCTTCACCAGGGGTACCAAAAATGGCGAACATATGACGTTTAAGAACTGGGATAATCTTATTTTAAGAGAAAAAGAAAACTTCGAGTGTTGTTAAAGAACGAGACAAAAAATAATTTAATGAAGAACCCCGTTGAACCCAAAACATCTGTTGTAATATAATAAGGCACTGTAGATTTCTCAACACCAATGTGAATTGTCACTGGCATGATGAGCGAAGTGTGAACCAACAAATGTAGTAAAATAGTAAGAGTTGACTAGAGATTGTGTCAGCAGGTCGAAGAACTCTGTGCAAAATCAAGTTGCAAGTCAAATAGTGATCGAAGTTTTACTCGATATTATAACTCGACAGTACCTATTCAAACCCAATATGTTCGTTTGATCGACGATACAAGGATCGTGCACGAAAATCGGAAAAATCTGGACTGATGAGAAGTCGAATTTCATGTTTCTTCGATGGCGCCGACCTCCGCGCAATTATGATTTCAATAGCGTTTTGTCTACAACAATGCAGCAATTTCCGCCGCGAACAAATTAGACGGAAACCGATGCGGGATAACGATGCGTTTTAACTTTTATTTCCACCATCATTGACCTTACACCAGGTAGCGATTTTCTCCGTCGCTTCAGACTCTGGGTGGATATAATTCAAAGCTGTTCGGCTCTGATACCACGCTACTTGCTGCTGCCAATACATTCAATTGAAAGACCGTCGACATTTAGACGATTTTGTTATTTGAGAGCACTCATTGTAACCATCCCTGTCATTTTGAAAGAAATTGTTTTTTAATTTTGGGAGTGGGGCGTTTACACGAATACGAGCACAAGCGAGATGGCACAGTTAAGTGAAACGACTGCGGAACGCTGTAGAGGCCAACGGTCAACTCATCGAAATCTGCGCAGTTTTCACATTTCTGGGCATACACGCACGCAGGAGGACAGAGATGGAACTAAAGCTGTTTACGAGGTTCTGAAAACCGTGAAAACATACCGGTCATCGGACCGTATCAAAGGTATTCTTGCGAGCAAAACCATTTCCCGTCAGTTTTTTTATTCGACAAGTAACTCGAGGGTCGGCGATAAATTGAAAAACTCGAAGATGAGCTGTGGAACGTAGCAAACAAAAGCGTTAGCCTCGGGTGATTCAAACCTAATTTTACTTCGTTTGGGAGGAACTTCCCATAATCACGTTGAGACTCAGGTGCGCTACAGAAACGCACGTTTTTTTTCTTTCCGATTGGGAATTTCAAGGGCGATTCCACTCGGCTGCCGTTAGGCTGTTTTTCCGCCTTGAAATGAAGAGGTGGCGGATTGAAGGGAGAACTCTCTTTGCGCGTAGACCTTGAACGCCCTGAGTAGGGCGGGACAGCCGCGCGAATGCCTAACGAGCTATTTATGAGGCGACTTTTGGTCGGGTCAAGAAAACTCAACTGTGATGTCCCGTCGGTGGAATCCCCTTCGCCGGAGGCCTGGAATTACTCAGCTTTCGAAATAAACAAGTTCGTACGAATTTCCCTCGTCGTTCGAACTTCTCCATCGACAACAGTCGAAGACATCGCGACAGGAAGCGTTACAGACTCAATTGCGACTTTAATCATGTTTCGTGATTACTTCACGTCCTCCTCCGTTGAACCAGTTTGAGTAAACAGGTGAATCGTAAGAAGCGCTTTGAATGACGTAATTGAACATCTGATTCCACATTGCGGAAAACTGCTAACATCACAAGACATGGTGCCACTTAATGAGGTATAACACGAGATAAGAACAATAAGTCTGGCAAAACCATTGAACCACTAAATGAAAATTTGACAAAACTATTTATATTTTAGTACCGAAGTTTGGCTCTTCGTATGTGAGCTAAACTATACTGATGAATAGAAAGGTCCAAAGTCAAAAGAATTGCCGCTGAATATTGAGTAGGCTACTAGTTAGAGAATGAGCTGATGAGGCGTTCCTATCACTGTTCTCGTTCGTGCCAACTCAAAACAAACGCCTCTGTCCGAGACGAGTTTGATTTAGAAAAGCCGATGCAAGAACCTGGTAATCTGTGACCATTTTCATACGTGCTGGCCCAGGGCAAGGAGTTACGTCTGGAAACAGTAGAAATAGGGAGTGCTGGCCTTTTTTTCCTGATGACGCAGAAAACTATCTAGATAACGGTGGAGTGTGAAGTGTTGGTATTACGTTAGATAATAAAGGAGGTCGTCAATAAGTGTCATCCTTACTAAAATTATAAATACGAAAGTAACTCTGTCTGTCTGTCACGCTTTCCCGCCTAAACCTCTCAACAGATTTTGATGAAATTTGGCGCAGACAATCTTTAGCCCTTGAGAATGTTCATAGGCTACCTTTTATTGCGAAAAAGGGATGATAATCCCAATATCACATATAATGATTTAGTATGTAACGAGGCGCTAAGATGGAAGACCAAGGATGGCTATATCTGGGGAGACATTATCAGATTTTAGAATGAACCGGCCACAAAGAATCGAAGAAGTCAGTAGTGATTCAATATGAGAGCTGGACTATTGTTGTGCAAAGAACCGATAATGGTGAGGGCGGATGGTTTTTCGTAGATGCGCCAGGAGGCACTGGAAAAACTTTTCTATTAAATTTACTTTTAGCCCAAATCCGCTAAGATAAAGGAATAGCTGTTGCCGTTGCTTCCTCTGGAATTGCGGCGACGCTGCTCGATGGAGGCCCCACGGCGGATTCAGTACTTAAACTCCCATTAAATTTACCTCACGAGGAAATTCCAGTTTGTAACATTACAAAAAACAGTGATCGTGGCCGAATGCTACAGCAATGCAAGCTGTTGGTGCGGGATGAGTGCACAATGCCGCATAAAAAAGAGATCGAGGCGCTCAATAGGACTCTGAAAGATATCAGAAGCGACCAGAGTTAAATGGGTGGGATGGTAGTGCTGCTCGCTGGTGATTTTCGACAGACACTACCTGTCATTACCAGAGGCACTCCAGCAGATGAGATAAATGCGTGTTTGAAAGCGTCCACATTATGGGTGCATGTAAAAAAATGTTGTCTCGCTAAAAACACGTGAATACAACTACATAATAATACGTAATTGGGGAAAATCGGTGAAGGTCGAATGACTACGGACGCTAACGGCATGATTACATTAAATCAAAAATTTTGTAATGCCGTCCGCAACTTGGAAGATCGTAAAAACAACGTCTATCCCGGTTTGGAATATAACATGAGGAATAGAGAGTGGCTGTGTGAAAGGGCAATATTAGAACCGACCAATTAAATCGTGGGACAGATCAATGAACGAATGATGTCATATGTCGAATATTTGTCAGTAGATATTGTCATTGACAGTGAACAGGTGACATCTTATCTTACCGGAGTTTCTAAACTCTTTAGAGCTGTCATGAGTGCCGTTTCATAAACTGAGACTGAAAGTTGGGGTTCCAGTTTTGGTAATGAGAAAAAGCGCCGAGACTATGCAACGGGATTCGATTGCAAATTACGCAGCGAGGACGCAATATTATTAGAGCAATTATAATGACAGAAATAGCTAAAGATGAAGAAGTTTTGATTCCCCGCATACCCATGATCCCCACAGATTTACCTTTTCAGTTACAATCCAGTTTCCCTTCAAACCAGCCTTCGCAATGACCATTAACAAAGCGCAAGGGCAAACATTTAAAGTATCAGGTGTCCATTTAGAGAAAAACTGTTTTTCGCATGGCCAACTGTACGTGGCCTGCTCGCGAGTGTCGAGTCCAAACCATCTCGACATTTTAACGTTGTCTCTCTGTCTCTTGAACGTAAGGGACCAATAAATCTTCCTAGGTACTTTCTGCCACTCAATGGAATACATAGGTACCTTATACCTACTGTAAACAGATATTTTTTTATTTTTTTTAAATATACCTACTCTCTTTTAACCAAGCGCTATACCCAAATCTATACCGTTCTTTTAATTTAATCCATAACATTCAAATAAAAAGTACGCAGACGAAGTCGCGGGTACCAGCTAGTAAGATATAAAGATGAAAGGAAAAGACAGAAAGTATGAAAGAAAGAGAAAGGCGGAGTTCTCGGTAGATGGAACGAGAGAGTTGCTGTGGTAGGGGGGTGTGCGAGTTTTACAGAAGTGAGCTTCCGTGGAATTCATTTATTTTGGTACTCTAAATACATCGTTATACATTTTAATGCTACTCCCCCGCGTAAGGAAACCTCGGGCTTGGGGGAGGAGTTTAACTTAATTATACTATTGGGTACACCACGGAATTACATTCAAATATGAAAAATAGTTAATATTAATATGGAACATATATAGAATATTTACCGACGAAATTGTAGAGGGAAGAAAAAGTAAGTTATAAATAATTCTTTTATAGCTGCCTAAAAATGGTTCAGGGACGAAATTTCTTTAAACTGTTGGGGTAGTTTATTGGAAGACTTCGCTCCCCGATACACACACGCACTTTGACCAGGTGTTGTCAAACGAAAAGGCTATCTAACATTCCCAGAGCCCGGAGTATTCGAGTCACAAAATGCGTATGCACCTGCCGGCGCATTCTTATGGGTTTCAATTAAGGTATTTTGGACATCGACTCGAAACTCGGGACACGAGGAGCAGCCACTAACTGTTAGAGGAAACGTACGGCAATCCGACTTCCATTCGAGCCACATGTTGGTCACAGTCTAGTGGATTAGGTCGCGTCATCGTAGTTTGGTTCAAAGTTCAGGACCTGTGACCATGTGGCTCTCTGACAATGCAATCTCAACGTAGCAGCAGACACTACTTACGTTGCTGTGAAAATTCTAATTTCACAACAGGCGTTCATCGATTGCTAACTCGGCTATCAACTGGTTATAAGTCAGTAGACAACTGGTCGCAGATTTGTGCTACAGTGACAAGTGAAGACAACGAACCGCTTTATTCAGCGGTGGTTAGTAACCTACTCGAAAGAGTTACCTGGAACGCGTAGTCTGGGGGACCACCAGCAGAAGTGTCTTGAGATAAGAGTAACAGCCTTATCGCTTACGCAGCACGAACTCGTGTCTCCCTGGTCTTTGGATGCGTTGCATTATCAATTGTACAAATATCCCGGAGGTACGAAAACCTCCTTTCTCGTTGTGAAAGGCAGAATCAGGAATCACGCGCTAAGGTGAAACGTTAACGGGTATTTCAATATTCACAACTCGTTTCACTGCGAACTAAGGTGTGAACATGAAAGGAAGCGCATGATCAAGAACTTACCTCGAAAGGAAACCGAATAACTGCTATCCTTTGGAAAGATGCTTGACCCCGACCCACTTGAACTTGAAATACCAGGTGCGTAGCAACACACAACATATTTTTCACACAGTTCATTTGAAGTTGGTAATACATCGCTTCACGGCGGCAGAAAGCAGTAGCACTTACAGTTCCGTAATTTATTGTGTAGCTCATATTCATGCCCAAACCTTTATTGAGAACTTGGTACACACAAAATTTATGAGTCTGTACGCACGATTTTTTGCTTTCCGCGACCCAACGGGTAAGGAAAGTATTTATTTATTTATTTATAACATATACGGGCAATGCCCAATTTAACAGTGAAAAAAATAAAAATAGAACAATATAAATCACAATAAATTGGCACAATTCAATCGGCAGCAGTCCCGAGCCAACAAACGGAGATCACAACAACCGTCGAATTTTGGACCTAAAAGAGCCTTTCGAAAACAACAGAAGGTCCACCGAATCATCGTGTGACAACCTGTTGAAGTCCCCCTGAAAGCATACCATGGGATTATTGCAGGGATAGTTGGTCGAAGAGGTATAAACATAAAAAGGTTGATGGAGTCTGGGCGCAGAAGTTCAACTTGGAGAGCGGATACGGACAATCCAGGCGACCCGCTGTCAACCCATGCAGGAGAAGCATGTCCGCCTCACGTCGCCGATTCTCCAAAGTAAGTGCCTGAAACTATCTGAGGAAATCTGGAGACATATTTAATAGTTAAATCAACCTCACCAGAATTCAGACGCCGATCCAGTTCACGTCTATGCTGCTTGAGATAGTCTCGCTCCTGCTGTGATCTGTCCTGCGAAACCCGATAAGGTGGAGGATTTGCTGATCGATTAGCGTTCAAAACCCTGGATACAGATGAAGAGTCATTCATACTGACCATCAAGGGGCGAATCTTTTCACTCTCACGTCTACCAATGCGACTGATTTTCGAAACAGTGTTCTGAAAATCCACGGAGACCTTAGCAAAAGCAGCCCTGAGAAAATCACTATCAACAACAACACAATGCGAACAGTCAGAGTACACAGAGGTCGACTCCGGAACACCATAAAAAACAAATATAGTCATCATAGTATAGTCATCGTGTCAAAAGAAAAAGTTGTTTTTTTTTCAGATCTTTACATTTTGAAGCCTCCTGAGTCCGAAAGTCGTAGTTTCAGCCTAAAAACACTTTTTTATACTTATTGGCAAAACGGCGTAAACGATTTTCACCTAACACTCGGGATGTTTACAAATAATTATTATATATGTACAGTTTTCAATAAATGTTCCGCTGACAGTCCTTTGAACGTAGAGAAAACCCAATCCGACTCCATGACCCGCTCTATATACGAGCGATGTATGAAACACGTAGAAAATATAGCACTCCATGAGTCCGATGAAAATCTTGAGCCGCTTATGAAATAAGTTAGAAAAACGATAATTTAATGTGCGGATAGTCACATTTTCCGATGTACTTCACTTAGTAAAGCAGATTAGGAGCTGGAGGGGAGAGAATGAAGGCAAAGGTTTTTAAAATACCAGGTCAGGTTGCTCAAATTAAGTTCAGTATTTATAGCGGAAATGTCGAAGTCCAAAGACACGTTTTTTTGGCTAAAATCACGATTCGATAGACTCCCTGAGGAACATTTGAGCCAAATGACGTATAGGTATTGACTATGTGAAGACACCCAAGTCGTTTTTGCGTAAAGTTAAATAGTACAAAATAAGAGTGAGGTACTGATTAGTAGAACATGAATTGTAATTTGGCCCGTTTTGGCACACTTTGGTTTCCCTTCCCCTGTTCGACGGGAATTGTTTATAACCTTATTTTCGCGTCTTCCACAAAGCTCATTCAGTCCAACCGTTCTCTTCCAAATTCACTAACTTGAAGGCAGACTCAGAAATTAGGCGTTTTAGATTAAGATATAGCTCCCGTGGATGTAGCAGAATTTACGGGAGTTGCGGAAATATTACGCACCAAATTTTTATGTAACCGTTTTATTGGCACTTTCAACAGTTGATTATAAAATGCGTCTCTCATTTTTCAGGACTTTGACCCAGTCCGAGTTCACTTTTAGTCATGTCCGATGGTTTGACAAGTGATACCCCTGTTGTTAATGACTTATCGCATCATTGCCTTTCGCATTCACGTTTTGACTGATCTAAATCACAAAATCCGAGCTAATGTTTTGATTTCAACGCACACAAAAAGGCAACGTTATCCGAGTGCTTCGTTCATATTCGTAGTCACACTCTTCAATCATTTCCTTGAAACTAATTCTTAGATTTTGACGATTTCTGAAGAGTAGTACCCAAATGGCACGTGTTCGTAGGTGAAGCGTGAAACGGATCTTCAGATAACGATGTTCGAGCAGGCAGTAAATGAGATTTGTGTCGAGGTAAAGTTGCGGTTAGAAAGCGAAAAAAAAAAAGAAGTGAGGAAGTGAGAGTGAAAGTGGGGGACGGGGAAGGGGGATGAGAGAGAAGTGTTGCCGGCCGATAATGGGAATTTCTTTCCATTTCTGTTGGGGATCAACTGATGGAGTCAAGAGATAGCGACTTAACGCAGTGAGCTGAAACTAAGCGTCGTCCCCAGCTTGAGTCGCTTCTCAATCTTGAATTGGGATCAGACCAAGCTGCGGTCAATTGCTTCGTTCCAGCAATTTGCCCGGGTTGGTAATTCAATAAGAGTAGCTTTGAACTAATCTGCGTTAATGAAAGGAAAGGAATTGTAAGTGAAGCAGTTCAGAGGGTGATTGTAGTATGTTTGAGGCTGAGAGTAACTTGGATTGCAGTGCCTTACGTGAACTCAACCAGTTAGTTCAACTAACTGTACATCATACCTCGCATAGAAATAACAATAACTCCTGAAGAGCAGCCTCTCCCTCACGTACCAACAATATTTTGTTCGTCTTGAGAGGAACAAAATTTGTTGCGTTTTGAATTCAAAATTTCCATTTGCGATCTGAACTATAGTTTCGAGCCTTTCTGTGTGACCGCGAACCATTGTGATTTATCAAATTCTCTCTATTCACTATGAAGTATTTAGAACCGGTCATCCTCCTCCGGCAATCACATGGCTCTTCATTTAAACGTGGGGTGAGACTTTTGTCGTTCCCACGTGAATTCATTTATGTTCTTTTAACGCGCTTCTACTGACGCGTGTACGAAGGAATGCCGTGTAGGCACTTGGCACCAGTGAAGCGTCGAATTGAGATTTTTCAGTCAACGAATCGTGAAAAATGAAATGTAAGAACAGATTGACTGAATACGTTGTCATCTCGGTCAAACGTGCATTACTCTCGATAAGGCAGTTACATTTGGTATTATATTTTGATTCAATGTCATACTCGTAAATATTCACAAAAATATCTGGAGCGTTGCAACACAACAACTTTCCTTAGCTCCACGTCAGTTCAGTTTTTACATGGCTTCTCCTACTTAATCAATTCATTTATCACTCAGTTCATTTGAACTTAGACAAACAACACTTCACGGCAGCAGGAAGCGGTAGCGCTTACAGTTCCGGAATTTATTACGCTGCTTGTACTCATCTCAAGACCATTATTGAGCAACTGGTACACAGATAACTAGTGAGGCTATAAACACAAATTTTTTGAAGAAGGATAGTAATTACTTTTGCAGAGTTATTGGGTAAAAACGTTTAGAACTGGTAGTAAGCGAAACGGCAGTAGTTGAAATTTAGAAATTTCTGGAGTGACCCCCATGTGTCTCATGAGCGTTTTTAAACACTCACCCTATAGATATTGGATTGGACTACAATACCAATTCTTTTTAACATTCTACTAAAATTCCAGCGGAGTTTATAAGGAAAAAAATGCGCTAAAAACGCTTTTCGTCGAAAATTTTGATAATGTATTGTGCTGCTCTCCCATAAATTTCCCACAAATGGGAATTTTATGGTATAATTTGATCAAAATCGTTATAGCCGTTTTTGTGAGAAAAAAATATTTGGTGTTTTGATCACTATGATAACTATAGTTAACTTTCGATGGTTTTTGTTCATACCCTTATTTTGGCGTCTCATGGTAACCTGCGGGCTAGATATCAAGTTTGAGGTGATTTGATACGGTCGTTTTCTCTAAAAACAGTTCACAGACACACAGACCATTTTCCCAAATAGTGTTTTTCGGACTCAGGAGGGTTGAAATGTATGACTTTCCTTTCTACTTTGTAGAGCCAAGGAAAGTAAAAACACGTATGGCGTTGAGGAATAATTCTTATACCCTGCGAAATTATAAAAAGATGCTAACCCCTCAAATGTTTACTTCCCTAGGCTCTACAAAGTAGTGAGGAAAGTTATGTCATCTGCTGAAGAAAAAAAAATTACGTTCTCTTCAGATTTCTCTTCAGACCCTACTGAGTTCGAAAAACATTTTCTGGAAAAACGGTTTGTGTGTGAACACGATAGACAGAAATCGGCTGAACTATATTATTTCAAAAGACCTTCCACGTTCAGCTCAATTTTTGAATCCAACCTTATTATCACCGAAATCACTCATAAACCGTGAACCCTTTCCAATTTGTGAATATTTCACTCGCCATACATTTCTTTCCTTGGCTCTACGAAGTAGAAAGTCAAGTCTGAACGCAATTGAAGCAAAACGAACCGTATCAGCTCAAACTAAATATCTAGCCGGCACATCACCATAGGACGCCAAAATAAGTATATGAACAAAATCCATCCAAAACTAACGTTATCACAGTGATCAAAACACCAAATATTTTTTTCGTGGGATCAACGATTTTGGTAAAATGTTTTACATGGACAGCTCCTAAGGAAACAACGAGCGGTGCGTAGCAACACACAACTTTCCGCAATCCCTTTAAGTTCGAACACCACCGACATATGCGGGTGCTATATCTTCGTTCAACGCATTTTTACAGGGATATTTATAGAAAACAAAATGTAGGGACAAGTTAGTGGAGAGTTTTTCGTAAGCTTGATCGAAATCGTCTAAGCCGTTTTTGAGAAAATTGATATACCGATAAATTAATATTCGACAAATCTCCTTTTCTGAGTTAACTTGGCTTATATCTCCGTTCAACATGTATGTACAGAAATAATTATGGAGAACAGTAGGGTTCCTTCTACCACCAATATCCGCGTCATATCTCCCTTTCCACGACCGTTGAATACCCAATGTACATAGCACGTACAAACACACACACACACACATACACACAAACTAATCTGCATTATAACTCTGACGATCTTTGTCTGATGAAAAATAAAAGACGTGTATGAGACTGTACTCTTCGTACTCAGGTCTGTTTCCTTTTCAATATGACTGTTCCTCAACCCTCGGAGAGAGTTATATCAGTCTTATTCTTAGTGCCCCCGTGGTTTGAGGCACGTAAACAAACTGGCAACTTCTGAAGGACAGAAGAGAACGAAAGAAGTTGGAAGTTGACGTAACTATGCGTGAACTTGTGAATGGCGCCTCGTCATCCTCATCTGCCGCCTCGCCGTGCGCCAAAGTCATAAAATTGCCTTAGTCATAACTAGCCCGACGCTCGGAATTCCTCGTTTAACATTGACCTACTTCTATTCAGTGTCTCACAAGATGTACGTCAAAAACAGTCGTAAGAGGGTTCTGCAAAATAAGACCGAAAGACGAACGTCGACATATTGGATGCACAGTGTACGTAAGAAGTATGTGAGTTAAGTGATCACGATTTTTTTTCGTTTTCTTTCGAAGTTACTACGTCAGAAAACCATTCAGTTCTGAGAGCGATTGATTGATTCATTCCACGCTACGGCTGTATGGTGTGCAGCACTCGAATACTGGAACAGTCTTCAACTGTGGTTGGTAACGTTAAAATATTCTGCACGTGATCGCTGATCTTGGAGGGTCTCCTATTATTCCTTCTCACCTACGGCAGTACCAACAGCACTGGGAACGAGAACGTACTGATTTATTTGAATAACTGCATATTTAGTCAAGTAATGCAGAGTGATTGGGCGCTTTGCCTGTCCTCATGGCTGAAGAGAGTTTTCGAAGAAAGCAGAACTTAATCCTCAAAAGTGCTAATTGTTTGTGACGAAAAGAACTCTCTTTCTCTGGAAAATGGAATGAGGCTGATCCAGCACAAACAGTTCTCGTGAAACATTGGCCTACACGCTCGTGGGGGAGGTGTTACTGCTATCGCCGTTCCATGTCTCACTTTGCTCGATGAATGGTACCACATTATACACTAAACAAGGCCAACGGATTTGAGTAACCTTTACGTGCGGGTTTCAATGGAGATCGTAGCATAAGTAGCAGCAATCGAATAAATTCGGGATCTTCAAGCGCTGTGTTTTACGTGTTCATATGATCAGAGTGACATATCTGATGAGAGGCATCACACAACTTCCCTTGGCCTCTCGTGTGTTACGAGGGATTGGAAATGTTTGGGGAGCCACTGGCTCAGGCAAAAATTACAGCGATCACGAGCTCCAATCCAATAGCCCAACTTTTGTCGGATTACGAACCTTTGTCTTTCCCACTAGACTACGATTGCTAGGGTGCCCACAATGGGAGTCAGTCAGTAAACGTGCGTTCAACGTTTCTCTTAACTCTAGCAACTAGTCAAGTCTGTTTTTCATTCTGTTTATAACAGCGTTCTGCTTGACAGCGGGAGGCGCTTATGGCTCTGGAATTTATTTTGCTACTAGTGCCACGACCATTATTGAGCAATCCGTTCACAGATGATTCCAAAGTCTGTCCGCGCTATCTTTTTGTGAAGGATCACGTTCGTCGTTTTTAAATATTTCAGAAAAAACTGTGCGAAATGGTCGTAAGTAAAACGGTAGGGGTTAAAATTCGGGGATTTCCGGTGTATTTCGTATTTATCTTATGAGCGTTATCAAACGCTCGTCAGATAAATACTTTATTGAGCCATCAACTGAATTTTTCTGAATATTCTGGTTACATTTAGGCGGACTTTAAAAGGAAAAAACTGCGCTAAAATCAATTTTCGACCGTTTTTGCTCAATCGAGTTCACACACAGACCGTTTTTACAGAATTTTTTTCCGGACTCAGCAGGGGCAGTTCTGGGAAGCTCTCAAACTTTTTTTTCGGCCGATCACTTACGTAACTTTCCTTTCTACCTCGTAGAGCCACGGAAATGAATGATAGATCAGAGTAGTTGCTGGAAATCTCCAAAAACCCTGTTTCCATAGGCCTGACGCGCCGTTTCCCATCAACCATCCGACGAAGCACGACGCAGGACTTGTAAACGACCACTCCGGGATCGTAGGATTGGATGAACCTTCAGAAATGAGCATTTATCCTTCTTAAATTTTGTTGCTTGTACCCTCGAAGTAAGTATCGTCTTTGCAAGACGAAGAGTCCAGTGTTGATTCACTTAACACTCTTCGATAAATCATTTCCTCTGTGTTATCGTATTGTTCATTGTTTTGCAGGGATGAAGATGAGCTGCGTTCGTGTCGCAGCTACGAGGTTCTCCAGGCGTACCTTCAGCACGCAAATCGAGAGCGTGGAACTTCTTGCTCGCCCTTACTCCGAAGTTCCTGGGCCGAGGCCGATTCCGATACTTGGAAACACTTGGCGGTTCTTCCCGGTGATCGGTCAGTTCAACTTTAAACATTAGCCGAATTTCGTTAACTAGTATTTCATTTTTCGATAAATGTGCCGTCGTCAAAAGTGATACTGTTTATCGTAAGGGTTGGAGTGCGACATCTGATGGGTAATTTGGTCATATTCATTCCCCCCAGCACTACCTGGTGAAGCTGGTGGTACAGAACGAAATGGCGCTTCCCCCTAGAAATTGCTCGCACGTAACGCACATTTTCCTTTCATCTGACAAAATGTAGTGGAAGAGTCCTTGTTGGTACCCCGATCCTCACTTAGCGTATGTTCTCTATTACTTCATCGCGTCAAGAAATGTTATAATGAGTACAATCACTCTTGTCATTATCTCCAGGCTTTGAGTCACATGAATGGAAACAATGTCAAAGTTTAGCCAGCTACATGATCCCACCGGACTCCATTTCGTCAGTCAGTACTTTCATACGTTGTATTTTCCTTTCTGTTTTCTGTTTCTGATAAGTGTGAGGTGTTAAAGGTACTCATGATGGTAAGTAGGCTAACGGTTGCCATCACTCTCTTCCTCCTGAACACCATATAATGGGTGCTTCTGTATCGAGCGAAGGATCTATCAGACCTCCAAAGTCCCAGACGCCCGAAAGATCCATCACTGTACGCTGGGAAACCAAAATAGTTTCGGAGACAGTACTGATGTTCGTTGTGGGTCGCCTGACAGCGGAGCTACGAAGGCTGCGCAAATGCCGTTGTGAAGGAAGAAGGATGACTTCTTATACTCCAGGAATGATCTCGTGACAACTGCAGCCCAATCAGCCGTGAATCAAGAAGAAACACGGTGAACTAGTACAATACTAACCCAATCTCACACTATCCTGTGTTTCGGCCCTACGGGGTACATTCTAGACTCACCGACAGAAAAAGAAAATGGCGGTATTGTGGCGGGGGGGGGGGAGAGAGAGAGAGTTTAAATTGCGCATCACTTGCGCACTCCATCGCCACTCACGTGGCGTAAACATTTTGTTAAACGGCATAAACGTTATAATTTCCAGTTTTACCGTAAGGCAACTTCCGTAACTGTCAAGTTTTCATAATTATCTACCTTCCGTAAGTTTCTAGTTTGACTATATCGCTTAGTAACAGTAATTTAGGCGTATTCACTTATATAAATATAGTCACTTCTTTTCCTATTTTCTTACTTCATAAATAAATGACTGATTTCTCCAATGCTCCTCCATTCTAGCATCATTTTAGTTGGTATACATATTGTTTTCGTTAGTTCGTTTCCATAGTTTTCCAGTTTTGCTACGAGCTTTGTAGTTAGATCAGTTTCTGATTGGGTATCTTGTGTGTTATTCTAGGCTTTCATAACTATCTGCTATTCACCTTCTGGTTGTATCGTTTTGTATATCACATATTTAATTTTCATATGAGGTTCTGTAACTGTAGCCTACAGGTTCTACTACTATTCTTAATTTTCAGCATTCTGTTAACTAATTCATCCCACTTCTATTTCTTCTTCATCTCTTTGGAATTTTCAGTCGCCGTTTATTTTGTATATCAAATCGATCTAACTTTATTGACTGGGGAGGTGTAGTAACTAGTTATAATACACGATCAATCAATAATTAAACATCCGGTGCAACGCATCACACAACTTTCCTTGGCTCCAGTTCACTGGTTCTCATGGCTTTTTCTTCTAATTCAATTTACTTTTCACTCGGTTTACAGTTCCGAAATTTATTGAGCTTCTCGTATTCATGCCCAGAGCAATTGGTACACACACAATTAATGAGGCTGTCAACACGATTTGTTGTGAGTGTTTCAACAGTTTCGGAGTAATCGGGTACAATCTGTGAGCAATGTTAGTAAGTGAAACTGCGATGGTTGGAATAGAGTAGCTCCTTTATATCTTTTATGAGCTTTATCAAACGCTCTAGGCGCTCGCTAGAAAATTCTGGTAACATTTGAGGGGAAATTATAAGAGAAAAAACTGCGCTAAAATTGATATGTGTCGGAAATTCACTTTGCTGCTCGCGTCATTTTCCCACAAATGAGAATTTGAGGGTATCATGATGCTTCACTCCGAACGTTTTTAGAACCCATTCTTCCAAGTGTTGGCAATTTGTTCAAATTCATTAATCCAAACTGTTTTTTTGTTAGTTCACTACGGACTATTTAGAATATAATTCGTTCATAGAAATAATTAAAAGGTCGAAGAGCGGGCGATGCGCGCTTCAGAAAGCGTTTCAAGCGGGGCTTTCTTAGGTTCCTCGTTTTTACGAGCCGAGGCGCCACTCCAGGTTAATGAGCTGGTGGGATGTCGACATCAAGGACGACTATTTCGAGTGGAATTCCGTTGTTACTTAATTTGAAAGACTGAGAGCTCTTCCGGCAGAAAATAGGAGTTCCACTCGTAGTACCTCGGCTTTTCAAAATGATACGGCGAGAGAAATTATGGAAGTAGCCGGGGGAGATAACAATACTTCGCTTTCATCCCTTATGAAATAATGTTCGATAATGCTCGCTAAATTCCTTAAGAAGCCACGTTGAGGATTTCTCGTCCAGTCATTTTGTGTTTCATGATCTCATTCGAATGGCAGAACGTCACAGCAAATCGACGACAGCGAAAAATCGTGGTAACTTAGATCTGTAAATGCGTTGTGTGTGGTGTCCCAATTGGTTATTGAAATACGGGACTGACGCGAGGATGGATCCCAAGGACAGTTATTGTTCTGCATTCGGGGATGTCTGTGGGAGTACGGAACTGGTGGCCCCTACCTCCCTCAGACCCCGCAGTTTAGAAACGAACGAAGGGGATGGGATTTCTACTCTCCAGCGATCCCCCCGACCACCAGGATGTCCGCAGAGCAAGCGCATATTCCACCATTGTCAGGCCTTGCCCTGGGTAGGAGTTGGATTGCTCCGTTCTACCTACCTTGCCAACCCCTAATGCGTGGGCTGTGCATTCCCGTGGTACCATTTTGGATCAAACAACCCTTAATGCCTGAATAGTCACTGGCCCACACCTTTTTTGTTGATGGTGCTAACAGCTTTTCCTCATCCCAGGATGGGACAGTTTGGGCTTGCAGACCTCCCTGGGGTTAGGAAGGACACCAGTAAGCTGCGACAGAGGGGCCCCATAGCCTCCACCCACTACTAGGGGGCCCATCTGCCGCGCAACCGGTTTTCCGTCCCCTTGGATCCGAAGGACATGTACGTTCCGATTTATGGGGTGTGCGGAGGCAGTACCGGCCTCAGGGCCATGACCTGCCTCCGCCCCATCGGGGATGGCGGAAGCGGGCCCTGCAATTCCAGTTTTCCGTCCCCTTAGTAGAGGTGGCACCAGCCACCCCCCCCCTGCCCCCATCCACCCACACACGCACCAAAACCAAAGCACCCACACAACCACCCACACCCAATAAGTTACAATCACACCATACCATTCACACACTAACCTAATTACACACTCGCACAATAAATTACATTCACACGACCCCCATTCACACTCCACATTCATACCTGCTTGCTGGGAGGGGGGGGGCGACAACCTCCAGCTGGCCTCGAGCCCATCCACGCATAAGTGGAACCCCGGGGCCCGTCGTATAGAGCTTTCTTAACGCCCAGGGGATCCAGACGGTCCTGAAAATCAACAGATTAGCAAATAAACATAAACCAAACTCAATAACTCAACATAATGGCAACAAACTAAATAAATTAACCATGGCGCCCCACACAGCCCCGAAGGAGTTTTACCGCCCCCCGAAGCCAGCCAGGACGCCTACCACCCACCCAGACACACACGCACACTCTCCCCCAATAACACGTCCCCCCTGATGGGGGAGTACTTTATATTCCTCCCCCATGCGACACCGACCTAAACCTAACACTAAACCTAAACACAAAACACACGGACCCCCCTCCCTATCACAGTTCCCAGCGAGGGAGTACTCGCTACATCCAACCCCCTACCAACTATCACCCGACACTGACACACACAAAACACAAACCATCCACTTCTAATTAACCCTGACCCACCCTCCGCCACAGCCCAAACTCTGCCCCCCTTCAGGGGCTGGCCAGGCACCGGGCACCATACCCGCCTGGGGCGACCCGGCCCCCGGCCAGGCCCCTGGCGGAGCGCCTACCACATTCTTTGCCCTAACTTCCCTCTAACGGCATCGCTCCATCCCCTATCCAAAGCGGAACGCCTCTCCCCTCTACTCGAGCCGGCGCTCCGCCGCGTCGCGCCTGCCGAAGGGCAGGCCCCCCCCCCCCCCGGGCAGAGCCCATTCACATGCTTCACCTTTCATCCAACCCATCCCTACCCCTTCTATCAACCTCCTCCTTTTCCATGAGGATCCCAACAACGTTTTCCCTAAAAATCCCTATAGCCCGCGGCCCCAAATAATCCACCCGTCTACCCACCACAACTCCCCTCCTTAACCCATACGCTGCCCATTCCCTCTCCACTTCCAAATAAATGGGGGCTTCCCCCACCAAAACAAGTACTGCCGCTGTCGAGGCCGTACTATACGCTCTCGACCACGCCAGCACCACCTTTCTTTGCCCCGTCAGCAGTTTCCTATGATGCAGACCCCTCATCATATGCCCCCAAGCCCCGCAGCGTGCGTAATAATGGCCCGGTAAACCCCCTCGTACACCCCCCTCATTGATTTGTTTCCCACCCACCAACCCTTCCGTGCCCATCCCAACATCTTCCTAAAAGCCCCGTACGCCCTGTTGACGATGTACGGGATATGACCCGTAATCGTCCAACCCTCCCCCCAAACGATCCCCAGGTATTTCACCTCTCCCACCAACCCTATCCTACCCTCCCCCTCTCATATCCTCGGTGGTCTGCCCCTATTGAACTTTCCCTTCAGCATCAATACCCTTGATTTTTGTGCCGCTACCTTCATTTTCCTTTCCCGACACCATCCCTGTACCATTTCCACACATTCATTTCCCCTCTCCACCAATTCCGTCCTAGACTGCCCCCAAATAACCACCACTAAGTCGTCCGCGTAAGCAGCAACCTCGCACAGTGCTCTCGCCTCTAACCGCCTTAATAATTCGTCAAAGACGATTTTCCACAATTGTGGCCCCAATACCGAGCCTTGCGGACAGCCCCTATTCACCCCCTTACCCACCCCTTCCCTTCACCACTCCATTTCCACCCACCTTCCCCTCAAATAATCCCTTAATAACCTATACCAATAGGGGTTCATCCTACATTCCATCCCTATCCTCAAAATATTCGGCCACCACACCCTATCGAATGCCCTTTCCATATCCAAGAAAATTCCCGCCACGTACCTTTCCCCTCTTTCATCCCTCACCTGCTCTATCCTCTTCATCCCTGATCCGAAGGACAAACAATTTCACTCGTTCCCGCCGCTTCAAAAGTGCCCCCAGGAATAAGGGTTGCCCTGGAGCGCATGGTCAGATCTAAGGAAGCCGCCCAATAGCACTCATTGACTCATTTACGAGTGCTCCGCACTCACAGCCCACACCAGATTTTTGGCTGTACTGGGTGGCGGTTCCACCAGGATGCACAGCATCATGCCATCAGTACAGGATCGCTTGTTGATGGGATGGTGGGTGGCACCCCACATTCCCCCAGTCACACAGCTACTGCCACAGAACGTTCAATACAAAGCTCCAGTTCGTTAGACATTGCACATTTGGGGACCTGTGGCTTAGGCCCGTTAGAAGAACCCCCCCATTATCAACGAGTGTCCCCTGTACGAAGACGTGGGCAGACATACACATCTACCACGAAGGTCTCAACCCAACGATTGGAGACCATCACTCTTTGTGAGTGGATCTCCCCCAGTATTCATCAGCCCATTGCTGCCAATCATGCCAAAAGGTGCCTGAGCTCGTTACCAATGAACCTATTGGCCCATTTCCCCCATAAAGCGTTTCACTCTCTTTAAGGTTGACCGTACTAATATATGGACTTTTTCTCCATTTTTTTACGCTTAGTCACTGGTTTAACTCCTGAGTCTGTGCAGCCATCTGTTTCCCGTGTGTGAAAAACTAACGCAGAAATAGAGAATATCCGTTTTACGCGCATACTGCACAAAGAGAAAAGAAATATTCTCTTTTCACGTGAAAACAGTTAATTTGTGCACCAATTTCAGTTCTCAGTACACGTTTGGATAATTTGATTTGAAATTTGAAATTTCGATTGTCATATATATAGTTTGGAAGCTTTTTGAGGATTTCGTTCCGATTTTATTATGTTCATGAGGAATTTCGCTGCATTCCTTCGCGTTCACACCCCTTTAACAATTCACTTAAACGGTGGTACTTCAAGAGGCCTGACATCAGTTCCGAGGGTGCTGGATGCATTCCATTGCGTTGGAATGTTCGCCACAGTTGAAAGCGAGGCGCCAGTTGAATCACAATAAGCCAGCGCATCTCCCCAGTCACTGTTTTCATTGTTACTTACGCCGGCGGCTGCATTGAAAGGAAACTACTGTATTTCATTCGTGGTCGAAATGAGGCTCACGCAGAACCGATTTTCCGTGAAATAGCGCGCTCTTTTTCACGTTAGTTATGGTTCTCCGGAGTCTTTCTTTCGCACGGCACGTTCGTTGAAGGAGAATGGAATTAGGAAGCTCAGCTTAATCTCTTAGCGTTTCATAAATATCACTTCCTAATAGAACATCCGCTATTTCTATCAATCAGAGTGTTCGCTCGCTCGCATAATTAGCGTGATGACAAATAAAAACAACACTACAATTGAGAAAAATAGACAGCTTATAATGAAATTCATACGATTAAGATGCTCCTCCCATTACGCAACTTTACTAGGCAAATTAAATAGTCCGTGTTGATGAAAAAAGTGAAAGTTCTTCTGGAGACGAATCAATCATGATGTTGGTTGGTGTCGACAGAATGATGCGCCTCAACGTGCTTCCTTCGCGACTTGGTTCGCCCGTAGAAAGAAAAAAACACAAATCAAGCGGTTCTTGCTCTGAGTGTAATAGTACTCCTGTTTTCGCCCAAATGTTTATCAATATGTTTTAGTGAGCTTATCAATATTTGACCGTGATGAAGTCATCCTCACTGTTAGGAGAAGTTCTGAAATGTTTGGCGAGCCGTTGGCTCGGGCAAAAATTACAGCAATCTCGAGCTCCGATCCAATGCCCGACTTTCAGCATTGAACAATAGACTACTGGAGGTGTCTACAATGGGAGTCAGGCGGTATATCCTCCCCCTCGCCGTTGAGCGTCGTTTCATCGCCAACAGCTGACAAAACAAAATTTGAAACGACCGCAAACGGTAATAAATCGGCGAGAAAAATTTCACTGAATTCCAAAACACCAACGGGGATTCTGTAACTCGAAACGCACTGCCCTAGGCCAAATTTTTGTAGGGGCCTTTAAGTTTGTCTCGAATCAAAATACGAAACCTGTAACCCTTTTGCATTCACAAACCGAGAGTAGAAAGCATTTATTAAGTATGAGCTAATTCAACATTTTCCTCAAATGTCCTATTTACAGAGCTCGCTAAACCTAAACGTTAGCACAAAATAATGGGTCTGCGCTTGTCACCCATGTAACGAAGGCGAACACTTTCCATTGGCGTCTAAAGTTTTGTGTCGTGACATGGTCGGAGAAGCTGTTTTCGTCGAAGCCGCCATTAAATTACAGTAATCCCGAGCTTCGTCTATGACCACTAGACTACAATCACTGGTGGTGCCCACAATGGGAGTCTTCGGTTGTTCTCTTTTCTCCTTTCAAGTCATCAACATCCCAACATTTCCTCTATACGGCCGTGAACAATTCGGACTTTGTGAAGCACTCGGCATCACTTCCGCTGCGTCTCCCACCTGGGTTTTGCCTAGCCCATCAATGGTTCATCTGCAACCCGTCATCTAGGATTCATTCACTCACCTACCCATTCGTGAGGTGGATACGATCAGATTCTAAAACTTTAATTTCTTTCTTAGTTTAAATTCGGACTTTTGACGTTTTTTTCTCTTTTTCGAATTCTAATTTAAGTTATGATTTATTTAGTAGGAGCTCCTTGATTCTTTTGTATGTTCATAATAAAACTCTGTATAACCTGTACGTAGTTTGGTAGTCCTCCCCCCCCCCCTCCACGGATTATTTTTCTCCCATCTCTGTGTCAACAGTCAAACACTCACTTTACATTCGTTACATGCACGTGCATTTCACACACACAACACCTACCACAGATCTCCCGTTTTGTTGGAATGCTGAGGGCCCAATGCGTACGTCAGGATACTCTTGACCCGACGGTAAAGAATACCGTGAGGAGGCGGCGAGTTCGTAGTTGGCAATCTGCTTCTGTCCCTTTTGAAGATGCACAAACAAGTCCGACGTTCAACAGTTCATTTCAGTTTTTCTCGACGTGAGACATTGCCAAAGTGTAAACACGGAGGACATACACAAATACGGATGACATACAAAAATAAAAATAGTAACGTCACAAAAGCTGAGCAACTGAATAATCGTTAAGGTAAAACAGTCGAGCCTTGACTGCGTCGAATAGATACTCTCAAAATTGCCAACTCGACGTTTTTAATAGAATTATAGACAGAACGATAAAAACACCAAATAACGCATGAGAGTTGTAATTTCCCTAATAAATGAAAGCACTACGTACAGCCAAGTCATTCCAACATCAAGACGATAAAAGTAAATAAAAAAATTAAAAATTAAAATAATGGATGGGGCTGGGGCTCTTTCTTAGTGCCATTTTTTATTTGCATTTCTAGTCTACGTTTCCAGTGTGAGACACAATAGCATACGCTGCCCCTCACTCCCCCCCCCCCTCCAGCAATCGCTTGCAAAGGATAGACTTGTGGGATGAGGTATTTCCAAGTGCATCACAAAAACACTGTAACCATGGGTGAGATAATTTGACGGATCTCTGTTCCCACACATCTCGCCTAGCACACTATGTTTGTTGGAGGGGGGTTCAGAATAATGTTCTGCTGGTGCTCATTCTTTTTGAAAAATCTCGGGACCACTGCCGAGCTGATAATTCTTTGAAGGGTGGCTTCCATAACAATAAATGGGCTGACATCTCCTACGCCTTCAGTTAAGGGTTCCCATTTTATCTGGCATTGTTTTCGCCAGTGTATCACAGTATATAAACTTGATAGGCTGCATCTTCCCGGTGATGTAGAGATGGAATCTGAAAATCCTTGCTGTGACAGATGCTGGGTGGAATGTAAGTTGATTTCATTTTACTTTCCTTGGCTGAACAAAAAATTGAGTTTTCTTCAGATCTTTACGTTTCAAACCCTACTGAGTAGAGTAGTAGATGGGAAAATGGTCTGTGTGTGTGTGTGTGGACGATTTTTAAGAGAAAACGACGGTACCAAATCAGCTCAAACTTGATATCTAGCCCGCAGGTTACCATGGGACGCCAAAAAAAGGGTAAGAGCAAAATCCACTGAAAGTTAACTATAGTTATCATAGTGATTAAAACACCGTGAATGAGGCAAACTGCTACTACAAGATTTGTAAGCTTCCTCCTGACTAAACCTAGGCCTGACAGAGAGAGCCGTTGATCTGACACTTGGCGGATGCTACAGTCAACTGAAGATTACAATAGGTCCCTTAAGTCGAAATTAAAGAATACATTGAGATGAAGACTGTTCTGTTCCTTTTCTTCTTGAACTTTAGAGTTAAAAAATGTAGGAATGAATTAATCACTTACTGTTGCTCAAATAAGTAAGGCCCATTAATCTAAGACCTTGAATTACTTACTGGCCATAATAACCTGAAGGACCCAAGCAAGAAACTGGGAAACAAACTTTTGTGAAGCGAGGGGATCTATAATTGTTTTTCTAGCACTACAACTTACTAACCACAGGAACAATTTTTCAGATATGTGAATTAGCCTGTAGCATTGATTTACAAGTGCAGTGACAGGGGTGTTGGTTGCATGTATGCATGGAGTCATTTGGCCCTTCCCTGTGAATATTTCAAGGAAGTACTGACACAGGATAGCTGTGAATGAGGGAAGAGGGAGGAAGGGAGTTTTGAAATCATTAGGCGTTTGTGAGAGATGCATTTGGTGGTATTATGTTTGGGACTACTACTGCGTTATAGTGGCACAGTACTAGCAGAGTTAATAATTTACTCAACTATGAATATAATGACATTGCTTTTCTTTAACTACTTCACTGATCTGTTTACTCATTTTTTATCTTGTTTTACCAGGGGAATATAAAATAGAAGATGTTGCGGAAATATCGAAGGCGTTGTATCAACAATATGGTAAAATTGCCAAGATGTCTGGCTTAATGGGAAGACCGGATCTTCTATTCGTCTTTGACGCAGATGAAGCTGAAAAAGTGTTCAGATCAGAAGGAAACACGCCCTACAGACCATCTATGCCCTGCATAGTCAAATACAAGCATCAAATCAGGAAGGACTTTTTTGGAGAACTGCCGGGAGTAATTGGCGTGTGAGTGATCACCATATAAGCACTAATAGGTATCTATACTCAAAATAAGACTTTGGATCAGATAGCTTTCATGATTTGGTATTTGATTTAAAACTTTACCCCATTGCTACCCATTTTCACTTTTCACAACCCAAAGGGTAAGGAAAGTGTTGTAATCTGGTGAAGAAAAAGTGGGGTTTTCATCGGATCTTTACGTTTTGAGGCCTAGTGACTCACAAAAAACCTTATTTCCGCACGTGGTATTTATATTTGTGTGTCTCCTGTTCAATTTTCAGAAGAATGGCTGAACTGATTGAGCTGGGTCTTTTTCTTTTTGTTCCTGATGCTTTGAAGACCTGAAAATACGCTTTTGGGTGATTTCCATCAATGATAAACATGGTGGGGAACGAAAATGTTTCACAGTCTGGGGTTTTTTGCATTTTTCGCGAAAGCAACTCTACTGATTTTGATTAAACATTAAACCGTCTTTCACTAATTAATACTCAACTTTTCCCCTGCATTAAAGTTATTTGAACTGAGGCTTATGAAGAAAAAATAGGTTTTTACACTTTTTGGCAAAACGGTTACAACAATTTTCACCAAACTCACAGGATGTTTTCAAATCGTTAATACCTATATATTGTTCTCAATAAATTTTCCGCTGACAGTTCATTGAACAGAGATGGAATTCTGCTACAGCCATACGTTTGATAGCTCCATCAAGGGGATATGTCCTTCCAGCTGTTTGTCTCAGTATCAGCAGGGACATTCACTGACCATAGGGTATGCCGATTGTTGCTATTGAAGAACTCTCAGTTACCAATCAGCTGCTTTCACACTCACACTTTGAGTTATCCAGTGGCTAGAAGAATACGAGTGACCTGTGAGGAATGTAAGGATGGGAATGAGCACAACGACCACAGGATATTGGGTAATGTAGGTCTCTCGGTTTGTGCAATGCAATTCTCTACTGAGGCTAGGAAAGCTAAAATGGAAAAGTTGTACGTTTACAATTGGTGATTCCTCGCGCTTTACAAAAATGTATTTTCAACAGCCTCCAGCATACCTAGGTAAAAGCGAACGTTATATGTACTGTGCAGTGACTTCTACTGTGTGAAAATTTACCAGGACGTTTACAACTGGTGTCGAGCTTGTGAACAATGTGTAAAGCGTTAAGGTGGGTGAAAAACTCTTAAAGCTCCGCTCCAACCTTCTTTAAGTGCATATTCAGTTCAACAGATAGCTGAGGATGTATTTGGCCCTGTTTCTGCCAATGAGCGAGGGGACTGATATGAGCATGATCAAAGGCAATACCCCCAGCAAATCAACGAATGGAAACTGTTACACACAAGCTCTGGTGGACCACGTTATAACGGATTAGGCGTGACGGAAGATTTCCACTCGGATCAAGGACGAATTTTGAATCACCTCTTATTCAGGATTTTCATGAAGTACTACCTTGTTGCATTCACAGAGTGATGATATGGTTGAAAAGCTTCATGAAACACTATACAACTGGCTGTCAAAACTGGTGCATCATGGACATTGAGATGTTCGATTACTTGTTGAACTTCTTGCATACAGGAATGGCAGAATACTCTGTCGCACGATACTCTTTAGTAACAGAGCGCTCCTATGTATTGTTCAGTCGTGAGTTAACATTGCCACTGAGTCTATTCTCGGATTCCACGCAGACGAGCTAGTGGCTAGTGAATACGTATCTAAATTAAGGGAATGTCTAGACGAGACACATCAATTTGCAAGGACTGTCATGATGATACACGTGGATACTACACTAATCAAAGACGTTGTGTTGTTGCTGTATTGCAACAATTGTCTGAAAGATGGTTTTTAGTTTGTTTTGGATTTGCCCGAGAATATTGACTCTTGGAAGATTACTAAAGTCGTGTATTCCTTCTTTCTTTTTGACTTCATAACAATATTAACAAGAAGGAAATACCAATAATTATGCAATGACTTTCACTTCGCAGTTGCAACAGCCTTTGACTTTTGACATCCTGTCTTCTTTTCAAAAATTATTTCATTATGTTATTATTTCCAATCTCCATCAACAGTGGACCAATTTCAGTTTCATAGAAGAAATTGAGAGTGCTGTTTTAATTAAGAGTAAACCGTTCACATATCTAATCTGAAAATCGATTAATTCATCGATTTTCTTACAGGCATGGTGAGAATTGGAGAATCTTCAGAACGAAAGTTCAAAGACCTGCACTGCAACCTTCCGTTGTCAAAAAGTATATCAATCCCATACAAGAAGTCACAGACACTTTTATTCGAAGGTATGTTGTAAAATCATCTGTTGTTTGATATTGTTGAAAGATGAATCAATGCCAATCACACAATCTACTAGCTAAAAGAAAATCCGAATGGCGTATAGTTTTAGAAAAAATGAAGGGAGAGGTATTGAGAACGATCTAGGCGAATGTTAGGATGTGAAGGAACTGATATTTGATTTGCTTTCCATGCAAATTAGGCTCCACTGTCTGTGGTAACCTATTTGTATCATGGAGTTTACCACCAAAAAACTTTGCTCAGAAAAGATTTCAGCACAAGATGAAACTACAGCATCGCAGTTTGATTTAATGACATTTTCATGAATAGTGAGGATGAAGCTGTAGGTGGATGTTTATGAATTTGATGTTAGTTGTGTACTGGGACGAACCGAACACTTCAATTAAGCGATGGCTCATCCAGGGGCATTTGAGCTGGCTAGGCACCTCAAATGCCCTGATTCGCTCAAAAATTCGTATTGTCAGTCACATTACCGAGCAAAATCTCATCAAGGCGTCGCCCTGTTGCGTTGCCCTCATGTTCACTCCCACCCAGTTCCCTGTTTGTGATGGTAAAATGTCTCTGAGTGTAATTGCAAATAATCCTTGCTCCTATTGCAGTTCCCAACCGATATCGTAATGACTCCCCTCCTCACTTAGTGCGATGTCTGTCTTAAACGTAATAGTTGGGAAAACAGAAGCATCTGTGTAAACCTAAATTTCTTTCAACACTAACGATTTTTATTTGAACATTTTTTTGTAATCATGAGTCAGCAATGCAGCCCTTTGTTCTGGAATCAGTTGCAAACTGCGTGTATGACAGTAGATACAGTTCCTTAAGGTTTGTCCTTTCTACAAATATGGTAAAGTGTTTACATTGTTGCTGTTGGATGTTGATTACTCCCCAAACGATTTCTCAATGAGTTCAATTGCAGTCTGACTGTTGAGTGAGTGGGTGAATCTAATGGCCACTCACTCAAATTTGAATAGTACTTGGCAGTTGTTTCTTGAAACGTCCCTCATGAATATTTGAGGGATAATTGAGAGGGTGAGCGTTCTACTCTGATTCTGATTGTATGTAGCAGAATGTGTAACTGCATCACACTCACACATGGAGCTTTATAGGTTGGAACTTCCCTTGCTCCGGGTCAAACTCTGAGTAGACATCTCCACTAAATGAATACTTACTGCACTACATGAATGGGCCTTGGATGAATCGAAAATGAGATGGGAATCCTCATCAAGAGGGCGTTATGCGTATGAATCAACATCCATGAACGTCTTAGAAGAAAGTGGGTTGAGCACTTCTTTTCTCTCAATGACTCTTCATCCTGTGCCTGTAGTGCGTGTAACACACGGGCAATCGCTCTCCACCAGGAGAATGGCTAAATGACAACCTGCCGTATGGGCTAAATGACAACCTGCCGTACGTCCACAGGTCCAGGTTAGGAGAGTGCCAGCAAGTTTCCAGGCTCTTCCACAATAGTGAAACTGCAACCTCCATGACTTTCAACTAATAAGTCTTGAGAAACCAAAATTTTGATTAGGAAACTGACCTAGTTTGTTAAAAAAGTGGAGAAAAACTACTAGGTCTACTTGATGGACTTATGTTCCAGTTTTAACTGTAGCCAGTTACCTTCTTTAGTGAGAATTTGACTCATAAAAAGAATTTATATTTTTTATTTGCTTATTTATTGTCGTTTCAGTTCATTATTTATTCAGAATAGTACACCTGTTTTTTTTTCAATCTGGACAATTTTTCTACAATTTCCCTCAAAATATGATGATTTACATTTCAAGGCATCGGTAATCCAGAACTGCAAAGTCTGTTTGCAGTTTTGCCTTTAACAAGGTCTAAAAACCCGTTCTTTCACAAAATAATTCCATTTAGAATATAGTTGGGACCCGCTCAGCAGTTTGATCGGACGAAACCCATGGTCGTTATGGGCAAAAAGTGGCTTCAGAAATCCTTTGCAGTTTTATCGCAATTACTTAGTGTTTGGTATCATTTCTCATGTATTTTTCAATGCTGAATCAGACAGAGCGGGTCACAGAGGTGTAGGATTTGTTTCGATGAAAAGCAGTGAAATTACAGTAAATATAGTGAGGAAAGTTCTAGTCCTTGAAGTCACTGGTGAGACAATATAGCGAAAGTTATCGTTTCCCCCAGCCCACGCTGCCTCCCACCTCACTCCAACCTTCTGTCAGTGCGACTCGTCGCATAGTACCAATCACCTAGCGTCGTTTGGAAAATATCAATTTTCATCCTTCTGTTGTCATCTGGTCTTCCGTATCATTTACTAATATTTTTCGATTTTGAATCGATTGGAATGGCTTTCGTAGGTGTGAGACTGCGACAAGCTGCACGAGAGAATAATAAACCATTGTGTTATAATTTTCAGCATTTTGTATTACATGTTATTACGTGTAAATAAGAATTTTACTCATTAGAAGAATTTGGTTTGTCAAAGGTGAAGTGTACAAAAGTTGAGTGATACGAAAACGTGATTCTCTAATATATCAGCTCCACACAAAGGACATCTAAAAATTCTGTGTTTTTTTATTGCTGTTTAGAATGCTGGAAATAAGGAACAATGAGTCTGAAATGCCTGCAGACTTCGATAATGAAATTCACAAATGGTCTCTCGAATGTAAGTAGCGAGTTTCTTTCGAGCATGCAGTTGTAGCGTGAGAGCCCATTTTAATTTTTTTTGAAATGGAAATTTGAAAACTTGTACTCGTGGAGGTGTGTGCATTATGTCCCATTAGGCCTGTCACTGATCATCATTAGGGCTTTGTCGACAGTACTGGTTTCTAGTCTTAAAGTAATGAAATCACCATAAATATATTATTTGCTGAAAATCGTGTTTTTATCAAAATGTGAAGCTTCCCATTGTTTGTTCTTGAAACATGATTTCGAATCCACCGAAGGATTATGCTGAGTTTTTCGTACCTTCAGCCTTACGATTCGAATTACTGTTATTCATGATTTGTTTGATTTTTTGATGTGCTCATGTAGTTCTACCCATGAAATTTGCATACATTAATTACGAGTGTTCTCATGCAGGCATTGGCAGAGTTGCTCTGGACGTCAGACTCGGTTGCTTAGAGCCAGACCTGCCTGAAAACTCCGAACCTCAAAACATTATTGACTGTGCCAAGTTTGCATTAAGAAATGTAGCAATATTAGAGTTAAAGGCTCCTTACTGGAGGTACTTTCCAACCCCTACATGGAAGAAATACGTGAATAACATGGACTTTTTCAAAGAGTAAGCTAATCAAACTTTTTACTAAGCCTTCAAATGTACAAGTTTTAACAGTTTGTAGTCATTTATTTTTCACCTGTACACAAGTTCCCTCTTGCACATAGCCTAGGGGGTGGAAGGGAGAGAGAGAGAGAGAGAGAGAGAGAGAGAGAGAGAGAGAGAGAGAGAGTGAGAGGGTGTGAGTGAGAGGGGAAGAGATTGTTGTGCTACACCAACAGAAAGGGTTACAGCAACCTAACCCTCTCCTTCCCACCTTGCTAATCAACTACCACTCCTGAACCCAGTAACGCAACAGTTTTCTTACATTGAGGTGGTATTCAAAATTACAGTAATGTGGCAAATTCTACCAACCAAATGAGGACATCCTACCCACAACATCTCATACACTAAAATTAGTGTACATTATCGATAATCAAAATTTCCTTTTGGGGGGATATTATCAAATTTGAGCTGTTTCAGACTTATCTCTCAATGGAAACCACAGACATATTCTTAGATTGATGAAATGAAGGGAGACTTATCATATGCACTTCTAGAGATACAAATAGTGGGAAGAAGAAGAAATAAGGGATGAAAGGAGTTTCTGTGATAAAATGTCTACCACTTAAGAAGTGATCCAAACAACGCATGGGCAGTGGTACCTCAAAGAATGCCCAGCTTGATGAATCTCCTCAGCACTCAGCCAATGCTGCAATCCTGGTGTTATTAGCCTTCATTCCATTATATTTTCTCATTTTCTCTTCTTGGCTGGCCAAGTGAGCTCGAGGGCATCTACAACCGCTGTAGACTGGTCAGGACACTGTCTGAATTCTCCAAACCAAAACTTTGTGTGTTTTTCTACATTGGATGGCCGAATATCACCTTTCACAAAGCCCTCATTTGTAGTGAGTGTTAGGCTTTCAGGTTAGCTGCCTGGAGACTTTGATGCTCTCCAGGAGAATAGGCAGGGATGAAATTTGGTGGTTCAATTCTTTCACGCTTTCCTGTATTGTGTTTGAGTACCCGCTTCTGTGGCTTTTGATAACGTCCAACTCCTCTTATAGGTTATTATTTGCTTACCAAAGCATCTTTTCACGAGTCATGAAAGTGACCATTGATGTGTTGCTACATCATTAACATCGATTCGACAAGAGCGGAGGGATGTTTTTCATCACTTGCGTTCCTACTCATTGGTTCCTAAGGGAAGAGGGGCCCTTAACGACGTTTCTTGCTAATTTTAAAATACTGGAATGGTTTGTTATTTCTGTTGGAAGCACTTCGCCTTGTCTATTGAACACTGGAACTAACCCTCACACTTCACTCAATGGACGTCGTTTCTCAGCTTTTTTGACATCTAAAACAGTCAGGGTTGGTCTCAATATTGGCATAATGGGAACTGTGCTAGCCGACAATCAATATTTGCTTCTTTGTTGCAAAACGCACAAGCCACCAGAGTGATTGGGAGGGAGTGCAATATTTCTTCAATACAATACTTCTTTATAGGTAATGAAGTGAGTTATGGCATAGAGCATTACACATTTTTTGTACACAAACTCTTTTTTATTTTTTCAGGGTCTGCATGAAATACATTGAAAAGTCTCTTGCGAATCTGAGCTCAAAAAATGTTAATGAAGACGAGTTGTCCCTACTTGAACGAATCCTGGTGAAAGAAAAAGACCCAAAAATTGCTTGCATTTTTGCATTGGACTTGATCCTTGTAGGCATTGATACGGTAAGACTTTTCTTTTGTTAACAAATACAAGCTAGTTGAACTAGAAGTATTCTTGATGAGTATCAAAGTGTAATGGATTTCTGGTTTTTGATGATTCAAATCACGTAGTGTGGACTGAAATAAGTTGAAATTAATGTTTCAAAACCTAATCAATTAATTTCCCCCTCAAGTGGATGTGTAGTCACGCCAACATTAACAATGCAATTCAATATTCACCTCTGTGCTGTTCCTAATTTGAAGAATTCGTTAATTTAATTCAGATATCAATGGCCACATGCTCGATGCTCTACCAATTAGCCACACGCCCAGGAATTCAAGAAAAACTTTACCAGGAACTGGTAGAAGTTATACCAGACCCAACTACTCCAATCACTGCTACGATGCTCGACCAAATGTCATACCTGCGAGCATTCATCAAAGAGGTTTTCAGGTACGAGTGTGCCTAGGTGTCTCACATCCAGATTGACTGTTTTTTAAAAATTGTTTAATGCTTTCATTTTATTCGTGTGTAAAGCATTCCAACTGTTAGTTTTTTTTCATTTCCTAGGTTGTACTCTACGGTGATTGGAAATGGACGAGTTCTACAGGAGGACATGACTTTATGTGGATACAGAGTTCCTAAAGGGGTGCGTGAAATAATGAAATGTTTACCTTGTCATCGTTATAATTAAATGAGGCAAGACAGCCAACTACAAATCGTATGCACCCAAATGTAAGCTTGATAGTCACTGTGAAAACTCCCAAGGACAAGAAGTCTTACATATATAGAAAAGTAGATGTTCATTGACAACGGATTTTCAAGTAGAGATGTATGCTATTATCACTGGAGCCATAATGATGCATGAAAAAGGATGTGTACAACTATAAACATAATGATTGATAGTCAACCGTGGTGCAAGGCGCTGAAGAACAACAAAACTGGAGAGGGAGTGCAGGATGCAGCTCAACTCTTCAACATCCTATAATAGAGTTAATGTTTACTGGGTCCCTGAGCATAAAGAGGAAACTACTTCTGGAGATGAGAGGGCCAGATTTGGTTGGTTTACTGTACCTGTAGAACCACACCCTCATTGTGGGGCATCTGCGTCACTATTCAAGAGGACTGAGAGGATACACCAGCAGAATGCATCAGTGCGAGAGCATGGCACTTTGAACGCTTTATCTGAAGACCAACTCATGAGATAAGACGTAACCTTCCGATGATGGGGAGGAAGGTCTTCAGGCAGATAGAGGGCATCCTCACAGGACACAGTAAATGGACAAGTGCCCATGGACCTGTGAGTCATTAGGACTGGCACAATAGGGCTTTAGGCTGAAGTTCTCATCCCAAATAAGGAACGTTCAGGGTTATTTTTAAAACTCACCTGTTAACCAAATATTATTGTACCAACAAAAAAAAACTACGGGCCCAAATGAGTGTAAGAAAAAGAATAAAATTTAATTGATGTTAAATATGGTTGCAGGTTCAATTGGTGTTCCCATCAATCGTAACTGGTTCGATGCCAGAGTATGTAGCTGATCCAGAGAATTTTAGACCTGAGAGGTGGATGAAAATGGAAAAGGGTGAAAGCAGCAGTTATATTCATCCTTTTGCATCCTTGCCATATGGATATGGAGCCAGGATGTGTTTAGGTCGGCGTTTTGCGGATCTTGAAATGCAGATGTTGATTGCCAAGGTAAGTGTAATGACTTGACCTCACAGTATAATCTATATAATAAACGAATACTTGGTGTGCAAAGGTAGAACAAAGGAAGATGAGAGACCCCCCCTCCCATCATCAGTCAAGAGGGAGGCTAAGGCTACACCCTTGGACTACAGCAGGTTGAAATCACTCCTTTAAACACCTTTTCACTTTCCTCGGCTATATGAAGTAGAAGGGAAAGTTATTCAACAGTGTACTAGAAACGAGAAGCTCTCTCTACCTTTCTGCACAAGTGATATTCCCAGTTGGAGTTGGCTTGTTATTGTATCTCCTAAAAATTCGATCACCAAGTTACAAACTACTCCACTGAGGAAGCTAAGTTGAAACCAGATCAAGCGTTTTGTGGCACCTTATCTCGTGCATCATGGTTGCCCTTATGTTTTCATGAAATAATAGTCCGAAAGATGCAAGTGCGTTTGCTCACACAACGTTTGAGGAAGCCGAAGCCGAGCTATTGGTGTCGTGTCAGAACTGTAAGGAATAAACTGGACAGGTAATTGCGCTCACGTTTTAAGAATGTAATTTGCTTTTTGTGAGTATGGAAGATCATTTAGAGACTCCATTACAAAGAAGGCCTGATGGTGATCTTAGATTCTCCTCATGATCTTAAACTCAGCACCATCAAAACACGCTAAGGCACATTATGAATCTGGCTGCCATTCCATTGGCAACTCTCACATTGTGAACTGCACAATGACGCCTATTGAGCTCTGGTCAATGTCTGAATTTGACAGCTTCTCTTTTATATATGGTTTCACGTACAAGCACTGTCAATGGAATGCATGTTCTCACTTTAATATTCTGTGGAGGTATCTCAGAAACTGTGCAAGGTGAAAACTGAACCCTCAATGCCCCTCTTTAAAATCATGTTTGGATGCACTTTACGGTTGCAATTGTAAATTGAATTTTCTGTTCTGCTCCCTACCACCCAATTATGCAATGCTTGAGGAGCTGAGAGTATTTTCATCCCATCCGTCCCCAGCTAATATTTCTGTTTCCTCTGTATACAATATTTAGTGATACATTTCCATTAATTTATTATGAAACCATTCAGCACACAAATGATGTCGGCTTCTCATCTCTGGTTAGGAGTATTTTTTTTTTGCAATAATCCGATCAATGGATAACCCCCCCCCCCCCATGTCCTCGTTTCACGCAGCAACAGGCACTCAATAGGCCTCACAGAGTTTGGAAAACAGAGGCTCAGCCTCAATGGGCTTTTGATCAGCTTAACCCAATTCATCATCACGGCGAGCATCTTCGCTGTCAATAGATTTAGCTTTACACTGAGGCCCAGTTTATCCATTGTGACATAGAGGGAGCATACTACTGCTTAGATGGCGATCCCAGTGCTCCTCATCCTCAGAGGAAAGGCACAAGGAATCTGACCTTACCAGATTTATGATCAATATCTTGGCCTCGAGTGGCCTGCATCCTAAAGTAGGAAATACCTGTACAGCATTGTTTCTTGCTGTAGATAATCATCCACTGCGTTTCAGAGGTATGGTCTTAAATAGAATCTTTGTGTTGTTTTTCTCACGGGCCACTATTAAATGCTGCTCCTCTTTATGTTCTTATCAGAGCATCCAATCAATGATATAAATGCCTCTCAGCCTCTTCACAAACTTTAGCACATAAAACGTGTTCTGGATTGCTCCTGGAATTTACGCCGACTTAGCTTTATCAAAATTATTGTAGATCTCCAGCAGTAATACATATAGGTACTAGTAGCTTGTAATCTCTAAGGCCTCATTCCCTGCATTAATAGTGGTATTTTTAGTTGAAAGCATTTTTTTCAGACATCAACGGAAATGAGCTTTCATTTACTCAGTTACTTCTATATATTTGTTCACTTCCCCCTCAAGTTCAACATGTTGCCTGAGCCTATGAAGTCTTGGAGTGGGACTTACATTGCTTTGGTTCCCACTCCAACAGTTTTTCAAGTAGAGATGTATGCTATCATGATGCATGAAAAAGGATGTAGTAATAAAACTATCAACATAATGACTGATCCTCAAGCGCCTTTTTAAGTGCTGAAGAACTACTGCACAAGTCAAAACTGGCGAGGAAGTCAGGATGTGGCTCAACTCTTCAGCCAACTATGATAGAGTTAATGTCTACTAGATTCTTAAGCATGAAGGGATGACTGGAAATGAGAAAGTGAACCATCTGGCCAGACTTAGTTTTTTCTACAGTACCGATAGGGCCACTTCCCCTTTGTGTTGCATCTGCATCACTTGTCAAGAGGACAGTAGGAAAATATGCCGGGAGAATGCATCAGACTGTCTAGAACACTGCGAGAGCGTGGCACTTTAAACGCTTTATCTCATGACCAACACACAAGATAAAGCGTACCCTTCGGATGATGGAAAGGAAGAACTTAGGCATATAGTGAGGATCACAATAGAATACTCAAAATGAACAAACACAATGAATTTTATGGGTATAAGTGGCGCCTCTTAGCCCTGGCTCAGTGCCCGAGACTAGAAAGTGGTACAACTTGATGTTAAACATCAAAGGAGATTCTTACATGAAATGGGACATGAACCTGTGAGACATTGAAACGGCTATAATGGCATCCCAAATAAGGTACAGTTAGAAAATTTAAGTCTTCAGCTGTAGATTGGTGAAATATGTCTGAGAAATGTTCATAGTAGCGTGCTAATGTGTCGTTTTGGGTGGAAGAAGAAGTGAAGGTGTTAGAGCTTTTCTTATGAGAAGTGTGGGTAGTATTGTTTAGTTCAAATTTGTTGAGCGCTAAAAAGATTGGAACTATACACATCAACAAAGGGCTCTTGATGAAACTGAATGTAGGAATGGGACTACTGTAAATAATGATGAACAGTGAAGTAACACTTACTGTCACATTGGTTACTACGCTGATGTTCTTCTTTGCTTGGGTTGAGCATGATGGCTAGGCATGATACAACACCAATTACAAGAAGTTAGTGATGTAAGCGCTGAGATGATTTTGATGATTATGAAATCTGTAGGATAGAAATCACGGCTGAGGAAGATCAGGTCATAACATCAAGGAGGAAAGGCTCAGGCAATGAGCATATATGAAGAGTCCCTTCAGTAGTGGAGTCATGTGTTGGCAAACAATAGTTCGGCTAATCTAGTTTTTTTATCTTCACTATTTCTTGTTTTTTTCCAGCTCATTCGTTCTTATAAGTTGGAATATCTGCACGAACCTCTTCAGTACAAAGTAACCTTCATGTATGCTCCAGATGGGGAGTTGAAATTCAAAATGACTGAGCGTTGACACTAATAAATGAAGTGACTCAATAGAAGGCTCAAGAAATTTGAACATTTTTGTACAGCTTGTGAATAATTTTCTGGCTCTGTGTATTCTTTGTATTAATAAACAGACTAATGTGTAAATATCTGCTTGATGGTTGTAGCATTTTCTTACAAAATTATCCTTTTCTTTTGTCATGCATAACAGTATTGGAAGCAAAGGAAGCACAAGAGGCCAAGGTAGCTAAACGGCAAGCACAGAGTAATGCTAGAGGATGCAAAACCAATCAGTGGTTCTGGATGTAGTTCAGCAGGACCTTCCAGAAAAGAAAAAGAGTTTGGGAAAAAACGTCTTAACTTTGATAAAAACGTCGAGAAAGGATCAAGCTCTGGCTGCCCCATATAGTTCTATTGTGCCAGTCATAATATTTTCTAGCCTCCTAACCATGCATAACCGGTTGCGCGGCAGGTGGGCCCCCTAGTAGTGGGTGGAGGCTTTGGGCCTTCTGTCACAGCTTGCTGGGGTCCTTCCTAATCCCAGGGAGATCAGCAAGCCCAAACTGTCCTACCCTGAGAAGAGGAAAAGCTGTAAGCACCATCAAAAGAAGGTGCAGACCTGTGACCATTCAGGGTTGTTTGATCCAAAATGGTACCACGGGAATGCACATCCTGCGGCCTTGCACCAGTGCATTATGGGTTAGGCCTTTGCAGGGCAAGGTAGGTAGAACGGAGAAATCCAGGGCAGGGCCTGACAATGCTGGAAAATGCGCTTGCTCTGCGGATATTGTGGCAGTCGAGGGGTCGCTGGAGAGTGGAAATCCCATCCCCTTTCTCGTTTTTAAACTGGTGGGTCTGAGGGAGGTAGGGGCTACAAGGTCGGAACTCCCACAGACATCCATGAATGCACAACAGTAACTGTCGTGCATAAATATACAGTGAATGAAAGCACTAACCGATTTTCTCAAGTGCAACTAAAAAAGTGGAATAAATATACAACCATCTGCCCAGATATACAACTGACACGGTCTCACATTATTGAGGAAAGTGCCCAAAACTGGAGGCAAACAAGAAACGAGAAAAACCCCAGAGAAGCAGATATTTTCTGGAGTTACAGGGAAATTTAGTGTAGACGAGACCACAAGTAACTGCACGGTTTAACCCAAATCAACCATCAACATCTTCAACTGGGCAGTGTGTTATTACTCTGTCGCCAGCCTCAATGTTCCTCGTCTTGTATGACACGCCCATGTGACATTGAATTCAAAAAGACAGCCTCAACTTGAGGATAAAAGGCCTGCAGTTCGAGGATGATCACATCTGTGCTTTATGAATACCCAGTTATTGGAAGCAAAGGAAGCACAAGAGGCCAAGGTAGCTAAATGGCAAGCACAGAGTAATGCTAGAGGATGCAAAACTAATTGTGGTTCTGGATGTAGTTCAGCAGGACCTTCCAGAAAAGAGAAAGAGTTTGGGAAAAAACGTCTTAACTTTGATAAAAACGTCAAGAAAGGATCAAGCTCTGGCTGCCCCATATAGTTCTATTGTGCCAGTCATAATATTTCCTAGCTTCCTAAGGAATGTCTGCAAGAATCTTCTTTGACGTCTTCCCTTGGAGAAGTTGTACAAATTACCAGAAATCGCTTCTCCTCAAATCTACGACACTGGGCCAAGAGGTGGTAGGAAGTCTTCTTATCTGATGTGTTTGTTCATTTTGCAGTGTCTCATGATGATACTCACTATCTGCCTTAAGTTCTTCCACTCCATCATCAGAATTCTACGTCTTATCTCGTGTGTTTGCCCTGAGATAAAGAGTTTGGAGTCCCTCACTCCCGCAGCATTCCAGACAGTGTGATGCATTCTACTGGCGTGTTCTCCCACAGTCCTCTTGACTAGCGACGGAGATGTCCCACAGTGGTAAATATGACCCTTAATGTTTCAAGGCATGGGGATCCCATATTTGCAATGCCAGGCCATATTTTGCCTTTAACGGAATCTAAAGAGTCCATTGACTCTCACAAAAATTCCATTTGGGATCTAGTTGTAGCTACCTAGTCGGCAATCCAGAGGTTGTTGTGAGCCCAAACTTACTCAAACAATATCAGATGCGTTGCTGTACTGGCGTCCATGGCTTATTTTAATAACTCAATTTATTTGCTACACAGTTCATTCGAGACATCATTACATGGTGGCAGAAAGTGGTAGTGCTTACAGTTCTGGAGTTTACTGTGACACTCGTACCCATGCCCTGACTATTTTTGAACAATTGGTACTCAGCAAATTGATGAAACGGGCGCTGGTCGAAATTCAGGAAATTTCTGGAGTAGCTCCTACATATACTACGAGCGTTATCAAAGACTCATCGTACAGGCGAAGTCCAATGAAGTATTGGACTGCCACCCGAAATTTTTTTAAGGTTCTAGTGACATTTGAGATGATGATGGTTATCGTACTTCTAGAGGATCGTACAATGTCCTGCCATGCCAGAACCCCTTGGATATGAATGGGGTCGGATGCTTGACGATAATATTCAACGCAACTGATGTGGAAAAGCTGAGTTGGTTAACAAACGCGAGAAGAGAGTGCATGATAGCCTCCCATTCATGTACAACGTTATCGATAAAAATTTAAAGAAATCGTAAAAACGTTGCCCTATCCATTCACAAAAAGTTAACTGTAACAGCTCAGAAGTTGATATTACGCGCTCGAATTTTGAAAAGTTTCACCAGAAAACGTCCGATTTCGCCTTGCCCGCACAACCTATACAACGTGAAGTAAGCTAAAGTAGTTTGGACGTTTACCGCTAAAGCCGCAACGAAAAGTTGGGTCGCGCTCGGATTTGAACAATCTGAACTTGGAAATTTCCGAATTGGACAGGCCCTCGCGATCGATCGATTATTGAATGAACGAAAGTAGTTGCCCTCCTTACTGTTTATGATCTCCTGTTCAAATATCTTCCCAAACTGACACTTCAGGCCAGTTGTGAGGCCAGAGATGAGTTGTCAGAATGTCAATTCGTGCTTCATTGGATATTCAGGAAACTAAAGTAGTTTGAACGCTCGCTGCTAAAATGCAGGAGTACGACGACAACTTTCCAGTCAGACGACTCTTCAAAACCACGCAACTTTCCTCATCTGTTCACATTCAGCTGTTCATGTAGCTGAAGACACGAATCACTCCGTTAATGAAAACTTGGTAAAATTCAACGTTAGTATTTCCCACTGCACCACACTTTCATGGCACCTTCGGTATTACTAATGTCAACGTTCCAGTTAGGTGAGTTCGTCTGGCTGGTGAGATACTGTGTATAGTACTAGAGTCAGTTCGGAAAATAAATTACTAACTCGGAATGGTATGAAATTAACAATGAAAAAAGTATAATTGAAAAATATAGTATAAAGTAAGGAAATCGTGGAAATTAAGATGCGTCTTCTGGGCACCAAATTAATCGAATTTAAATTGAAATTAATAAATGAAATAGTCCGCGTTATGGTAAAAAAAAGAAAGGGGACAAACGATAGTTCTTCTGGGAAACAAAGAAACGAAAACAGAATTTCCGACCAATGTTGGTGGGTGACAATGCGATGCGTAGAGTGGTCGTCGTTGAATGGATCGTCCTGGTGGTGGTAATGGTAGAGCAGCTCTGCATTTGTAGCCATATCTGGATTATGGGATACTGATGACCCAAAATTGGTAATTGTTATGGTGCGCACGAGAGGATACTGCTGACCCGACGGCAGAGGCGAACATGAAGAAGTGGCGTTAGGCAGCGAGTTTAGACTTGGGGAGGTGGGCGGCGATGCAACCTGCTTCTTTTGGCTATGCACAAACAAGTCCAACGTTCGAACATTTCACCTCACTTTTTCCTAATAACATCCGCCTTAAGGTGTAAACAACTGTGTATAGTACTAGAGTCAGATAGTTTGTCGTGGTCTTTATATACGAAGAGAAAGGTTAACGGGATGGTGGAGCGACTGGTGAAGGGGTGGGAGGAGGGGGAGGAAGGAAGTCATGCACCTCTGGGGAAACCCGCTAGAGGTGAAGGGAAAGGAATGTAAGGGATTCCCTCATGGATGAAGCAGCTGCACCACACAACTCTGCCTTCATCCACTTTGTTCAACTCACTTTATTTTTTACACTGTTCATTCGAACTCGGTAAAACATTCATGTCGGCAGAAAAGGGTAGTGCCCACAGTTCCGGAATTTATTGTGCTGCCCGTACTCACGCCCTGACCATAATGCACGGAGAATTAATGAGGCTATAAACATACATTTTTTTTAAAAAGAATAATAATCAGTTATCGGGTGAAAAGTTTTAGAAATGGTAGTAAGTGCAACGGCTATGGTTGAAACTCCCCAATTTCTGTAATATCCCCATTATATCTTATGAGCGCTATTGAAAAATCATGGTATAGGTACTTGGTTGGACTACCACACTAATTTTTTTGAAGGTTCTAGTAACATTCCAGTGGAATGTATAACAATAAAAACTGCGCTAAAATCTATTTTCTTCGAAATCTTTGGTAATTTATTGCGTTGCTCTCGTCATTTTCCCCCAAATGGGAGTTTTACCGTATTGTTGTCTCATTGGGAGCTGACCGTATAAAAAAATTAACCAAAATCGTTTGAGCCATTTTCGAGAAAAAAAATATTTGGTGTTTTGATCACTATGATAACTATAGTTAGTTTTGGATTGATTTCGCTCATACCCTCATTTTGGCGTCTCGTGGTAATCTGCAGGCTATATATCAAGTTTGAGCTGATTAGGTTCAGCCATTTTCTCTAAACACCGTTCATAGGCACACACGCCTCCTCAAAGGTCATGAACAGCAGGGCGACCATCATCTTAGTTGCTAGTCTGCTTACGTACTATCCTAATTGACTGAGCTGCCGAAGAGGTTAAAATCTTGTATGTATCTGTGGTATGAGGGAAGTTGCCTGAAGTGGTGTCTCAGGTGCTCCTGTTCAAGCGAATTGGTTACAGCCACAGCTGCCAGTCCGGCCATCTACGAGGACTGGAACTCACGAAATATTCGTCGGCTGCTGCTAGATTTTCTTTGCATTGCCGTTTAGAGGCGAGGGAAGAGACATCCTGATCCCGATGGCAACACTGTCAAAATAATTGGTACTTTATTGTGCTGCTCTCGTCGTTTTTGGAGTTGCATTCGAAAGCAAATGGTCACTACGTTAGGTAGCTTCCTGTTCACAGTTGAGTTGTCTTGTTCGTTGTGTCATGGATATTGGACAAATGTAAAAAATCACACTCAAGACTCTGATATATTAATGGACTTGTTTCATTAGGAAAAGAGTACATTCAAAAAATCCAAACTATGAGCATACTATAAATACAACAAAAAACGAAAATTTCCAACACTAACATGTTTTTATAATTACAATTAAAGTTGGAAATGGGTTGATCAATAATCTAAAACTCTACAATCTATCACTTACACATACTGCCAGTCATAAAGCACACTAGCAATTCAAATTAAATTAGATTGATCAATAATAAAGCCAAAACAAAACTATCAGCAATATAAACATTTTGAAATTAGTAATTAAATAAACAAAATAATTTAAAGAGTGGAGGGGCATGAATGCCTCCTTGCACATGACTCACTAACCTAGTGAACAGAAATAACGTTATCCAGTAGCAGAATAACGTTCTCAGTCACTTTAAATGGTAACGTTTTTCTCAAGCGGTTTCTTCAAATTCAAAACCCAAAGTTAATGTGAACTACGTTTTTTCGTGTAATTTATCCTAATTGGAGCCCTCTAAACTTTAGAACTAACCAGTTACATTGTTTCTAATGACTCATACTCCGTTTTGTCTGATATCACTTTTAGCATTTTAGGTATGATTGCAGAGTCACTTGTCTAACTGTCCCTTGAAAACGTTTAGTGACTGGGCAGAGGAGTGTGAAGAATTGCCTTCGAGCGGGTGTCAAACGAGGATATTGTACAAGCAGTTTAAAAAAAACCCATGAATCAGTCGTACATATGTGTTTTTGGCTGCTTGAAGAAGTGGATGTGAATCAGGCTTATTGACTAAATAATAATACCTGTAAGATAGATCGTTGCGTCAACAAGAAGGGATTGTAGTGTTTATTTTCCTTCACCAGTAAACATTAGGATATTAAGTTAGATATAATTTGTCGTATGTGGGTGTTGTTTGCATGAAAACCATAATGCGCTAAAATATAACTGATTGTTTTTTCGGACCGAACTAATTGCCTTATTAAACATATTACAACTTGAGAGTGACTAACTTGTTTCATACAACTCTAGAAGTGTAACAGAACGACAATGAACTATACATTCAGAAAAAGATGGGAAAAAATGTGAGAACCTCAAGAGATTGAAACCCAGCCCCCAGGAACTTGGATGGTTGGCCCGTGAAAGTAATCTGAAAGCTGCGTTGCTGACAAAATGAGTTATTCAATCAGAAACCTGTTGACTGGCTAGAAGTTACCCGAAGAAAACGTCACTGCTAGAAAATCCTGCAATTATCACATTACAAATCCTTTTCTCTAAATTAAAACAAAATTAAGTTTTATGTCTGGAATCCAATGATGAAGCGTCAAGTTATGCCACTGGGGGAAGTTCACGTGGATGTGCAACGCAGGCAAAAGACTGTGGAATACGAACTACATTAACAATGAATTTCAGATCCTCAAAACGAAGATGGGAGGTGAATCGAAACCGTTGGATGATTCTGCAGAGTGCTAACTTTATCTGCTCCACAGCATACAGTTTTCCTTCAATAAAAATTTCCCCTTATTACACGTTTGAATAAGAAATATGCATATAAGGAATTTCGCATAACACAAAATACAAGCTTAACATAGAAGCTGTTGAAATTCAGTCATCCGCAATAAGAGAATACTGATTATCAGTATCAATAAAACAGAAGAATTTTTGTATGTTCCTCGTAATTGGGACCTTTTTTGTTTGGAAACCAAAATGTTAGTGTGTGCATGCCAAACTAATCAGCACAGCATCCTCGTAGTGGTTGATTGTAACACCCTAAGTGGGTACGTGACGGCAGTTAACAGAACATACCGATGGTCCTTATTTTTCCCTATATTGACCGACTGGTTTCCTGGCCATTGATGGGGAGTGGAAGGGGCTTGTCTATGGGTTCCTCTTGGTCGTACAGTCTTATGTTTGTCTTGAACAGCATTGAGTTGAGGCCGGGAACTTCAGGCTAATGTATCGACTGTAGTTTTCCTAGGTTTTTAGAAACTACTGGCACCTTATTTCCGAGTGACTGATGTCTTTGGCAACATTCAGAAAATGTTAAAGCTAGTAGATTCTCGCCAGTAAGAAGAAGCTGTTACAGATGGTTGCTTAGTAAACAGCTAAGTTCTTGATTCAGCCAACTACCACACCTAGACTTATCCCCTTCGAAGTGAGAGCGCGTCTGATCAACTATGTGAGTAAACTGCACCACAGAGGGTTGGTGGCTGAATTACATGACAGATGGCAGTAGGGCAGGGGGGATCATCAGTTTTACCACTTTTTTGCAACCTTTTGATTCACGCTGCACTTGTATGGTGTTTCAACATGCGTTCTTTGTAGCACCTCTATCTGGATGTTGCATAGTTTCTATCTCAACTAATGATAATCATTCTGTTCTACTAATATTCACTATAAACAACCTGAAAATGTTGAGAGAAAGATTGAAAGAACATACGACATATCAAAGACTTATATGGCAGTTGACCAAACTGCCTATCAAAAATCCCAATAATGCTACAAATTATGTGCACAGTCAAAAACGTCAAATGTGCGTTCATACTGTCGATTTAGCGCTAAATTATGAATCGGATGAGAATAAAGAGAGGTAGCTAGAACCAAGCCCAAATATCATCTCATATATCATATTGATGAGGTGATCTGTTTTTTTTCAATTCATAATTGACTTCTGGCTGAGCTTCAATACTGACCATTACGTATTGCACTTTTCATCCTATTTTTGTGTACTGTGGAGCTCAGAAGAAGCCAATGACTAGTACAAAATAGGCCCTGTTCCATTCTAATACTGTCCCCGTGTGTGATGGTTGAACGAGAATATGATATAAGTTGGTAAATTAGGATTAATTTAGGTTATGGATAATACAATTGCATCATCATTGGTCGAATACGGACACGATTGTTTTGGTAATGAGTGAACTTACCGACACATCCTCTCATCCCCTGGCTGAACGGGTTGAACGCCCCTTTTGGACGTTTAGCTTCGGCTTCTTTTGAAAAATGTTCAGGGTAGAATTCCGTTGGCCTCTCCCAATATTTGGGGTCGATGTTCATTTTAAGAAAGTTGAACCAAATGATAGAACCTGCCGGAGCTACGTAACCATCTGAGAAAAAAAACTTTACTTTAGTATTGGAAACCTTTGGCGCTTGCCACATAGTCTCTCAACGTTGTTGTGGAGCGTGTACACACCTGGTCGTAAATTGAGTACATCCTATGAATATGAAGGAATCATCTACTTTCCTCATACGTGACAAAATTCGATTCTACTCCATGTATACAGATACTGTATCTTGTACCCTTCAATAAACGCCTATTCAAAAGGTTACACAATCTGTACTTATTGATTATGTAAAAGAACCCAGTAAATTTAATCAAAATGATTTGATCCGTTTTTTACAAAAAACTGAAAAACAAGGTTTAGTAGCTGCAGAATCAGATTTTCAAAGACCCTGTGTGCATAGATTCGTAGAACGTACTGAGGAAAAATTATAAACGTTTAATACAAACACGCTTGTTTGCACATTTCACTGTTCATTTTCATCACAGGAGCGTTTTATCTGTGACGATATTAAGGTATGGACAGGCGGATGGAGTGAGACGAGAGGCAATGCAGGCAATGAACGCAGGCTGGCGAGAACCCACAACTTTCGCTATATTGTCACACAAGTTCCCTAAAGCAGCACAAAATGGTTTATTGCACTCTTGCACAGTGTTATTGTGACGTTCAATCCTACGTTGAAAAATATAACGAATATAACATCAAATATCTGGTGCGTTGCAACACACAACTTTCCTTAGCTCTACGTCAATTCACTTTGTACATGGCCTTTGAACTTGGTCAAACAACATGTCACAGCAGCAGGAAACGGTAGCGCCTACAGTTCTGGAATTTATTGTGCTGCTCGTACTCATTACAGGACCATTAGTGAGCAATTGGTACATAGACAATTAATGAGGCTGTAAACACGAATTTTTTGAAGAAGGATAGTAATTACTTTTGCAGAGCTATTGGGTAATAACTGTTAGAACTGGTAGTAAGCGAAACGACAGTAGTTGAAATTCAGGAATTTCTGGAGTGAGCCCCATGTATCTCATGAGCGTTTTTAAACACTCACCCTTTAGGTATTGGATTGGACTACAATACTAATTTTTTTTAACATTCTACCAACATTCCAGCGGAGGTTATAAGGAAAAAATAGCGCTAAAAACGCTTTTCGTCGAAAATTTCGATAATTTATTGTGCTGCTCTCGTCATTTTCTCGCGAATGGAAATTTCATGGTATAATTGTCTTCTTAAGAGCTATCTATATAAAAAATTTAATCATAATCGTTAGAGCTGTTTTTGTGAAAAAAAATTTGGTGTTTTAATCACTATGATAACTATAGTTAACTTTCGATGGATTTTGCCCACTCCCTTACTTTTGCGTCCCATGGTAACCTGTAGGCTAGACATCAAGTTTCAGCTGATTTGGTACAGTTGTTTTCTCTAAAACCCGCGCTAAAATCGATTTCGTCGAAAGTTTTGGTAATTTATTGTGCTGCTCTAGTCAGTTTCCCACTAATGGGAATTTTATGCTATAATTGCCTTATTAAGAGCTATCAATATGAAAAATTTAATCAAAATCGTTAGAGCCGTTTTTGTGAGAAAAAAATTTGGTGTTTTAATCACTATGATAACTATAGTTAACATTCGATGGATTTTGCCCACTCCCTTACTTTTGCGTCCCATGGTAACCTGTAGGCTAGATATGAAGTTTGAGCTGATTTGATCGTTCACACACACACACACAGACCCTTTTCCCAAACAGTGTTTTCCGGACTCAGGAGGGTCTGAAACGTAAAGATCCGAAGAAAACTCAAAATTTTTTTTTCAGCCGATTACATAACTTTCCTTTCTACTTCGTAGAGCAAGGAAAGTAACAATCTTGGAAACGATTACGTTTGTAGAGCACCTCTGAGACCTATCCCATTCGATTCAGCACCGAAAAATACTTGTGAAGGATAGAAAACATGACCTAATGGCGACTGAACAATGGAAATTGACATTTTCTAGATGCTAGGCGATTGGCTCGACGTGACAAGACAAACTAACGGATGATTGGAGCGAGAGGGGAGGCAGTGTCTGATATCAGCGCAGACCAAGGAATGATGATAACTTATATCGCCCCCATGAGTTCCTTCAAGTTGCAGAATTCGCCTCATTACATTTACTGTGACTTCCCAGTTTTCCGTATAGATGCAGTTCTACCCCTTCCAAGACCAGTTATGTCCTACTGAGCATCGAAAAATACCTAAAAAGTTATACCAAGCACGACGTGATTGCGATGAAACTACTCAAATTGTTGCAAATTTGGAATCCCAATGCCTTGAAACAGTAAAATCGCGGTAAATATAGGCGGACTAATTCTGCTACTTTGTACAAACTCGCTAGACTACATAGCCAAAGTTATCTTTTCTCCCCAGCCTGTGCTCAAATCCTACTTTGCCCCCCTCCTAACTCCAACAACCCGTCAGTTTGGCTCGTCAGGTTGTGCCAATTGTCTTGTGTAGCCTAGATAATGACGGTTTCATTGTTCCATTGTTTTCAGGTCGTGTTTCGAATCATTTACCAGTATTTCTCAAATGAGATAGATCTCGGGGGTGTGAGACTGTGTCAAGATGGATAACCATGCTGTACAGGAGAACAATAAACCGTCTGGTAATCATTTGCAGCGTTTTTTATATCGAATGGTTTACTCGATATTTACTCTCACAATTTCTTCTGTCAGAAATAATTACCTTACACAATCCATAAACGCTGCAGAATGAACCATTTAAAATGTCTCCTAATTACGACCATGACAAATAAAATAAGCATCTGAAATTTACGGTTAACTCACCTAAATCTACATCCTTGTCCAACTTTCGAGCCAATCCAGGTACTCCAGAATGTCGGAGAGCCTCCTTCATGATCATATCTAAATATTCCATTTTATTCATTTCTTCGCTGGTGGGCATTTTATTGAAGTCTTTCATTACGTCACACTGTTCTTTGTACGCCTTTTCCTGGTATTCAGGGTGTATCGCCAAAAATAAAATAGTGCATGCCAAACTATTTGTTGTCGTGTGTACTGCCTGAAATTCACATTCCGCGTAATATATATTGATTTATGTACATCATCTGTAGTTATTACGTAGTATACAATTTTGTGGAAACTGTCGTGAATTCGACTACATTAATAACCATTGGTGTATCCTGGTATCATTCTAACCAAAATCACCTTTTCGTAATCAAGATCAGAAACTTTCTTGTTCACAGCCCGAATTGACTTTCAGCTGGCGTTCAACTAATTTTCCTTTGAATTTGACAAGGCTAAATCAATGGCACCTACAGTAGAGGTAACCCTGCGACGACCAGTTTTTCTGGTCCAACGGTAAGTCCCAAGAAACGAATTGCTAGTTTCAGAACCAAGACGTTCTTTATCGAAATCCTGCATCAAACCACTGTAACACCAGTAGAGCCTGTGTGTAAGGGACTTAGTGTGCCATTAGGTACACAAGATTAGCGAGTGGGGTTTTAACTACATTTGTAGAAAATGGGCAACTTTAGATGGTATACCTTTGTCATATACCAGCGCGTGTATATGCTAACTCCATACTGCCATACTGATGAGCAACCCCATATCAAAAGTTCAAGTTGAAATAGTGAGAAATTTCCCATCACCATGAATATTTCTCGGCTACATTGCATTAGTCTAATGAGACCGACAAAAATACGTCTACTGCAACACGTCTCACTACTTCCTCAGCCCTGCATACAATTGTGATTTCAAAGCCCCGTTCACTGATTTATTCATTCACTAGGAGGATACAGTGTTCCGATGACTAAAAATGAGTTTTGTAGGCAGTTTAATAGTTATTTTGTAATTTGCGAGAAAATCACCAACAACACTCCTCCACCCTTCTTCCCAAAACTTCCTCTACACTTTTATTTTCCTTTTCGTTTCGTTCTCCTGTGGATGTAAGGCAGGTTGGCATGTAGCCAGTCTCCTGGTGGATATCTGCTGTCCATATGTTACCACGCAGAGGTGTGACCCTGGGGGATCTGTACCAACCGGGAGGAGTTCTTAACACAATCAGTACAAAGGGCCACCAATCGGAGGCCCTGGTCCATTATTTTTCTTTGCAACCTGGCTTAGACCCTGTCTTCCAGTACTGACTTGTCCTACCTATTATTGCGTGGACTACAGTTACGGTAAGTAATTATTGAGTTTTCCTTACTTTCTTTGGTTTTCTAATATATTTTAAGCAATTTATAAAAAATATATTAATACTCTTCGGCACAGAATAGGGTCATGGCCCTTAGTTATATCAGGAAAGCCCCTGGGCGTGGGTTTTTCTCATTTCTCAGCGCTTCCCAGACCCAGCTCAAAAGTGGACTTATACCAGGCTTATACACGATCCATGTTTTAGAGAGTTTCATGATTATAAATAAATGATTGATTATTTGATGTATTTATTAGAGCTATAGGTATTATAATGCAAACAATTGTAAAAGTGTTGTATGTAAGCCAATGTGTATATTTTTGGAAGTTTGCATTTTTGTGTACTTCTTAGCTTACAAATATGTTTTGTACATATTATTAACCATTCTTGGTATATTCTCCCATGTGCGTGTATTTTCAGTTCTACTTTAGTCTACACACAAAAAACTTCCTATCAGATATTTCCTCATGAGTAAGTTTTAATTTCAGTCTTTATCGAATAAAAATTGTTCTTTCCAAAATGGGTTTTAGTTTGCTTTCAACTTTTCTCTTCCTCTTTTATGTAAATGAGCTAAGAAAAAATGAATCAAAGAATCAAGAAATTTCGGTATTTCAGGTTTTGCCTAACTGGACGCGAATGCTCCTGGGCCCAGAGCCGAGAGGCCGCCAATTGGCCTCTAATTTAGAATTTTAATTTTAACAAGAATCATTTTAGCAAAATTCCATACAACATTTTGTGGTATTAAAGCGATGAAATGGTATTTTTCACTTCCTGTCCTGGGGTAGAAAAGGTAAAATTAGGCTATCGTGGGAACTACACAGGAGCAGCAGGTAGTTTCTTGTTTCCTCTGCACTGGAGGTGCAAAACGTGCATGATGGAGAGTTGTTGAGAGAAAAGAAGTGGAGCCTTGAAGTCAGCGTGCTCTGTAAGGAACTGGCTCTTCCAGTGGTCTGGCTTAACCTGCTTACTCCTTATTCCAGTGGCAGCTATTGGGCTCTCAGCTCTATCATTTAGCCAATTAGCACTAAGCTCAGAGAAGAAACCTACAATTCTGCAGTTTTTCTTCGTTATCAGAAAATTTTATTTTCTTCATTCTTTGTCATTACATACTTTTATTTAATTTTTATTCTACTCGTCTACATGCGCAAGATATATAAGAAGAAACTGCGAGAATATCTGTTATTACTCCACTCTAGTCATTTTCCCCACGATCCAAAACTTCATATGAGAACTACAGTCAGCTTCGCGTCAATTTTGCACAAAACGTAATTGCAGTCGCGTTTTGATGTATGCTAAATTATATATTTGGGCTGACTTGTGTTAGTGGTTCTCTCTTAATCCTGTGCATATGGACCGCAAAACTTAAATATCCCACGAAAAGTAGAAATATTACAACACATCCTTTTTTCTTTTTTTTTCAATTAATTGTAGTCCACTGCACTTCCAAGTCACTTTTACTCACTAACAAAAACGAAATAAAAACAATAAAAATACACACTACGACACAGCAATTTAATCGAAATCATAGATCAATAATGCTTGTGGTTTGACTCATTATGCCTACTATAGCCAATTTCCAAACGGTTTTGCTCAAAACCATGTTTGATGTTCTATAGTAATATAGAAGACGAACACATCATTTCAACGGATTTGGTACTCTCTCCAATCGTGTCCACTCAGAGTGGATATGGTGGTGTAACCTAAAATACGAACAAGTGTGTAAAAATAGAAGGAGAACTTGGAGTTTGCACACAGAATGAACTCCCTGCCACCCCCCCCCCCCTCCATAAGGCTCACTGAGCTTCGGCAAGTCCCACCACCTCAGCTGGTTCTGTAGAAATCCCAGATCATCCACAGACGCAGCAAGCAATCAATACATAAATATTGGCAGAACGAGAAACTGAATTCCCAAGGATTGAGCTGGAGAATGAATATGTATGTAAGAATTTTAGTCAAGAGCCCACAGTAGAGCAAACCATGAAGAAACATACGTTTCCCAAAACTAGCCCAGGTCAGCTTTGAGAGCAATTACATCCAGTAGAATGAGAAAAAGCACATTGCAGAGTTTCCTAAGATGATTCTTTTCACCCAATGAGATTAAAGGTTAAAAGAAACTCAACTCTAAGCTAGCGCTACATTGTTAGGGCACTTGTACTGGATCCAACGTTCACAATAGATTTAGGTTTCAACCTTGAAAAGTCGCTATATTTCTCAGGGTTAGCCCCAAATGCACATACGCCTACTGCTTGATGAACCTGTTGAGAGCAATCCAGGGAGCACAAAGGCCCATTCAGGCTGTGCATTAGCACTCCCCTGGGCACCCGGGTGGGACGTGAAACAATACCTCTCGTGGCACCTTAGCCAGCCCTCTATTATTTTCAAGATTGAGCAGAAATGAAGAACATAGTGTCCTCTACTTCTGTCTCCCGTCAGCTTCGCTACAAGCCTCATGACTCAGTGTCAAATGCTTTGGTGCCATCCAGGAAAGTCTTGTACTGTCGATTCCCTTTCCTATCTGCAGAATAGTAAGTCTCAGCAGTTCCATTGAGAAGCGCTCCTGAGAGGTCCATAACTGCACCAGCATTCAGAGACGAGATGCCAGCAATTTCGAAAAGTGATGAAAGACCACGGGCAATTCAGAATTCAGTGCGTTGACCTTTTTTTCCCACGCAGGTACTGCGCAGGATCATAGGAGATTTCCAGGTTTTCCAGTGTATAGTAAGAGGTTTAGAACCAGCGATTTAACTGCCTTTTCTACTGCTGGATGAAATGGCATCAGCCTCTAAAAGGGAGTTCTTGACGCATCATTTATGTGCACTGATTAGTAGTTCTTAGAATTTCAGATACTACTCTGTACCTATTAGCACCTCGACACCACTCACCCCTCTTACACACTCAACTCCGCCTACTAGCTCACAGGGGAAATCTCTATTCCCCCTGCCTCATTCTTGTAACTTATGATGTTCTGCACAGACGAAACCAAAGCAAAGTTTGAAAAATATTAATCCAATTGAAGGGGCAATTTTAAATGATAACTTCATCAAAATAAACGCTCAGGATACAAAAAATACATGCGAAAGGAGAGCATGGGGAATTTAAGCCACCGCATTCCAGCCTTCTGCTTGGTATTTTACCCATCAAACCAAAACTTGTCTGTCATATTTGGTAGAAAAAAGAAAGATCTGAGTTAACGATTTCGTTCTGTGGAATATCATAATTGACCTACCGCTCCAAAAAAGTCTGCAGCGGCTTTTGCTGTCTCTCTCAGTCCAAGATTGCGATCCATTGTGTATCGTAGTATGACATCAGTAAAACATGTGTACGTATCCATACCTATTGCATGAAATGGTCGTGCATCCTATTAATAAATGATTAAAGCAAGTACAAATTGACTGAAAATCGACCACAAAGAAACAAATTTGATCGCTTACCTACATCCTTCTTCTTCAAGTGTAAGAGGCGTTTATCAAACTCCTGTGAATTGTAGAGTGTGATCATATAACAATGAAATGTGACATGGTCTGGCATGGATAAAAAACGTTGCGTCTAAATGGCACAAAATACGCATTATACGTAGTTTCTTCTCCCTAGTTGTTGGAAAAGTTCATTTCGATGAAGTGTGGCATGCAGGTCTCCTCTATCAGGTAAAATCTCACCTTTTCCAATTCTATCGAGCTACCACAAAAATAGGACATTTGTAGTCAGCATACAGAGTGAGACGTCGTCCATGCGTCCAGTGGAAGCTTTGTTCTCTCAAGGGAGCATCCTTGGACCACACGAAGGACCATAAGCGATCGTAGTCCAGTAGTTAAAGACGATGGTTCATAATCCCAACGAAATTTGGGCAATGGATCAGAGGAGCTTGCGATTGCTGTAATTTTTGCATGAGTCAGCGGCTCTTCAGTAACTCCCCCCCCCCCCCTCAGTACATATGTACCACATTCTATTACATCTTCGTTCTCAGAACTCCATCGTGACAACCTCGCCTACGCCATTAGTCAACCCAATCTTCCGGAAGACTAGCAGACCACAAACTAAGCCTACGGTGCAGCAAACAGGGGCTTACAATTAATTTGAATATATATGCTGCAGTAACATTTTACTAGAGGTAGAATTTCAATTACTGCAGGCTTTCATACAATGACACTGCAATCCCTCCTCCCGACTCGTACCTACGTCGACGTAACCTTTGACAGACCCCTCACTCTACATCACCACATATTTGATCGCATCACCAGGACCAGAACGTGAACCACTGGGTTGAAGCCACTATTGAACAACTCAAACACATCATTTAGAAACAAAAAGTTCTACCGCACGTTTGGAGCATTACCCAAACTATTTATACCAGCACAACATAATCCACACCCCACCTTTTGTCAGAAATTCGACTGTTTACCATTAGGTTGAAGTTTCTGTATGAAAGAGGTCATCACAACACCTTCTCGAGAAACCAACCCATTTACTTGCACCCACTTGAAAAGGGCACTTCACAGGGGGGTATTGGACTTTGCTCCACCTAATTCTGATTAGTTATTGTTTGTCATTGGTGCGTTAATTGGTGCCCTTCCCCCAGCCATGCAGCACTGTATCCCCCTACTTGCTGGTGACGCCAGTTTGCCCCTTTGCAGCATGCAGGTTGGTCAGTGTTTTGTTGTCATTGAACTAGCGTTCCTGCACGACTTATTCAACTTGGAAAACTGCTAGCAAGTTGCAGTATCTATATATGTCTACGAGGTAGAGGAAGAGAAGATAACAGGGTGCCAGCAAAGGGACAACAATTAAACTCGTGGCCATTGGGGCCCATTTCCCATCCGTCTAGAGTTTTTGAGAGAAAAGAAGGGACACCAAAATCCACCAGTTCCTTCCACGAATTCGAGGATCTTTCACTTCGTTTTTCCCAAACTTGAGCAGCATTCATTTCCCTAATTTGGCGATTCTAACGTTGAACCATGATGAGCACTCCAACAGGAAATGCTCCACTGTTTCTATTTCCCCACATTGACACCTTGCAATACTTTCCTGAGACTGCTGATAACAAAAGATTTCCATCTTTAACTGCTGTTTTAATAGCCTCTCTTCATTTATTAGAAGTTCCTTGGTCCTCTTCATTCTTCCTTCCTCTTATAACCTTCTTGCCAGTCCAACGACTGCAGAAACTGCTGTATTTTCCTTTTCAAATCTTTTATGTATTTTTCTTTCAGCAATCTCACTTTTTGATTAACTTCCATCGTCGATTTGCCAGCAGCTTTGGCTGACTGCTCGAACAACAATAGTCTACTGCCAGGAAGTGCTTCAAATTTTTCGATCTCCTTGCAGCACTCATTCTATTTTTCTTCCTAACTATAGTGAAGCCTTTCTTTTCATAGGTGGTGTCACCAGCTGAGTCGGAAGTCTTCATATTTAGCCCACTCTGCCCTGCGTCAGCATTGTTGGCGTCTGTCTAGCAGGGAGAAAGCTGACCACAGGGCTGTGTGGGGCTTCAAAGTTTTCATCAAATTGATCTACTACTGTGAACAAGGCTTTCTCTCTGAAGTATCATGGGGATCCACTTTCCCTGAGGAGCTTGGTGGGGAGTAGGTGACATCTATGAGCTCTCCTCTTCAGGGTTGCCCACTGCTGGGATGGAAGCAGGCGGAAAAAAGGAAGACAAGAGAAACAGAAACGATAGAGTACAACAATTATACTTATCGTTGTAGAACCTGCTATAATTAGCGATCCTTTGAACACTTGGAGGAAGAGAAAAAAGAAAATGGAAATAATAAAATAATGATGATGATGAAGATGATGATAGATTAGAAGACCCATCCCCCCCCCCCCCTTCAAATCTCAAGCCAAACTCTGTCTTTCAGGCAATTCGCATCCTCTAAAAACCCTCTTTAAGATATTTAGTTTTTTAAATTTCAACTGAGTTGGTTTACAACGTTTGATGGAGAAGTCAAGTTTGTTTTATTGAGCTCCCTTACCTTCGCTGGAGATCGTGGAATAGATTCGCTAGAGGTTGAAATGGTTCACAAACAAGTTATCGTGATGACCACAGTTCTGTTTCTTATTTGATGTCTGCCCTCGTCGTAGGTTATATCAGTCATGGAAGTTGCGGTTTCGCTAATGTGCAAGAGGCCGGCCTCTGCAGCATCCACCGAACTCAGACCTGCGGAGGTACGGCAGGTATTTGGTCGTTAGCCAGTCTCCCGGTAGAGAGCTGTTGCTTGTGTGTGACCGCCCTGAGGGGTTGTTAATCTGGCTTCCTACCTGATCCAACTATTTACTTGGGTGGTAAGTTTCAAAAGGACAGATCAACTGTGACCATGTTTCTTAGGCATCATCTTCTTCGCCAACTCTACAAAATATAGGCTTGCTTTGTAGGAGTCAATGCTGCTAAGTTCATCTACCCTCTCAACAACTATTGCTTACTGTTGTAGCTACTACAGTGCAGCACATGGTTTCTTGTTTCCTCCGCACTGGAGGTGCAAGTTGTGCATGATCGAGAGTCTTTGAGCTGGCTCGTCCAGTGGTCTGGCTCTACCCATTTTCCCCTAACACATTCACGGATGTTGGGAAAAATTCGTATGTGTCACACCCCTCTGACAAGGAGACCCATCTCACTTGCCATTCCTTTAATGTCCAATCATCGATGGTGGCTAGTTTTCGTTATGTCATTATCTGCACAGAGTTCTGCCCAGAGTGGACGAGGCTCCTGTATCACTCTCTACTTGCCCAATATGCACTTATGGCCAAGCCAACTGATAATTGACCAGTGATCATCTAAAGTGCTTCTGTTGATACTGTTCTATAGGCCTTGGTGATCCATAAAGCGCAGCTCTCTGGGATTGGGTCAATATTCTCTTTTGTTGACTGTTAGTTTGCTACTCCAGACAACAGGGCAGTAGCCAAGCTCGCCTAGATAGATAGCCTTAGTCATAAGGATAGTGTCATGGTAACACACGCCCCAAGTGGCGTAATTGCACACAGTGGGGCCTTGCAATAGCAGAGCCTTTAAGGGACTGGAGGTGTGGCTGAACCACCTAACAAACTATTCTACTGCTGTCAAATAACTGGCCTACAGAACACCTTAGCGACAGTCTTGATAACAGAAAAAAGTCACTGCAAACTTCTAAGGCATACAGTTGATATCATTAGGTAGCAAATGTAATAGAAATCTACTAAAATACATCTTACATCAATCATCATGTTTAGCAAACGATTCAAGGTAGTGTTGAGTTTCTTGCAATTTGGCGTTAGTTCGTAGATAAATTGTACTTCACCAGTCACATCAAAAGCCCTCAACACTATCAGGTTAAAAGCCCTGCAAACAGAAATTCAGAAGTAATGGAAAATTACTGGGAAATGTGCATTAGGCATTACTATCTCAGTTCAAACTTGAATGAAGTTCGTATAAATGTTGATTGCAGAATCCCAGAAATGGATTTAAATTCTACTGAAATGGAATAAAATGAGTTAGAGACATGTTTGCTACTTGTAGTAACTGTACTGGGACGACCGGGCTCAGTAATGTTCAGATCCGTAGCCCTGATGTCTCTGTGACAAACATTATGGGGTAAGAACGTGCCCATGTTTCCTCAAATCCAGACTGGATGATCGAAGAACCTACGTGGAAATGAAAAATCTGTAAACGAATTGCCGGGCAATTTCACACACTGCTGCCCTACCTCCTAGTTCCAGGCCCTGATAGCCAACCCCATCATGCTTGTAGACCTAAATTTAAGCTATTTTAACACAAGTCTTTATGCTCATCAGAGGTGTTTAAGCCCATACTCCTAACTCTCTCCCTGGTCATCATAAGGCTCATAAGGGACTACTACAGGTAAAGAGTTGCCACCTGGCTGGACCAGGGAGGGTTACGGAAGTCAAGGTCGAAGGGGGATGCCTCCAGCCTGCGTCACTGGTAAGGCGAAAGCGTCCTAGCAGTCAAAGAGAAAGAAACGGGATAACTGGAAGTCTGAATGAGGTGGAAAAAAGAGAAAGTACGAGCAAGGCTACCGAGGTGCTGATGGGTTGTCCTGGGCCACATACGAGGCCTAGATGCCACTGCCTCCCCACCAGTCAGGAACAGCAAGTCATAAAATACCAATTCAAGTTTTCATTACGTTCTATGTCGTAAATGTTATGGTCTTGCTCTTGTGACCTAACGCATGTCCCCTGGAACATCTCCCTTGAGCTATCAGCCTATGTCCTAGTCCCCAACCCCTAACTCTTGAGACCTAGCCTCTTGTGTCTAGTCCTGACTGTTTTGTCTTACCTCTAATACAAAAGAATTTGTGACCTGTGTGAACACAAAGACTAAAGCTCATGAGGTAAAACTCAAGTCTTATAGTACAAATATTGGTGCACAAGGGTTAGACCAATAAGCATAGGCGCTAGATGGTGACAACAGAGCAAACACAATGATTAGTGAACAAGGGATCTTTTAAATATAACTGATGAATGAATTGAATGACCCATATCAGACCAACAAAAAAGAAACACAATTTTCCTAACAATTTTAAGCACTTCATACCTGTATACTCCTGAAAAAATAGGCAACTTGAAGTATGCAAAAAAAAAAATTAAAAGGTTACTCTACTAAATTAAAGGTATCTCCAGGCATAGTTTCTGTTCCTGAAATAGTGTAATACGGAAATTGGGTTATTCTGAAAAAATGAAAGTGTATGATGGCAATTGAGTTACCTGATTGAAATGTACCCCAACAGCGTAAAATGAACTGCTCTATAGAGAGTGGTCATTTACAAGTCCTTCATGATGGCTTCTGGTATTTGGTCCCAACTACTTTATTAAGGATGAAAATAATGATCCACGAAATACACAAAAGTCCACATGCACTGTCCCTCTTGGTGACATACCCGTTCAAACTCACTAGCCTGCAAGAGCCCAAGCTGTAAGAAGGTATTTGGTCGATTGACAAATGCCAACTCGAGTACCAGCTTGACCAAACACATTTTTTGTGTAAGACAACGCACCATTTGGTAATGGCTGGACGAGTCAAGTCTGACCCAAAGTAGGTGGAGTCGGTTTTTGGGACTGCTCGACCATTACCCTAAAATAAAACATAACCCAGCAGGCGTAACTAAGATTCACGAAAAAACATAAAATGGGCAAGATGTGTGGAAGCTTTTGATACGCACGAGGGCCATAAAAAATGTGTTAGTAGTTCATACATAAATTGAATGCTACGATGGAGGTTATCTGATCATTTTTCGCCTAGAAATCGATGGAAGCCCTCTCGAAAGTCTCGTGGCAAAACGAAAAATGTTCACGTGCGTACAGCGCCTCACAAGCAACAATGGAAAATTTTCCCTGAAGTTTAGAGAAATCGATAAGCTGGTATAATTTCAGTAGCATTTTACTTATTTCCACTTAGGTACGCGTGAGGTTATAGCGAAGTGGAGCGGCTGAATGACCAAATCAGACAACATGCCGAGCCTTCTGCTGAGTCTTCGATGATCCATTAAAACGAGAAGGGCTCGACTAAGACGTTTGTCGTGGTCGATTCCAATATTTCTTTCAACTTACGCGTTAATCAAAGTTAATATTGCGTCAATAAAGCTTACTCGTGCAGATCATGAAAGATGTGCTCAAGGTTTTTCTTCATGTCGGTCAGATCTTCAATACCCATGTGGGTTTCTGAAAGTGACGATAGATCAATTAGTGAACAGTTCTCGGATCAAGGGCTAAAGAAAAATATCTAGTGCGTAGCAACACACAACTTTTCGCAACTCCCGTAAATTCGACGACCTGTTACTTGTACGGGCGCTATATCTTCGTTCAGCGCATTTTTACAGGAACATTCATATGGAAAAAAAATTTAGGTACTAAAATAGTTGGGGGTACTCCGTAAGATTGATCGAAATCGTTTGAGCCATTCTTGAGAAAATTAGATTACCGATAAATTAATATTCGACAAAATCTCCTTGTCTGAGTTAACTTGGCTTGTATCTCCGTTCAACAAATATATACAGAATGAATTTCGGAGAACGAAATGTGGGTACGAGTAGCTAAAAGACACTCAATAAGATTGATCAAATCTGGTGAAGTAGTTACACCGGAATTTACGAAAAAAACATTACGGGATTTCCGAAAAAACCTTATTTTCGACACATTTGGATTTTTATCTCTGTTCAATGGAGAGTCAAAAGAACATTTATCGAGAACAATATATAGGAATTAACTATTCAAAAACATCCTGTGAGTTTCGTGAAAACCGTTGAAGGCGTTTTCCCGAAAAGCGTAAAAATACTATTTTTGCTTCATAGGCCTATCTCCGTTCACCGTATTCTCAAGAAGATATTTACGGAAAAGAAAAGTTAGGTGCTAACTGCTAAACAATAATTTGAAAGTTTAATCAGAATTGCTAGAGCCGTTCACGAGAAAAATGCAAAGAACCCTGGTTTTGGAACATTTCACCTAAGGAAATCGCCCATAACCTCATTTTCGCGTCCCTTTTGGATACAGAAAGGAAATAAGTAAACTGTTGTCATTTTCAGCACTCTTTGCTACGAAAAATGTAACTCGTCTTAGTACAGAACAAACTGAAAAGGGGATTTTTCTTTAAGGAAATCAGTTGAATGAAAAATAACTGTACTGAGGTAGTTTACCTCTTGAAGGAGTTAGATATGAATCCAAACTTTTTTCTCGAATTCCTGACAAATTAATTCTCTTGCGGGATTCTGATGAGGAACGTTTACTAGCCAACACAGTGGAAAGGCTGAAGCCATTTTGATGGCGTAGAAGACGTTCAATCAATGAAGCAATAAGAACTTGAATCAGTTCGGTTTCTATAAACTAGTATTTAAGTTAAATCTAATACAAGCTAAAGTCGCATTAAACGTGTTACTCACAGCTCATTTAAATGTGTTGAGCGTGGTCTGAGAAATTAATTAAAATACAAGGACATTAGGGAATTTTAATGAATATTGAAAGAATATTTTTTGAAATGATTGAAAACTAAACTGATGAACACATTATTTCAGGCAACAGTTTGAAGCGGCGGTTTGAAGAAAAAAAACGAGACGAGTACAGGGAATAAAAAATGTGTCTAGTCGGCTTGGTTGCCCTCTTTTCTGATGAATCTAATGACTAACAGACTTTGTATTTAAATAAAAGCAGAACATTAGATTTGAACAAACGGTTATTAGCCTCACCGCTGATGTTCAAAACTGCGTAGTCGCTAGACATGCGTTCTAATCGAGGGTTGGTTGGATTCGCCGCAATTGCTCCACAGAACGAGTCAGCATTCTTCAAAAAAACTTCTCTCCACGTATCCACGTATTTTGGTTGCATCATTCTGTCCAACGGTTTTCTCAGCGCTTTCCATTTTTTCACTGTAAATAAACGAAACGAATTGTACCAGTGCGAATCGTTTCAGCCAATTAGATCGAAAGAACAGTATATTACGATAAAAGATTTACAGCGTCGAGTACAACTAAGTTCGATTTTCTACAATATCGCAATTTGAAACGACGGTGCGTGCCACGAGCAAGGTCCGAGGTTGTATTGCAAACCGTGTTCTGGCACAGGGAAATCGTGCACAAATATCTGGTGCGTAGCAACATACAACTTTCTTAAGTTCCACGTCAATTCACTTGTGTTCTTTGCTCTACGTACTCAATTCATGTATCACTCAGTTCATTTGAACTAGTCAAATACCACATCACGGCGGCAGAAAGCGGTAGCTGCTAACAGTTTCGGAATTTATTGTGCTGCTCATACTCTTTACCGGATCATTATTGAGAAATTTGTATACAGAGAGTTAATGAGGCTGTAAACACGATTTTTATGAAAAGGACAATATTCACTTTTCCACAGTCATTTGGTAGTAAGCGAAACAGCGGTAGTTGAAATTCTGGATTTTCTGGAGTTACCCCCATATATCTTGAGAGCGTTTTTAAACGTTCATCCTATAGGTATTGGTCTGGACTACCACACTGTTTTTTATTTATTATTCTACTAACATTTCAGCGGATTTTATAAGGAAAAAAAATCCTTATAAAATTCGCGCTAAACTCGATTTTCGTCGAAAAGTTTGGTAATTTATTGGGCTACTCTGGTCATCTTCACACGAATGAAAATTTTATGGTTTAGTTACCTTATCAAGAGCTTCCTGTATAATAAATTTAATCAACATCGTTTTAGCTGAAAAAAAAATTTGGTGCTTTGATCACTGTGATAACTATAATAAGTTTTGAGCGGATTGTGCCCATACTCTTATTATGGCGTGCCATGGCGACCTATGGGCTAGATATTAAGTTTGAGCTTATTTAGTTCTGCCGTTTTCTCTAAAAAACCGTCCAAGGACACACTCCCCCCTCACCCTCCCCTGAGCTCACCTACACATGAGACGGCGGCACCCAAAAAGGAGAGAAACTAAATAAATAATAAGTAAGGAAATGGGGAGGGCGCCCAGGGAAACCTACGCCGGCTCTGGGGATGTAAGGATTGGGACAGGGAAGGAAAGAAGGATAAGAGGATGTTCCACGATAGAACGACCACCAGGTTAGATACGACCCGAGCAACACGCAGGTGGTGATACCGCGTAGAACGCCTGCTGACACACTCAGCCGACGCATCTTGACGCCAGGACACGGTGAATGCTGCAACCTTGATGTTACCTGTCTCCACTCCACGAGCGGCCTACACCGCCATACGAACATCCGTCCTGTCGAACTGTGACCGTGGCTTGCCAAGTTAGCACAAGATCCCGGCTGTCAGATACCACCTGAACATCCAGGATCAGTGCAGACTGGTCGGGACCAACGGCGACGACGTCAGGCCTCAGTCCTTCTCCAGAGACAGCCCGGTAGTGCCGCTCCCGCTCCACCTCCCAGCACACACACACACACAGAGACTATTTTCCCCTGATCCCAACGCGACTACTACTACCACCAGTACTCCACTGCTACTTCCAGTCCTTCATTCCATTGAGTCATAGTTTCAACATTTACTAAGTCTGTTGCAGGTCGAACGATAGAACTCTCGCCCTCACTTTCCTGCAACAACTGCCGATTGATAACTTCATATGTCTGAGAACTGAAGTTGTCGGTCGATTAATTGGCAAACGTGATCAATAAATTTCGGATTATGGACCTTCAAAGTGACATTTTGAGTCACTGTGTTTTTACTACGGTTAGAGTGGTTACTGTGGTAAAATCTAGTAGTAGCGGAAAAGCTACTGACTGGATTCACGCTTTAGAACTTGTTTATTGTTTAAGCGAAAGCAGTGACTGTTATTAGTAACCTTCATATTTTGTCAAAAGGAGAGCCTTTGATTCAATAACAGATTTACTCATTTTATTCGCATGTTATATGGACAGTTTGAAATAATATAGTGAAACCATAAAAATCTCATCCGTGTGAGAATCACGAGAGCAGCAGAATAAATGAACAAACGTTTCAGAGGAAATAGATTTTAGAGCAGTTGTTTCCTTATTAATCCCTCTCACGATTGGCTAGCGACCTCAGAGAAAAGTCGTGATCGTGGTCCAATAAACGACTTATACGATGGGAGTCTAATAATTTTCGTAAAATAATCAGGAGCAACCTCAGAAATCCCGGAATTCAAACCGTTACCATTTCTCTGAGTTTTTAACCGATAATTCCAAAGCGGTAAACACAATCCTTCTTATGACCTGACAACGGCTTTTTGTAGAGCCCATGAAATAACAATTAAACCATTAGGAATTTGTTGACAAAATAATGATGTTGGTTTTGGTCTGTGTAAAAAGTCTCTAGTTATCATTAAAAGATGATGAATCCTTAAGATGACGAATAAAGCAAAATATTTGGATGATCATTCACTAACAAATTTGAAAATCCACCTCAAGAGCAAGTTTATAATGACCTAAATGATCAAAAACATTTCGGTATTGAATACCAATGTCTGCATGGGGGCAAACCAAACTCTTCGATTTGATGTGATTTTCGATGACTAGGCATCTCAGTCGTCCTGATGCCAGCATCTCCCTCATACCTAGATAGAAGAGGTCAATACATTCCTTCCATTGCAGCAGCGTATTGGGAACCCTCCTCAGTGCAATACCAGTCAGCAACGTTGACTCAATTCCGAACATCCGAACATCTTCTCGCGTGAAAAGTTCTCGTGATGCCAGCACTCGACCGTCAGATCCGCACCCTTGCTCTATCCGCGACAAACGGGTTAGACGTTTCCTCAAATTCAGACTGAATGATCGATGAACCTACGAGGAAATGATCAAACTGCGTACAAGTTGCCTGGCAACTTTACACACTTTCGAAAAGTGCGCGAGTGAATATTGTCAACACAGGCACCACACGCTTCTCCATCAAATGACCTAGAACAACAATTGATCAGTGTACAGTAGTTACAGTATCTTCGCATACGACTACCTATTCTGGAACACCTCTGTGGTAGGAAGCTCCGACTCCCCTTACTGTGAAAATTGCCTTTCACCAAGAGATGAACCGATTCTCTGAACCCTAGATGTCGCAGTTGTGTAGAACGAAGACGCGCGCACCTGAGACAATATTGTGAATTGCGTTTCTATTTTTCGACGAATTTTATATTTGAAAAGTACTTCTATCACAAACACGGTCATCCTTTAGGAACATTAATCAAAGTTCTCTCTCTCTCTCTCTCTCTCTCTCTCTCTCTCTCTCTCTCTCTCTGTCTCTCTCTCTCTCTCTCTCTCTCTCTCTCTCTCTCTCTCTCTCTCTCTCTCTCTCTGTCTCTCTCTCTCTCTCTCTCTCTCTCTCTCTCTCTCTCTCTCTCTCTCTCTCTCTCTCTCTCTCTCTCTCTCTCTCTCTCTCTCTCTCTCTCTCTCTCTCTCTCTCTCTCTCTCTCTCTCTCTCTCTCTCTCTCTCTCTCTCTCTAACTATGCTATTTAAATTCCTCAAATACAAGGAACCGAAGTATTTATTGGAGCAATATTCGTGATGTCAATACCCGTCACGCCTCATCCACTCTACAAATTCCGTTCCATAGCCACGAATTTATACAGAAAACCCTTCCTGATGCAGTCTATCAAGTTTTATAACGACAATGTCGACCGATTCAATCTTGTAATTACTGCCAAAACCTTCCAAAACAGCTATAAAAAAGATCTTCTCAAAACGTATGAGGACCGAACTTAATCATGATCGTATGTGTTTATTCTACTTCCCTTGTATTAGAAGAAATAATTTCATTCAAGAGTTTTTTTTGTCAAGTTTTGTTTTCAAAGAAAACCACTTACAATTGTTGCTTTTTAATTTTTATATGGTTCGTTGATAGTCTGCGTGAAATTCAGTTATACTAGTAACTACTGTATAGTTTTAGGAGAGGACCTCATGGACCTAATCCCATTATGTTTTTTGTGGAAAATAAACGCTCTCTCTCTCACACACACAAGGATAGTACTCGGAACGCGTGAACTGGCACGGGAAACTATTTCGGAAGGAGAGTAGTGACTTCCTTTAAAGTTCGCAGATGTAGTGACTTTGTATCCACTGGGAGATGAGTGTCTGGGAAGAGCGATTTGAGTTGTAGAAGGAGGTAAATCGAGGGAAAGTACAAAAGGAGAAATCCGATGTCAATGGAAGCTAACCCAAACTTAATCCCTTTGTCGGTGGGGAAGCCGACGACTAAAGGGGCAGTTCTCGGACTTCTCCGCGGCATCACATGAATAGGGCTGAAACCGTTGGGTTGGGCAGACGCACCAGGTAAAGGAATCATCCTTTCACTGCTCAAAATTAGGTTCCGTTGAGTTGTGCTGCAAGAGATTGCAGTGTTCATAAAGGGCGAGCGCTGTACCGGGACGAACCGAACTTTTTGATTTAGCCAAGCCGCGTCTGAATGGTATTTTTGCTGACTAGGCACCTCAAACTTCCCGATATACTCGAAACTTCGGCGTAGGCAGTCTGAACAGACCAGTTGTCTGGTCAAGGTGTCGTCTTGTCCACTCCAGTTATATTTTTTGTGGATCTTCTTTGAACTGTAATTGCGAATAAAACGCCTCGTTCCGATTCCATTCGGTCACTATGGCATATACTCCTCTCCTCACTTAGTGCGAGATCGTAACAGATAATAAATGAGCTATCTTCAGATTATCGTAGTTTGGATTCCCTTTGTGAATGGTGTAAATTCCTAAGAATCTCATTTGGAATAACGATTTATGCCGAGTATTTCGATAAAGATATTTCTGAAACGTGAAAGAAGCGATAATTTACGTTGACAGCCGTATTATTAGGAGGTCTACAAAATGATTGCATCTCATGTTCTAAAGGAAGTTTTAAGAAGAGCTAAGAATGCTAATTGGGTTTAAAATGAGAAAATTAAATCAAGGTGAGTAATTTTAAACGGTAAAAAAGTCAATCTTGATGGACCACGAGCGATAATTAAAAAAAAAGAAGTTTCTTGGAGTAGCGAAATTCATGAGCTGATTTGTAGACCCCGTGAATTCATGAACTGGTTTCATACCCATTCATCTTCTCTTCTTGAACGGCTTTGAAACCAGCGTCACAGAGTGACTCACGTCGAGGCAGAGGAAGCTGCTACGTCACCTATCCGATGCAGCGAACTTTGTTTCTTCGCCACCTTGACGAGAACCTGTATCCGCGAATTACCCCCCCCCCTTCCCGCTTCTACCCATTTCGCGTGTCGCTCATTGTATCTTAATTTCTCTGACCACGACAAGACATGCTCGTAACAATTACAACGTCCTGTTGCCCGCAGTCAGTATCTTTTCAGGCGCTACAAACCCGGAGCAGATGCGACCCCTTACTGAAAGTCTCGGAGAATGCCGCGAAGAGGGTGATGGGCTGACTGCGGGATGCCTCAAGCCCGGGAATGGACAACTTTAGTGCAGAAATGTTTTTAAAATGTCAGGATCTTTTAGCAAATCCGATAACATGCATTGCAAAGGCAGTTTGAGCGAAAATAAATTTCATTTCAGCCGTATAAAAGCATTGGTCATCCCTCATGGTCAGGAAGACCCAAAGGAAATGAGCAATTATCATCCAGTATTGCTCGTGTCAGTGATTGCTCAAATCATATAAAGGCTTCTTAAAAGAGTTTTCACGATTTATTGTAAAACGAAGGTAAAATTAGCTGCTGACAGTTCGGGTTGCTCCAAGGAAAGAATACCGATGACGTCAATTCTTATGTGACCAGGATCGTTATGCGCTCACTTGATGGAGGCCATAATCCTCTGGATGATACAGCACTCACTGTTATCGATCAGATTGGAAACAGTACGAACTGGGCTGAGGCGTGCCTTGCCAAAGCTAGTATTAGTCTGAAGAACTGGTGCTACGCCCCATCATCTTATAGCTTGGGATGTTCACATTCGCAGCTCTGATTGGTTAGAAGTCACTCCATTCACTTCTTCGTGTGTCTTGCATCAAATTATTTTTTTCGTGAATCCGAAATCCCTAAAATCGATTCCTTAACCACCCTCATGTAATCCTCTCGGACATGGTTCTTGTCCTCGTATTCAACCGGCTAGGTGTTTCTCTAAGCCACGGTGCACTCATTGATGACTTGTGGAGTATCGTGGTGGGGCGGGTGTGGATCCACGCTCATTAACCGAGTGTATTTGACCCAGAAGCATATTCGAGGATTTTGGCGTTTTGAAAATTATGGAGCTTCGAGACAAAATGATCACTTTCAAAATATTTGAGGATCTCAGGAGTCACGACCACGCGTTCTTGGAGGGAGGAATCACCCGATCACGAGGACGATTTCTCGTAGGTACTCCTTTCTGGAGACGATTGTAGAGGGGCCAACCTCTTCAACACCCTAACCCTTGTCAACCCGAACCCCTAGGTCAATGATTCGGGTTTTGCCCTGCGCGATCAAAGGAGTTCCCCGTTACAGTTTTCCCACGTAATCCAGGTATATATGGAATCATTTTCGTTTGAAGAGCCCTCTCGTCCGCCGTGAACTACGTCAGTTAGAATTACCCGAGTCTCTCCCGAACCCCGGGTACCCTTTGTGTATCAGCACAGTGAATCGTGTCGCGTCTCCGTTCCCCAGTGACTTCATTCTGAACGTTCTTCATCGTGATCTCAATAGTTTCGACTGTTCATCTATCAATCTATGTAACTCCGAACATTACAGTCTTCTACAGTCTCCCCCCTGATTCTTGCGATCCCTCAAGTTCACCACTTCTTATTTTGCATTAAACACCTTGGTATTCGGTCCATCTCCAAATGAGGGAACTTCAAGGGGGAGCTACGAAAACACATCTTTCAGTCCTCAACAGTACAGTGCAACACGTACACTAAATTATTTTTCAGTTTTTCGATGATCATTCAATTTGTTTAATACGACACAATGTAACAATTCAATTCAATATATTCCAAATAATTAATACAACACAATGAAAGAACTTGTTAACTAATTCAGGGCATTTGCCTCAACCGCTCCCCACAGCTCAAGTCTGTGACATCATGTGGGGAGTGGCATTCAAGAATTATTTGTTTATACCAAATGTAAATTCCACGATCAAACGCGAATAAAAATAAACTTACAAATCATCTTTGATGAGCCCCACCATTTCTGTCTGGTCTCATGACATTTTTGAACTTTTCAGGATTCACCTTCTATGAAGTTGCTTACTTCTCTTTATGTCAAATGCTATCCGTTGCAATCGAGCTACAAAACTATTAACAAAACGCCGGAGAGGAATACCCCTCTTATGATTATAAGGCACGAGATTGATCACACAAACATTTTAGCCGATCTAAAATCGATTCAAACCGCATGACTCACAACGCCACGAAAACTCTATACTTTTTGAATCGGACGACTTCAACGGTTTCCGTTCTCTTACAAAATACTTCTCACCTAACGACATAAAAACAATGTCTTGGACGATCGTCTAGAAGAAAAGCAACTGCAGCTTACCTCATTCTACTCAAGTACTGACGGCTGAGAACGTTCAGGAGTAATCACGTACACTCCTTTTCATTACTACCTACCAAATCAAGTTGGTGAACCCATGACACTCGTCATAAAGTTGAAGGCAACCTTCACACTTACTATCTCTCGTCGAAAATACTCCATCGGTCGCATAATCGAAAGCTTTGTACATCTCTGAGGGTTTTTTGGAAGCGTATCCTTTGTACAGGAGGTTCTGAAAGGAAAAACAAAATATCGTTAAAGGGTTCTTGAACTTCACAGAAAAAATTATTGTAATGGAAAATAATCTTCGGGTTAGTGGGTGAAGAAACATATGCTCACATTTGTGTGATCGGCATCGCTGATCATCAATAGAAATTTGGGTCCTATCCACAAACCTGACACTGGGTAATCGGGGAGGTAAGAATCAAAAGCGTCGTACAACCCTGCAATTCAAAACGAAAGTTATGTCTGTTAAATCATTCAATATGTTACTGCGTACATAAATTATATTTTAACATAAGTTTAGTTAGATTATTGTACGTTGGTGAAGCATGGATAAGTTACCTATACCTAATTATCATCACTTGTGTTACGGGGGAGATTAATATTATAGCGATATCGCACTAAGTGAGTCGGGAAGTAGTACGATATCAAGCCGAATGAATTTGGAACAGAGTTTTATTCTCAATTACATTCGGGGAAGCGCGGACGACACAGCGAAGAGGGAACCAGCTCAGTCACAACTGACGGCAGTGAAGTCTCGAGCGAATCGTGGCATTTGAGGTGCCCAGTCAGTAAAAATGCCCCGGACGAGCCTCCGCTAAATCGAAGGGTTTGGTTCGTCCTGTTACACTTGTAACAAGACCCACGTGGCCGTAATACATACGTGCACGTAAAAAACCTTGATGTTGCAGCCCCTCGAAGGAGATTTGGCCGCAAATTCACTAGCAGACCATATGGGTGTTCTAAAGAAAAGTTCACACAAGACGTCATTGTCGAAAGCCCCAATGTATCCCAAAAGGCACAGGTTAAGTACCGTCGTAGCAGTTCTCCGTGATATCAAAGGACCATTGGACAACCTATGGTGGCTAGTCCTTCTCAGTGAGCATAAAGTTCCTTTGCTCCTCTGAAGCTACCTGATCGAATGCAGACATGTCTCAGTCCGAGAACGGAGGAAGGGGTGCCCTCAGGGCTGAGTCCTAAGAGGCATACAAAAAGTGAATGACCTGATTGTGCTGATCCGTGCACAAACGATCCACCAATGGTGCGAGCACGTCAAGCTCCAGGTGTCTGAGGAAAAAACTCAACTCATCCTATGAAAGAGAGGCGGACACACGCTAGTCAAGTACTTGGAAGGTGAGAGGTGGCGTTTCAGCCTATACCAATTCAAAGACTAGGTTTGCCTTCTATGACTCATTACGAGCAATTAGCCAAGCCAGTTGGGGTGAGTGTTATCGTGATACAATCCTCATGTTTTTTCCAACATCAACGAACGTCTCAGTAAAAAGTGGGTTGAGCCAGACCATTGGACAAGCCAGCTCCTCCAGGTACACGCGCGGCTCTACTTCGTTTGTCTCAAAGACTCTCCATCCTTTACATTTTGTGCACCCAATGTGAAGGGAACAAGAAACCACGTGCTGCTCCACTGTAAATCTTACAACAGTGAGCGACGTTTGTTGGAAGAACTGCCAAACCTACCAGCTTTGACTGCTGCTAGGCAAACACATAACCATTTTGCCTAGTTTACGAAAAAGGTTGTGACAAAAAATACATGGTGCGACGCATCAGACAACTTTCCTTGACCTCGCGTGCATTCAGCGAGTCTCTTGATTCCACAAACTAATCAAATCTATTTTATATCAAGTTTATGAAAAAGTTCTACATGGCAGCGGGAGGCGACTATGGTTCTGGAATTGCGCTGCTCCTGCTTGTGCCGCGTCCGTTTTTGAGCATTCGGTTCACAGTCGCTTTACCTGACTGTCCACTTTTGAGAAGAACCGCGTACACCGTTTGGAAATAATCGAGTAAAAGCTGTGAGAAATCGTAATATGTGAAACGGTAGAGGTTGAAATTCCGGAATTCCTGGATTAGCCCCTACATATATTATGAGCGTTACTGTAGGCGTATAGGTGTTTGATTTGACTACCACGCCAACTTTCTAAAGATCCTATTAACATTTGAGCAGAGTTTATACGGCAAACATTTGCTCTAAAATCAATGTTTGTCGAAATGTTTGGTAATTCGTCCCACAAATGAGAATTGTATGGTATTATTATGTCATTTAGAGCTCTTCATACAACAAATATAATCAAAATCTTAGGGCCGTTTTTGAGAAAAAAATGTATTGAATTTTCTGTACAGACCGTCCCAAATAACGCGACAGCACCATAAAACTCTCATTTGTGATACATAACGAGAGCAGCACAAAAATTATCGAAAATAATCGGTTTTAGCCTAACGGTCTTCTTATACACTTCGCTCGAAAAATCATTGAGGTACTCTACTGACTTACGTATCCGATGAGGTATGAATAACGCGCAGAGATTCCAGAATTTCTACCAGCACCGTTTCACATACAAAGATTTCTCACAGCTCTCACTCGAAAATTGAAAAACTATGGACGCGGTCTATACCATTTTCCATCTAAAACGTTGAATTACATGGAAATTGTATGGATTCGTAGTTAAAGCCATGGAAGTTATGTGAGGGCGGTAATTGGACGCAATTTGACGTTTAGTTTTTAGAGAGAGGTTTTTGCTGTTGAGAAGAAACATGAGTTGGCGAATGCGGTTTCGTATTGTGGTTACAGTTGCCGTGATATGCGTGTCCCAGGTTAGTCTGCTATCGAGCTCAACCCCGAGGTATCTTACGTCGGAGACCTGGTTTACTATTTCATTTTTTATGGGTATTGCGATACGAGGCAAGGAGCCTGTAGAGCGTGTCAGCGAGAGTCCTCTTTAGTTTAACCAGGAGGCCCGGGTGCCAAACCCTGTCGAAGGCCTTTTCGACGTCCAGGAAGAGCCCCAGGCAGACCTCTTTATGTCTGTAGGCGTCGAGGATGACGTCCACCACTCGGTGTAGCTGTTGGGGGCAGGAATGGAGATTTCAGAAGCCGAACTGCTCTGGAGGGAGGAGTGTTTCTGCGTAAATTAAGATCTCTGGTTGGAGAAGTCTCTCGTAGACCTTTGAAAGTAAGGGGGGAAGATTCAGGGGTTTGTAGTTAGCTGGGTCTCGGGCGAGTTTTCCCTTCTTTCTTACCATTACTATCTGAGCAAACTTCCATTTGGTGGGGAAATATCCCGTTCTCTGACCGGCATTATAGATCCAAGTCAGTAATGTACTGAGGTAGTTTGGAGATGCTTCTTGAAGAGCTGCTGACTCAGGCAAAAATTACGGCAATCGCGCTGGAGCACCGATCCACAATCTTCAACTTTACGTCGAGAATTATGAACAATGTCTTATCCACTGGACCACGATCAACCGGTGCCTTTGGTAGGAGTCAGTCAACACAGTAAGACTAACGGCTTCTGGGTGAGATGAAATAGTTATAGCACGTTTTTAACCCGCCGTCAGCCGTCAGCAGCATCTTAGACCCTCAGTTCAGAGGCAGTCTGAAGATTTCTCTCTCGCCACAAGGCGCTTTTAAGCTCCTCTGTGGCCTTTACACACACAAATAAAGTCTAAAAACAAAACAAAAAACCATTGATATGAAAGTTGTTGGACAGACAGCATATTACGTAAGAAAAATACAATATTTACACAAACCAACGAAAAATAAATAAAAAATATCTGGTGCGTAGCAACACACTACTTTCCGCCACCCCTTTAAGTTCGAACACCACCTACATAGGCGGGCGCTATATCTTAGTTCAACGCATTTTTACAGGAACGTTTATGGAGAACAAAATGTAGGCACTAGTTAGCTGAGAGTACTCTGAAAGTTTGATCGAAATCGTTAGAGCCATTTTAGAGAAAATTGGAATACCGATAAATTAATATTCGACAAATCTCCTTTTCTGAGTTAACTTGGCTTATATCTCCGTTCAACATATATATACAGAAATAATTATAGGGTACGAAATGTTGGTATGGGTGACTGAAAGACACTCCATTAGGATTTATCACATCTGGTAAAAAAGTTACCCTGGAATTTACGGAAATGTTAGAAAAAACGTTATTTTCGACACATTTTGATTTTTATCTGTTATTACTTTCCGCTACTCGAAGGGAAGTAAAAAAAATTTGGGTTTCCTTCAGATCTTTACGTTTCAGACCCTACTGAGTCTAAAAAACCTAATTTCGGGTCGTCTTTCCACGGAGATATGTATGGAGAAGAAAAGTTAGGTATTGATTAGGAAATGATAATTTGAAAGTTCAATCAAAATCGTTAGAGCCGTTTTCGAGAAAAATGCGAAAAACCCTAGTTTTTGGTACATTTCCGCCCCCCACCCCCCTTCCCATAGGCCGAAATCGTCCATAACCTAATTATGGTGTCTACAAAAAATACCAAACAAAACAAAAAAAAGAACCAGCTCAATCGGATCCGCCGTTCTCCCGCAAATCGTACTACACACACACACACACGGACCACGCGCCGAAATTGGGTTTTTTAGACTCAGTAGGTCTCAAAACGTAAAGATCTGAAGAAAACCCAAATTTATTTTGGGCCAATTACTATACTTTACTTCCCTTCGGGTAGCGGAAAGTAAAAAAGCCCTTGTTTTTCAAGTAACGTCTTCTAGTACCTTCCACCGAAAACTCTCTTGACCAACCATCATCATGCGATTCGATGTGAGCGTGTGGTATTGAGGAGGATGCTGGACACTTTCGGCTCAATCGGCTTATAGTGATGAAAACCCCATATTGGCAGTTCACCAACAAGATGGTAGCCTTCAGTGGAAGGTTGGGAAGTAATTGGGACCAATTAACTTGTTTCGCGCTATTTTCTGAATATTTAAAACGTGGTAAACTTACAAAAAATTCAATAAACTATTGTGGACTTGGCAGGGCAGCTAAAAAACTTTGAACTCGAAGAATGTCGACTGTTTCTCCGTAGTAAGCCACTCCCATGACTTCAAATTACAGCATATCTCTCTCTCTCTCTCTCTCTCTCTCTCTCTCTCTCTCTCTCTCAGCTAGTCCTGGGAGAAGTATTACGCTGAGTATTGTCAAGTTGAGTTGTCACGTTGTTTCCGCGGTCTCTTGATTTCGTGATTTGTTGATTAGTATTATAAATTTATTCGCCTTTCCGTTAACTTTTTTTTTGGGACGGTCGTAGGACTTCTCTCAAGGAAATCCTGTCAAGTTTGGGTTGGAGGATACAGTTTGGGGCCGGCTTGTCAATGTTGTTTTGTGGATTAATGAAGGAGGTTCCCCTCTCTCACCCCCGTAAAAAACTCCCGTTAATCCGTCCATCTATTATGTATACAGGCGCTGTATTTTCGGTTGAAGGCATCTCTACGTAAACATTTATCCGGGTACTAGTCCACTCGAAGCACCCCGTAAGTTTGATTTGACACAGAAATACTTGTGAGGAACGAATTGTTGGTATAAGACACCTTATGCATTTTTCATTGTTAACTGATCGTCAGAGGAATATTCATTCAGAACAATTTACAGGCGTTGACCAGAAAATTTGTGTTTAGTTTGAGTTTCTGAATTGACTCAATATTTTTTCGTCCAATTATTTCGAGCTGAATATTTCCCTCATCTTGTATTGGTATTAGAATTGTGTTCATAGCCTCGTCGTTAGCCGATATGGTACCACGAGGAAACAGTCGATATTCTTCTAGTTCAGTACTTAATAGCTGTCCTTCGAGTAATAGCGGTGGTAACGCATCGAAGTGAAAACATCAGCTGCGATCTCTATAATTCCAAAAAAATAATTCAAGGTTCAAAACCGGCAACCGCTCTTAGGAGCTTTCGGGATAATTCCTACACCCTTTCGGCTTGAAGTGAGCCGTTAGAAAGGATTTCCAGTGTCGGGCTTTGTAATACTGCTGGGCGAGGGGAAATTAGTATTTGACTGGTAGGAAAGTAGATTTCAAACACGTTGCCCTCGTATTTCGCTGACCGTTGAAAGAGGTTCTTAGAGGCACGCCGGACACCATGTTAGTAATTTATCGGATTTTTTTTACTGTTTACCACTTTTTAATTGTTCAGGAAACCCCATGAAGGTAGCTGCCCCCAATTACTTCCCCACCTTCTACTGAAGGCTGCCATCTTGTTGATGAACGGCGAAAATGCGGTTTTCTTCACTGGTGGTGTCTTGTTTGTTTGTTTAAACGCTCTAATCTCAGAAACTACTGGTCCGATTTGAAAAATTCTTTGTTGGATAGTCCATTTATAGAGGAAGGCTTTAGGCTTATATAACATTACGCTGCGACCAACAGGAGCGAAGCGTCAGTGAGAAATGTTGCTGAAACGGGGAAAATTATTCAGATATGAGGACTTTCGTTGTGTGCGCTGCATAAACGGTTTAAGTTACTCAAAAAGTATGTAATAAAGAATTATTCCTTTATAATAATAAAAAAAACAAGTCTGTGACAGTATATGTCTATCTCTTAAGATTTACTCATAATAATATTATTTGTCGGCGATGGGCTAAATAACAATACGCTGCTACCATTATTAGGAGTCACTTTAATCTGGGACGAATGTACCATGATACATAGAGCTCATGTAGAGGCTCTAGATAGAACTCTCAGAGATAGTAGAAGCTGTGATGAAATTATAGGTGGGATTACCGTTGTTTTCTGGGGATTTTCGACAAACCTTACCGGTAATATTAAGAGGAACTAGAGCAGACATTGTAAAGTTTTGCCTTCAAAGTTATGGAAGTTTGTCCATACCTTAAGACTATCCACGAATATGAGGGCGCATTTGGGGGGAGGTAGTACAAATTTTCCTTCCAAGTTACTTTTAATAGGAGACGGAAAAGTACCTCATTTTGAAAATAAAATTGAAATTGATCGCGATTTGGGAGAAAGAGTGACTAGCATTGAGGATTTAATATCAAAAGTTGACCCTGATATTGTCGAAACAGAAAATAAAGGTTATCAATGGATGTGTCAAAGGGCAATATTGGCGGCGGGAAATAGTAGTAACTATACTTTCGGACGATATAACATCCTGCACATCTATTGATAATGTAATGGATCAAGAAGATGCTGTCCATTACCCACAGGAGTTTCTCAATTCTTTAAACCCGAGTGGCCTTCCACGACATACCTTCAAGTTATGAGTTTTTACTATCCTTGGCTTTACAAAGTAGAAAGGAAAGTTATGTAATCGGCTGAAAATTTTTTTTTTGAGTTTTCTTCAGATCTATACGTTTCAGACCCCCCAGAGTCCGAAAAACACTATTTGGGAAAATGGTCTGTGTGTCTGTGAACGATTTTTAGAGAAAACCACCGTACCAAATCAGCTCAAACTTCATATCCTGCCCGCAGGTTACCATGGGACGCAAAAATAAGGGTATGGGCAAAATCCACCGAAAGTTAACTATAGTTATCATAGTGATCAAAACACCAAATTTTTTTCTCAATAACAGCTCTAACGATTTTGATTAAATCTTTTATATTGATAGCTCTCAATAAGGCAACTATACCATAAAATTCCCATTCGTGGGAAAATGACGAGAGCAGCACAATAAATTATCACAATTTCGACGAACAGCGTTTTCAGCGCAGTTTTTACTTTCCGCTACCCGAAGGGAAGGAAAGTATAGTAAGCGGCCCAAAAAAAAATGTTGGTGTGTGTGTGTGTGTGTCTGTAGTTCGATTTGCGGGAGAACGGCTGATCCGATTGAGCTGGTTTCTTTTTTGTTTTGTTCGTTATTTTTCGTAGACACCAAAATAAGGTTATGGACGATTTCGAACGATGGGAAGGGGGGGTGGGGGACTACAATGTAGCAAAAACGAGGGTTTTTCGCATTTTTCTCAAAAACGGCTCTAACGATTTTGATTAAACTTTCACATTATCCTCTACTGATCAATACCTAACTTTTCTTCTCCATACATATCTCCATGAAAATACGGTGAACGGAGATATGGGCCCCTGAAGCAAAAATAGGTTTTTTACGCTTTTTGGCAAAACGGCTGCAGCGATTTTCACCAAACTCACAGGATGTTATCAAATAGTTAATACCTACATATTCTTCTCAATAAATGTTCCTGTGGATAAAAATCAAAATGTGTCAAAAATCACGTTTTTTCGAACATTTCCGTAAATTCCAGGGTAACTTTTTTTACCAGATGTGATAAATCCTAATGGAGTGTCTTTCAGTCACCCATACCAACATTTCGTACCCTATAATTATTTCTGTATATATATGTTGAACGGAGATAAAAGCCAAGTTAACTCAGAAAAGAAGATTTGTCGAATATTAATTTATCGGTATTCCAATTTTCTCAAAAACGGCTCCAACGATTTTGATCAAACTTTCGGAGTACTCTCAGCAAAGTAGTCCCTACATTTTGTTCTCCATAAATGTTCCTGTAAAAATGCGTTGAACGAAGACATAGCGCCCGCCTATGCAGATGGTGTTCGAACTTAAAGGGGTGGCGGAAAGTTGTGTGTTGCTACGCACCAGATCTTTTTCCTTATAAACTCCGCAGGAATTGCTGTAGAATGTTAAAAAAAATTGGGATTGTGGTCCAATTCAATACCTAAAGGGTGAGCGTTTAACAACGCTCATGAGACACATGGGGCTCACTCCAGAAATTCCTGAATTTCAACTACCGCCTTTTCGCTTAATATCAGTTCTAAAAGTTTTTACCCAATAACTATGCAAAAGTAATTACTATCTTTCTCTAAAAAAATTGTGTTATAGCCTCATTAATTATTCGTGTACCGATTGCTCAATAATGATCCTGCAAAGCATACGAGCAGCACAATAAAATCTGGAACTGTTAGCGCTACCGCTTGTTGCTGCCGTAATGCGTTGTTTGACCAAGTTCAAGTTAACGAAGTGATAAATGAGTTGATTAAATAGAATTAGCCATGTACAAAGTGAATTGTTGTAGAGCTAAGGAAAGTTGTGTGTTGCAACGCACCAGATATTTTTTTTGTTGAAACTGTGGATGCAAGCGGTACCTCACTGCAGCCAGAAACAGGCCTATTGTAAGGGCGTCCATGATCCTCAGGTCATGGCCGCCCTGCACCACCCCCAGGCCCCATGGCACTGGTCTCACTTGGTGTGACGTCATCTATGTGCCCCACCACCTTCGCACAAAGCGGAAGATATCCGCACGTTCTGCATTCGCCACCTCCTCTGGCTGAAGAAAGGGCCTCCCAAATACACAATGGCGCGATGCCGCGAGTCCATCGCATACGCACAACACATGCTCAGCAGTCTCTAGCCCTACCTTGCAGAACCTGCATACCTGTACCTCGCGCTTGCCAATATTTGCAAGGTGGTACCTCAGCGGATAGTGACTTGTGAGCAGACCACATACGATCCTCATATCCTTCCTCCCCAGTGCAAACACCTCCCTGGCCCACAGTTTGGAGAGTCGGATGAAGAGTTTTGACTGTCTAAGCTCCTGCCAATGGGCAGGCCTGCACCTATCCTCCCATTTGCCAACCTCTCTACGTAGGTAGCTCCTGGTAGTCCCAATAAAGGGCTCAGGGCCAATACCCTCGAGTTGAAAATAGGTGCTGCGATAATTTTACTCAGAAATCTTTAACCTCCAAATTTATGCAACGGGACCCGACTTCGAGTAAAATTCCTTCGCAATAACGTGATCGTAGTTTTGATTGGTCCGGCAGTTGGTAAAACAGTGCTTATACCTCGCATCCCAATGATTCCAAATGATTTACCTTTTAATTTTAACATAATTCTATTTCCCATTAAGTTATCTTTCGCCGTCACGATTAATAAATCACAGGGGCAAACATTTAAACGCGTAGGAATCGATTTACGTCAAGACTGCTTTTCACACGGCCAACTATATGTCGCGTTGCCAAGATCGGGTTACGGGGAAAATCAGTATGTTCTTCTACCACAAGAAAATAAAACTAAAAATAGCATTTACGCTGGAGTACTTTAAAACATATTAATTTTAAAATTTCTTATTCACGATCATACCAACAAAAACCAACGTGAACAATCGAAAGATAATCGCGATATTGTTCCCGACAACCTCGCGAACGAAGTCGCGGGCACAGCTAGTCACTTATATAGCTGCTTTCGTACCTTTTGTGTTTCGTCCTCGACCAGCGAATCGTTAGAGGAATACGTAGATGGAAGTTATTTATTTATTTGCATTCGAACGAGTCAAACCCTATAATATAGTGGAAGTCGCTACAAAACACTCGCACTGGTACTACATGCTTCACTGAAAGGGCGTAGAATGCCATGTTGATGGGGGGGTTACAGGAACGAACAGAGTTGAGGAGGGTCAGTGGGAAGAGCGCAAAATGTGTGTATTACACCGAATTCCGCGTAAAGTAGCGAGGTGTGATGATGCTTCGCGCCAGACATTTTACTCGTGTTGACAATTTTTATTTTGAACCCATCTGAATCAGAACAAACCCAACTCATATTCGTTTTCGGGCCAGTCTGAAAAGACGTTCGTAGAATAAGAAGGAAAATGAAGCGAAGAACGAGTTTATGAAACTATAATTACTCTTTCAACTAACGAGATTTTTGGAAGGGCGTCGATTTATTCGACATCCCATGTTTAAAGCAATGAGAATCCTCGCGGGCGAATGAAAGAGCAAGTTGGGCTACAGGCGAAGAACGAGTCGTATGAACGGGTGCCGAGAAAACGGGACTGTTTTGAGCACGGAACAGAAAACCGTGAAGAGCTCTGTACATGAAATATGCGCGAAACTGAATGTCTGTAAACTGAAAGTTGTTCATCACAATGACCTCCCCATCGAAACGACTAGACTTTCTATCGTTTGTCTTTCACATTTTTTTTAATGCGTGGCATCATTTTTAAACACCACGATGAGAATTATAAGCGTATTTCTCGGTTTACGATTCGAAGAGAACTCATGCGCGTATTTACATTCCCTGGCTCGACGAAGTAGAAAATAAAATCGTGCATTGAAAAGATGTTGAGTTCTCTTCAGATTTTCTCGCTTTAATGCCAATGAGTCAGAAAAGCACTATTTGGGAAAATCTAATGTTTCTGCCTGTCTGTGAACGCGATTGAGCCAAAATTGCTGAACCAAATCAGCTCATACTTGATATCTAGCCCGTGGGTCACCATGGGATGCCAAAATGAGGGTTTGAGCGGAATCCGCCTTAAACTAACCGTAGTCATAGCGATCAAAACATTTTGTATTTTTCTCCGAAACGGCTACAACGGCCTTTCACCTTATAATTCTAGAAGTCAACGCCTGGACCTTCGCCAAAAAAATTATGTTGACAGTCACTTCGATTGCCTACACATTTATGACTCAATGGTAGCAGCAGCGCAATAAATTACGGAACATTATACGCTACCAGATTCTACGTACGTTAAGTTGTTTTACCAAGTGCTACATGAATTAACTGAAAAATATACTGGATTAGTGACTAAAGCCATGAAATTGATTTGAGAAAATGGGAATGAGGAAAGTTGTGTGATGCGTCACACTAGATATTTGGTGTATTGATGTGATGTGATTTGATTAGTTTCAAGGGCGTGAAGATTATACAGTATCCATCGACAGATTGAAGAGAATGGTAGTTCTGGGTTTTCTCAGGTGAATATAATGAAGCGCTATCTCAACGCGCTCTCTCTAATGTGATTATATTTCTTGTATAGATAGCTCTAAATGACGCAATAATACCATACAATTCTCTTAAGTGAGAAGATGATGAGAGCAGTACAATAAATTATCAAACATTTCGACGAAAACGGTGTTTTTTTTTCTTTATAAACTCCGCTCAAACGTTACTAGGATCTCCAGAAGAATTGAAGTGGTAGTCCAATCGAGTAAGGTGAAATGTCAACATGCATACAATTTACAGGGACTACTCCAGAAATTCCGAAATTTGAATCATTGCCGTTTCACTTACTACCACTTCTCACAGGTTTTACATGATAATCCTGAAAAACGGGAAGATTATCACTCTTAAATCGCGTCTAAAGCCTCATAAATACTTAGTGTACTAGCCACTCATCAACAGAGAGTAAGTACTATCGGCAGAATAAATTCCGAAACTGCACGCGCTACCTCACTCTACCGTCGCGAAGTGATTTACCAAGTTCGAATGAACTATGCAAAAAATAAATTGAATTTTAGTAGCAAAAGCCATGGACACAAGTGAATTGACGTAGACCTTAGGAATGTTACGTGATGCGGCGCACCTTATATTTTTGAATTACGCCAACAGAAATAATGTCCTTCAAATTTCATACGGAGCCACAGCGACTACAAACTATAGGAATTCGTAAGCCGTGTTTACGCGGAATCCAGATATATCCAAATACACATTTTTACGAAAATGTGCCCAAACGTTTTAGAACTGGCCACAGTAGAGAAAATGCCAAATTTCAGAACTTGTTCTATAAATTGTTCGACAGGAAATTTCTTTTGTTTTATTTGCGCTTTGTGCTATATTTTTCAACTCGGTAAACTATTTGCCCATTTATTTTATTTTCTTTCCCATGTTTTCGATAAATTTCTCGTGAACGGGCAATGTTTCTTCGTAGTTCATCATCAGGTTGAACTGTTTCCACGTATTTTTTCATTCTTTTATTAGTTTTCTTATATGTTTATTTAGTTATTTATGTACGTTTAAGTAGAATAGAGTTCTGTTATGAACTATCGAAGAGAACAAAATGGAGGTACTTGGGCTGCTCCGTGTTTGGTTATTCGAAATTGTTTAAAAAGTTTGAAGGATTAGTTTCCCTGTGTTTAGGGATGTGTCTCAGTTCAACGGATTGTTAAAGATAGCAAAATATAAGTATCAATCGGCAAAAATTGACAACTTGACAGCGATTGGATATTTGGGTATACGTTATTCATTTATTTTTACTTAATTTACGTTTATTTCCACGACTGAATGTAAAAATACTAATTTCATACTTTTGATGGGCACATTTATATAGAATAATTCTCAAAGAAAAAACGCTGCAAATTATTACACAACGGTTTATCTTTTTTTGTACAGACATATCCTATTCAATCCAACGTCGAAAAATACTAGTAAACGATATGAAACAAGACCCGACAGCAGCGGAACCACGAAAATTGACGGTTTCTAGGCTACGCTAGGCAATCGGCCCGGCGTGACCGCTGGTTGGAGTTAGGCGGGAGGCGGTGCGGGAAGTGAGCGCGGGCCGGAAAAACGATAACTTTCGTGCGAGTTTATTCTAGCAGTAAAAATTGTCTCACTATATTTACCGTGATGTCCCTGTTTTCCATCTAGACGCAGTCCAACACAGCTAAGACCCGTCCTATTCTATTCGGCATCGAAAAATATATAGGAAACGATACGAAGCACGAGGTAATTAGAATTGTCAACGCGCGGGTATTGCCTGTCACTTACCCACTTCGTTCAAGTAGAACGCAGCTCTTTCTTCTTATTATAAATTAGCCGATACGAAAGTTATACGTCTGATCAACGACCCGCAAAGATTTTCCCTGCGCTCGAGTAAGAAATGCGGGCTTCCGTTCCCTTCAGAGTAATCGCGGGAGAAGAAATTACGATCGTCCGGCTCGGAGTCGGCTAGTGAGTGTTGACGTATTGTTCGTACCGCTAAATTGAATAAATAAATTATTAACCTTCGTTTGTCCTGTCTTTCATGAAATGAAGAGCGTTTCCAATCAGCGGCAAGGGTGTTTGACACGGCAATTTCTTCTTCCCCTTCGACATGTACTTGAAGCGGTAAATGGCTTCTAGTACGCAGTACACGACCAAAGAAAAGGCTCCGATGAAGAGCCATCCTGCGAACGACATTTCGACACCAAGACCGACGGTTAACAGACAATGTGAAACAAGTTCTATGTTTTTATATTGAGAGCGGCATCAAGGGCACTTTTTCCCGGTGGTGGATTGATAGTTGAGGAGGAACGAAGCTGCGGAACAAGGCCGGTTTCCAAAAGAGCTGTTTAGAGCTACTTCCGCGCTTCGAATGTTCCGAGGGCATTTAAACCTTATAAACTTCCCAAAAAGACGTCGCATCTCCAAGTCCCCCCTCCCACAGCAAAATGTAGTTTCATCAAAAAATATTTAGAGCCGCGTTTCTTCAAAACAGAAAGATAAATCTTAAATCTTTAATTTTTTGGACTGTATCTCGACTTGAAGTTTTTTGCAGACGTTTGAGACTTAAAGAGTGTTCATTTATAAAAAGGTTATAGGAGTTTAACCACCACCGTTGTTCCCGTTTTCCAGAGGAGTGGGAAAAACTAACGTTTATTTGTTACAGTGTGATCCAACCTCCACTCTTCCCATCGAAGGAAAAGCCCCATAACTTCATAGTCAGGTCCCACTAGACAAGTAAGCATCTACGACGATGATGTCAGGTCTCAATGTCCATCCAGACACAACCGGGTAGTACTGATCTCAGATGACAGCGTACCAGCAACGTTCCTGCAGGCTTTGAATTAAGAGAGAACGCGCGTTCCTTCGCATAGCCCTCTGACCAGACTCGTAAGTTCCGTAAAGGGGTTATATCGAGTTTTCGTATGAGGTATATCGTGCTGGTGCGGTCTTTGCGATCGCGTAGAGCCCAAGGAACTCCCTCACTCAGCTGTCACCACACCCAGGACCCTCTGTGGCCGCCTGGAGAATCCTAAGCTGTCAATGGGCTTCCACCCAATCTAATTACTTGACTGGCAACGGCGACCATCTCGACGCCTGCGTCTTTGCAGCAAGAACCTGCTGATTGGCTTGGATGAGTGGTAGCGATTCCTCCCCCCTCGCCTCGGTTAATGAGCTCTTCGCTTCCACAAATGTGAGCGACCCTGGTCTTTCAGTATTTTTGATTCCTAGGTGGAAAGTCTTCTTTTCTCAGATAAAAGCAGTAGCTCCGACTAAGAGGACTTTTTGGGGTGTGTGAGTACATTTGGACGAGCTGGGCCACATGTTTCTTAACAGTTGAAGCCCGACGAGAGATAAGATGGGCAGAGCTGAGGTTCGTCAAATCGGTTGTAAAAATACTAGAGACGGTAGCAAGTTCGAGTAAACAGTGATGACTTGACAACGCTCAAACAACATATAACAACTTGCGGAATTTTGGACTTGACTTTCCAATTTCAACACGCCACCCCAAGCAAGTTCAAACTTCTCCCACGATGACACTCCTGTTTGTCTTGAACGTAAGTCCAACTTGTGACTTGGTACAGAAACCGCTGAATGAATGGCGCTATTCAGCAATTGCTCCAGTCAACATCGGAATACCCTGTCAGTTCTTCGTTCGTCCCAGAATAAACCTGTTTGTAAATCGTTGTCCGCAGGAGATGAGCCCCCGAGTAATGGGTGAAAGCTTGGGAGACCTCTACCGCGGCTTACCGAGGTTCTTCCGAATTCATGGTACCACGGGAATGCACAGCCCGCGGCCTTGCGCCGGTGCATTATGGGTTAGAGCCACAATAGGTGGAAGCCTACCCAGAGCAAGGTCTGAAAATGCTATTACTCTGCGGACATCTTGGTGGCCCCGGGGTCATTGGAGGGTAGTTCGCTCATACCAAATTTCGCTTTTAAATCTGCGGGGTCTGAAGGAGGTAGGAATTGATACTCCCCCTGACATCCCGAAATGACAAATCGTAACTGTCCTCATCAAATATCGCGGTACCCTACTTTCCTGTGGCATTTCAGAATGACAACAGTTAAACTCGCTGAGATATCTGCATGATTTATCTTATCGAGTGGCAACGGCTAAGTAGATGAGAGATCCTATCAACGTTCGGAAAGGATTTGTCCATTTCCCTCTGCCTCTTCAATGGTTCAATTTAACATTACACCCTAAGGAATTGATAGGATCTGCTGTTTCCATGTTAACTCTTTTAAAAACTTCGTTATGTATTTCCTATGACTAATTTTCAATTTCTCTCTTACCCCTTCAATCATAGTCAATTTCTAAACCTAAATAATAACGAGTTTTCCTTTCTGAATTCGTCCATCATCTTTCGCTTCAACATTTCCAGTTTTGTTGGTTCTTTTGAAGCTAAAATAACGTCGAATAATTATACCATGCAGTGACTTCTCCAACTTTGCAATGTTTCCTTCTTCCTTTGAACTCTCGCAGCGGTTTCAACGATTTCACTATCGTCTTCATTTTCGACAGCGTACATCAGAATATGTGCGAAACATTTTGGTGGTTCCACGTGGGCGTTCTCTTCCAATTTCCCATAGAAATACACCGTTTCAACGTCATCTGCTCCTCAACCATTCCACCTGAGTGAGGTTAAACGTACAACGGGAGAATACGGCTCATGGTATTTGATACGGACGATCAACTTACTCGTACATCCAACCGTTTCCTGATTCTTGGGCTTTTCGAGGAGTGACCGCGTTTCAGTCAGCAGTAACGAAGAAAATTCTTCGCGAACAGCACTCGAGTAAACCTGGCCCTTTCATAGCTTCAGTCGAGTTCGCTTCAGCAGCGAATGCGATACCGCCCAACCCGCATTTTTCGACGTGTGGTCCATCCGTTCCACTCGAATTTTCGTCCGTTTGCCCCTGTCCATGGTTTTCTGCATTTGCACATCTCGTTGTTGATTGTTGGAACCATGTTGTGGACTTTCGTTTTTCTACCAGGTCCTTTTGTCATTTTAACGGCCATGGACCATTTCTCTCTCAGAACCTAAGTTAAGTAATTGTTTCAGGCTCAACTCTATGCTCGTTGGTACTGTTGTATTCACGTGCACGTCAGTTTTAGCTTGTTCGTCTGTTCGTTGTGACTTCTTCGTTAATCTCACTAATTCGATTTCCAGCTTCCTCAGCTCCTCGAATTCCTCAGAGTTAACAATTTTTTTATTATTTCCATCAACTAATTCTGAGTCTCGGATCACACAGATCTTCCACAACCCAAACCCCATAAGCTTTTGAGGTGTCTAAGTATCTTAAAAACATGATGGGTCCAGGGAAAAACTCGACTCGACTTTTACTTAAAAATGAGAAAACTCGATTGTGTTCGGATAGAAGCATATAAAAATTGAAATACGCCCTATAGTGCACTAAAGCTCTTGCGTTTTACAATTAACTCGTCGCATGTAGCGCAGGTGTCCGCGCTCGGACATATCCGAATGAAATGTTAACATTTTTATCAAAACTGTGTTAAATTTCATAGGAAAAGTTACGATGTTTTTCTTTGAAACATGTTTTTTTACGCAAAAATAGATTTTTTTTCTCGAATCTCTCCAACGGTGTCTTCGTTGACCTCTAAAACTTTCAATGAGCACAAATCTGAAGCGTGCTTATCGTGCTTCTTCTGAAGACAAGACGGGGGGGAGGGGGTGTTTCAGTGAGTTTCAAATTCCGCTTTTCGTAAATTATCTAGCTGTAGGTGATACCATGGATTGAGCAAAACGCTTTTGCACGAAACGGTACATCTACTGCCTTACTTGAACTATGTTGTTTCTTCTGGCTTTCGTGGTCTTTTATTGGTTACAGTAATCAGTCCAACAAGGTAACTATAGTATTTTATTATACGAAGAGATCTCTAATCTTTGAACTTGCAGTCAATCGGGTTGTGATTCGAAAACCCACAATGGATACAACGAGACCGCGCATTTCTTATCCAGTTAACCGGTACAATGGCTTCTTCCTGTTTGGAATTGGGGTCTCTCAACGCAATGTACGTATTTGCACACTCCAATGCTTTATCGAATGTCACCTTTTCGATTTCCATAATTTTAAGTTTCAAATCACGAGAAGAAAGGCCGTGAACGAACTGGGTACACAGCGCATCTTTGAACCAGTCATTGAGAAACTCACAATATCGAGTAAGTTTCTTCAATTCGGCCGCGAATTCCGCCAGTGTCTCACCGTCTTGCTGGGTGCGACTTTGAAATTCTACCCGTTCTGCCAGCACGCTCGGTTTGGGTTGGAAATAGCCCGTCAGTACTTGTGACAGTTCATCAAAAGTTTTACTTTCCGGTTCATCAGGCTCACACGGATCGCATAAACGTTCGTACGCATGTTCCCCAATAGAATCCAATAGGTACAGCACTTTCTTCGAATCTTGTACACCATACAGGGTTAATTTGTTCGTTAGACGCTTCAAATACGTCTTCCAATTAGAAACGTCAGAATTAAAAGGTTCGATGTGGATTTTGACTTCCCCTGTTCATGGTAGCAGGCGGATCAGGCACCGCGAAAAAGAGCAGAAAACGATATTACCGTTTAGGAAAAGAAAACCAACCAACTGCCGCGTGAATCGTATTTCCTGTCGCCACTGTTATGTCCAATGAAATAACGCGCCACTCATTAATACAGTATAATACTTGAGCCAAATTATAAAACAACACGTGCCTAGTAATAATAATGAAAAACAGTACCTGCTCTCAAGTAACCTCCCAGAACAAAAGCTGGGACCGTGAAATAGATACAAGTACACAACAGGCCATAGTCAGCCATAGTTTCTTGGGAGGTAGCCCCATTCAAAACGCTGGGCTCCTTCTTACTAAACCTACCACGTCCTGAACCCCCCACCACTGTGGCCAGACATTGACTACCGGTGCAACGTGTGTTATAATCATTTAAGTAGACACTACCGTTAATTTGATAAAACAACAACACAACGAAACATGGTGACAGCTTTTTGCGGAAGAAATTTGTTATCGCTTTAGACCATGCTCAAAACGTCATTGCTTGCTTGTACGTGGCACGAACATGAACCTGTTGGATGATACTACTGTTCGAGTGCTCAACTACGCCTCATGTTTAAGTCTAAGTAGATTTTTATCATTTTTTTAATTACGCAACTAAAATTCGCGGGAATAACAAGTTTTGCATTGACGTATGAAGCATGTAATCTGCTAGGCCAGTAAAACTGATCAATATTCAAAAGTGATTTAATTAAGAACTCGTTCTACTAATAAAATTGGCCTATTATAGAGCAGGAAGTTTGAAAATTGGCTGCAAGAAACTTAGGTTTGAAGAGCGCTCCAGGGATGCAATTAGTAGTGTGTGATAAGGAGAGATAAACAATGCAGCTCAAGTTCCAGCCTTTTAACACATTTCTCAAGTTACCATTGACCAAGTACGCGAACAAGTTGAACTTAATTATAATGAGACGCGGGCATGAGTTTTTTACTAAGAAATTTAACCCGTTGAAAAGCAATCTCAGGAAAACCTGTTGCGTGTGATTTGTTGGGTAAACTTCCATACGCCTTGGTTCCGGAAATGCGCCTGTTGAATATCTTACCAAACTTCGACGCAAAGAAGGAGGTGTCAGGCGATTTTAACGATTTTATCTCCGACGTAGGTAGCAATTTAGCGACGAAGAATCTTAAGTGGGTCCTATTCGTCTTCTCGCCGTTACAGAGGTTGAATTATTGGAATTCGTCTTCTCGCCGTTACAGAGGTTGAATTATTGGAATTCGTCTTCCCGGAGCGAACAGGACTCATCACAAACTGATCAACAATACAGCGGTATTCCGTTCTTCCCAATGTATTGAGGATTGCGAAAGGGCATCCCTTCCTCGGCTGAATTTTGTGACACGATTTCGTTTTCTTCCGACGTGACACTTTCTAGCAGTTAGCAAGTTCCATGCTAAAACGAAAAATTTTCGTAGGTTTGCCCTCTGAAACTACTGGACTTATGGAGTCGAACGAACCTGGTCTGCCGTCCAGTGGAAAGTACTGGCAGACGCTGCTCGAAAATTGGGACCCTACGATCAAAAATTTGATACAATTGTTATCTGCAGTACCAGCGACAGCTATCGCCGAAGCAACCGTATATGACAGGTATGCATCGAGTTGGCTTATATCTCCGTTCAACATATATATACAGAAATAATTATACAGAACAAAATGTGGGTATGGGTGACTTAAAGACACTCCATTAGAATTTATCACATCTGGTAAAGCAGTTTTCCTGGAATTTACGGAAATGTTCGAAAAAACGTTATTTTCGACACATTTTAATTTTTATCTCTGTTCAATGGACCATCACAGGAACATTTATTGGGAACAATATGTAGGTATTAACTATTTAAAAACATCCTGTGAGTTTGGTGAAAATCGTTGGAGCCGTTTTGCCAAAAACTGTAAAAACCCCTATTTTTGCTTCATAGGCCTATATCTCCGTTCACCGAATTTTCATGGAGATATGTGTGGAAAAGAAAAGTAAGATAGTAATTAGTAGAAGGTAATTTGAAAGTTTAATCAAATCGTTAGAGTCATTTTCGAGAAAAATGCGAAAAACCGTAGTTTTCAAACCGAAATTTCATTATTTCACGTTCCATTTTAACATATCAAATATCTGGTGCGTAGCAACACACAACTTTCCGCCACCCCCGTAATTTCGAACACCACCTACATAGGCGGGCGCTATATCTTCGTTCAACGCATTTCTACGAAAACATTTATGGGGTACAAAATGTAGGGACTAGTTAGCTCAGAGTACTCCAAAAGTTTGATCGAAATCGTTAGAGCCATTTTTGAGAAAATCGGAATACCGCTAAATTAATATTCGACAAATCTCCTTTTCTGAGTTAACTTGGCTTATATCTCCGTTCAACATATATATACAGAAATATTTATGCGGAACAAAATGTGGGTATGGGTGACTAAAAGACACTCCATTAGAATTTATCACATCTGGTGAAGAAGTTACCCTGGAATTTACGGAAATGTTCAAAAAAACGTTATTTTCGACACATTTAGATTTTTATCTCTGTTCAATGGACCGTCACAGGAACATTTATTGAGAGGAGTATGTAGGTATTATATATTTGAAAACATCCTGTGAGTTTGGTGAAAATCGCTGCAGCCGTTTTGCCAAAAAGCGTAAAAAACCTATTTTTGCTTCAGGGGCCCATATCTCCGTTCACCGTATTTTCATGGAGATATGTATGGAGAAGAAAAGTTAGGTATTGATTAGGAAGAGATAATGTGAAAGTTTAATCAAAATCGTTAGAGCCATTTTCGAGAAAAATGCGAAAAACCCCCAGTTTTTGGTACATTTTCGTCCCCCACCCCCCCTTCCCATAGGCCGAAATCGTCCATAACCTTATTTTGGTGTCTACAAAAAATAATGAACTAAACGAAAAAAGAACCAGCTCAATCGGATCAGCCGTTCTCCCACAAATCGAACTACAGACAGATCTGTTTCTTTATTTCATGACTGTACCTAAACCCTCGACGAGGGTTATATCAGTCATAGAAGTTGCGGTTTCGCTAATATGCAAGAGGCCGGCCCCTGCAGCATCCACCGAACTCAGACCTGTGGAGGTACGGCAGGTATGTGGTCGTTAGCCAGTCTCACCGTAGAGAGCTGTTGCCCGTGTGTTACCGCGGAGGTGACCACCTGAGGAATCCCGTACCATCTGGGAGTAGTTCTTAATCTGGTTCCCTACCTGATCTTTACTGTTTACTTGGGTGGCAAGTTTCAAAAGGACTGATCAACTATAACCACGTTTCTTAGCCATTACCTTCTTTGCGAACTTTGCAAAATGGTTATAGGCTTCCTTTGTAGCAGTCAAAGCTGCTAAGTTCGTTTGCCCTCTCAACAACCGTCGCTCACTGTTGTAGAAACTACAGTGGAGCAGCACATGGTTTCTTGTTTCCTCCGCACTGGAGGCACAAGACGTGCATAATGGAGAGTCTTTCAGAGAAAAGAAGTGGAGCCGCGCATTGAAGTCACCATGTCCCGTGAGGAACTGGCTCGTCCAGTGGTCTGGCTCAACCCATTTTCTAGAAAGACGTTCACGGATGTTGGGGAAGAACTCATACGTATCACGTCCCTTTGACGAGGATTCCCATCTCGCTTGCCATTTCTCTAGAGCCCATTCATCGATGGCGGCAAGTTTCTGTTCTGTGGTGAGATCCGCACGGAGTTCAGCCCAAAGCCGGGGAAGCTCCCGTCTCACTCTCCACTTGTCAATCATGCACTCAACAGCCAAATCAACTGGTAACTGACCAGTGATCACCTGGAGTGCTTCCGTTGATACAGTCTTGTAGGCCTTGGTGATCCACAGGAGCGCGGCTCTCTGGGATTGGGCCAATACTCTCTTTTGATTGACTGTTAGTTTGCTACCCCAGACAACAGGGCAGTAGCCAATCACACCTAAATAGATGGCCTTATACATGAGGATGGTGTCGTGGTAACACACACCCCAAGTGGCCTTAGTAATGGCACGCAGTGAGGCAAACCTTGCAATGGTAGTGCCTTTAAGGGACTGGAGGTGTTGGTTGAAACCCCACCTCTCACCTATATTCACTCCTAAATACTTGACGTGCTTTTCAAGAAGGAGCCTGTGACCGCCAAAGCGTATTCTGGGTGGATTATTCACTTTCCCCTTCAAGAGGATTAGCTGGGTTTTTTCCTCAGCCACCTGCATCTTGACGTGCTCGCACCATTGGTTGACAGTGCGGAGCACGTGGTGGGTTTTTCTTCAATTTGGCGGACTGACTCTGCAAAGATCAGCACAGTCAAGTCATCCACATAGGCGTACGGCTCGCAGTCAGTCTCCATGAGTTTCCTGAGAAGACCTTCGAAGAAGGCATTCCAGAGTGCTGGTCCTAGGACCGAGCCCTGTGGGCACCCCTTCTCAATCTTTCTCCGGACGGAGACATGCCTACTTTCGATCGTAGCAGTTCTGTCTGTCAGGTAACTTCTGACGAGCGAGTACAGGTTGCGGGGATTCCCCTACCTTTGAGTTCATTAAGGAGCGCTGGCCACCAAAGGTTGTCAAACGCTCCTCTGATGTCAATCAGAACTGCTACGACGTACTTAGCCGGTGCCAGCAGGGAAACACGCCGAATCTCGACAATGACATCCTGCGTGGACCTTCCTTTGGTACACCCGTATTGCCTGCCTGTGAGGTTGCGGCCAAAGACTCCTTCGAGGGACTGCAACATCAAGATTTCTAGTGTTTTGCCTAATATGGAAAGAAGGCTGAGTGGTCTCCATGATCGCGGGTCCGACTGATTGCGGTCGCCTCCCTTTGAAGAGTGACAACGCGCGCAGACTTCCACTGAGTGGGGAACTGTCCGACCTGCAGACAGTCATTAAATAAATTAAGGAGACCGCTGGAGATTGTCCGCTCAGCCTTCCTTAGCATATTGCTTTCTATTTTATCTGGCCCAGGAGATTTGTTGGGCTTTAAGGTCGCAAGAGCCCTGCCGAGGTCGCCTGTTGTCCACAATGGGATGTCGGGCTCGTTCGGAGGGTCCATGATCAGCTCCCTTGCTGCCCTCTGGGCTTCAGTGTCTCGAGCTAGTTGGTCATCTGGGAACGCCTTCTCAAGGAGGGTTTCCAGTGAACGTTCGATACTGCAGGCCCAGCCTGACTCATTTTGCATCGCAGCTAAGACCTGCTCCACATTTGCTTTTCCTATGGAGGACTTGTAGTGTCTGCCCCAGGGGTTCTCAGAGCTCTCCGCTTCCACAAAATTTCGCCAGCCTTGCCGTTTGGCTCGTTTGATGGCGCGGTGGAAGGCCTTCTTCTCTTGGATGAAGGCAGTTCGGAGTGTTGCTCTGGCATCAGGGTCACGAGTGTTTTGGTACATCCTTCTGGCTCTATTTGCACTTTGCTTGAGGGGATTAAGTTCCTCAGTCCACCATGGGACTTTGATCGCCCTGTGCTTCTGTTGGCCAAGTACAGAGAGCCCAGCAGAGTGCAGTGCTGTGGTAAATGTGTCCACTTTGCTGTCCACCTCTTCAGGTGTGGATGCTTGCACTATTAGGTCGGTGTCTGCGGCACGCAGTTCACCTTCCAGTACCCTAAAGAATTGCGGCCAGTCAGCATTTTTTGTGCGGAATCGCTTTTCACGCGTGTCTTTGCAGAGGATGTTATCATCCGTAATGGCAAAGTCAATAACCATGTGATCGCTCTGCGTTGCACCTGGTACGACTCGCCAACCCTTCAATTTGAGTAGCAGGGTGTGGGACACGGCTGTGACGTCTATACACGACCTTCCTCCCGGGCCATCATAGGTCGCCTCAGTCATGGGGTCGTTGGCAACAACCAAGTTGTACCTGGTGAGCAGCTCTATATACGCCTCGCCCGCCCCATCCAGGGTTGGGGATCCCCACAATGGTGATCTGGCGTTTGCATCAGCACAGACTACGCAGGGTCGTCCTGATAGGCCTGCTAGAGCCCGCTCGAGTGGTTCAAGGCTGTTGGCAACTGGTGCGCCAAATTGCCTGTAAAATGATATTACAACCAGCTCAAAGCCACCGGCTCGGATGAGCACAGCGGCCAAGTGCTGGCTGTTCAGGTGAGTGAGTGCGAGCATGTCAATGGACGGGTCGATGCAGGCTACTGCTGCCTTGGCTCCCGTTCTTGCTCCAGCCACCACTCGTGCCTGCGATCCGAGACCAAGAGTTTTGGATCCTATGTACGGTTCCTGTATGGCGAGGACACTGCAGCGTTTCTTGAGTGCATTTTGCAGCAACTCAGCCATAACTGGGCAACTCTTATTTGTGTTGTGCTGAAGGATTCGAACTGTTTTTGACCTATTCATAATCCACTCGTGACTCCTGGAGGGCAATCGCTCGCTGACGAATGGTACAGCGTGCGTCTCGTGTAGAGTGTGCGACCTGTTGGATTTTGCGTTCGACGCAATTGGCACACTTGAGGAGAGCATCACGCTTGCATTCCTTACTCAGATGTGGCAAGGCGCACCAGGCGCACACAACAGATCTTGTACAGGCCACTGCCAGGTGGCCATAGCGCTGGCATTTGTAGCACTGAGTGGGGGCTTGGTACTTTCGTATGGCGCACCGCTGCCAGGCTATTTGGAGGTGCCTCGCCCCCTCTAGTTTTTTGTACAGGCTGGGTGATACCTCAATCACCCAATCCTTCTGTCTGCCACGCTTTTTGGTGAAGAGAGGCCTGACATCCTGCGGCTGCAAGCCTAACGCAGGGTTGTGCTCAACAACTTGTTGGGCCAAGTCCTCTTTTTGAAGGTCGGTCCGCACGTCGCACAGCAGCAGGCGTGGGAAACGACCCAGGGGGGCTGACGCTTGGAGCTTCAACTCCTTTTTTGTGGAAATGTGGCTCGTGAGCGCCTTGGCCATTTCTGGCGTTTCCGTCACAATGACGGCGCCACCTCCTACTGCGGTGCGGATGTCTAGCACTCGGACACTCAGAGCTTGGAGGTCCGTAGCAGGGACACCCCGCATAAGCGCTTCCATTGCGTCAGGGTTGGAGGGTTTTTAGACTCAGTAGGCCTCAAAACGTAAAGATCTGAAGAAAACCCAAATTTTTTTTTCGGGCCGATTACTATACTTTACTTCCCTTCGGGTAGCGGAAAGTAAAAAAGCCCTCGTTTTTCAAGTACCGTCTTCTAGTACCTTGCACCGAAAACTCTCTTGACGCTTTTCAGCTCTCCGCCACTTGCGACTGCGATGAATTTTGAAACTTCGGAAACACCGGGTCGTGAGACGTCAGACCCGCAGTTCGTCGAGTCTTTCAACTGGTGCGCTTCATCGTTAGTCATTTCGTAACAGCCTTTGGGCCAATATACCGAGCCCGTTTCGGCAGGTTTTCGGCTCTCGCAAAAAACGCTTATGGAATTCCAGGCGGATTTCCTCCCTGACGAAGGCCTAACTTTTTGTCACGCAACGACGACGGACTTCTCATTCGTTTCCGGAGTGTCTGCAGAAAAACAAATATATCCGCAACTCCGTTCGCCGTCAAAATCTTCCTTGCGAAATCATTTTTTTCTCATAATGGGGTTTACCTTCCTTAGCAGTAAAGGAAGGAGAACACATGTTTGCGTTTTCTGCAGATCTTTGGATCTCGAGGGCTTATGAGTTTTAAAAAAAAGCGGGTTGAGAAAATGACCTGTTGACACAATAGAACTGCTTGTTTAAATAAGCAGCACAAGTTTCATATATGGTCAGCTGATCAATGTGGATAATGTCCTGATGAAACATTTCATCTTGTTGGTAGACCAAGTTAAGAAAAGCAATGATGATGAAGCGGTAAATGCATAGCGAATATGCTCGCTCGCTCCCTGGAATTGTACACTGCAGACAAATGAAGCTAATAAAAATAAAAAACGCTGCAACTATCACACAACGGTTTATTATTCTCTTTTCACAGCATGATCGTGATCTACCCTATTTTATCAAACGTCGAAAACTATTAAGGATGAAACGTGATATGTCAACAATCCGGCAAACGACAACTCATGTGCCAACGATAATGTTTGTAGAGCACTTCCAAGACTCATACCATTCGATTCAACTTTGAAGTTTAAACGCCAAGTAGGGCAGAAATGCTTTGAAGACACGCTCAACCTGGACTACGTGGTGCTCATAGTAGGGGCACCACACCGCAAGCCCGTACTCGAGGATGGGCCGTCTTGTACAAGGGGATGAGGGCTGCAGCATGAGTGAATGCTCTGATGTGCCTCTACAGAAAGCCGAGGATACGCATACAGCAGGAGACCATTGGTTGACCATGCCAAGGTCAGAAGTATTCGAGGTGTGTTGGAGGGTTACACTTTCAAAGTTCGCAAAGAAGGTAATGGCTAAGAAACGTGGTTATAGTTGATCAGTCCTTTTGAAACTTGCCACCCAAGTAAACAGTAAGATCAGGTAGGGAACCAGATTAAGAACTACTCCCAGATGGTACGGGATTCCTCAGGTGGTCACCTCCGCGCGGTAACACACGGGCAACAGCTCTCTACGGTGAGACTGGCTAACGACCACATACCTGCCGTACCTCCACAGGTCTGAGTTCGGTGGATGCTGCAGGGGCCGGCCTCTTGCATATTAGCGAAACCGCAACTTCTATGACTGATATAACCCTCGTCGAGGGTTTAGGTACAGTCATGAAATAAAGAAACAGATCTGTACAAGGCCATCTATCTAGGCGTGATTGGCTACTACCCCGTTGGCCCAACCCCAAAGGGCTGCGTTCCTGCGTTCGGCGTTAGAGAAATGGCAAGCGAGATGGAAATCCTCGTCAAAGGGGCGTGACACGTATGAGTGCTTCCCCAACATCCGTGAACGTCTTGGAAGAAAATAGGTTGAGCCTTTTCTCTCAAATACCTCTTTTTTCCATCATGCACCTCTTGCCCTCTGTAGATAGATTCTACAACAGTGAACGAAAGTTTTTTTTTGGGAGTAGACGATAAAGACTATAAAGGACGCCTATAACCGTTTCGCTGAGTTTGCGAAGAAGGAAATGTGGTTACAGATGATCTGTCCTTTTGAAACTTCCCACCCAAAAAAATAGTTAAATCGGGTGCGAAACCAGGTTAAGAACTTCCAGATAGGCAACAGCTCTATACCAGGAGACTGGCAAACGACCAAATGCCTGATCGACAGAAGCGCTGGCGCATTTAGCTAGATTGAGACGGCTTTTTGCAAGCACCACATAGGAGGAGAGAGAGAATCAATGATCTATTGGAGAAAGCGGCCATCATAGGGATCACCACATACATCAGAAAATACAATTTTGTAGAATGGAAGCGACGCCTTGCGAATTACCAAATGAAAATAAAAAAAAGGTACGAAATGGGAGCCTTGTGAGACATCTGAGGAGGCAGGGGAAGGAGATTGCAGTCAGGAGGAGAAATGACTGCCCAACCGTGAATGAAGGAAGCCAAAAGAAGAAGAAAGGAAAAAAAGAAGATTTTGAAGAGACAAGAAAAGAAAGGATTGTGAAGAAATGACAATTATAACGAAAACGGTTTGGGGTAGGTTAGGGTCGATTATGAGGGACTTGAGGTCAGGCCTGGTAGCAGGTCCGTCGCTTAACAACACTGACTACTCCCGTTATTAACTGAAAATGATTTGTGCACTCTGACGAGAGTCCGGTTTTTGGTGAATCATTAAGCGCCTACTGCTCGGTGGCCTCAGCTCTCCCTATTCTCATTGGGAACTTTCTTGGTCCATTTCCATCGCCGTTTACAGCTCCACCTTTTCAAAATATCTGGTGCGTTGCAACACACAACTTTCCTCAGCTCTACGTCAATTCATTTATCACTCAGTTCATTTGAACTTGGTCAAACAACACTTCACAGCAGCAGGAAGCGGTAGCGCTTACAGTTCCGGAATTTATTGTGCTGCTCGTACTCATCCCAGGGCCATTATTGGGCTTATTGTGCTGCTCGTACTCATTTCAGGACCATTATTGAGCAATTGGTATACAGAAAATTAATGAGGCTGTAAACACGGAATTTTTGAGAGGATAGTAATTACGTTTGCAGAGTTATTGGATAAAGACTTTTACAACTGGTAGTAAGCGAAACGGCGGTAGTTGAAATTCAAGAATATATGGAGTGAGCCTCATGTATCTCATGAGCGTTTTTAAACACTCACCCTATAGGTATTGGACTGGACTACTACACCAATTTTCTTTAACATTCTACTAACATTCCAGCGGAGTTTAAAAGGAAAAAACCACGGCAAAAACGCTTTTCGTCGAAAATTTTGATAATTTATTGTGCTGCTCTCGTCATTTTCCCACGAATGGGAATTTTATGGTATAATCATCTTATTAGGAGCTATCAATATAAAAAATTTAATCAAAATCGTTAGAGCTGTTATTGAGAAAAAAAATTGGTGTTTTGATCACTATGATAACTATAGTTAACTTTCGGTGGATTTTGCCCATACCCTTATTTTGGCGTCACATGGTAGCCTGTAGGCTAGACATCAAGTTTCAGCTAATTTGATACGGTTGTTTTCTCTAGAAACCGCGCTAAAATCGATTTCGTCGAAAGTTTTGGTAATTTATTGTACTGCTCTCGTCATTTTCCCACAAATGAGAAGTCTATTCTATAATTGCCTTATTGAGAGCTATCAATATTAAAAATTTAATCAAAATCGTTGGAGCCGTTTTTGAGAAAAAAAATTTGGTGTTTTGATCACTATGATAACTATAGTAAAATTTCGGCGGATTTTGTTCATACCCTTATTTTGGCGTTCCATGGTAATCTGCGGGCGAGATATCAAGTTTGAGTGGATTTGACACGGTGGTTCTCCCTAAAAATCGTTCACAGTCACACAAACACAGGTCTGTTTCTTTATTAGATGATTGTACCTAAACCCTCGACGAGGGTTATATCAGTCAGATTACACACACACACACACCGACTGACACACAGACTCACAGACCATTTTCCCAAATAGTGTTTTTCGGACAGAGGGTCTGAAACGTAAAGATCTGAAGAAAACTCAAATTTTTTTTTTCAGCCGATTACATAACTTTCCTTTCTACTTCGTAGAGCAAGGAGAGTAAAGACGCTGGGCTCGTTGCTGCATCAACTTCCAAAATGAAAGCCTGTCGAAATGTACTTCCAGCAAAGACTCTGGTTCCTGCCTGGCAATAAAATATTCACCTATGTGGAAATGCTCTGGTGTTTAAAACAAATGCATGGCCTACAACGAAATGTTCTAAGTATTCGACAGTTGAGTAACAAGTTCTCTGTAGTACCTTCACTAAGTAGGTGTAAACATTTTATAAAAGGTACCTCTACGGTCGCTCAAAAGTGGCTATTGTTCCAGATGTCCACTGAACCGTACGTTTATCTTTCAAAAGGATGTCCAAGGGATGCCCGAGTCGGCGGTATTTTCGGGGGTTTCGTATTTCGAATAGCGTTAACAATTTTCGTGTAGTTACTAGACAGCCGAGGAACACAAATTATGGTGTGCCGAAAATAAATTTCTGACGGTTGATGTCGATGGCCATAGCGATTGAGGCGCTCGAGTGTTTTTCATGTGACTATAATAATTCAAACGTCGCCCGGAAAACGATAGCCGATAACTGAGTCAAGTGTCAATGGTGTCAAACGGCCCTTTGGAATCATTGGCCCGAGTCTCAAAGGCCAAACGGCATTTTTTCTAACTCAGAAAACATAAACGGTGTCATCATCGCTGTCTTTTGGATCGACGGTGGCGTGATGGAGTGCACAAAGCAGATCGATCTCGAAGAAAGTCTTCTTTCAAGCGAATTGACTATCAAAATTCAGGATGGTGATCTGTTTTTACTTTCCTTGGCTCTACGAAGTAGAACGGAAAGTTATGTGATCGGCTGAAAAAAACATTTTGAGTTTTCTTCAGATCTTTACGTTTCAGACCCTCCTGAGTCCGAAAAACACTATTTGGGAAAATGGTCTGTGTGTGTGTCACTAAAGTTTGTCTGTGAACGATTTTTAGAGAAAACCACCGTATCAAATCAGCACAAACTTCATATCTCGCCCGCTGGTCACCATGGGACGCCAAAATGAGGGTATGAGCAAAATCCACCGAAAGTTAACTATAGTTATCATTGTGATCAAAACACCAAATATTTTTTTTCTCAAAACCGGCTCTAACGATTTTGATTAAATTTTTTATATTGATATCTTTTGATAAGGCAATTATACCATAAAATTCCCATTTGTAGGAAAATGACGAGAGCAGCACGATAAATTATCAAAATTGTCGACGAAAAGCGTTTTTAGCGCGTTTTTTTTCTTATAAACTCCGCTGGAATGTTGGTAGAATGTTAAAGAAAATTGGTATTGTAGTCCAATTCAATACCCAGAGGGTGAGGTGTTTAAAACCGCTCATGAGGTAGATGGGGCTCACTCCAGAAATTCCTGAATTTCAACTACTGTTTCGCTTACTACCAGTTCTAACAGTTATTACCCAATAACTCTGAAAAAGTAATTACTATCCTTCTTCAAAAAATTCGTGTTTACAGGCTCAATAATTATCTGTGTACCAATTGCTCAATAATGGTCCGGGAACGAGCAGTACAATAAATTCCAGAACATTAGGCGCTACCGCTTCCTGCTGCTGTGAAGTGTTGTTTGACCAATTCCAAAGGGACTGAGTGATAAATGAATCGATTAAATAGAATTCGCCAATTACAAAGTGAATTGAAGTAGAGCTAAGGAAAGTTGTGTGTTGCAACGCACCAGATATTTTTTTCGGCATTGAGGAACTTGAAATTCCAGCGTGGACGCCAGGAACCAACTGGTTTTACAACCAAGGCGCGACGAAACTTGTTTTTTTTGGAATAATTTATCTAGGACTCAAAAGCGAGGAGCACATGAAACAAGTCCGTGCGTGAAGTTGAAATGTTGGAATTTGTAGATGTTTCCTTAGGGACTGGGTGCTTACTTTCGGCTCCCCCAGAGTTATAAGGTATTTTAATCGCGTCAAAATAAAGTTAGTCAATAAATAGGCTTTTCCGCGCTTTCTCGCAACTCGCTTTGAGGATGTCAATTAAATTTTTAAATTTTCTTTTACTTATCCGATACCTAACTTTCATTTTCCAAAGAAAAGAAGATCGATTGCATAAGCTGAAATATCAAACAATTCCGTTTGTTGCGTCGTAAAAATCGCATTAACCCGTTTGGCCACTCAAGTGTGTAGGAGCTCCTGGACCAGTTGGTTGGTTGAAGATGGGACCGTGTAAGCGAAATGGAGGAGCGTCATAGTTGACAGTATTCGTGTAAGTTGTAAGGAGCGGAGTATACAAAGGTGGTGTTTACTGTTGCTACATCGGAATTCGTTGTTTCAGCTCATAAAGCTTCCGCCGGTTTATTCATCAAGTACTTTTCTTTAAAAGACAATATTCTAATGATTTGAAAATAATTAGTTCCCTTACTGAAAGTTTATAGGAGAAAATGTTCTGTTACCACCTTCCGACATGACACGAAAACGTTTTGGGCCTTGTCAAGTCAGTTGCCTCTGGACCTGACGGAAGGCATGATTAATTGTTACAGACGCCAGTCGCCCCGAGCGCCATCAACGACGTCTATTTTCCTATCCTTTGTGCGGACAATTGACAAATATTTTCATGCCGGTGACACGTGAACAGCGTAACCTGATAAATCGCGATCTTGGATCTTGGTGTTCTGGAAAATGGACAATTCTCAATGTTATGTTCAAAAGGGACAGCGACTTTAAATTTTTGTGGATTTCACGGACCTGGCGTTTCGTGGTTGTGCTCCTTAAACGGTATCAACTTGTATTCGCTCTTGCTTCTTTTGTACCTGCATGCGTCTAGGCGGCGATATAGCGGTTATTACTCAATGAGTGTTCTTACCTCTTCAAATTCGATGGTTGACCCTCCTTATGACCGCGCAAACAGTGCAATACTCTCTAAGATTGGTGGTATGCGTTGAAAGGTTAACTTGGCCCACATAAACGCCGAATCTGTGGCCACAGTTTTAGATGAGATTAGGGAGATCTTCGGAGGAAGCATGTTTGGTGTTCTGGCCGTCAGTGAAACGTTTCTTAAACCAAGCATCTCCCCAAGCTCGATAAAAACTGAAGACATGAACGATCGTACGGGTTATGGCAGGGAACGAGTGGCTATGCCAATTCATTCAAAACTCAAATTCAAGGTATTGTGCAAGCCCCTATCCGAATATTCGAAAAGCCCAGAATATATTTTTATCGAGCTAGAACGTAGCACCTCGAAGTTGTCGGCTGGAGTCATCTTTCGCTCTCTTAAAATTGGAAGAATTGAAAAGGTGCTTGATGAAGTCGCCAAGTTGCTGCCCTCCTGGGACCTCAACTCAGATCTGACGACCGGTTCTTTCTACAGCAGACAGCTTCGTACGATTCTTCCTTCCCTTGACCTTCGATATCTTGTTTTGGCCCGACTCATCATTCAGTGAGTACGAGCCCGCTACTTGATTTTTACGCGTTTGTTATTTGTCAGGTATGTACGGAAATTATGTTCTTTGTTTCGATGATTAAGTTTAAAAAAAAACTTAATTTGATTTCCAAATACAAATTGAACATTCGTACAGAATAGAAGGATGTGCGGGGTTACACAAAGAGATATCCCAGGGGTGGAACGGTGGGAGTAACTGAAGACAACCAGCGAAAGCTAAAGATAGTAGACGACTGCACTGAGCTTCTCTTCTGAAGGAGCGAGGTGCAGTTGATGAAAATCGAAAGAAGGGGTTTCTGCTGATGCATCCCCTTTTTTACTTTCCGCTACCCGAAGGGAAGAAAAGTATAGTAATCGGCCCAAAAAAAAAATTTGGGTTTTCTTCAGATCTTTACGTTTCAGACCCTAATGAGTCTAAAAAACCTAATTTCGGCGCGTGGTCCGTGTGTATGTGTGTCTGTAGTTCGATTTGCGGGAGAACGGCTGATCCGATTGAGCTGGTTCTTTTTACTTTCCGCTACCCGAAGGGAAGGAAAGTATAGTAATCGGCCCAAAAAAAAAATTTGAGTTTTCTTCAGATCTTTACGTTTCAGACCCTACTGAGTCTAAAAAACCTAATTTCGGCGCGTGGTCCGTGTGTATGTGTGTGTGTATGTGTGTGTGTGTGTGTCTGTAGTTCGATTTGCGGGCGAACGGCTGATCCGATTGAGTTGCGTTTCTTCTTTTGTTTTGTTCGTTATTTTTTGTAGACACCAAAATAAGGTTATGGACGATTTCGGCCGGCGGGAAGGGGGGGTGGGGGACGAAAATGTACCAAAAACTAGGGTTTTTCGCATTTTTCTCGAAAACGGCTCTAACGATTTTGATTAAACTTTCAAATTATCTTCTCCTAATCAATACCTAACTTTTCTTTTCTATACATATCTCCATGAAAATACGGTGAACGGAGATATGGGCCCCTGAAGCAAAAATAGGATTTTTACGCTTTTTGGCAAAACGGCTTCAGCGATTTCCACCAAACTCACAGGATGTTTTCAAATAGTTGATACCTACATATTCTTCTCAATAAATGTTCCTGTGACGGTCCATTGAACAGAGATAAAAATCAAAATGTGTCGAAAATAACGTTTTTTCTAACATTTCCGTAAATTCCAGGGTAACTTCTTTACCAGGTGTGATAAATTCTAATGGAGTGTCTTTAAGTCACCCATACCAACATTTCGTTCTCTATAATTATTTCTGTATGTATATGTTGAACGGAGATATAAGCCAAGTTAACTCAGAAAAGGAGATTTGTCGAATATTAATTTATCGGTATTCCAATTTTTTCAAAAACGGCACTAAAGATTTCGATGAAACTTTCGGATTACTCTCAGCGAACTAGTCCCTACATTTTGTTCGCCATAAATGTTCCTGTAAAAATGCGTTGAACGAAGACATAGCGCCCGCCTATGCAGATGGTGTTCGAACTTCAAGGGGTGGCGGAAAGTTGTGTGTTGCTACGCACCAGATATTTATTATTAACTCTCCTTCTAATTACACCTACATACTTGGATGTAATTTATTTGGTGTGAATGAGATATAGAAATAAATAACGTAATGAGTTACGACGAATGTAAGGGGAAGTGTAACTGTAACCGTTTTTAGTAAATTCACGAGTCATTCGCGGATTGCACTACGCTGACCCCACCTGGTAGACACCCAGAGAATGGGCCGCCGAGGGGCATACTTACTATGAGACCAAAATGATTTACGAAAACCCAGTTGCTATTAGCCGAGAAGAAAAATGAGGGAGAACAACCTCGTCACACGCGGAAGAAATGTCGAGAAAGAAGGGTTCCTAGTTGGGCTGATGTAAACCTCCATTTTATTCACAACATCCTTGATAGGTTTTTACGAAATTCAAACCGACTCGCCGGGAAATTGCTCATTAGCTTCCAGCCGCCACAACAGCCGCGCCCTTATCATTCTTTCGAATGTTTTCATCCCGCTCGATGACATGCCTAGCAATTGGTCTGCAAGATCGTTGGATATTTTTCCGGTCTTTAGAATAGGGACGACTATAAAGTCCTTCCAAGTTGCAAGGTACTTTCCGCTTTGCCAAAATTGTTGAAAAACGCTAGCGTATGGTTAAAATGGATAAAATGTAGCAAGCCAACCACTCTAGGGCAGAAACTTGTAATGGACAGACGTTGCTGTTGCTTGTGAAGGTTTGAGGCATTCCCGTTTCGGTTGATTATTCATTCATTCTCCCCCCCCCCTCTTTAAATTTGATACTTAACATTTCAAGATACCGATTCGAAATTCCGCCGTCCAGACCATTTTATACCTTTAACGCGGTCTTAAAAATCCCATTTGGTACCTGGTTGTGCCCGCAATCCGATCGGACGAAGCGAGCCCATGGTTGCCAGGGGGAAAAAATTGTTCAAACAATCAACAGGAACGGAATTTCGGCAGTTTCATCGCAAATACGCCGTGATCGGTATCGTTTTATAGGTATTTTTAGATGCTGAGACGAATGTAACGATTCTCAGAGGTGTACGACTGCGTCTAGACTGAAAACGGTGAAATCACAATAATTATAGTGAGCCAAAGTATACTAAATTAAAGAACTCCCGGGACACTAAAGTAATCGTTTCATCGTTTGTACCCCCTCTCACAGTCGTCATGCCTAGTGCCTGCAGGCGCCTGGGACACATCATTTCCGTCGTTTCACTATAGTCAGGTCTTGTTTCGTATCGTTTGGTATTTTTACTTTCCTTGGCTCTACGAAGTAGAAAGGAAAGTTATGTAATCGGCTGAAAAAAAAATTTGAGTTTTCTTCAGATCTTTACGTTTCAAACCCTCCTGAGTCCGAAAAACACTATTTGGGGAAATGGTCTGTGTGTGTCTGTGAACGATTTTTAGAGAGAACCACCGTGTCAAATCAGCTCAAACTTGATATCTTGCCCGCAGGTTACCATGGGACACCAAAATAAGGGTATGAACAAAATCCACCGAAATTAAACTGTAGTTATCATACTGATCAAAACACCAAATTTTTTTCTCAAAAACGGCTCCAACGATTTTGATTAAACTTATTATCTTGATAGCTCTCAATAGAGTAATTATAGCATAAAATTCCCATTTGTGGGAAAATGACGAGAGCAGCACAATAAATTACCAAAACTTTCGACGAAATCGATTTTAGCGCGGTTTCTAGAGAAAACAACCGTATCAAATTAGGTCAAACTTGATGTCTAGCCTACAGGCTACCATGTGACGCCAAAATAAGGGTATGGACCAAATCCACCGAAAGTTAACTATAGTTATCATCGTGATCAAAACACCAAATTTTTTTTCTCAAAAACGGCTCTAACGATATTGATTAAGTTTTTAATATTGATAGCTCTCAATAAGGCAATTATATCATAAAATTCCCATTCGTGGGAAAACGACGAGAGCAGCACAATAAATTATCAAAATTTTCGACGAAAAGCGTTTTTAGCGCGGGTTTTTCCTTATAAACTCCGCTGGAATTCTTGTAGGATGTAGAAAAAAATTGGTATTGTAGTCAAATCTACATACCTAAAGAGTGAGTGTTTCAAATCGCTCGTGAGATACATGGGGGTCACTCCAAAAATTCCTGAATTTCAACTACTGCCGTTTCGCTTACTACCAGTTCTAAACATTTTTACCCAATAACTCTGCAAAAATGATTACTATCCTTCTTCAAAAAATTTATGTTTACAGCCTTATTAATTATCTGTGTACCGATTGCTCAATATTGGTCCTGCAATGAGTACGAGCAGCACAATAAAATCTGGAACTGTAAGCGCTACCGCTTCCTGCTGCCGTAAAGCGTTGTTTGACCAAGTTCAAATTAACTGAGTGATAAATGAATTGATTAAATAGAATTAGCCATGTACAAAGTGAATTGTTGTAGAGCTAAGTTGTGTGTTGCAACGCACCAGATATTTCGATGCTGAATCGAATGAGATGAGTCTCGGAGTTGTGAGACTACGTCAAGCTGTACAAGAGAATTATAAACCGTTGTGTAATCATTTGCATTTGCAATTTTGATAATTTATTGTGCTGCTCTCGTTATTTCCCCACAAATTGGGATTTTATGTGATAGTTGCCTTATTGGGAGCTATCAATGTAAAAAATTTAATCAAAATCGTTAGAGCCGTTTTTGAGAAAAAAAAATATTTGGTGTTTTGATCACGATGATAACTATAGTTAACTTTCGGTGGATTTTTCCCATACCCTTATTTTGGCGTCCCATGTTAATCTGCGGGCAAGATATCAAGTTTGAGCTGATTTGGTACGGTGGTTCTCTCTAAAAATCGTTCACAGACACACAGACCATTTTCCCAAATAGTGTTTTTCGGTCTCAAGGAAAAGGAGGGTCTGAAACGTAAAGATCTGAAGAAAACCCCTAATTTTTCTTTCAGTCGATCTCATAACTTTCCTCCCTACTTTGTTGAGCCAAGGACAGTAAAAAATGGGTCTAACCATCACTACGTTTAAGTCTTAGTTCTGCCCGGTCTCAAGGAAAAGCCATCGCAGTTGCCGCGGGAGCTCTATCATTCGATTGTGTAAACCGGGTTATATGTCAGGGAATCAACATCCCCAATGGAGCTTGAGCTGAAACAACCACGTAGCCAATTCCAGAGCTTCATCGGGGTACGCTAAATGTATTCGCGCCAGGCATTTTTTCGTTGGTGAGGAAGTTATGGACAAAAAGGTTGTGGTTGACAAATTAACAATGGAGGAACCAATAAGAGTGGCGGTTTGAGACGTTGTCGTTTTTAACTTTATTTCGTTGGCTTCGCGTCAAAATTGGTAACGTATTTTGTTTGTTGCCACTCTGGTGTATCCCCTTCGTGTCGAGCAATTAAACTAGAAAGTCGTCTTAAAAGTTGTTAAATCTTAACATATCTACGAGTTAAATGTCAATACTATTGAGTTCCTCGTTGTTTGGTTCCTCGATCCTCATTGGTTCATTCTTGGTGTGCGAACCGTGTGGATTTTCTTTCCCCACAACTAGAACTAGCCGTTGACGTGATGTGAAACTGCAAAGTGACGCGCTAGGCTAAGCGACTTATTTACTTAGTGCTTCATCTGCGCCTCTTCCTGCACCAGTGGAAGATCCAGTAGCGTTAAAATGCAAATGGTTGATACGAACAAATAATTAAAATTCAGAGGCCGCGGCTACCTTCTCCAAGGTCGATATTTCAAGGTTCTGGTCAACAATTAAGGTATTCTGAAACGCGCCAGCCTTTCCACTTTTTTCCACTAATTTATCGAAAACTTTAATCAGATACCCGACAACGCGGTGACTGAGCAGCCTCAAATTCCAAATATCTGGTGCGTAGCAACACACAACTTTCCGCCACCCCTTTAAGTTGGAACACCACCTACGTAGGCGGGCGCTATATCTTCGCTCAACGCATTTTTACAGAAACATTTATGTAGAACAACATGTTGGGACTAGTTAGTTGAGAGTACTCCGAATGTTTGATCGAAATCGTTAGAGCCGTTTTTGAGAAAATTGGAATACCGATAAATTAATATTCGACAAATCTCCTTTTCTGTGTTAACTTGGCTTATATCTCCGTTCAACATATATATACAGAAATAATTATAGAGAACGAAATGTTGGTATGGGTGACTAAAAGACACTCCATTAGGATTTATCACATCTAGTGAAAAAGTCACCCTGGAATTTACGGAAATGTTAGAAAAAACGTTATTTTCGACACATTTGGAGTTTTATCTCTGTTCAGTGGACCGTCACAGGAACATTTATTGAGAAAAATATGTAGGTATCAACTATTTGAAAACATCCTGTGAGTTTGGTGAAAATCCCTGAAGCCGTTATGCCAAAAAGCGGAAAAAACCTATTTTTGCTTCAAAGGCCTATGTCTTCGTTCACCGTATTTTCATGGAGAAGAATAGGTATGGAGAAGAAAAGTTACGTATTGATTAGTAGAAGATAATTTGAAAGTTTAATCAAAATCGTTAGAGCGGCTTTTGAGAAAAATGCGAAAATCCCTAGTTTTTGGTACATTTTCGTCCCCCTCCCCCCTTTCGCATCGACTGATATCACCCACAACCTTATTTTGGCGTCTACAAAAAATAACAAACAAAACAAAAAAAGAACCAGCTCAATCGGATCAGCCGTTCTCCCGCAAATCGAACTACATACACGCACACACACAGACATACACACAGACATACACACAGACATACACACGGACCTCTCTCCGAAATTAGGTTTTAGACTCAGTAGGGTCTGAAACGTAAAGATCTGAAGAAAACCCAACTTTTTTGGGCCGATTACTATACTTCTCCTTCCTTCGGGTAGCGGAAAGTAAAATATCTGGTGCGTAGCAACACACTACTTTCCGCCACCCCTTTAGCTCGAACACCACCTACAGGCGGACGCTATATCTTCGTTCAACGCAGTTTTACAGGAACATTTATGGAGAACTAAATGTAGGGACTAGTTAGCTGAGAGTACTCCGAAAGTTTGATCGAAATCGTTAGGGCCGTTTTTGAGAAAAATTGGAATACCGATAAATTAATATTCGACAAATCTCCTTTCTGAGTTAACTTGGCTTATATCTCCGTTCAACATATATATACAGAAATAATTATAGAGAACAGAAATGTTGGTATGGGTGACTAGAAGATACTTCATTAGGATATATCACATCTGGTGAAAAAGTTACCCTGAATTTACGGAAATGTTCGAAAAAACGTTATTTTCGACACATTTTGATTTTTATCTCTGTTCAATGGACTGTCAGAGGAACATTTATTGAGAACAATATGTAGGTATTAACTATTCGAAAACATCTCTAAAGTTTGGTGGTAATCGTTGAAGCCGTTTTGCCAAAAAGCGTAAAAACCCTATTTTTGCTTCATGGGCCTATATCTTCGTTCACCGTACTTTCATAGAGATATGTATAAGAAAGAAAAGTTAGGTATTGATCAGTAGAAGAAAGTTTGTTCCAAATGGTTAGAGCCGTTTTTGAGAAAAATGCGAAAAACCCTAAATTTTGCACATTTTTTCGTCCCCACCCCCCCTTCCCATCAGCCGAAATCGTCCATAACCTTATTTTGGTGTCTACAAAAAATAACGAACAAAACAAAAAAAGAACCATCTCAATCGGATCAGCCGTTCTCCCGCAAATCGAACTACAGACACACACACACACAGACATACACACAGACATACATACGGACCTCTCTCCGAAATTAGGTTTTTTAGACTCAGTAGGGTCTGAAACGTAAAGATCTGAAGAAAACCCAAATTTTTTTTTTGGGCCGATTACTATACTTTCCTTCCCTTCGGGTAGCGGAAAGTAAAAACTGGTTGGCAAATACGAGTATTGGGCTCCTCGCTAAATCCCTCGAATACGACGCGCGGAAGCTCGGAAACCATTCGACTGTCGACAAAAAGCGTCCCACACTCCGCCCTAATGTTTTGATAAATGAATTAATCGGCTTATTCTCTAACGTCGCAAAAGGACTCAGGATCTGAAAAATACGACTGCCAGTGTATAACGCAGGCACATTTCAAGTGTGGACGACTTGATCATCGAGATGTTTCTACAGTGATCAGAAGAATACACAAGTTTACAGATTATAGGTGCCGTGTTTGCTGAAAAGATGGTGAACTGATTGCGGTTAGTTGAATGGAAGTCTTCAACCAGTTCGTTGCTCAATTTTTACTTTCCTAACCGAAAAAAAACGACCGTACCAAATTGGATCAAACTTGACATCTAGCACGCAGGTCACCATGGGACGCCGAAATGAGGGTATGAACAAAATCCACCGAAAGTCAACTATAGTGATCATAGCGATCAAAAAACAAAATTTTTTTTCTCATAAACGGCTCTAACAATTTTGATTAAATTTTTTATATTGATAGCTCGTAATAAGAAAATCATACCATAAAATTCACATTTGTGGGAAAATGACGAGAGCAGCACAATAGATTACCAAAATGTTCAACGAAATCGATTTTAGCGCGGTTTTTAGAGAAAACGACCGTACCAAATCAGCTCAAACTTGATATCTAGCCCGCAGGTCACCCATGGGACGCCAAAATAAGGGTGTGAACAAAATCCACCGAAAGTTAACTGTAGTTATCATAGTGATCGAAACACCTTTTTTTTTCTCAACAACCACTCTAACGATTTTGATTAAATTGTTTGTATTGATAGCTCTCAATAAGGCAATTATACCATAAAATTCCCATTCGTGGGAAAATGACGAGAGCAGCACAATAAATTATCAAAATTGTCACTTTCCACCTATACAAACACTTTCTTCTGATGCTGTTGGGGTTCGCTGGTTCAGCGCGGAGGTCCCAAACGAGTCCTGTACTGCACGCCATCCATGACAGATCTAATTGTAGTTCTGTACAATAAAAGTACACTTACTACAGCGTCGACACCCCAAGAAGTATTGTTGTTGTTTTGTTCATAATTTTTGTGGAAAGTTCTGTGTTGCTACTCCAGATATTTTGGTACAAACGTGTTTGTTTCAATGGTTTGGGGATTTATGCCTTTCCTTTTTAATACTTGATCTAATTTATGAACAAACGATTACACTGGATCGAAACAGTGATGAAAAGTGCATCAAATATAGCACAGCTCATTGGTAGGTACTACGTAACTTAACACAACTAAAGTATTTAATATGAATACTTGCCGCCCATCTCAAGTTTGAAAAAAAAAAAAATCTGGTGCGTAGCAACACACAACTTTCCGCCACCTCTATAAGTTCGGACACCACCTACATAGGCGGGCGCTATATCTTCGTTCAACGCATTTTTACAGGAACATTTATAGAGAACGAAGAGGAGGGACTAGTTAGCTGAGAGTACTCCGTGAATTTGATCGAAATCGTTGGAGCCGTTTTTGAGACAATTGGAATACCAATAAATTAATATTCGACAAATCTCCTTTACTGAGTTAACTTGGCTTATATCTCCGTTCAACGTATATATACAGAAATAATTATCGGGGACGAAATGTTGGTATGGGTGACTGAGAGACACCCCATTAGGATTCATCACATCTGGTGAAAAAGTTACCCTGGAATTTACGGAAATGTTAGAAAAAACGTTATTTTCGACACATTTTGATTTTTATCTCTGTTCAATGGACCGTCACAGGAACATTTATTGGAAAGAATATGTAGGTATTAAATATTTGAAAACATCCTGTGAGTTTGGTGAAAATCGCTGGAACCGTCTTGCCAAAAAGCGTAAAAAACCTACTTTTGGGGCCAATATCTCCGTTCATCGTATTTTCATGGAGATATGTATGGAGAAGAAAAGTGAGGTATTGATTAGTAGAAGATGATGTGAAAGTTTAATCAAAATCGTTAGAGCCGTTTTTGAGAAAAATGCGAAAAACCCTAGTTTTTGGTACATTTTCGTCCCCTCATCCCTCTCCCATCGGCCGAAATCGTCCATAACCTTATTTTGGTGTCTACAAAAAATAACGAACAAAACAAAAAAAGATCCAGCTCAATCGAATCAGCCGTTCTCTCACAAATCGAACTACAGACACACACACACACAGGTCTGTTTCTTTATTTGATGACTGTACCTAAACCCTCGACGAGGATTATATCAGTCATAGAAGTTGCGGTTTCGCTAATATGCAAGAGGCCGGCCCCTGCAGCATCCACCGAACTCAGACCTGTGGAGGTACGGCAGGTATTTGGTCGTTAGCCAGTCTCACCATAGAGAGCTGTTGCCCGTGTGTTACCGCGTGGAGGTGACCACCTGAGGAATCCCGTACCATCTGGGAGTAGTTCTTAATCTGGTTCCCTACCTGATCTTACTGTTTACTTGGGTGGCAAGTTTCAAAAGGACTGATCAACTATAACCACGTTTCTTAGCCATTACCTTCTTTGCGAACTTTGCAAAATGGTTATAGGCTTCCTTTGTAGCAGTCAAAGCTGCTAAGTTTCTTTTGCCCTCCCAACAACCGTCGCTCACTGTGGTAGAAACTGCAATGTAGCAGCACGTGGTTTCTTGTTTCCTCCGCATTGGAGGCACAAGACGTGCATAATGTAGAGTCTTTCAGAGAAAAGAAGTGGAGCCGCGCATTGAAGTCACCATGTCCCGTGAGGAACTGGCTCAACCCATTTTCTAGAAAGACGTTCACGGATGTTGGGGAAGAACTCATACGTATCACGTCCCTTTGACGAGGATTCCCATCTCGCTTGCCATTTCTCTAGAGCCCATTCATCAATGGCGGCAAGTTTCTGTTCTGTGGTGAGATCCGCACGGAGTTCAGCCCAAAGCGGGGGAAGCTCCCGTTTCACTCTCCACTTGTCAATCATGCACTCAACAGCCAAATCAACTGGTAACTGACCAGTGATCACCTGGAGTGCTTCCGTTGATACAGTCTTGTAGGCCTTGGTGATCCACAGGAGCGCAGGTCTCTGGGATTGGGCCAATACTCTCTTTTGATTGACTGTTAGTTTGCTACCCCAGACAACGGGGCAGTAGCCAATCACACCTAAATAGATGGCCTTATACATGAGGATGGTGTCATGGTAACACACACCCCAAGTGGCCTTAGTAATGGCACGCAGTGAGGCAAACCTTGCAATGGTAGTGCCTTTAAGGGACTGGAGGTGTTGGTTGAAACCCCACCTCTCACCTATATTCACTCCTAAATACTTGACGTGCTTTTCAAGAATGAGCCTGTGGCCGCCAAAGCGTATTGTGGGTGGATTATTCACTTTCCCCTTCAAGAGGATTAGCTGGGTTTTTTCCTCAGCCACCTGCATCTTGACGTGCTCGCACCATTGGTTGACAGTGCGAAGCACGTGGTGGGTTTTTTCTTCAATTTGGCGGACTGACTCTGCAAAGATCAGCACAGTCAAGTCATCCACATAGGCGTACGGCTCGCAGTCAGTCTCCCTGAGTTTCCTGAGAAGACCTTCGAAGAAGGCATTCCAGAGTGCTGGTCCAAGGACCGAGCCCTGTGGGCACCCCTTCTCAATCTTTCTCCGGACGGAGACATGCCTGCTTTCGATCGTAGCAGTTCTGTCTGTCAGGTAACTTCTGACGAGCGAGTACAGGTTGCGGGGGATTCCCCTACCTTTGAGCTCATTAAGGAGCGCTGGCCACCAAAGGTTGTCAAACGCTCCTCTGATGTCAATCAGAACTGCTACGACGTACTTAGCCGGTGCCAGCAGGGAAACACGCCGAATCTCGACAATGACATCCTGCATGGACCTTCCTTTGGTACACCCGTATTGCCTGCCTGTGAGGTTGCGGCCAAAGACTCCTTCGAGGGACTGCAACATCAAGATTTCTAGTGTTTTGCCTAATATGGAAAGAAGGCTGAGTGGTCTGCATGATCGCGGGTCTGACTGATTGCGGTCGCCTCCCTTTTGAAGAGTGACAACACGCGCAGACTACTGCTGCCTTGGCTCCCGTTCTTGCTCCAACCACCACTCGTGCCTGCAATCCCAGACCAAGAGTTTTGGATCCTATGTATGGTTCCTGTATGGTGAGAACACTGAAGCGTTTCTTGAGACACACACACACACACGGACCATGCGCCGAAATTAGGTTTTTTAGACTCAGTAGGGTCTGAAACGTCAAGATCTGAAGAAAACCCAATTTTTTTATTTTTTTTTGACCCGATTACTATACTTTCCTTCCCTTCGGGTAGCGGAAAGTAATAATTGAAAATAGTGACATTTTGCATAAAAATTTCTGTATAAATTAAGTTGGCTGAATTTTAATGATTTTTTGTTGTTAGTCTTGGAAATCTACGTTCTTAAACAATCGATGCGATTCATTTAAAAAGAATCGATACCATTTAAATCGATTCATTTCGAAGAATCACACTCTCATAACAGTGATAGCCGAAGTCCCTGCTAGAAGAAGAAAAAGACAAGTTGGGAGGCTTCGTTTCGTGACTGTTATAATCTTTTGGGACAAAAATTCGTAATTTTCTTTCTATTTGAAGGATGGCGACATTTATTCCAGCTCTACGAAATAACGTTAGTTGGTATTATATCTCATCCAAATTTGTTATAATTAAAATAATTTTTACCAACAATAATTCAATTATTATAGGATTTGCGAATAATGTACGAGGTAGTTTTCACTTTTTCTTGCATTATTGAAAGAACGTTTTTTTGTAACTCATTGACTTGGAGCAGCAGTACGACATGGCTTTGAGCGCAGCATAAGTTCAGCTTTGAGTGCAACAGTGATGTACCCAATAATAACGGATGTGTCGAGGGCCTGTGAGGGATAGTAACGAGCGTCAAACATTGCCACTGGACTTTTCATTGGCCTCCCGTTTTACCTGTACTCACATGAAGAGCAGTGGATGAAGTTTTTTCAGCTTTAGTATCACCAGATATCCAAATTATATTGAGCTTCAAGTCTGAAGTAGCTGTCCAAAAAAAACCACGATCTAGTGTCAGTTTAGAGCAACACGAAGCAATAGTACATCCAACAGTCTAGGATGGTAGTCAAATGTATTTTTACTTGTGACTGTACTAAGGGCCGGTATATCAATGTTGTTTGCAAGCCTGAATAAAGGTTGAATTAGTCAAATCTTCAAATAACCCCCAATGACCTGTTCATCAATTCACTTCGATAGCCGGGTGTCAGTTATTCGTGTTTGATACTCCCACTATTTCCAATGTTGTTGGCCAATTCAACGTTCTAACTGGAGAATTGATAAACCGGCCATAAGTGAAGCCTGTAATCTTGAGTTGGGAGCAAGCAGAATAAACGGCTTATTTAAAACAAAAAATATCTGGTGCGTAGCAACACACAACTTTCCGCCACCACTGTAAGTTCGAAGACCAGCTACATACGCGGGTGCTATATCTTCATTCAACGCACTTCTACAGAAACATTTATGGAGAACAAAATGTAGGGACTAATTCGCTGAGAGTACTCCGTAACTTTGATCGAAATCGTTAGAGCCGTTTCTGAGAAAATTGGAATTCCGATAAATTAATATTCGACAAATCTCCTTTTCTGAGTTAACTTGGCTTATATCTCCGTTCAACATATGTATGCAGAAATAATTATGGACAACGAAATGTTGGTATGGGTGAGTACAAGACACTCCATTAGAATTTATCACATCTGGTGAAAAAGTTACCCTGGAATTTACGGAAATGTTAGAAAAAACGTTATTTTCGACACATTTTGATTTTTATCTCTGTTTAATGGACCGTCACAGGAACATTTATTGAGAACAATATGTAGGTATCAACTATTTGAAAACATCTTGTGAGTTTGGTGAAGATCGCTGAAGCTGTTTTGCCAAAAAGCGTAAAAAATCTATTTTTGCTTCAGGGGCCCATATCTCCGTTCACCGTATTTTCATGGAGATATGTATGGAGAAGAAAAGTTAGGTATTGATTAGGAGAATATAATTTGAAAGTTTAATCAAAATCGTTACGGCCGTTTTTGAGAAAAATGCGAAAAACCCTAGTTTTTTGGTACATTTTCGTCCCCCCCCCCCCATCGGCCGACATCGTCCATAACCTTATTTTGGTGTCTACAAAAAATAACGAACAAAACAAAAAAAGAACCAGCTCAATCGGATCAGCCGTTCTCCCGCCAATCGAACTACAGACACACATACACACGGACCACGCGCGAAAATTAGGTTTTTTAGACTCAGTAGGGTCTGAAACGTAAAGATCTGAAGAAAACCCAAATTTTTTTTTTGGGCCGATTACTATACTTTCCTTCCTTTCGGGTAGCGGAAAGTAAAAACTAGTCTCTGGAGGTGAGGTTTAAAATGACTCAAAATAACTTCAACAATTTGGTTCCTTATACACCCAGACACAGACACTGCAGTGTTAAGGTTTCATCTGAAGTCAAGGTGAAACATGGTTTCTGAGTTTCCCTTAAGTTGACTGGAGGATTGACTACTTTTTGATATTTAGGCCTTCAGGGTACCCAGTTACTTCCTAAAGAGGCATACCAGCACTTCACAATCACCGCCAGTGAACTTCGGACAACCTAAAACTTCTTCAGGAAGTGTGAACGAGAATGTTCCTGGGTTGAGCCAAAACTGTTTGAAGGTTCCTAATTCTGGTAAGTAATTTCTTGATTTTCTTCTTTTCTCGTACAAGCCTATTCATTTAGCATAATCCTCACATCTTAAACTCTGTATTGGATATGTACACTGAACTCAAAACTAAAAGCGAAAAGCATACAATTAGTACCAGGGTAGCTTCCTTATTCTTCGTTGCAAAATAGCGCCCACCATATTATTTCATGTTTGTAGCAAAAGCTCGTAAAGGTACTGTAGGTGTGTGGCCTATGGGCTGCAAGTGTTAGTGGCAGCATCAATTATGGAGTCACCCTCAGCTGCCTCGTCCTTCCTCAGTTGTGAGGATGGGTGGTGTCAACCTTCCCTGTTCCATTTCTACTACTGGGCTCAAATAACTTCCTCTGTTTGTCTATAGAAGCCCATTGTCTCACACGAAGGACTGGCCCTAATACAACCCAAAATTGCTTCATTATTGGGTTCTAGGGTTCTATCCTGTACTAAAAATCGCCTGTATGATTAGGGGGTTGAGATTTTCAAGAAAAGCATAGTTGTAATGAATGCATAAACTATATATACATGTTATATAATTATTTGCATTAGAAATCGTCATAGATCATGTTAGTTACACTCTCGACAGTCCTATATCATTCACCTTAATCAGAGCATCTATGCATGGAGAAACATAAAGTCCCTGACTCACATGGCTGCCACATCTTCACCTGATTTTGTTGAAAATCGTGGATTATGCTAATTAATACCCACAAACTGTCTTATGGAGTTCAACTCAATCGAACCAAAAACAATGTCTGAGCACTTAACAAATGTGACAACCCTGCACCTTTATCACAATATTCATTTGTTTCTTACTTTCCCTGGCTCTACGAAGTAGAAACGAAAGTGGAGTTCTCTCTGAAAAAGACTGTCTGTGAATGTGATTGAGAAAAAACAGCTGAACCAAATCAGCTCAGCTCAAAGTTGATATCTAGCCTACAGGTCACCATGGGATGCCAAATTGAGGGGGGTTATGGGCGAAATCCACCCAAAACTAGCTAGGTCTAACTATAGAAAACTAATATGGTCAAAGAGCTTACTGTCATAATGTCTTTAAAGCAATTAGGTGTAGCCAGGCCACTGGATGAGCCAGCTCCTTATGGCACATGGTGAATTCAATGTGTTTCTCTCAAAGACATCCTCTATCCCTTGCCTCTAGTGTGGAGGAAAAAAGAAACCACGTGCTGCTCCTCTAGTTTCTACAACAGCGAGCAAAAGCAAACCCTTTGAAAGTTGCTACTCCAGTAAATAGTTAAATCAGGTAGGAACCTGATTAAGAGCTCTTCTCAGATGGTATGAGATTCCCCAGGGTCATACCTTCGCACAGTTAAACGCAGGCAACAGCTGTCTACCGGGAGACTGGAAAAATGCAGCTACTTGCTGTACCTCCACAGGTCTGGGTTTGGTGGATGCTAAGTGAGTAGTGGCTAGGCTCTTGCATGATAACTCTCTCTCTAGGGTTCAAGAAGAGTCATATTAATGAAGAAACAAACCTGTCCATGAACCTAATCAGCTCAAACTTGATATCTAGCCTGTAGGCCAGGGTAGAACGCCAAAATAAGGGTACGAGCAAAATCCGCTCAAAACTAGGTATAGTCATACCTAGTGGTCGTAGTGATCAAAACACCATACTTTGATTTCTCTAAAAACATTCTAATGATTTTGATTAAATTTCTTGTACAGACAGCTCCAAATGACACATAAATACCACGATATTCCCATTTGTGGGAAAATGACGAGAGCGGATAGTGTATTGAAAATAACTTTGTGTTAAATATAAAAAAATAGTGTGTTCATCCTCACTAATTCTCTATGTACGAATTGCTCAATAATGGTCTGGGTATGAGCATGAGCAGCACAATAAATTCTGGAACTGGAAGTTCTAACGTGTTCTGCTGCTACCTTGAAGTGATGTTTTACCTAGTTCAAATGAACTGAGTGAAAAATACATTGAATTAGTTGGTAAACCATGAAAATCCTTTAATTTATGTTGGGTTGTGTGATGCGGCTCACCTGGTGTTGTTGGAATGTTTTTATTATCGAGTCGTCAATATATTAATCTGAATTTGAATGACGGCGTTGCACGTACATACATGGAACATTCTTGGAACACGCACCACTAGCATAATTTCATCTGGTTTTATTGGCCGATTCAAGTTGTACCTAATAGTTAAACATCTATACAGCTTCGTGACAAAGCTCACATGGGCATGTACGAGAAAGCCTATATCCTAGTTGGTTTCTGTTTGGCCCTAGTGTTAGTTTTATCTAGTTGCTTTGACTAGAAACATATCCTTTTAATCCTAATTATGATTTCCACAAATTATGAAAGGCTGTAATTTCTTCAGTTCCTCTGGCTCTTGTGTTATTAAACATGAAACTGTGTGTCTATCGAGACAATAAGAGACAATTAAAAATCTGAATGTAACCCTATATGTGTTTGTTGCAGCTGTTGGCCCAGGTGCTACACCTCAAGGGGAGTATAAAGTTCCAGAATATTTTTGCTACGACAAGACGTCATACTTTGAAGCAGAAATTGAGATATTAAAATATCGATTGCCCCAACCTTCTAACAAGAGCTAAACAATGTTCTTTATTTAAAACGGTAAACAGTTATAAAATGTATTTGTTGTATTATGCTTTGTTTCGATGCAGCGTCCTATGTCTATGCCACGAACTGGAAAAGCCAGCACACCGAACTGCCACCAGTGTTAATTTAAATGCTAGGGAAGGAGCTGAGCTATCCTGTCAAGTTATTGGTAGTCTTCAGCCTGAAAATACCATCTACCACAGTGATAGATAACTTGAATGTTCTCACACCCAAGAGCTCAAAGGCTGAATATTACGCTACGTACTCGCATATTCAACCATACATTTTGGTTCCTGAAAAAAAGTAGCCGAAGTACTCTCAACAGAAATTGTACTCTCAAACATCACAGCACCATCAACTTTTGGTCAACTGACAGAATTATTTCTATGAGACATAGCATTTGAACTTGATGGAATACAGAAATCCCTGGCCACTGTGCTGGCGGATCTAATCATGCTGTAAATACCTTTAAACAATTTGAGGAATGGGATGTCTACAAATATCTGCGTATTCTGGAAGCCACACACACACACACATACATTCCATATTATCATATAAAGCAGTCATTTCATAACTCAAATAGCTAGACAGCAAAATTTATTTATAATCGCTAACATGTCTGTCTCTCTAGTTCTAACACACCACATATTCACTTGTATCGTTCTTTAGATGGTAAAAAGTGTAGCAAATGCCAGCATGGCAAGGCTTGATGTAGAAAGTTGTGAGATGGTTGTCAAACATGAAACAACTGCAAAACTTGAGACAGTTTCTACATACCCAAGCACACTAGCAGGTAGTAATATTTAAACATTTAGTTACTAGTAGTGGTGATGTTGTTCATGGTTTCAACAACAGAGGAGTAGAGCTCTTCTGTGAAGCAGGACCAAGACCAAGACATCCCAATAAACCACAAACAGTGCCCATGTGCATGTTGTGTTCTCCTAGTTATGGGAAAAGGAATCTCATCATGCAATCCTTGATAGGTATGCGTGGAGGAGCTTACACTGCAGGTCAAGTGCTCTGGATGAATGAAGTTCAGCTTTGAATTATCCTTCTAAATGAATACATTCATGAATAATCTATGTGGGAGAGGGGTTGTATGTGTAGAATTTCGGTTGGTAACTATCAAAAGTAAACTATTGACCTCACCCTGAAAGCATACAACGCATGACTTCCAGCTGCTGGTTTCCACAATGACTAAACACAGATATGACCAAATCGGGAATTATATACACTAAAAATTTACCAAGCAAGATAATATTATAACACGTACCATTCTGTACTACAAAAGGAAAATGAGAGCAGTCGTTTGATTATGATTGAGAAAAAGGGATGACATCTCAGTTTCAGGACTGTCACGTCCATCCACATCAATAAATTCTTCAGTTAAGTCGCATAACAAAGTTCAACAAACAGTCTTCCAAACAAGTCATGGTAACCATTTTCTGGAACAGCGAACAGTTCGTATCGTTCACTCTATGCCCTACTGGCGCCATTATGAATGCTGGAACTTATTGTGAGGCATTGAAAAAATTCTGACTAGCTATTCAATGTTGAAGAGCAGACTATTTGACTAAGAAAGTTATTTTATTGTCTCCTTCATGGTGAACACGAAGCATCGTGCTGCATGATTAGTGGCAGACCTAATCAACGATTTTGGCAAGAGTATTGTGAAGCCCCGTTCCTACAGTCCTGATTCGCAAGATCACTTGGGTGCAGAATTGACAATGACATAAAAATAAAGAAAGAGGTCACGTGGTGGTTAAATGTGCAGGTCCTGACTTCTATAATAAGGGCATATTAAAACTGCTAGACTCTCGGGAAATGTTCAGAATTATCTGATTGTGTACAAAAATAGTCTCAATAATTTGTTTTTTAACATTTTATTAATAAGGAGGCCATGCTTTTTCAATTACCCTTGTAGGTTAGGATTAACTTATTTAAACCGATTTTTATTCAAAGTCAATCGTGTTGCTGAGTTACAGCTTTTATTTCCCAGATTGTGATGCAAGTAATAGAAGAAAGGACAATCTAGTATTTGCCATGGATTATAGAAACATCAGCATCCTTGTTTTTGAAGGGCTCCTTCAAGACGTTTCAACTCTACAAGAGTCTGCGCTCTAGTCCAGGATTTAGACTAATTTTTTCCAAAATCCTAATCTCCAGTGTTTAGTGTAAATGTTGTACGAAATTATATTAATTAATTTTTATTGAAGTTTTTCAAAGTCCGTGCCCGAACATTTTTCACTTTCCCGCATTTTCCCAATGGGGGTTTTCAGACTAGTAGACCCTTAAAACGTTAAGACCATAAGATGATTAAAGTTAATGTACTTGTTTGGTGAGTCTGTCTTTCGTGACTGGTAGAATGCCATGGACGAGCGCTTTCGATGAACTGTCCTTACTGTTTTCTCAAGTAGATGACCCGAGCACAGTGATGCAGACATCAGAGGAACTACGTAGGGTTCCTTTGAGGGGGCTGAGGGGAGCTCCTTCACCTATATATTGGTATTGTCATTATCCCGTCACTTTTCAATATACTTACCACTTGCCAGTCAATTTGAATCAAACTCACGCGGGGGCCTCATACTCGTGAGAAACCTCCTCGTTCTTTCATTTTCACTGGTTACACAAACACAATTGAAAATAATGCACGCGGTTTTCAAATGTAGAACACACTGGACATGTTCTCAATCGTACATGTTTATTATGGAGAAGTGTGCCTATTACCATTCTCAGCAGTTCCTCATTAGTCTGCAGCAGTGTTCAGCTTACACTTTTTAGAATCCACTTACTGAATATTCGACACATAAACACACTGCTCGACAGAAAAGAAGATGAACAGAGAGGGGGTTCATTCATTTAAAAACTAGAAGTTCAGCAGTGCATTTATTGCACTCAATTATAGTTACAGAAATTGACAGTAACTTCAAAACATTGTTCAAATATGCGCAGTTAGGTGAATAAATACATACGGCATTGTAGTGGCATACAATCCACGATAAAAATCATAAACATAGTGACGCTCCTTTGAAAGAAGCTTCTAAAGCAGTGAAATCGTGAAGCAAGGCACTAGTGAAACCATACATTTGAATTTGCAGCCCTGGGCTTCCTAAATGCACACAAAATTATGCAGGGCATCAAGTTAGGAACAAGAAACAAGTTAAATATTCACTCTCACGATGAGGCACTATTGTTTGTAACAATTATAGCAATTACTGCTGAGATTCTCAAAAGCTCCTCTTTTAAGTCTCCTTGATTAGACTTTAAACGATAGTACAACCGTAACAATACTTGGAACATATATCACTTTGCCAGACTTTATCTCACTGATTAAGTTAAAACATACTTGCTGGTCATGGAAGACTCAGGTTATAATGATCTTGGAAGTGGTGTGGAGAGTCCTTAGTAACAATCGATGGGTAAATAAAAAATAATATTTGGGTCAAGTTTAACTCAATCCAACAATAATTCAACAGACTTGTTAGTTCAACAGCATCAAGTTATTAGCTTTGTGCAAAAAAAGAAGTATAAGGCGACTTATGTACTATACCTATCGGCAAACATTAATTCGTTGCTTACAAAACCATCACTTCAAAGTTTTCTTTGGCGACTTCTTCACCACCATACGGTATGTAGCAAACTTTATGGCTCTTCTGAACCTGGAAATAAGTAGACTTGAATTAGCAACGACAAATATTGGGCATAGCATAATTGCTCCAGACCAAAAGAAACTTGAAGGCCATGTAACCAATTCCCAATGGTCCATGTCAGATGTAAGGGACTGAGGATTGGATGCCTTGAGCTGAGCCACTTATTAAAAAACATCAATGACATTCATATCTCACGTTAATAGGATTAGCAGGGCAGTGACTCATTAGGAATCATGTGGTTCACTTTAATTTGTCATCATCTGTTCACTCAAAGACCCTGTTCTTAGGGCCATTAAACGAGATAAAATGCACTTTGAAAGTCTTTAATTGTGTCTCCCGATGAATCGGTTAATGATGGCCAAAACAGTAGGTGGCTAGCAATTTCTCATAGTACACTTCTATTTTTACTTGCTTTGACTCTACAAAGAATTAAGTAAAGTTACGTAATCAGCTGTCAAAAATTGGTGTTCACTTCCAATCTTTTTGTTCCAGAGTAAATACCACTTGTGCAGTAAGCACCGGCTTGCTTTGTGGGCATTTGGATGTCGCACATGCTGTGGCTGGTCTTGAACTCATCAGCTGCAGTAGTGTGAAATGGCGACTCCATCTGCCCCCAAGCCCAGTAAGCCTTCAGAGTTTGCGGCTGCTGTGCATGGTGTGGTTGAAGGACAAGAACTCAGGCAGTGTCCCAACTTCCCCCACTCTTCTACTTGTGTACACTGGGCTTCAGAGGGCACTGGAAGAGATTACTGGCACCTCTGCCAACAGGGATGAGGTGTACAAGAGGCCAAATTCGAAACGTTGTGGATGCTCGCTGTTGTGCCTGTGGTAACCAGCTACAGCGAACCAATATGACACACGTATATTTCGTACCTGATCATTGTAAATGCAAATGAAAATTGGGTAATTTTCCACCTGAATCCAGCCAATATATGATTCACAGGTATACACTTTCATCAGACTTAGATGATTTGGGAGTGAAGGTTTGAATGTATGGAACTGGCAGCGCTAAAACTTCACTAGACTAAAGCGTTCTTTGCGCAGGCCACATATTTTGGGCTGATTATGGTCATATCCTTATTTTGACATCCAACTGTGATCTACTGACGAACATATTCACGCACTCCAGTTTAACATTCGCCTGCCTAAAGGGTGGAAAAAGTATTGCAATCGCTTCGAAAGTTGAGTTTTGACGACTGCTGATCCCAAAAAACCTAATTTCATTTCAGCTCACGGACCTTATGTGATTGTGTGACTGTTGATCAATTTGTGGGAGACTGGCTGAACCAATTGAGCTAGTTCTTTTTTAGTTTTGTTTGTCATTATTTGACAACACAAAAATATGGTTATGAGCAATTTCCATCGATGGGAAAGGAGGTGTGTGGGGACCAAAATGTACCAAAACTAGGGCTTTTCGCATTTTTCTCAAAAATGGCTCGATTTTTAATAAACTTTCAAATTAGCTTCTACTAATTTGTCCTCAACTTTTCTATTCCATACATATCTCCGTGAAGAATTTGGAAAATGAGTGCCTATGATGCAAAAATTTATTTCTCTCACTTTTTGGCGAAACTGCATTAACGATTTTCAACAATCATGAACAGAAATAAAAACCAAAATGTGTCGGAAATAGTGTTTTTTAAAAGCATTTTCATAGTTTCCATAGGAACTGCTTCACTGGAATGTCTTATTGCCATCTATACCCATATTTTGAACTTTGCAATTACTTCTATATTTATATGATGGACGAAGATATATATATACTACCATGATAGTTCGGAGATCTGTCAAACATTAATGTATCGTTTTTCCATTTTTCTCAAAAACGGCTATAACAGTTTTGATCAAACTTATGGGATACTCCTAACTAGTACATATTGCTACATATTGTTCTGCATAATGCTTTGAGTAGAAATGGGTTGAACGAAGATATGGCACCAATATATATGGCAGGTCATTGAATTTACAGGGAGTTAGAGAATGTGGTGTGTTGCCTCACACCATACATAGTCAGACTCAGAAGTCCTTAAAACGTAAACATGTGGAGAAAAGTGAAAAAAAAAAAGAAAGTCGACTGAATACATAACTTTCCTTCCTACTTCTAAGGCTAATTAATTGGTTTATTATTCTGACGAACAGCTTGACCTAGTATTGCTGCTTTGAGACCCATCCCATTCAATTCAGCATCGAAAAATATCAGTCAACCACACAAAACATGACCTGACTACAAGGGACCGATGAAAACTAGATATTCCAGTCACCCGTAGGCGCCTGTAGGAAATTGGCATGACAAAGGGGAGTCAAGTGGGCGAGTGGTTTTAAGGGGTGGGAGGGAGTACAAACGATGAAATGATTACTTTCGCTCTAGTCATTGTCCTGCGAGTTCTTTCAATTAGTGGACTTAGGATCACTATAATTACTATAATGTCACTATATGCAGTTGTACGCATCTGATACTCATTCGATTGGACCCAGGATCTAAAAATACCTAGAAAACGATACCAAACACAGTATATTTGCGATTAAACTGCCAAAATTGCGTTTTTGTTAATTTTTTTATTCATTTGTTGCCCATAACAACTATGGAATTCGTCCGATCAGATTGCCAAGATGGTGAGCACAACTAGACACCAAATAGGATGTACAAAATAACGGATTTTTTAGATAATGTTAAAGAATCCTGATGTCTTGAAACGTATAGCATCAAACTTTAGGGGGGGGGGGGGGGGGTAAAAATTTCTCCTGGCTGAAAGCATGAGGTTATTATTCAGAATGAATAATAAAGCAAAACTATGTGGATTACTACCAACTCAATTAACCCATACTGAATGAGAAAATATTATGTTCAAGTCAATCGATACAATGGTACCAATAATTTACTAACTGCTTCATACATACCTTGCCAACAGTTACAGTATCATTGTGTTGTGCTCTTCCAATATACAAAGGTTCACCACTCTCAGAGTTACCAGCTTGGAAGGCATGATCAGGGATTTGGTCGCCCACAACAGGTACCCACGAAGGATTGCAACCCGTCAAAACCTTGGAAAAAAAAAACCGAAACTGATGAGTTCCCTCTCACACTTGTAGAATATTACATTTGATAATTTGCATGCATACAAACACAATGCACCACTAGTAATTAAGCTCCCATGCCTCAGATGACATCAGTCCCGCATATCTCACAAAAACACAGCCCCATATGAGCGGAGTAATAATTGACGTACTACGGGATGTGTTCGAAAAGTACGAAGTGGACTGTATTAAATCGAAAGGCGTCAATGGTACAGGTAGTATTCGGTGAAGTTTAAGGAATGGCAAGAAATGTCCTACTTAGTCCCTGTGATATTGGCTAATTGACAGGGTGGACCCCACACTGATGTTTTCCTCCTCTTCAGAGCCACCGATTACGAGAGAACAAGTGGGAATCAACCGTTTAGGACAGCATGACACCTAATTTTGCACGCTGAATGAAAAATTGTGGGGTTTTCCGACTGAAAGTCAAGGTTCTTTTAGCTGTCAACGTATGAAGGGTGAAGCCTAGACAAGAGAGGAGGATTTGAACAGAGACTGACCGAAATAAACAATCCAACCTTGAACAATCAGTAATTTCATGTTTTCTCAAAGGTATTAATCTATTTATTAATAGGTGTTTTGTGATTTCTCCAAATCCTTGAAGTACTAATTTAAAAACACGTTTTTTGCCAAGTTCACCTTTCCATCAATTTCATTTCTACAATACATCAAAGGTAGCACCATCCTTCCATGGGCATTGGTAGTTTAAGGAACAGGAAAAAATAACAGGAATACGTGGGCCAATATCGTTTTTGCACAAAATTTGTAGATTCTTTGATCCATTTTGAATAGTAGGCAAAATTGAAGACAACCCGAAGCACCTCCAACCACAATAGCTGACAAAAATAAAATAAACTTGCAAAATGGCCGACGTCTGCGTAACTGAGGGTCATACATGAGTACCGACAGAATACCACAAAGAAACTGGATACACATAGCCTGCAGAAATTCAAAATTTGCGGTACTTCAGTCAGCCTCCATGAGAGCTCTTCTACCAGGCTGGCTTAAGAATCAATTGGTGTAGGCACCATTTGTCAATGCCCAAACCTTCAACAGTGGTGGTTGAATCACTCAGATAATTTCTAAAGAGGATTTAGAGAGGTTGTACACTATTACTGTATTGTGGGGGGCTGGCTACTGACGGTTGTCAAATGATTAAGACTATAATACCAATATGTTTAACCTTTCCTGCGATGAAGAGAACACAGGGTGCTCTCAATGATCTTCGTTCACACACACAGCAGTCCCCTCCATTTTTTAAGGTAGTAATTAAATGTGTGCGGGATAGTCTATTGGGAATGGTCTGTTCAGCTTTTTTCAACATATTTAGCACTATTTTATCACAGAGGGATACTTTATTTTATTTATTGGGCTACAGAGTCACAAGGGCACTCCAGACATCACCTACTGCTCTAAGTAGGACATACAGTTAGTATGAGGGGCCCATAAACAATATTCTTGCAGTCTTCAAAGCTGCTACAGAGCTCTTCTACTATTAGGTCATTGATACTTTCAAAATGAAAGTTCTAATGCTTGAAAAACTCTCAAGAACCTGTTTTTTTTTTTGCTAGGGTTGACTTGTAGAGTTTACCCAACATGTTTTCAAGGCTTTCCACTTCCCCCTCCACACTTTTAGGTTTTTTTTAATGGATTAGTTAAAACTTTCTTCCCTTGGATGAAGACAGCTTGGGCAGTTGACTGGACTCATTGGTAGACCATCAGGCCTCTATTCACTATCCACTTGTGAGGATTTAGTACATCAGTCTACTATGAAACCCCAATTGGTAAGAGTTTTCATCATTCAAGCTCAGTGAAATTGTCTTCCAATTAGTATTTGTTCTGAGTATATGCTTTGCTCACATGTCCTAGTACCAAGTGTTCTCATCTGCAATAGACTAAGCAGCCATTGTCCATCACCTAATACTGCAGTATGTGAAACAGCTGTCACAATCGAGCAGGATACTCCTCTTTGCCATCATAGATGGTCAATAGGAACGTTGGTCACATCTTTTATACTCGCCTACAATCTATCAAATAATTGAAATCGCATAAATAAAACAACAAAGCAACTGTTTGTACCTCATAATCAGGAATTCCATGTTCTGCCATTCCCCAAGCTATGTAGCATACCCCATGGGAGGGCACGACCTTTCCAGGGGTCAATGAACCGGCATGAGAAGCTCTTCCAATGTAAAGCTGTTCATTGTCGAAGCCACCGGGAACAGCATCAGGTGGGATGTTTGCTCCATTTGTTGCCACCCATTTGGGCTGAGTGGATCCAACTGGAGCAGCTGGTCCTACGTTCCATCCAGGGGATTCATGAATTTCTTGCCAAGGAGCACTTACAGGTGCTCGCCATCCAGCCCAGTTATCTGGAATTGAACATTGATACAAAAACTGACAGTAACTGAGATTCCTATTACCATTAGAATTTTCAGTAATTTTACTATAGACAAATAACATATAGGGATGACTGATACGGTAATTCGAGTCTGAGATTGAACAACTGCAGGTTCTCAATTAGATGTAACTAATAGCTGGCTTTAGGTAATGTCGCATTTGAAAAACATTGAATTCTAGTTGTAACAGAAAGTGTTATACGTGAGTGGCTGCTAAATGCTCTCAAAATCATGACACCGACTATCAAAACGAAATTTCAAGTTGCGTATTTCATTGCAAAGAACTAGAAGCACTTAGTTTGCAAAGCAGTCATCAGTTTTCATTGAAAGTGCGCCTCAATTGCAATGTTGTTTCAATTAACACTAGGAAACCATAACTGAGCCATACTCAAGGTATCAGTTTTCCTATGTGTGTGATTACTCCCCCCTCCCCACACACACACACAAAGTACGTGATAACAATTGTAAGTGTGAATACAATACATTTAAGGGGTTTCAACCACTGAATACTCCTCTTCCCTAGCTACACATTCTATTAGGAATATTAATGTTGGAAGCTTATAGGAATAGCAGTTTTCAGAAGGTTACTTTTTCTTGAAAGCCTCATCTAGTGAGAGCATGTGCCCTTTACTGTTTGATACAGATCTTTTGGAAAAAAGTATAACGCACACAGTGATGGACAGTTTGACTGATTCAAAACACAGAAGTTTTTTGCTACAAGTTGCTCGGCTGGTAACAGTTATGCATAAACCTGTGTTACGAGGAGGTTTGAGGATCCGCTAACTCAGGCAAAAATTACTACGATTGCGAGGAGCTCCGATCCAATAAACCGACATTTATGGGGATCATGAACCAGTCTTAACCACTAGACAACGATCGCCCCGTGCATTTTATTCAGAGTCAGTCGGTACATCTCCCCCCTCTCCTGGAGCAGACGACTTTAATGAACAGATTTTTAGGAGTTGAGCGAATCCTCAGAAAATTCAATCTTTGAGGGGGCTACAAGGAAAGTCTTTTCTTTCACATTGTAGTAGCCCATTTTTTCCTTGGCCCTACAACATCCACAGCATCAGCGAATCTGTGGCGGCGATCAGACGTTTTAAACAGCTGTTAGCGCGCGCTTAGCAACGAAGGGCTTCTTGTTGTTTTTGTAAACAAATATTTTGAAGTGTGTTGTCAACCTAAGTAAAACTATCATCAATCTACGGTAAAACTAAAATCTTTATTAAATAGGAGTTACAACCCTTACTTCCTATATTGGTGACCCCGACAGTGAAAATTTAACGCGAATTTCACTTTTAACTGGTTAACTTTTTCCAAAATGATTTGTGACGAGGCCCAACTGCTCGAGCTACGCGAAGAAAACCAGGAGCTGCAACGACAGATCGAAGCTCTACGCCTTCAGAACGAGCAACTGCAACGTGAGCCGTCGATTCAGCAACAACAGCAGCAGCAGCAACAACAACCTCTGGGTACCGCCGCTAACCTCGCTGATCATCGCCCTGCAGTCAACCGTGTCGCTGTCAAATTGCCGCCATTTTGGCCAGACAAACCAAGCTTGTGGTTTATTCAAGCTGATTCGCAATTTACGCTTTCCAACATTACGAGTGAGGTAACCAAATTCCACTATGTCGTTTCTCAGTTGGACGGTCGCATCGCTGTTGAAGTTGAGGATGTCATTAAAAATCCTTCTCCACTAAATCCTTACACATTTTTACGCACCAAAATAATTGAGCGTTTGTCTGCATCCGAGGAACAACGCGTCCGTCAACTCATCAGCACGGAGGAGCTCGGCGAACGTAAACCTTCGCAGTTTCTTCGTCATCTCCAATCTCTCGCTGGCGCAACCATCGTGCAAGATAATCTCCTTCGTCAGCTTTGGCTCCAACGTCTTCCGCCAAACGTCCAGGCTATCCTTGCATCGCAACCTGAAATGGCGCTCGACAAGCTTGCAGAGCTCGCCGATAAAATTATTGAAGTTTCACCGTGCTCTCCGAATCTCTCGGTCAACGCTGCATTCAATAACAGAGGTATCGAAAACGATTTATTAAAAGTAGTTGCCAAGTTACAAAAGCAAGTCGCCGAGTTATCAGCTTCTCGCTCGCCACCTCGTTTTCGTCCACGCAGTTCTAACCGCAATTCTCGACCGCGGAGCAAATCTTGCATTCGGGATGATTCTAACCAACACCCTGGCAAAATTTGTTGGTATCACAAAAAATACCAAGAGAAGGCTCCAAAATGCATCGAACCGTGCAGCTTTTCGGGAAACGGCCTAAGCAGTTCGTAAGGACAGCAGCCGACTGCTCTTCATCTAGTAGCCGTCTTGTTGTTTACAATAAAAATTCAAAACAGAAATTTCTCGTTGATACCGGCTCTGATTTGTGTTGTTTTCCTCGTCGCTTCCTCCGAGATCATCGCTCTTCTGTTGACTATGATTTGTGCGCTGCAAACGGAAGCACAATCAAAACATATGGTTTCGTAACCTTAAATCTCAACTTAGGCCTTCGACGTAGTTTCTTGTGGAGATTCATCGTAGCTGATGTTGATTTGCCGATCATTGGGTCCGATTTTCTCGCTCACTATCATCTGTTACCTGATTGCCGTACAAAGCAAATCATCGACGTATCCACCGGACTCCAGGCTCGAGGTTTAACGCAACGTTCTTCGCAGAGCAGCATCAAGACTGTTCAAAATTCTTCGTCGTACGCTTCTCTCGTTGCTGAGTTTCCTGAAATTACTCGTCCACCAGGTTTACCTCGACTTATTAAACATGAAACTGTTCATCACATTCGCACGACTCCTGGCCCACCGGGTTACACATAAAGTTCGTCGATTAAGTCCTGAAAAATTGAAAATCGCTCGGAAAGAATTCGAAGACATGTTGCAAGCTGGTACGACTCGTCCTTCCGAGAGTTCCTGGTCTTCTCCTTTACACTTAGCACAGAAAAGTGACTCAACTTGGCGTCCCTGTGGGGATTTTCGCGCGTTGAACGCCCGAACGATTCCGGATCGTTATCCTGTTCGTCACATTCAAGATGCCACTTTCTTCATCGATGGGTGTACGGTGTTCTCAAAAATTGATTTAGTCAAGGCTTATCAACAAATTCCAGTCGCTGAAGAAGATATTGGGAAGACTGCTATCATCACTCCGTTTGGTCTTTTCAAATTTCCATTCATGACGTTTGGACTTCGAAATGCCGGGCAAACTTTTCAAAGATTTATGGACGAAGTTTTGCGTGGTTTTGACTTTTGCTTTGTTTATATGGACGACATTCTCGTTTTCTCTTGTTCTAAAGAAGACCATGAACGTCATCTTCGAATTGTTTTCGAACGTCTTTCCAAATACGGATTAGTCATCAATCCACAGAAATGCATCTTTGGAGTTTCTGAAGTTCCTTTTATAGGTTATACGATTTCTGCTGCTGGTATTCGTGCTCTGACGAACGAGTTCAGGCAATTAAAGACTACCTCTACCAAAAACAGCGCAAGGTCTTCGCCGTTTCCTGGGTATGCTGAACTTTTACCGCAGATTTATATCTCACGCCTCCGAGTTTGAAGCTCCTCTACATGACGCAATCAGCAATCCACTCTTGAAAGGTTCTCAGCCGATTCACTGGACACTTGAACTCGAAGAAGCTTTCTCAAAATGCAAAAACTGCATTTCTTCCGCTTCACTTCTTGTCCATCCTCGTATCGGTGCGCCACTTGGATTGTTTACAGATGCTTCCAATCATTCTGTGGGCGCATGCCTACAGCAGCTCGTTCATGACGTTTGGCAACCACTCGCATTCTTCTCAAGAAAATGTCCTCGAAAGAAAGTTCTTGGCCTGCTTACTATCGCGAACTACTTGCGATCTACGCTGCAATTCAGCATTTTCGTCACATGTTGGAAGGGCATCCATTCACGATCTATACAGATCACAAACCATTGGTTTACGCTTTTCAACAAAAACGTGAAAAACTTCCACCAGTTCAACTAAGACAACTCTCATTCATCGCAGAATTTTCGACTGACATTCAACACATCAAAGGTGTCGACAACATCGTCGCTGATACTCTTTCTCGAATTGAAGCTATCTCTGCACCACTTGACTACGAGTTGCTAGTTGAATCTCAAGCAAAAGACGAAGAGCTCAAGAGGATTACTCATGAAAACTCATCTCTCCTCATCTCACGTGTGCCGATTCCTGGGTCCTCACTTACTGTCTTCTGTGATACATCAACAGGAAAACCTCGGCCTTTCATCTTACAGCCATTTCGTCGTCGTGTTTTCGATCAGCTCCACAACCTAAGTCATCCAGGTGCCAAAGCCTCTACTAAATTAGTTGGTGATCGCTTCGTTTGGCCTTCCATCAATAAGTATTGTCGAAATTGGGCTCGTGCTTGCAACGATTGTCAACGATCCAAAATCTCTCGTCATGTTCATGCTCCTCTTGGAAATTTTCAAACACCGACAAAGAGATTTTCGCACATCCACATTGATCTGATTGGTCCACTTCCATCTGCACATTCCTCTCGGTATTGCTTGACTGTCATCGATCGCTTTACTCGATGGCCCGAGGTTTATCCTTTACAGAATATAACTGCAGAAACTGTGACTCACGCGCTTTTGGATTGTTGGATCTCTCGCTTTGGCGTTCCTGAAACTTTAACCTCAGATCGTGGTGCTCAATTCACTTCTCATCTCTTCAAAAATTTTGTTGAACAATTTGGAATTCGACATAACTTCACAACAAGTTGGCATCCTGCCGCAAATGGTTTGATCGAACGTCTACATCGTTGTGGCGGCCAGCCGCCACTCTCCACAACAAAAGCCGCCTTATTCCGACAGAGGGCGCTAGCCTCAAACCACTCCTGGAGGAAATAGCAGGCGGCCAATCAGAGAAGGTGACTCCCTCCAGGAGCAGGTATATAAGGGCCTGCCTGCACGAAAAACGTTCATTCGATTCAATTCAATTCATTCACTTCATTCCGTCTTCTGCTCTTACACCGTTCACACCCTCTGACGACAACCGACCACCTTCAGCGGCTCCGGCGGGGACAACAGAGTCCCCCTCGCGTCAGAAGAAGAAGGAGCGACGATTCAACCGAATCCCTCACCGAGAGGAGCTACGCTCAACCTAGCCCTTCAAACGACGCTTCGACGCCTGGGGAACTCGTCCCTCGCCCGCTGCTCGACCGAACCTCCTGACTCAACCATCATCTCGCGTCTCCGACTGAAGGAGCGACGATCCAACCGGATCCCTCACCGAGAGGAGCTACCGCTCAACCGAGCCCTTCGACCTAACGACGCCCGAGAAATCCGCTCTCCACCTCACGCACTCTCAACCGACAGACACAACCAACACACACACACACAACAACAATATTTTCGTCGGCCCTTTTCAGGACCACACACTCAAGCGACAGCGCAACTTCTTGAAAAGGGAGGCCCCGACAATCGTCATTTGAAAAGTGCAATAATGGCTCATTGCGACATCGATTGGGTTGAAGCTTTACCTTTTGTTCTTCTTGGCATTCGTTCTGCTTTCAAAGAGGATATCAAGGCTACATCTGCTGAGATGGTTTATGGAGAAACTCTTCGTTTGCCTTTTGAACTGGTCTCTTCAAGCGTCGCAAACAAGAATCTTGAAGATTCAAGCAGCTTTCTTTCAAGCTTACGAGAATTCATGTCTCGCTTACGACCAGCTCCAGCATCAAGACATTGTCAACCTGGCATTTTTGTTTTTAAGGAGCTCTCGACGTGCAGTCATGCATATTTGAAGGAAGGACCTATCCTTAAGGCACTCCAACCACCATACAACGGCCCCTACGAAGTCATCGATCGAGGCGACAAGACAATCACACTAAAGATCTACAACAAGCCTACAAAAGTCTCTATCGATCGAGTGAAACCTGCATTTATTTTACAAGATGATGTTCCTGTTCCTACGCCTGTTCCTGTTCCTACGCCTGTTCCTGTTCCTACGCCTGTTCCTGTTCCTACGCCTATTCCTGTTCCTACGCCTGTTCCTGTTTCTACACCTGTTCCTGCGCCCACACAACTGACACCAGCTCCCGACCGCTGCTTGCGATCTGGCAGAAAAGTCAAGTTTAGAAACATTTTGAATTTGTAGCCTAATTCTCTGCCAAGGGGGGTAGTGTGGCGGCGATCAGACGTTTTAAACAGCTGTTAGCGCGCGCTTAGCAACGAAGGGCTTCTTGTTGTTTTTGTAAACAAATATTTTGAAGTGTGTTGTCAACCTAAGTAAAACTATCATCAATCTACGGTAAAACTAAAATCTTTATTAAATAGGAGTTACAACCCTTGCCTCCTATAAATCTCAGACCCGAGAATTGGTCTTCTCTCTTTAATTTTTTAAATTTTTTCTCTCTGGGCCTCTACTTTTTCTCGGAATGAAGGAGTGTGTTGAAGTTGGGCCCCACGTTGGGTGCTAATTGTTACAAGGAAAGAAGAGGCCACTGACTCAGGCAAAAATTACAACCATCGTGCAGAGCTTCGATCCAATAAACCGTCATTTGTCAGGATTATGAACCATTGTGTTAACCACTAGACCACGATTGCCCGGAGCCGTCTAATCGGAGTCAGTCGGTACACCTGCATGCCCACTCTTGATTCACACATTTTCAAAGCGTTTGTGGATCATTCAAATAGTAAGGTCAGCTACACGACAGGGTCTGTACCTGTCAAAAACCAGTATCAAAATAGCCTTGACTTTGTCTCTTGGTTATTTCACCCTTTGTGTGCTCCTTACTTAATTACCATTTGCTCTTTGGATCATACTGGAAAATCCATAGCTCATCACATGATGGAGCCATTCTCAAAGTCTCTGACACGTAGCAGCTACTTATGCAGAAACTGCAACAAATGCAGCGCACAATTGCAACAAAGTGACCTCACAATTGCAACAACCCCATATAACTTAGATTTAGATGCTCAGATTCCTTGATCATTTATTATTGTTTTGAAATAACACATTTTGGTTCACTATTCAGCAGCAAAGACATTCAGTTTTTGTTATATTTAACACATTCTTGGCCTCCATTGAAATTCAAGTGCCTCCCAAACATCATAATATGTAATAGTCTTCGTATATTTATTTAACATTTCACAGGTCTGTTTTCGATTTGTTAAATCCTACCAGAAATATGATGTTGATTCCCTGTTACTATTGCAAACTCGAAATGGTAATGAAAAACCAAAAAATGGGTAGAATAAAAACTTATTCCAGCTTTACATGACTCTATAAAAAAGCTCTAGCAGTAGTACTTGAAAGTGATACTACATTTTGAAATCTACTACTCTTGTCCAACAGATCCTACAGACTACATTTTGAAATCTGCTAATCTTGTCCAACAGAGGGTTGAGCACAACATTTGTACAACTAGCCCAGTTCTAGCTGCAACTGAGGTATTCAATTTTGAGAAAACTATACCTTCAATGATCCATGTTCCAGTTGCACCCCATCCAGTGCGAATTCCAAAAAACTGTCCGTGCAAGAGATTAGGGTCTGGCCAGTTCAGAAAAGGAGTGGGGTTGTCATCGAGTCCAATATTTATGCTGCCATCGTACCAGGTAATCCAAAATTCTTTGGATTCGCCAGCACTTAGAGTGTTGGGGTAGGGTTGCTCAATTACTTCTGGTTTCTCTTGATTCTTTCGCACAGCAATCTTCGAATTTCCCCATCCTCCAAAGAATATCTAGGACAAGACGATTTGGGGAGAATGAAAAAACAGGGCGCAGTTAATTTTGAAATATTATGATTTTGGTTTACTACTTAAACCGTAAGGAAGTGTGTTTGGGATAACTAGGGGAACTTTTTGAATTTGTGTGCAGCAACTTCTATGAGGAAAATACCTAGTTAATTAAGAATACCTGCACTTTCATTGTAGACCCATTGTACATGACACTGTTTTGAAACTCTCGTTTCTCTTCTGCTAGGATAATCCACTAAGTATGGTCTCTATAGCAATCTAAGGAAAGTTTATGGGATTAAAGAAGGCACCATTGTCTTTTTAGCCCCATCTTCTTCTAAATGCTCACCCTCTCTATCACTTTTGGAGCTTCTACAGCTGTAGATAGCAATGTAGACATAAAATTTCTCATAGCAACAGACGTGGTACCTATTGAAGAAATGCATAGTTATGACACGTTTAAGAAGAAGGAAGTATGACAACTTGCTCAGTTCAAAGATCACTTGGGCATTTTGAGTGATCCTAACAATGACGCCAATTTTTATCCCCTTGCCTCATCGGAGTGTGAACGTCACCAACCCATATAATGTCAGCTCATTAATCTTTTTCCTTCTCTTCTCTGTGCACCGATAGTGCACGACTATCAAGCTACAAATTACAAGATTGTTATCGGCAAAGGTTATTGGTTTCTAAATGCACGAGTACATCCCACTAGCCCTAAAATGAATATGTTGATCGGTAGTTTGAAAACTCTGAAAGGTGCACTCTGAAATTTCTGGAAGTTTAATTTTCTCATTAATGGTAGTAGCTCTTTACAACTCTGCACTTTGAATTTTCTTCCCAAGCCTACCAAGTGCTCAATTAGTGGAAACAAATGCTACAATGTGTCAGATTTTAAATGAACAATCAAACAAAACACACATATGGCGTGAGTATGTACATGTCCACTTCAATAACACTAATTGGAGCGCTTCAAAAAACGATCTTAATACTGGATTAACACGTATGGCATTGTCTCACGGTTGCTTATTCATATATCAAGTGAAACTTCATCTGCTTATCTATTTTGAGTACCAACAAAGAAGCATTTCCTTGTCACTTTTATCATTTTCTCACATATTAAAGAAGAGATGCTTCACACAGTACCATTGCACGCTTTTTGTACTAGCTAACTGATACACAACCCGAACACACTTTCATTTCACATAGCTATAAGTATATTATCTATCACTTAGTCAAAGAGGCGGATTTTTCATGATCCAAATAATTTTTTTTTAAATAACTGACGTCGATATCAACATATAGTGAGATGAATAGAGTACTTACTTCATAAATAGGGTTTGCAACAGCAGGGCCATCAGTTATGGCGATGTGAGCATCATTGGCAGCTTTGATTTTGAATTTCAACGCTTGGGTGTAGTTCGGAAAGAATTGATACTCAAGTTTATCTGGGGTGTTTATTTCTGCAAAATAAAAGAGGGAGAAAATTAATTATTGCGAGGTTAGGAACATAATAGTTGTTTTCAATGATTAATCGTGGCAAGCGGTAAGAAGTGATAGGCTTTTCCTGATGCGATTACATTCATCTTTTCAGATATGTACAGACAAGGTGTAAATCGATAATATGGTGATGACAGTTTATTTCTGTGCATTGGCGAAGGAAGGTTCCTCTGGCCAGATGAAGTATGAAGGTGAACAAACCTACCCCAATATTCGTATTCACTCAGGACAATTTCTTAATAGGTGGAAGGTTTTCCTGTCCTCCCTTGTATGCTCTCTATTTTACTCTATAGTTTAATAATAATAATTTCCCCTATGAGTAATTTTGTGATAGGGTTTTTTTTTTTTTTTGTACGCGCAATTATAAATTGGAATTGAATTGTTGGTCAATTGTTGGGTTTTACTGAAATATTCTTTTTCATTGTTAAACAATTGAAAGATCACAAAATGACCTTCCGCATAGTTCCAAATTGAAAGAGCACACCATGTTTTTCTTTCATGAAAATTCGTAAATAACATGATAGGACAAGGAAGAGTATGTGAGAGTCCGTAATTTATTGGTTCTGAATTTGTACAAAGGGATGTCAATAAATGAAATTGAACTTCTCATGTTCCAATCGCCACCCACCTACCTCAAATTTTCAGAATAGCTGTCTCCTATCGCAATGCTGTAATCACCAATGAGCATCACGCATTCAACAACTTGTGGCCACTTTCAATAAATGATCGATTTATACCGGGAACGTCTTGGCTAGTTTTAGAACTCTAAGCAGACAACCTGCGTCTTCAAACTTTAATTTGATACATCCACCGTAACTGTTGGCAGTTATTTTTCACACTGTGAAACCTTTGTCAAAAAAGGTGGATGCTCTCGAAACTTTCTCAACGTGTTAGTCTCCAGTGATTTTTTGAGACAGGAAAGCCCCTAGTATTTGTAAATATTGTTGTTGTTGAGACAAAGTGTTGTCTTACACACGTGTCATTATATTTTCCTTTGCGCTTCGAAACTCTATGAATTTATTCTCCTTAAAACTAACTCTGCTTTAGAAATAGAGAGAGCGAGAGAGAGAGAGAAAAAAAAAAAGTGTAGCGTGGTTAAATACAGATAACAACAAACTTGAAGGTAAAACGAGGAAAAAGTTCGGTATCACATGTAAAGTTTTACTTAAATCAAACCAATCAGGGAAAATGGGTGTTGGGGCTTGGACGATTTTAAGAAGGGCTGGTTGGACGAACGAAGCGTGTCTCAACGGAAGAGGAAAGAGGCGAGGAAGTATAGTTGAGCGATTTGGGATTCAGAAATGACTGTTACGCTCAGTCTGGGGCTTTCAATGAAACCAAATTTTTTGAGAAATAGTTTCTCAATCAAAATAAACGTTTTTCAAATACAAAAATTACAAAATGGACCGACAAGTTGAAAACGAGCCTCACACATCAGGGAGCACAAAAGCGTGGGCGCTTTTCAATAATCACAAAATTTTCTGCAAGCCCTGGAATTCTGCGGAAACGTTTGCAAAGAACAAAATGTCGGTACTAGTTAGTTGAGAGAGTTTAACTCCAGAAATTACGAAAATCTTTTTAAAAAAACATTATTTTCGACACATTTCGATTTTTATCTCAGTTCAATACTTTGCCAGAGGAACATTAGTTAGAGGATTGCCTGAGAGTTCCTGGTTACTACATTTATTTTATTCCCAACGACGTGAGAGAAGATATCTGACTATGTTCAACAGCATTTCTGTGGTTGGTACCATAATGATCGACGAAAATTCGCTTTTAAGAGTTATTTGAACATTAAAACTGTAAGCCTACACAATAAATTTGATATTCAATCATTGAAGTATTCACAAATGCACTGATAGTTACGTTAGGATATTTAGGCTTTTATGGATCATGGTTGTAAAACTGTTTACTATTCTCTCAAGCCGCCTCAAGGCGTTTTTGACTTCAAGTTAAGATAAATCCGTTTTCAGTAGTACATAATTTTCTAATAGATTCCTGTAAAATGTACGTAATGAGAAATACTGTTATTTTCCTAATTTGTCTCTTTCAATTTTAGGTTAAAACACAACTAACACGTTTTACAGACTGTCAAAGACGAGTTGTCTCTGTGTAACGTCGAATGTGTCTATATTTCCTGAGAATAACATTTTTCCTTTCTTTAGTCCTCCGAAGTAAAACAGAACGTAAATAAATCAGCTGGGCTTCCATCCACAACAGATCAGCGGAGTTTAACCCCTCTCACCATATCTCTCTTCTCACCCCTCGTATTGCCACCCCTTTGAGAGCGAGACTGCCCAAGAACATTTACTTCTTCATCCTCTAACACCATTTCGATTATCTTCGATTTAAATTGGCATGTGTCCTGTACCTGTGCACTCTCATCGAGCTTCTAATAATGAATAGACTATGTGAGTTGATGAGACGAGGCGTTCCTCTGAAGACATTGTCTGTGACAACGAATAGTTCTCTCACAAAGTGACAGTTGCCAGAAGACTGGTATGTTTTTCGTAGTATTGTCGACTGCTCAGTTGGTGCAATATCTGCCCATCGGTGCACTGTTAGTTGTACTGTTGTCTTTTGAGCCCTGCTAGCCCCATCACTCGAACAGCCCTTCATCTAAAGTTCATAGCTTTTGAGCTGCCATTTTGCCAAAAAGCGTGAAAACCCTATTTTTGCTTCACAGCAGATCCTCGAATTTATGGGGTTTGCTTAAAATTATGCCTTGCTACGCTCCAGATATTTCAACTTTTAGGGAATTTAGTACGCACTATCCGTGAAACGCTTTAGGGAATTGGGAAGCTGACAAAAATGTGTCGACTGAAAAATGGGCTGCATTGAGGATAATGCAGAGAACAGCTATGTTCTTAAGGTACACTGCTTCTAAAGCTGGAAGGGTTTGAAAATCTTCGGAGTGAGAGGTTTGATAGCTGGGTGGGACCAGAAGTAAGTGGAATAAGAGTGAGTGGAGGTGGCGGAAGTGAATTTTGAATCACATTCGAGTTAAACCTTCTAAAGGGCGCAGCAGGGCCATTTTACAGGCAGAAAGGGGCAGTTTTGATGGAGGGCGTGAATGGGAACGAAATCTTGAATCGTGGCTGGACTGCCCCCAAGAGAATGAACGAACCTTCGTGGTCCAGCATCGATCTGCCGTTTGAAAAAGCAAATGGTACGAAATGATTCTGTGGCGAGATAAGCGTCGAGTCATTGGAACGCACGCTTCTTCTTATGTTTGCGTTGGGTACGGTCCCTTCAATTGCACAAACTAATGAGAAGATGGGAGGGGGGGGCAACTCCTAACACGATCACTATTCATTTCACAACGCGGCAAAACGCGGGAATATTTTGAGTTGTGAGAGTCGAATAAATTCGAGAATCAGACCTAGACGCCCTTTTGACGATGACCAAGAGGACGCTAAAACGGAAGCGCCAATGAAATCTGGTTTTATTAGAATAATTCGAGGCAACTGGGCGAAATTAGGTTCCTGAAGATGACAGTAGCAATGGAGGTGGAGGGAGGGGAGCGGTCATCCCGTAGAATTGGTCATAGCGCAGGCTCAAGGACACCACCTACTTAGGTGAGCCCACGATCTCCTTGTGAAGAGAAATTAAACACAATCTTAATGCTGAACCTCAGTTGGATCCGTACTTCTACCGATCCAACGTAGGGAAACCATATTCGACGAACCAAGTACAAAATTGCAATTACAGCATCGTTTTTGCTTTCTTCTTGAAAATTCCTCAGGCCTTCACGTCAGACACGATTTGGGCAAATAATCTGAATGTGAACATGAGAAAACGGCTGAAGCCAATTGGCTCAAGTTTGACAGTCACCCAGCGAATCATCACGGGACTCCCAAATAAGGGAGTCAGCAGAATCAAACCTCATGTCCAAAGGCATGGTCTTGAATTGAATCATTTCATTCTCTCTTATTTCAGGATGGAGAAGGAGTTGGGAGATACGTGGTTCTGTTTTGCAGACAGTGGTGCGCCTAAGGGCCTAAATTGTGGTTCTGACTTGACTGTGCTCACTACCAACTTTACTTCCCCTCATTCCATCTCAGGCATCATAGCGTTTTCTTCGTGGGTTTTCTGAATCTGAACCAATTCATGTTTTATTTCAAGACTCGACAATTACTGTACTTGCCATGTATGTTTCTTTTGTTACGAAATTTGAGAACTCTAGTGGAAAGCGTGATCTTCAACAGAGTGCCTATGAATACCACTGTGCCCTCCACCTAGTGCCGCTAGCCGGCCCAACTTTGGCACGAGAAGGTGGCGTAGGAAGCATCACCCACCATTTACCTGCAGTGCAGGCAGTTTGGGTTTGTAGCCTTACCAATTCGGTGCAGGTACGCCCTAAAAGCTTCAATAACTGGATAAGGTAGAAATCCAGACTGTGGCAGGTAGAAAGCCATGAAGTAATGTAATCAGGTACCTCGTTAGTTTGATCGAAATCGTTAGAGCAGCAACTGATAAAATCAGAAAAACGATAGTTAATGTCATCTTCCGTCCACTAATGTCATTTAAATGTCTCCGATGTTGCATTTCCGTTCAACGAATAGCCACAGGAAGAGTTGTGGAAAACAACGTGTGAGTAAATGTTGAACTCAGTTACCAAGTTACTCCACAAATTTCGAAAATGCGGAAAAAAGTGTGTGCGAACCGTCGTAAATCCGACGCTGTATCTTCGTTCAACGGGTTTCTACAGAAAAAATGTAGGTACCAGTTAGCTGATAGTACGTCGTAAGTTTGATCGAAATCGTTGAAGCCGTTTTCGAGAAGATCGGGAAAACGATCATTTAATTTTCGACAAATCGCATTTTCCGAACTATCTTGGATTATATCTTTGTTTGCTGAATATTCCGCAGAGATATTCATGGGGAAGAAAAGTTAGGTGCTGATAAGTAAAAGATAATTTGAAAGTTTGAGCAAAATAACCATTTTCGAGAAAAATACGAAAATCTCTCGTTTTTTGTAAATTTTCGTCTCATGCTACCCTTCCCACTCCTTCATAACCTCATTTTTGAGTTCAAAACTCCCGAACAAAATTCAAAAAAGACGCAGCTGAATCTGTCCAGCCGCACTACCTCAAATTGAATTGTAGACACACACACACAGAACACGCAGCGTTTTTTTGGAATCAGTACGCCCCAAAAATCTGAAATTCTCTTTAAATCTGTACGTTTCAAGGGCTTGTGAATCCAAAAAACTCTTTCGGTTATGAGGAGTGTGCGCGAGTGAACGCGATTCAACCGAATCGGCTCAAATATATCCTGCAGGTCACTACGAGACACTGAAATGACGGTATGCGCGAAATCGGCCCAGAACTAACTATTACGGTGATCAAAACACAAAATATTATTCTTTCTCGATAACAGCTTTAATAACTTCGATTTAATTTTTTGTATGGACAGCTAAAAATAACACAACAGTACCATAAAATTCTCATCCATGGGAAAATGAGAAGAGCGGCACAATAAATCATCAAAAATGTCGAAGAATATCCATTTGAATGCAGTTTCCCGTATAAATCACGCTCGCATTCTCAAACGAGCGGCGCGTAGCAACGCAGAACTTTCCGCAATCCCTTCAAGTTCGAACACCACCTACATATGCGGGCGCTGTATCTTCGTTCAACGCATTTTTACAGGAACATTTATAGAAAACAAAATGTAGGGACTAGTTAGCTGAGAGTACTCCGTAAGTTTGATCGAAATCGTTAGAGCCGTTTTTGAGAAAAGTGGAATACAGATAAATTAATATTCGACAAATCTCCTGTTCTGAGTTAACTTGGCTTATATCTCCGTTTAACAGATGGATACAGAGATAGTTGCGGAGAAAAAAATATGGGTTTAGAATGGTAGAAGACACTCCATAAGATCATCTGGTGTAGCAGTTATCCTGGAATTTACGGAAATGTTCGAAAAAACGTTATTTTCGATACATTTTAATTTTTATCTCTACTCAATGGACTTTCAGAGGAACATTTATTCAGAACAATACGTAGGTATTAACTATTCGAAAACACCCTGAGAGTTTGGTGAAAATCGTTGAAGCCGTTTTGCCAAAAAGCGTAAAAAATCTATTTTTGCTCCATAGGCCTATATCTCCGTTCACTGTATTCTCATGGAGATATGTATGAGGAAGAAAAGTTAGGTATCGACTACTAAAAGATAATTTGAAAGGTTAATCAAAAACGTTTGAGCAGTTTTCGAGAAAAATGAAAAAAAACCCCAGTTTTTGGTACATTTTCGTCCCCGACCCGCACCCCCTTCCTATCGGCCGAAATCGCCCATAACCTTATTTTGGTGTCTACAAAAAATAACAGACAAAGATAAACTTTGGATCACCGTTTAAAGATCAGAAAAACCAACTTTTTTTTTTTAACGCGATAACTATACTTACCTTTCCCTTTGGGGTAGCGGGAAGTAAAAATCGGTATGGAAATTAGGCGCAATCCCAGAAATTCCATTCGAACTACCACCAATTAACTTATTGCCATGTCTCACGGTTTTAACCCGGTGATTCGAAAACGGTGAGCACAATCCTTTTCACATTGACAGCCTCACGAATTACCCATGCACTGATTACTGAATAATGGTCATGGCATAAGTAAGAGCTCTTCAATGAATTCCGGGACGTTACGAACAAAATCTATTTTAACGCAGTTTTTCTCCTTATAAATCCCGCTCAAAGGATACTAGCATTCTGAGAAAAATCCCATGAAATGTTTGGGAGCTATTCCTGAAATTCCGGACTCCCAACCAGCGCTAGTTTTTACCCGATAATTTTGGAACAGTGAATACTTTCCCTCTCAAAAAAAATCATATTTGCCAGCCTTGAGAATCTCCCGTACACTGATTGCTCAATAATGGTAGTTGCATAAGTAGGAGCGGCACAATAAATTTCAGAACCTTGAGCGCCAGCAGTAGAATGGCCTTTGAAGTTGAGTTTGAGTGCACGTGAGGTTGAGGTAAGTTGTGTGATGCGTCGCACCAGATGTGTTCTGACACAATTGCAATACTGTCCTTACCCATCAGGTTGCTGAACGTTTTTTGACACGTTTTGGTGGTTATCTTTGTTCAAAAGGCATTCAGAAGAACATTCATGGGGAACCATATCTACTAGGATTGACTAATTGAAGACACCCTGTCAGTTCGAAGAAAATGGTTGGAGCTTTTGCTTCACAGACCTACAGCTCTGTGCGCCGAATCGCCACAGAGATATTTAAGGGAAAATGAAAGTTAGTAAAAGATAGTTTGAAAGGTTACTAAACGACGTTTTCAGAGCCGTTTTCGTACGTTCCAGACGCTAAAACGCGTTATTCGGATCGGCCTCTGAGACACGAACCTCATACAATTGCGCAAGTGTTAACAAGCGCAACTACTGCAGGAGTCTTCGGCTCATGCTCCAACGATCCTCCAAACATCGGATTATACGAGACAAGACGCGTCGAGTCGCGCCAACTCGAAAACGACTTTCCAGCTCAAGAACTTGAGGAATCCAGTTACCCCAAAGCGATTTCGAGGAATCAAACGAAAGGCGGTGATGTCACGCGAACGGAATGAGACGACCGGGAGCCGCCTAATAATAAAAGTCTCGACCGGCCGGTTCAATACGTCGCTTTTTTGCAGTTCCTCGAGTCAAAACACAATTCAATGTCAATTTTTTCAGTTCAGCGGATTTTATATTGGGACAAAACTACTAGAGAGGAACTGACTGGGTTCGGGAATGTGGGTCGCCGGGTCGTTCACCTTTTTGGAAATTGAACCGCGCCCTCCGACGTCTTCATTTTAAAAGTCCAATCAAAGAAACGTGTAGAAGGGAAAATCGACTTACCGATGACCATTTTTGTGTGTGAGATGATGCGGAACGCGGGGAAGTTGACAGCGAGAGGACGACAGGAGCAAGTGGAAGCCGGAACTGACGAGACGCCTGACAATCGGAGCCGGCCGCTACGTCTTCACTCGGCCCAGAGCTGCCAACACCGTCCGCCTAAATTTCTCTTCGCGCTGATGGGAGAAATTAACTACTCTTCAGCTAGTCATTATTAGTTATGAAGTATATAACTACTATTATGGTAACTAGTCGTTGACAAGAATAGTAGTCGTAGAAATATCAGGTGCGCCGCATCACACAACTTTCCTTAGCTCGACCACAATCCCCTTGTGTTCATGGCTTTTTCTACTAACCCTATTTATTTTTCATTCAGTTCATTTGAACTTGGTAAAACATCACTTCACGGCGGCAGAAAGCCTTACAGTTCCGAAAGTCATTGCGCTGCTCGTACTCATGCCCCGACCATTACTGAGCTAGTGAAACACAGAGAAATAATGGGGCAATAAGCACGACATTAGCTTTCCGCTATCCAAAGGGTTAGGAAAGTATGATGATCGACTAAAAAACAGTTGTTTTCTTCAGACCTTCATGAGTCGAGACCTACTGAATCCGAAAATATCGTCTCGTGGTCTGTATTTGTGCATATGTGTCTATCCTATTGCCTCTGTGGTGTGGGGACTCCTGACTGACTCGTCGATTATGTGAGTTCCCTGTACTGCGGGGGTGTGACGGCCTTGCAGGTTGGAGCTGAGATGTATGGGGACGTGGCAATAGGGCACAACGTTCGGCTGTGAGACCCTCTGTCTCCTATACTCTTCAATCTTGTGATTGATACTGCGCTGGGTAAGCTACCTCAAGAAGTAGGGTTTGATCTCGCCCCAGGTGTGCGGGTGGGCTCATTAGCCTTTGCGGATGATGGTGTCCTCCTCGCAGGTACCACGGGGGACTTGCAAATCGCCCTTGACAAGTTTGGGAGGCAGCTACGCATGCGAAGATTGGGAGTGCGGAGGTAGCGTCACCTGGTATCGAGGTTATCGTGGATGCGGGTTTTGTGATCAGCGAATCCCGTGTCGCAGCTAGAGGCGACCTCGAGATGGCGCCTCCTGAGCGGGAAGGCGTCTGGACCTCAGTGATTATCTTTGGAAAGTATCCTGTGGTGGCTGGCCACCCTTCTCCTACAAAAGGCGCCTAGCTGCAAAGTCTGGCGACAGAAAAAAGATTTTGCATTACTTTGTGGCTCATCCTGGCAGGGGTCTCTAGCCATAAGCCACAGTCTACTCCTGGAGGGGATAGCACGTGGCAATTGAGAGAGGACTCCCCATTCCAATAAAACATATATAAGGGCCTGTCCTCGGCTGTTGTCAGGAGGAAGCTTAGAAAAAGCCCACGGACCGACATAGCCAAAGCTCCACTGAAGCCACAGCAGAAGCTGCACCTCTTTTAGGCGTACTTGGTCCCAAAGCTGACCTATGGGTTGGTTTTTGGGAGGTTGATAGAATGGTACGTTCTGCTGTTCGTGTTTGGCTAGGCCTTCCACGTAGCGTCCATGTGCGTACATCTGAGGGACTCGGTGTTCCAGCTCTTTCTACCACTATTCCGGTCTTGCGCCGTAAGCACTTGCTTTTTTTTTCCAAGGGCGTGCGGAACAAGTCCCTTTGTCAGTGCGGCCACGTGAGGGCTTATTGTGACTCTAGCCCTTCCTTAGTAAAAGGCGTCGTACATACCCGCCCCCTTTTGAAGCCGAGTATGTCCTTCCCCGCAGCTTTCGCTATGATATGGGGCTCAATAATCCCCTGGGCAAAGTATCCAAAGCGTTTGACTGCTAAGGCAGGGCACTCACATAGGATGTGCTCCGTCGTCTCGTCCTCCTCACCACAGAGTCTGCATTCCACCGCCTCTGAGATGCCCATCTTGTTGAGGTGATACCTGAGTGGGCAGTGTCCAGTGAGGAAGCTAGTCAAGACCCTCAAATCCCTCCTGGAGAGTGTCAGCATCGCCTTTGCCCCTTGACCAGAAGGTGTAACAAGCCTTTTCGATTTTCTAAGTCGTGGCTGGCGATGCCAATGGGCGCTATTTTCCTGTGTCTCCCATTGAGCCACCAAACGATTCAGGTGACTTTTGGTCATACCTACGTGAGGTTCAGGCCCAATGGGCCCTTCTGTGCCCTTCTTCGCAAAGTTGGGCCCAACAATGCCAGTCCAGCTCTGCCTCCCATGACTGAACCATCGGTGTACCACCGCAGGGCGCCCACCTCAGTTCGGAACGTCTCCTGCTCCCATTGTTCCCCCGAGTGGATACTTACCCTGAATGGCAGTCGAAAGTTCTTTCGCTCTGACATAATGTTGGTAGCAAGGACCACTGCCTCCACCAGACCCTGGTGGAGATGTTCCCTGTCTGCAAAAGCCTTACTGCTCCCAGGTAAGCAGTCCTCTGAATATGTATATGAAGAGGTGAGATGTCTAAAAGGACTTCCATTGCAGCAGTAGGGCACGTATTCATTGTCCCTGTAATAGCTAAGCACTTGCTTGCTTTGCAGGCATCTGGCTGGGATGTCGCACGCGCTGTGGCTGATCTTGGATTCGTCCAGGATCAGCTGTGGTGGTGTGACATGGTGACTCCATCTGCCCCCAAGCCCAGTAAACCTTCAGAGTTTACAGCTTCTCTACATGGTTCAGTTGACAGACGGGAACTCAGGCAATGTCCTGACTCCCCCTAATCTTCTGCGTGGGTGGAGTGAACTTCAGAGGGCATTCATAAGAAGGATTACAGGCATCCTCACGCCATTTATGTGGTGTCACTGCCTACAGAGATGAGTTGTACAAGAGACTGGGATCGTAACATTATGAACCAGTTTGAGCAGCTGAATCATGTTGTGCAGGTGTGTCCGCATACTCATGGGGGCCTTGACAAGCGTCATGACGCCGTCTGCAAGCAAATTGCAGGTGTATTGTCATCTGAGTGCTGTGAAGTGGAGAAGGAGTGGCAATACCAGGTTGTCTCTAGAGAAAGACTGAGGCCTGACATCGTCGCCAGTAGTCGTAACCAGTCTGCAGTGATTCTGGATGTCCACGTAGTCTCTAGCAGCTGGGATCTTGCACTAACTTGACAACCCAGGAGTGGAGGTAGGTAACATCAGGGTTGCAGCATTGACTGTGTCCTGACGTGGTGTGTGGTGAAAGAAAAGTGCTGACGAGGTGCGTTGCGCGTGTTACTCGGGTCGTATCTAAACTAGTGGTCGTTCTATCGTGGAATCCTGTTAACCTTCTATCCTTCCCCGTTCTAATCCTTCTATCTGTACAGCCGGCGTAGGGTAGCCTGGCCGCACTCCCCATTTCTTTATTTATCATTTATTTAGTTTCTCCTTTTTGGGTGCCACCGTTCGATTTGCGGGAAAACGGCTGGACCGATAGAGCTGGATTTTTTCCCCTTTTGTTCATGATTTTTCGAAGACGCGAAAATAAGGTTATGGGCGGTATCCATCGATGGTAAGGGAGGTGGGGATTTTTCTCGAAAACATCTCTAACTATTTTGATTATACTTTCAAATTAGTTTCCACCATTTAGTACCCATTTTTTCTTCTCCACGAAAGTTCGGTGAACGCTTCTTTACGCTTTTGGCAAAATGGCTTCAACGGTATTCTCCAAACTCCCAGAATGTTTTTGAATAGTTAAAACCTATATATTTTACTGAATAAATGTTCCTCTGACAGAGATTGAATAGAGATAAAACTAAAACGTGCCGAAAATAAGGGCCTTGTGCACATTTTTACATTTCTACAGTAACTGCTTCACTGGATTTGATCAATCTTACTCTTCTTGCAAACTATTCCCCCATACTTTGTTCTCCGTGATTATTTCTGTATCCATCTATTGAACTATAAGCTATGATATAACGGAGAACGAGATTTGTCGAACATTTAACGTTTTCGGAAAGAATGGCGCACAGCGTGGACATTTTTATTTGGAAAACCAGGGGGTTTTACTAACTCAGAAAATTATTGCGGAAGTGGCGAAAAATTTGCTCTCACGTAGAGAATCCTTGCACCATCATCTCAATGCTAGTCTCGACAACAGTAGTACGAGCTATGTGGTTATTTTGGACAGTTGGGCGACGAGCAACATTGTCAGAGTCAAAGGAGAATTATTAAATCTGAACTCAAAGGTAGACCCGGATAGGAATTTCAACTGCCCACTGTACAATACGGGGGTAAAGAAAGACGTTAACCATTTCATTGCGGTGTGTCCGATGGCAGAGTTCAAAATACATTTTTTAGGAGGAGGAAAGCTCGACAATGCGCTTTAAGGATTACTTGAATGGCAGAGACTGACTTGCCCTCAGCTATTTCGTTGAAGAAATACTACGGGAATTCAATTATTTTAGAATCGTCTGTGTGTACTTTTTTGTAGCTTGAATGTCCTGATGCTACCTAAGTACCTGCCATAAATGTGTCAATTATGTTAGTTGCATTACCTATAGTAGTTTATCGCATTCGTCCAATGACACTAAATTAGATACCATTTATACTTTCTTTCTTAGCATAAAAAAGGCCAACTCGTCAGACGGCGAGCAGCCTTGTCAATTAATTTATTTTTTTTGTAGTTTGAATTATCATTTTTCCAATTTCCCCAAAAACGACTAACGGTTTCAATAAAACGTACCGGATACTCGTAACTAACTAATAGAAACGCGTTGAACGAATTTATGGCGCCCGTGTATGTCGCAGGTCGTCGGATTTACGGGAGTTACGGAAAGTTGTTTGTTACCACGCACCGAATATTTGTTTTACTATTTCACGCAATCAGTACTCCCCCTACTGACCTAGTGCAGTTCAAAGAGCTACAGTAATTTTTTGAACCAATTTTTACTTTCCTTGGTTCTACAAAGTAGAAAGGAAAGTTATGTAATCGGCTGAAAAAATTTTTTGAGTTTTTTTCAGATCCTACAGACTTCGAAAAACAATATTTGGGAAAAGGGCCTGTGAACGATTTTTAGAGAAAACCACCGTACCAAATGAGCTTGAACTTGATATCTAGCCGGCAGGTTACCATGGAACGCCAAAATAAAGGTATGAGCAAAATCCACCGAAACTGTAGTTATCATAGCGATCAAAATACCAAATTTTTTTTCTCAAAAAGAGCTCTAACGATTTTTATTAAATTTTTTATATTGATAGCTCGTAATAAGACAATTCCATAAAATTTCCATTTGTGGGAAAATGACGAGAGCAGCACAATAAATTATGATTTTAGCGCGATGTTTTTCGTATAAACTGAGATGTCACTAGAATGTCAAAACAAATTGGTGTAGTAGTCCAATCCAATACCTATAGGGTGAGAGTTTAAAAGCGCTCATATGATATATGGTGGGGAGGGGGTCACTCAAGAAATTCCGGAATTGAAGATTCTAGAAACATTGGAGCGGAGTTTACATTTTTTTAAATGTTCTAAAATCGATTTTCTTCGAAACGTTCGGTAATTTATTGCGCTGCTCTCGTTAATTTCCCACAAATGAGAATTGGACGTTAGTGTGGTGTTAGTTGGAGCTATTAATACAAACCTTTTTCTCAAAACCTTTGAAGCTATTTTGATCATTATGATAGCTATAGTTTGCTTTAGGCAGATTTTGTTCATACTCTCACTTTGGCGTCCCACGATAATTTGCGGGATAGATAGTAAGATTGGACTAAGTTGGTTAAGCCGTCTTCTCTCAATCAGACACACATTCACATACACAAAAACGCGCACAGACCATTTTCCAAAATAGTGTTTTTCGGCCTGAGTTGAAGAGAACTCACAACCTTTTTCTTTCGGCCGATTACATAGCTTTCCTCTTCACAGCCCTAAGGAAAGTAATAATATACGCCTATAGTTCTTTACTTTTGGCTGGTTTAATCCGTGATACAATATGGAGCGTCGAGCGATATGCGCCGTACGGAGCCCGGCATATGGTACGCATTTGTCACGAATTGACGTGGCTCAGAAATGAATTATTAAACTTCTTTTGAATACAGCCGTTTTTACGTTCCTTGGCCCTACCAAGTAGAAAGGAAAGTTATGTAATCGGCTGAAAAAAAAATTTTGAGCTCTGTTCAGATCTTCACGTTTTAGACCCTACTGAGTCCGAAAAACATTATTTGGGAAAATGGTCTGTGTGTGTGTGTGTCTGTCTGTGAACGATTTTTAGAGAGAGAAAACCGTCCCAAATCAGCTCCAACTTGATATCTAGCCCGCCAAAATATGGGTATGAGCAAAGTCCACCGAAAGTTAACTATAGTTATCATGGTGATCAAAACACCAAGCTTTTTTTCCTCAAAAACGGCTTTAAAGATTTTGATTAAATTTGTTATATTGATAGCTCCCAACATGGCAACTATACCATAAAATTCTCATTCGTGCAAAATGACGAGAGAAGCACAATAAATTACCAACATTTTCGACGAAAATCGATTTTCGCGCGATATATTTCTTATAAACTCCGCTGAAGTGTCACTAGAATGTTAAAAAATATTGCTATAGTAGTCCAATTCAATACCTATAGGGGGAAAGTTTAAAAACACTCATAAGATATAAGAGGGTCACTCCAGAAATTCCGGAATTTCAACTACGGCCGTTTCGCTTACTACCAGTACTTAATGTTTTTACCCCATAACTCTGCACAAGTGATTACTGTCCTATTTTAAAAAATCGTGTAGGCAGCCTCAATAATTCTCTGTGTACCAATTGCTCAATAATGATCGAGGAACGAGTACGAGCAGCACAATAAATTTCGGAACTGTAAGCGCTACCGCTTCCGGCTGCTGTGAAGTGTTGTTTGACCAAGTTCAAACGAACAGAGTGATAAATGAATTTATTAAGCAGAAGAAGCCAAGCAGAAAAAGAATTGACGTAGAGTTATTGTGTGAAAGTTGTGTGTTGTAACGCACCAGATATTTTCAATGCGAAGCGCAATGATCACGTCGTTGCAAGATCCACTTCGAGCCCTTGAAGGAACATTAGAAAGCGGCGGTTTTCTTTCTTGTTTGCTGCCCTTTCTATTTTTATGCATTCTCGTCGTTTCTCGTCCAAGGGCAGAGGTTGGTAGGAGGCGGTCAATATTTGACTGACTCAATTTCCTGCCAATAAATCCTGTCGGTTTCGGGCAGATTGGTAAAGAATTAGGGCGGCCCGTCCATTGAATGCGGCTACGAGCGGAAATCCAAGTAACATCAATCACTCGTCAATGACTTTGAGCTTCGGCGGCAGAACGAAAGAAAGCTGTAACCGCTGCCTGTTGCCGCTCCATGCCTAGAGCTCAGCACTTTTTGTTACAATCCTAAACTCTATGGAGAAGGATGGAAATACGCGTAATCGGCTGAAATACGTTTTTTGTTCAAGTTTTATTTGTTTTCATATCTTAACGTTTCAACGGATTCCGAACGGTTTGTGTATGGAAACGATTGCTTGACAACGGCTGAAATTAGGCCTGCAGATCACCACAACAACTCCAAAAATGAAATACAACAACTCCAAAAAGAAATACAAATTACGTCAGTGGAAATCGACTTCAGTGCAGTTTCTTCCGTATAAATCCCGCTCATATATCGCTGGCGTTACAATCAAGAATCGGTGGTAGTACGTTCACAGTCCAACAAGCGGGGGCAGCCTGAGAAATTTCGGATTCAAACTACCGCCATCTTTCGTGTTCTAGTTCATAATCTAGTATTTCTCACAGTTTTTACGCAATAGTTCCAAAATGGCGAGCACGAACGGTGTCACGAAAATCGTGTTAATGTGTTCACATTAATCATACACACATTTTTTACTGTCATGGTATAAACAGGAACAACTCGTCAAACATGAAAATCGTTGAATGAAGCTGAGAAATGTTGAGTGATGCGTGCCAGTAAGGTATGTTTCCGTAGCTCTATGGAGTAGAGTAGGAAAGTGTCATGGATGCTTGATATATTCATGATCGAAGGTTAGTGTAGAGAACCTTCTGGGAAAAGTTACAGTTTGTAGTTGATTATGGAGATACTAAAACGTTATTGAATCCTAATTATATTCCATAATAAATACCGTTTATAACAAGAAGTGTTCCCGTTTCAATACATATCAGAAAGAAAGTTATGAAGCGGCTGAAAACACTTTTTTGAGTTTTCTTCTAAAGGGCTACTGAGTCTGTAAAACACTTTTCTTCCGTACTACCCCAAGGGCGTTGCTCGGATCAGAATGAGGTTCCCGGGTGTTGGCTGCTCTGACCACTGGGCTCTCCAGTTGTTTAATCTTAAAGCTGCTGAGAACAGAGGCCCGATCAACTCCCGCCTTCGAATCCATTTCCTGCTTCTCTCTCTATCAGCCCGCTGGTCTGTTTCAATTTTAACCTTCAAAGTGGGAGCTGCCAAGGTACCTTCTGTGCTCATCAAACTTCACTTTATTGTCCTTTCTTCTTGCCAGCAGCACTCCTACCCTCTGAAAATCTTCCGATGACAACCTTTGAAGGTTCCCCTTCCACCGACCATCTTGCGGATCAGCCAGTCATTCTTTCCACCCCTCCCACCCGCCCTATGCCCGACTCCTCAAACGACACAGTCGGTTCCGGTCCATTACTCTCATGCGTTTTACTTCTTTGCCTCGTACTGTTCAACCGAACTGGAGACAGAGCCGCGAAGTACACGGTTCATTCGCTCTGTTGCACATTATCCTGAACTCAACACAATCGACGTCTTTCTCCTCTTAATTCCCATCTCTCTGCACCCAACAATCCCAATAGCGATACACGGTTCATTCGCTCTGTTGCACATTATCCTGAACTCAACACAATCGACGTCTTTCTCCTCTTAATTCCCGTCTCTCTGCACCCAACATTCCAATAGCGAACTTAAACCACTTACGTTTTGTGGAGCAACTCGATATTTTTTCGATCAACGGTCGCTAAATAAGTAATTTATTGCGTTGCCTACAACCTCTCAGGATGCGAACGTGATTTGTAGATTCCCTCAACATTCATCCACCACGATATTTAGCGAAAAGTCGTTTGTTTCTGCCGATTCATACATAACCAAATGAGTGAGGTTACACAAGTTCCTGAGATAAAAACTACAACTAATTAATTAATTGAGTTGAATTAATTCATCGTTTTTTGAGGCCAACACATTTTAAAGCGGAACTTCGTCAGACAACATTTCAGCGATATTGTTCATAATCTTCAACAAATTTCATTTAAAGTGGCGTGGAAGCTGGAAATTTAGTGCAGAACGGGTTTTGTAAATGATTAGATGACGTCGGTTGTTAAATAAGATGAAGTTTTGTTAGCAAAGCGCACCTAGACAGCAGCCAGCGACAACAGTGTGACTAGTGTTTTACCCTACAGCTGTGAGCAATCACGGCATTATCAGCCTGAGGATCGTGTGAGGAAAGTTGTGCGATATGCCGCATCTCATATCCCATTCCGAAACGGTAACAGAACTTGGGTTAAACTGACGCACTGGGCTAAACAGCGCTATCTAGCAGGTATCGTTACAAACGCGATTTTATGTTGTTTCGCGTTAGAGGTCACTTGTCTCTATTTCCAACCCTGACGTGTGCTAGCGCCTGCCCGCGGCAGCGTTCTCAAATACTGAAGCGCGCTATTCTAAATTACATTTGTAAAAAGTGTGCCAGAAAACTCATTCGTTAACTGAGCGACTCATTCGTTAAGGCTTATGATTCCGAAAAAACACAATACGTATGAATACATCGGTCCAAAACTAACTCAAGTTGCCACAGGGTTCAATACACGAATTTGTTTCCCTGCAAAAGGGCTCCAACGTTGATTAAATTTTTTGAGTGGCAAGCTGCAGATAGTCTTACCGTGATAACCAAAGTATAGGTAACTAGAGAGGCTGTCGACGTGATTTTTCTAGGAAGATTGGTGGACATAATTCTGTAATTATACGGTAAACACTGCGAAAAGTGTGAGTCGACAAAACGACGTTGTTTGGCACTCTAGAATATCTGTCGTTGCTATTGATTATGTAATTAACATGTTTAAACTACCATCGTATAGAAAACGTACGGGAGTACTGTCCTGCTTTATTGGGGAACGCTAGTCTCATACGAGCGAGATTTATAAGGACGAAACTGCACTAAAATCGCTTCTCAATCGATTGCATTTTGGCTGTTGACCAAATTGTGAGACTGTACGCGGGGAAGCGTGATACTTCAACTGCAGCAGTATTTGAGAAAAATTGAGCTACAAAAAAGGAAAATAAGTAGTGAAAAAGTGAACGTCGCTGGAGACAAAAGTAATTACATAAATAAATAATGCTGATGACAAAGTTGGAAAAAGAATGAAATGAGTCACACTGTTGACACAACCCTCCACTTGGAAGGTATATGTACGAAAGGTAAGGCGCCGTTAGAGTGAAATTTTACTTGTGGAATCGTAGTTCGCCTTTCCTAACGATGTGAATACTCATCTCGACTCTTCTAGCGCCAGCGGAATCCTTATATTCTTACTTTCCGCTACCCAAAGGGGGAAACCGTGCAGAACAAGTTTTCTTCAGATCTGCGCGTGTTCAGGCCTACCGCATCGAAAAACCCTAATTTCTGCCTGTTGCCTGTGTGTGTTCGGTAGTTCAACCTGCGGGAGAGCGGTGGGCCCGATTGAGGTGGTTCTTCTTTCGTTTTGTTCGAAATTCTTCGAAGGCATGTGGTTATGAGCCATGCCCATGCACGGGAAGGAGGGGGGAGGGGTATCAAATTGTTCCAAAATGAGGGGTTTTCGCGTTTTTCTCGAAAACAGCTTTATCGATTTTTAACAAAACGACGTTAGTTCGGTACTGGAATTTCTGTAGTTACTTCTGATTATGCCACGATTATTTTTAAAATTCTATCGTAAAGGTAGTGTCGTGTGTGCGAGATTTATGAAGAAAAACTGCACTATCGCTTTTTGTAGTTTGTTGTACTGCTCTCGTCATTTCTGCGCACACGAAAATAGTATAGTTATAGCCGACCCAGTTTGGTGTATTATTCAATATGATAATTATAGTTAGTTTGGGACCTATGGCGCTCACACCTTCATTTGGGTGTGCCATGACAATCTGCACGCTAAATACCGCACTAAAGTAGGTGTTGTCGAGTGGTTGCGAGGAACACACACAGAGGGGCAAAATGTCGTTAAGATTACTAATTACTATGATAAGATCCGATTTAGATTGCGTAAAGTCATTTGCATATAGAACAACGCTGCAAATTATTACACAACTGTCTATTATCCGTAGCAAGATTTAAACCTATCCTATTCAATCCAATGTCGAAAAGTATTGCGAGTATGACTGGGTATAACAACAATCCAGAAAACGCTAATTCATGTGCAAACAACAATGTTTGTAGAGGACTTCCGAGGCGCATCTCATTCGATTCAGCATCGAAAAATACCATTAAACGGCACGAAACATGACGAGACATCTTCTTCTTCTTTCCGTGTACAGATCCACCGTTTAAACTTCATATTTCCAGTATTCAGCCGCTTGGATCGCTTTTTCATTACATGCTAAAATATATTCATATGTGCAGGGTGATGTTAGTAAGTCACATCGTAGAAGATGATCGTAATCTTGCTCTAGCCCACAGTCGCAGGTTGTATCTTCTTGAGTGTAGACCCACTTAACCAGATTAGTTTTGCACCTGGTTACTTTAGTACGAAGTCGGTTTAGTGATTTCCAGGTGGTAAAGGGAAGTTCAAAACCACCGCTAGGTTCTTCTTTTAGTTCCAGTATTGGAGTCTGTAATTTCTCTTGCCACAAGTTTAGCCTTCTTTGTTCTGGAGTCATGCTTAGAGATTCGGTCGATTTAATAAAACCATTCCTGGACTACTGTGAAACAGCGACGTTTTATAGGTGACGCTAGGTGATTGGCACGACACGAAGTGTAGAACTGGCGGGTGATTGAAGCGAATCGGGAAGCAGTGAGAGGATACGAGCGCAGGCGAAGGAGAAAAGATGACATTCGCTGTATTGTTCAGCGAGTTTCTTCAAGTAGTGGAATTGCCTCACAAAACTTCTTGTTATTTCACTGTTTTCTATCTAGGCGCCACCACCCTACACCTCTGATACCCACGCCATTCGGCTTTGTACCAACGAGAGAGTTGTGTTGCCAAGGGCTCATGTTTTTCTTTTTACTTGATGCAATAAATAGTCAGTTCTCGTTGTGAACAAGTAGTTTCTTAATTGCCGATATTACAATGATATAACATGGTGTCAGGTTAAATACGTGCAATGCCTAACTCCCTGCCAAACACGCGCTAGGCCACTTCCGCTTGTAATGCCCGTATTGAATCAGGTGAGTGATGAAGAATTTGAAGATGTGGAACTAGGCGAAACGATATGTCCGGTACAAAGTTTATTTACCTTTGGACCAGTTCCAGGTTTGAAGATAGTTGACTTTAATGGTCACGAACATTTAACAGATATTTTATTTAGAAAATTAACGTCGTTATTGAAAGTTTCGAAAACGTTTACAAGAAGATGGTTAGCCTTACGAACATTTCCTTACTTCATCGTATCAGCTTGTCAAACACAACATCTTTTATTCTCTTTCATTTGTATCTTATGTTCATGCAAAGACCTTTGATTTTGCAATTATAACAATTTTATTGTAATTTATGTGGACATTACTCATAGTAAGGCAGAAACAATATCAAACTCGACGTGATTGCAATAAAACCTCCAAAATTTCGTTTGCAAAAAATTTATTAAACATCTGGCACAAGCCGAATTAGATGGGTTTTGACCTCAGAACGTCCCTACGGAAAGTCATTGTTTTAGTCAAACACTTTTCTATCTCAACCCTTTCGTTTGTACCAGTGGAAAGCCAAGCTCCTCAGTTATTTCCAAGTGACAACGGATTTCCCCCTTTTCTGGACTTTCCCAACTATCTTTTCCCACCCCTCAATTATAGATTCCTCTCCAGAACACACAGCTCCTCCCTACAGTCAGTCATACATCAGCACTCACAAACGATAGTTGTCTCTCAGCTCACGCTACTCGCAACTCAACAAATCTCGCTCTCGCACTCTCTCTCTCTCTCGCTCTCTCTCTCTCTCTCTCTCTCTCTCCCTCTCTCTCCCTCTCTCTCTCCTCTCTCTCTCTCTCTCTCTCTCTCTCCTCTCTCTCTCCCTCTCCCTCCCCCTCTCTCTCTCTCTCTCTCTCTCTCCCTCTCTCTCTCCCTCTTTCTCTATACACACATATATCTATCTATCTATCTGTCTATCCCTCTCTCTCCATCTGTCTCACAACTGCGTTTACATACTTACACTCAAACTGATAACGTTATTCTGTCAAGTACGATACAGTCCTTACTCACGCTCACCACATCCATTTATTTCTCAGTTTCAAACTTCCCCATTAGTGCGCCCAATAACAACCATGGGGTCGTCCGATCGGGTTGCCAACTGGTTGGGCACAAATAGATCCGAAACGAAATTTTTGGAAAAAAGGACGGATGTGGACTGCTAACGAACGTCGCACATTTAGAATCCCCACGTCTTTAAATGTAAAGTGTCAAATTTTGAGGCAGGGTTGGAAGACAAAAATCGTAGGTGTATTATTCAGAATGAATAGAAGACCTGAAGAATGTTGCAATTTCTGTTTTCGACCTGTCACATAGCTTTTCTTTCTACTTCGTAGGGCCAAAGAAAGTTAAAAAGGGAAAACCCTGCAAATTATTACACAATGGTTTATTATTCTCATGAACAGCTTGACCTAGTATTAGTGCTCCCCCATCCCATTCGATTCAGCATCGAATACTATTAAACCATACGAAACATGTCCTGGCTACAATGGAACTACGGAAACAAAACGTCTGATCATTTTGCCCCGTCGGGCACTTCGAGCGAACCCGTTGCGAGGCGAAAGGGGAGTTGAGCCGCCCGCCCGGCAGGGTTGCAAGCCGAGGACGAGGCGGATTGTTTTTTATTGAGACGGGCGGGAGGGAGGGAGTTCAAACGACGAAACGTTGACTTCCGCTGTAGTTCCCGCGTTGTACTGCGTTTCGTTAATTTTTTTAACCGTTGTTTGCTCATTACAATCACGGGCTTCATCCGATCGGATTGCCGAGATGGCGGGCACAACTAGATACCAAATCGGATTTTTGGGCGAAAGAACGAATTTTTAGACCAATGGCCCGGACGGCGGACGGGGGATGGCCGTCGGGGGACGGCGGACGGACATTGCAAATTTGGAATCCCCAAGTCTTGAAATGTAAAGTATCAAATTTTGAGGGGGGGTTGTAAAAAATTTTTCCTGACCAAAAACATAGGGTTATTATTCAGAATGAATAATAAACCAAAAGGAGAGAAAAAAACATGAAAGTGACTATGAGGGGTTGCTGTGAATATGCGCAGAAGTTATTTTCCTGGCAGACTCGAAAGATGGCTTTTATCGCCAAACGTCGATGAATGTTGTGCGGTGCTTCCCACCAGTTATTCTCAAAACATACTTCGTACTAGAATCGGTAGGAAACTATAAATTCGATAGAGTGGCACCTGGGAACGATAATAAACTAAGGAATGCAAAGTCACAATAAGCTCTTCTCCGCGGATTATAAATTGGTGGAGTGTGAAAATGTTTTTGAAGCTGCTACACGCATCTCCTGATCTGTGAAACTTTTCTCTCGTCGAGCAGACATCTGCTCGTTCAGTGCTCCCGCTTCCTCCTCTCAATTTCCTAAATATTCAGCCCCCTCTCGATAAGTCTGCGTCAGGTTTCAGGCCGGCGGACGATTAGATTGGAAGTTGATTATCAAATGTACCTGCGTTTGTCGTATTCATGAGGGCGCGTGGGTCGTGGGCCCGTAATAATAACGAGCGAGTGCTTCCTAATTCACCTAAACGCCATATGGGAGCAGGTGAGATGGCCACGCACGGCTGGCTCGGCTTCTCTTATTTCGTCTTACTGCGTCAAGTAGCGTAGCGCCAAGTCCAGAACTAATTGATCGCCTTATGGGACAAAGAAGAGCGGCGCATATGTCAAACTTGTGTCGTTTTCTAACGGAAGACAAGCGGCATTGAGACAGACGGTTACAAATAAGGACGAGTATCGATTGCCAAAACATCCACGTTTATTGAACGGCGTTATGTTTCAATCGTTAGTGATAGCCAAATCATTAATTCTAGTCATGAAAGTGGTATAACTTTCACAAATTCCAGAAATATGTAAAATGAGCTAATGTTGGAGTCTAATTCGACGTATTTTTAGAGAATTGTCAAAAATATAGGGAATAATCGTATCCGTTTCCACAGTTCCAAATAATTAGAGTCTTCAGCTCCAAAATCGTGTATTTGAACGCTTTTGGATATCTTAAGATCAACGACTCGGCTATAACGAAGCACGTAAACAAAGCAGGCTGAAAGACTGCAAAATAAAAGACAAAAAAGAATACCAAAAACTAAGATGTTAATTCAGCCGGGTATTCTGTCCATATTCCAACCGAAATGTTATTTCTGTTTTTTCGTGTTGGTTTCTGTCTGTTATTTGCCCATATCATCCCGTCCTCCGCGTTATTTTTTTTAAGGGAGGCAGGAGGGAAAGCCTGCCCTGGTGGACCCATGAATTTACTCCTGCGTTTGAGAAGCAACCCGGAACCATTTAACATCAGGTTGGCCCACACGCCTCTCTGCGATGGCAGCTCTTCTTTTTTGTTCTCTTCACCCTCACTAGAACCTTGCAGCGTGCCACCATTCCCATACATCCTCCCGTTCTGCCCAGCAGTTTGACAGGTTCAGGAGTTGTCTTTCCTTCGTGTCTTCATTCTTGATCCCTGCGAGATACTGGCCTTGGATCAGCATGCTCCAGCCTTTGCACCTAAATTTTTCCTCCAAATGCAAAAAGGAGCAGACGAATGCCTCTGGCGTGAGCTGACCAACTGTGTCTTCCACTGTGCGCTGCCACCTTTCCCACCTCTGGCACGAGAAGATGGTATGGGGAGCCACTCAGATAGCCAGTAAAAAAATTAACAAAAACACAATTTTGGCAGTATAAGAGTGTTTGGTATCGTTTTCTAGGTATTTTTAGTTGCTAGGTCGGATGAATGAATCTCAGAGGTGTAAGACTGCGTCTAGACGAAAAACAGTTAAGTCACATTGAATATAGTTATCCAAAGTCCATTAATCGAAAGAATTCGCAGAGTAATACGGCGAAAGTAATCGTTTCATCGTTTGTACTCCCTCCCACCTCACTCCAACGACCTGCCAGCTAGACTCGTCACGTCGTGCCAATTGCCTACAGGCGCCTGGAATATATAATTTTAGCCGTTCTGTAGTGGTTGGGCCATGTTTCGTATAGTTTACTGGTATTTTCCAATGCTGAATCGAATGGGATGGGTCTTGGTGGTGTGAGACTACGTCCAGCTGTTCAAGAGAATAATAATGTTCAACGTTTTACTTCGTCATAGCACAGATTCCAAAACAAAAGGAGTTTCCCGATATTCGCTCGCACAATTTCAGGTGACTGCAGTATTAACTAATTTTGCTGAAAGTAGAAATATTGTCCAACAGGCCATAAGAGAATGTTGAAGGCGATTTGAACCATTCGCTGTTCGTAATGTTTAGGTGTGAAGGGTGTTTCCCCCGCAACGTGCAGGAATCTCATCGATCTAAGACCCCGGTGATTTCTTTATTGAACGTCAGCGCATATTTGATTAACGGGGATTTGTCGAGGCCCATGGAATCCTCCTCGGATGATGTCTTCGAGGCTAATGGAGCCATTCATTTTACTCGCAAAACTCCGACATTTTGTAGAAGAGCGGACTATGAAGAGCGGGGATTCAAGTCTCTAAGAGAATTAAAACGCCAGCTAATTGACTAGAGGGGGGTCGAATGTTGTCCCGTTCCACCGACCAGCTGATCATCGCCCAGCGGTTCTTGTAGTTTCGCGACACAAGCCATCCGGATTTGTGGGTCGCAAGAGACGCGATGCAAAAACCGGCCGCCGAGCTCTCTCGTGAGTCAATATACTTTTTACGTTCACATTTCGCCTCCTAAATTTACATCCATCGTTCATAAACACGCAGTACACCAAAAAACAAAACAAAAACTAGTAAATCCGACTTTGTCCGAATTGCAGCCTCAGTGTAAATCCCGTCGAGTGTTTTACAAACCCCTTCCCGCTCATGCGTTTTCTGCAATGGCAGTTCTGAATGAATTCGTACTATTCGTGATCTGTTGTCCGTTTAAATGTCGAGAGGTCGATTTTGGCACAACACCAAGTGGACGCCCGCGAAGTTCATTCGAGCTCAATGCTTCACCTTCCACATCTCGCTATACAGCTCCCCTAAACGTTTCATTTGTGTGGTCGCTTAGCTAACCATAAGAAACCGAACGCGCGTAAAATAACAGCAGCCTAACGAACCTTAATCCTCCTTTGATCCATGTGCAGACACATATCGTGGCCTAACTAGATTTCGCTTGATGCAATCAATTAACCGTCTTCGTAATTTAATTAGGAATATTCCGAGAACTGAAGCTTGTAGTGCACGCAACGCAAACGTTTTCAAGCGGCTGCTAGTAAAACGATCATTAAACTTCGAAATGAGGGCAATAAAGTTGAATTATTAAATTGGCGTTTGCAACGGCACTTGAGCATCGGCTGAGAACTCATCGCGGCTAGAATTAATATCAGGTTCGCCGCATCACTCAACTCTTCTTAGGTCTACCTCAATTCATTTGTGTTTATGGCTTATTCTACTAACTCAATTCATTGGAAAGCGGAAGCGCGTACAAATCCTAAATTTATTATGCTGCTCGTACTCATGCCCCGACCGTTACTGGGCAATTGATGCGCAGAGAATTAATGAGGGTGTAAGCCCGATTTTTTTGAAAAGGATATTAGTCACTTTTACAGAGTTATCGGGCAAAAATGTTCAGAATTGGTAGTAAGTAAAACGGCGGTGGTTGAAATTTTGGAATTTCTGAAATAGCCCCTGTACATTTTAAGACCGTTATTAAAGATAGTTGGTTGGAGTACCACTTGAATTTTACAGAAGAAGCTCTCAACATATGAGCGGAGTTCATAAGAAAAAAAATACGCTGAACTTCTTCGAAACGTTTGGTAATTTATTGTGCTGCTCTCGTCATCTTCCCACAGATGATAATTTTATGGTATTTTCATCTTATTAGGAGCTATGTATATAAAAAATTTAATCAAACTCGTCAGAGCCGTTTTTGAGAGAAAAATATTTGGCATTTTGATCACTGTGATAACTATGGTTAGTTTTGGGCGTAGTTCATGCCCTTATTTTGGCGTTGCATGGGGACCTGCGGACTAGATATTGATTTGCAGCTGATTTGGTACCGCCGTTTCCTCTAAAAACTGTTCACAAACACACACAAACGTTAAGAGCTAAAGAAAACTCTATATTTTTTTTTTTTTTTAGATTAGTTAACTTTCCTTTCTACTTCGTAAAGCCAAGGAAAGCAAAAAAGTTGAAGGTAAAAATAAATATCCGGTGCGACGCACCACAGAGCGTTCTATAACGAGACACTGTTGGTGCTTAACGCTCCAGAATTTATTACGTTGCTCCTACTCACGTCACGATCTTTACCGAGTGACCAGCGTGATGGTCTGTTTTGAGACTATCTGTTAGTTGTGGAAAGTTTCGTGTTTATTGTTCTGGAATTGTACGAATGAACAGTATTAGTCGAAACGACCATAGTTTCTATTCTCGAATTTCTTGGGTTGTCAATAATTGTTTCGTATAAAACTACGATTGTGTCAAAAACGGTACTCAATAAGAAATCTATCGTTGAAAACGCTAGTATCACACGAGCTTGACTTGTAAAGAAAGCCAAGCCACCATAATACATTTTCGCCGAGATTATTGTGTTGCTCTCGTCATTTCCACGAATCAAAATTAAGTACAGCTACGCCAAATGCCGTTGGATACACAGAAGATTTAATCAAAATCGTTAGAGTCGTTAGAAAAATTCTGACACGTAGCAACGCACAACTTTCCGCAACCCCCGCAAATTCGACGATTTGCTATACAGGAGCTATGTAGTTTAGGCCAAGGTTGAAGTGTAAGCCCTATTTATCACGTTCGAACAAAGAATCATCGGAGCTGTTTTTGAGAATAAAGATAATTGTGTGCAGATGAGAAGAGTCGAGTTGACTTCAATGCTACGTAAAACGATTTTACGGTTTCAGTATTCCTCAGATAATAAAATGAATATTTAACGCTATCCGTCCAATTCAAAAGAATTGAGTTGAAGACGAGCAGGAAAAGGCTCTAATTAATGTAGGTGGTGATAATTCCTACAAATTACGGAACAATGAAAACTCCCTCGGGTCCGTTTGACACCCGTCCAGCAGGAAACCCCTAACAATGTCATTCAGTTTGTGTTGGGTCAGGCTGATGGGCAATAGTTGGGATGATGTTCGCGTGGACTCCACATGCAATATACGACAACCTGCTTCGTGCTTGAGTCGTAACGACGTGTTTCTATTTATTGAGGATCAGCCTGATGTGCAATAGTGAATCATGTGCACTTCCCACATCAGGGAAAACATTAGAGATTTTGATGTTGCAGTCATGTCGTAGCCTTCAGCCGGAAGAGCTTTTTAGGCGAGCGGGTCAAGGTTGAAGGTGAACGAATGGTTAACTGAAAGTTTGCTTACTCTCAATATAAAAAAGATCAAATTTATGGCAATTTCAAGCACCACGCAATCAGCATTGCACATGTCTGACTGTTTAACAACCCACTCCCACCGTGTCATCGCTGTGAAGCAGTGTGCTTGTCCCTCTCTGGGGAGAGTAAGTGAATATGAATAGCTGGGGATCACTATTGACGACGAGCATGCGGATTTTGTGTTTCGGAACCTTAGTAAATTCACCCGCATTTTTCTATAATATTTGGTAAGTGGTGGGCAGAAAGACCTTGAAAACCACATATTATTCCTTTGTACAGTCCGTGCTGCAAGATGGCATTATTGCGTGGGGAGGGGCACCGAGTTCTCACTTCAATAAAATTGGTATGGTCCAGAAAGCGGTCTTGAAAATGATGGCCCGTGAGTCACTCAGATATCCTTCCGCTGATCTCTTCAGAGAGAACCTTGCCTTCTCTCTCAAACAGCTCATCGCGAGGAAGTCACATAGTCAATCCCAAACCAAATGGTTCAGACCACTAGAAGCCCCTGTGCATATTGCACTTTCTCCACAAGCACCTGGTTAACGAGTTGAGGTCTCCGGGTCGCTAGAAAAGAAGCAAATATAAAAAGCCTTTTTTCGAGAAAAATTTTTTCGTGGGTTTATAATGAAAGAGTATGATTTTTTTAAACGAAGTGTATACTCCCATTAGGTTTCACGCGTTTTCTACTTGGTAATTAGTCCGTGAACTGTTTTCTTCTAATTGTTTCAGTATCGTGTTTGTAACAACACGTTCCCAACACCACAGCCCTAGCCTACAGTTGTGATCTATTATTCACTTACCTAACCTGAACCAGATAGAGTCTTTGGCTACAACCTCGCAGGCAGACAAAATGGACGTATTTAAGACAAAGCCGCGGGAGAAATACGATTCCACACTAAATATGCTGACTAGCCTCCATTTTCTAGAGTATCTTAAGCTGCATCGAGTGCAGCAGACACAGAACTAATAGTGCAAGCTGCCTCACTCGAAGGAGTGGAAGGCAAGTGAACATTATCACCACAACACTGAGTTCTCTTCAGATAACGAGTACAAATGGTAGGCTGTGCTAGAACGTTGATGAATGAAGGAATATGATCGATGCCCTGTGTACGTCCCTAAAAATTCCCTCCGCCTCAGCTAAGAACAGTACTGGACGCGTATCGAGAAAAAGTTGAGGTTGACTTATGTTTATCGTTAGTTACAAATGAAACTAACAATAAATAAATAACTCGGTAGTGGTGTATCAGGTCACTCGAGGACTTGCACGTATTCACGGATCTGTCAGTACGATCTTGCGACCAACTGGCGTATTCTTCATGCACCCTTCAAACGCACCTGAAGTGGGTACACACACAATCGGCCATCTCTTCAGGAGTTTTCAATAATCGTCCCCGTGGCCAAGTTTGAAGGGGCTCGTTAGAAAATTATTTTTGTCTGACAAGACGACGCTCTGCCGCTACTCATCTCGTCAACGAGTTAATAAGTCAGCCCAAGTTATTAATTGAAACAACAAAACGTCCAAGTCTTAACTACTAAACGTTCGTAACATGCAGCTGATCTGAGCAACGCCCGACACACAACATCAGAGCCGCTGTTTGTACGTTCAGATAACTTGCGAACCTCATAATTCAAGTTAAGATTGTACAGATTGCACTCCTGCGAACAGCTGCTCTACAGGCTAGCCACTTCAAATCACGGGATTCTCCTAGCGTCGTCATACCTCCCCATTGGCAGTACTTTCCTCAATTGTGGAAATATTTAGACAGAGTGATTCGACGTAGACTGCCCCACGTAATATTTCCCCACGCTCAACAAAATGTACTTTCGAAATTGTCAGTAAAGGTTGTACAGTTTTCCATTGCCCGAGATTGTACTGGATAACAAAATTTACAAGGGACGTACGTGAACTTAGGCCAATGTAAAACCTCATACTTCTACAGACAGTCATCGACCGTAATGACGGACACATAGAATCATTAATATCTAGAATTCCTCAAGAATTGCCGTGAAAAGGACTCCGGTGCAAATGTTTTATAATAATTCTCCTTCTAACGTTTTGACACGACTACGATTTTCGACGGAATTTCGCTAAACGACCCGCAGACCTTCTTACACCACGAAAATGGTAAACAGCGTAGCTATGACGTACTTATTTAACTGGATAAACGACGAAAGAGGACGTCACAAGGAATTTCAGTGGTTCGGTCTTCACTTCCAACGAGATCTCCTTCTTCAAGTATGCACCAATCACTTCTGTGGGCGTTGAACGACGGTTCAATACGTACGCAATTCAAAAAATGAATGCGCGTTCTCCTTGACCCCATGGAGTAGGAAGGGAAGTTGCTCAAAATGTAAAATAGCGTTGCGATCATGTTTCATAACGACTGATAGTCAAGCTTCGTGTAAGGTACTGAAAAATTACTGCACAACGTCAAAACTGGCGAGGTAGTGCAGGATGCGGCTGACATCCTTAGCAAACGCAAATAGAGCTAACGTTTATTGGATTCCAGGGCATAAAGGGATCATTGGAAATGAGTGGGCGGACCATCTGGCCTGACTCGATTCGCCTACTGTATGTGTCCCCGCTGTGGACGTTCTCTATCTCTAGTCAAGAGGACTGTGGGAGAATATGCTAGGAGAATGCATCAGACAGCCTGGAATGCTACGAAAGTGAGGCGCTCCTAACGGCCTAAAGGCAGGCAAACGCGCGAAATAAGACAGGGCTTTCTGAGGAAGGAGAGGAAGGACCTAAGGCAGATCGAGGGGATCATAACGAGGCAGGTCTGTTTCTTTATTTGATGACTGTTCCTAAACCCTCGACGAGGGTTACATCAGTCAGACCATAACGAGGCACTGCTAAATGAACAAACACACGTAAGTTATGGGCATAGTTGACACCCCTTCGATGTAGGTGGTGGCACAGATGCGGAGACTCCCCAACACGTTCTGGCCCAGTGCCATAGACTTGAGTGGGAGCGATTTCTGGACATTAGGAGAGTAGGCATGTATCTGTGAGGCATTAGGACTGGCACGACAGATCATTGAGCCACGATGCTCATCTCAATTTTGGGACAGGTCTATTTCCTGATTTGTTTACTGTTCCAAAACCCTTGACGAGGGTTATATCAGTCATGGAAGTTGGGGTTTTCGCTAATACGCAAGAGGCCAGCCTCGGCAGCATCCACCCTCAGACCTGTGGAGGTACTGCAGGTATTTGGTCGTTAGCCAGTCTCCCGGTAGAGAGCTGTTGCCCGTGTGTTACCATGCAGAGGTGACCACCCGAGGAATCCCGTACCATCAGGGAGGAGTTCTTAATCTGATTTCCCACCAGATCTAACTATTTACTTGGGTGGCAAGTTTCAAAAGGACAGATCAACTATGACCACGTTTCTTAGCCATCACCTTCTTCGCGAACTCTGCAAAATGGATATAGGCTAGCTTTGTAGCAGTCAATGCTGCTAAGTTCGTTTGCCCTCCCAACAGCCAACGCTCACTGTTGTAGAAACTGCAATGTAGCAGCACGTGGTTTTTTGTTTCCTCTGCACTGGAGGCGCAAGACGTGCATAATGGAGAGTCTTTCAGAGAAAAGAAGTGGAGTCACGCATTGAAGTCACCATGTCCCGTGAGGAACTGGCTCGTCCAGTGGTCTGGCTCAACCCATTCTCTTGAAAGACGTTCACGGATGTTGGGGAAGAACTCACACGTATCACGTCCCTTTGACGAGGGATCCCATCTCGCTTGCCATTTCTCTAACGCCCTTTCGTCAATGGCAGCAAGTTTCTGTTCTGCGGTGAGATCCGAACGGAGTTCTGCCCAAAGCGGGGGAAGCTCCCGTTTCACTCTCCACTTATCAAACATGCACTCAACGGCCAAGTCTTCTGGTAACTGAGCAGTGATCACCTGGAGAGCTTCTGTTGATACAGTCTTATAGGCCTTGGTGATCCACAGGAGGGCAGCTCTCTAGGATTAGGCCAATACTCTCTATTGATTGACTGTAAGTTTGCTACCCCAGACAACAGGGCAGTGGCCAACCACGCCTAGATAGATAGCCTTATACATGAGAATAGTGTCATGGAAACACACACCCCAAGTGACGCAGTGAGGCAAACCTTGCAATAGTAATGCCTTTCAGGGACTGAAGGTGTTGGTTGAAACCCCACCTCCCATCTATATTCACTCCTAAATACTTGACGTTCTTTTCGAGAAGGAGCCTGCGGTCCTTTCAAGAGGATTAGCTGGGTTTTTACTTTCCTTGCTCTACGAAGTAGTAGGAAGGAAAGTTATGTAATCGGTTGAAAAAAAAATTTTGAGTTCTCTTCAGATCTTTACGTTTCAGACCCCCCTGAGTCCGAAAAACACTATTTGGGAAAATGGTCTGTGTGTGACTGTGAACGATTTTTAGAGAAAACCACCGTACCAAATCAGATCAAACTTGATAACTAGCCCGGAAGTCGCTATGGGACGCCAAAATAAGGGTATGAACAAAATCCACCGAAATTTAACTATAGTTATCATAGTGATCAAAACACCAAATTTTTTTTCACAAAATTGGCTCTAACGATTTTGCTTAAATTTTTTATATTGGTAGCTCCCAATAAGGTAACTATACCATAAAATTCTCATTCATGGGAAAATGACGAGAGCAGCACAATAAATTACCAAAACTTTCGACGAAATCGGTTTTAGCGCGGTTTTTAGAGAAAACAACCGTACCAAATCAGCTGAAACATGATGTCTAGCCTACAGGTTACCATGGGACGCCAAAAAAAGCGTATGGTCAAAATCCACTGAAATTTAACTATAGTTATCATAGTGATCAAAACACCAAATTTTTGTTCTCAAAAACGGCTCTAACGATTTTGATTACATTTTTTATATAGATAGGTCTCAATAAGACAATCATACCATAAAATTCCCATTCGTGGGAAAATGACGAGAGCGCCACAATAAATTATCAAAATTTTCGACGAAAAGCGTTTTTAGCGCAGTTTTTTCCTTATTAACTCCGCTGGAATTTTAGTAGAATGTTAAAAAAAATTACTATTGTAGTCCAATCCCATACCTAAAGGGTGAATGTTTAAAAACGCTCATGAGATACTTGGGGGTCACTCCAGAAATTCCTGAATTTCGACTACTGCCGTTTCGCTTACTACCAGTTGTAAACGTTTTTACCCAATAACTCTGCAAAAGTAATTACTATCCTTCTTCAAAAAATTAATGCTTACCACCTCATTAATTATCTGTGTAACAATTGCTCAGTAATGGTTCTAGAATGAGTACGAGCAGCACAATAAATTCCGGAACTGTAAGCGCTACCGCTTTCTGCTGCCGTGAAGTGTTGTTTGACCAAGTTCAATCTCAATCTTTCTCTGAACGGAGACATGCCTGCATTCGATCGTAGCAGTTCTGTCTATCAGGTAACTTCTGACGAGCGAGTACAGGTTGCGGGGGATTTCCCTACCTTTTCCCTACCTTAACGTGTAAAGAATAGTTCATGCTCCACCACTGGTACGCAACGAGACCCTTTACAATTATCTGCATATTGACACCCGCCCTACCTCTCGCAACCTCGACCATCATAATCCGCTAATCAACGAAGGTTTCCAAACCTCATCACGGCATCAACGTGCCAACGTGTATAAGACATTTGGAATAAGTGTTATGGCATGGAATGCGTGTTCAATACGAGGCAAATATGAAGAGCTCCTACATCAGATATCCATGTTTAAGGTACATACATGTTGGAACGCTTTCCGAAGTAAAACTGCCAAGGATTGCGCAAATCTCCCAAGATACCGCTCCTACATTGTCCAGGTTCATTACTTTTAGTCCGTTCAACACAAAAACCAATATCCGCTTCTTTCGATCAGAGAGAATGACGTATGGATGGCCGGGTATGTGTTGCACGCCGTGAGTGAAAATATTAAACTTTGAGCGTGAAATCCAAGGTTCTCGATGATCAAATGTTGGAACTGGCTCGACTGTGCGTGGACTGGTCTTCGAAATCCATGGTCAAATTTAACTGGACCCATGATTGAGGATCCAGACTCATTAAGAATGCGGGCTTAAGGCGATCAATGACCCTCAATCGAGGACGTTCATTTCTCCTACCCTCTTGACCACTGAGAAAGCTCCTCAGGCCATCGTATCAGGCTATCATCACAAAAAAATGTAAGGAAGCAACCAAAAGATATGTTAATAACCACAGTAGCCACAAAATGGTTTAAAAAATTAACCGAAAAAGAAATTTTGGCAGTTTTATTGCAATTGCATCGGTATCGTTTCTTAGGTATTTTTTGATGCTGAGTCGGATAGGACAGTCCTTACAGGTGAAGGAATGCGTCCAGATGGAAAACAGTGAAAGCACAGTAAATATGGTGAGGCGATTCCTACCACTTGAAGAAACTCGCAGGACGATGTTTTGAAAGTTATCAATTCTCCCCACACTTCTCTCATTTCTCGCATTGCCTCCCATCTAACTGAACCACCCCTCAGCTCGACCCATCACGACAGTTTTCGCTGTTTCGTGTTTCGTATCATTCACTAGTAGAAGGTGTGAGACTGCCCCAAGCCTTGAAATCATGCTGCTCACAAAAATAACAAACCATTGTCTAATAATTTGCAGCGTTTTGTGAATTTTCGAACGTGCGGAGGAGATCGAAATGTACCACATTAACGATAAATTGCCACATTTTTCTCGAATAAGGCTGTAACGATTTGGATCAAACGTCCAAATTATTTTACACTAATCAGCGCGTAACTTGCTTTCCTCCGTGAATATATCGATATAATTCGGCGAACACACAGGTCGTCTTTAACTTGTCAATACATACATATTTTTACACACAAATCATCCTCTGGCAGTCTATAGAACGTTGATAACAACAAAAATCGTGTTTTTTGAACTTTTTCGAACTTTCCAGAGGTTCGGTTTTCATAACTGAATTGGATCAACCCGGTGGAGTCTCCTGCAGCAACCTATTCCCACATTGGTTTCTCCATAACTGTTTCTGTGACTATCCGTTGAACGATTTTAACACTGCGCGGAAAGTTGCAAACTTCCAGGAATTTTTGAAAATATTTCGTTCGTTTCTCCACATTTAAAACGAAAATAAGTGGGCATTTAAATTAGTTATTAGGCTTTTTTAAGTACATAAAACTAAGAACTTAATCATTTCACCGAATACGGAGTGCAGATGTGAAGGTGAACGAAGGAAGCGAAGTTATTTACCGGTAAAATTGGGATTCTTGGGACTTTCCAATGGTAAATGTTTGGTTAGTGCGCTTTTTCACCACTTTGCTGCTCAAAGTGCACCATCTCCAATGCACCCCCTCACTGGCCGCTTCTATATTCGTTTGGTGATTGGGATAAACAGCCAAAACGCGTTCAAGTCTGAACCATTCAACGAAGTGAGGTTTTTACAAAAGAGCGTTGAGTGCATCAGGTTCTCCAAAATCCTTTGGTCGTAACTCTTCAGGCCGTGAAGGATGCCATCAAATACTTGACGGTCTCGACTCGTGAACGAAGTAATGGCTCAAATTCATCTTCGGAATCCCTCGTTAACGAGGTCGTCGAACTGCAAGTGTAAGTTGGAGACTTGAAGTGCCGCCTGTTAGCTTCCAAGCCTGGGCGTTGGTGTCCTTGAGATCCTTCTTCCGCTTACATCCCAAGTTCGCAGCGAAGAGAACGGTTCATGAATAATATGCCCGTTAAAAACGCCAGCAGTTAACAAGCCAAGTGGTGTCATCGCCGCGGCATCGTCTGTATCCATCTGTGGAAGCTTTCAACCTTAAGAAACGTCCAAATACCTGATTATTCGAAGCTGGTGCATGTGAAATTGAACGTGGTTGCAACGATGGAATCCCATCCAGGCCGGGGTACTCCGGGTCAGAGACGAAGTTCGAAATCAAGACGAACCTGATCATCTAAGGATGAAGAAACAGAATAATCCATTACGTCTTCTTCTGCTACAGTGATGCGTCCATTAAAGTCGCCGAATACCTCACGCAAATATCATCTAATATCAAATGTGGAAGTATGTTTCGCTGAATGAAGAATTCATTGAAAAGGTACGGACGATCCAAGATGCCCTACTTTTCATGTATCATATTCTGTTGATGCTATGTAACTAAGAGTTACAGTTGCTTGTTAGCTAGTCGGATAGTATGAGCTCAAAAACAACACAGAAAAGCTAAAGTTAACGTACCAGTTCGGTGGGTCCATCTTTTCTGACTGGTGAGATACTGTGGGCGAGCGCTTTTTATGTAAAGACATCTTCGTCCGGTCTTTAAGTACTGACTCTGCCCAGATCTGGCAGTATCTCACCAGCACTTTGGTAATTTACCTACTGGTGGAATTCACCCAATCACTTTAATACCTAACACAGACAAGGTTTTATTTATCTCTGTGGAAAAATCTGTGTCTCATAGTAGGACTGAATCTCTGGGTCATATGGTTTACCCCTCACTTTAAGACCAGAGGCGTAGATCGTTCATGACGTCATCAACTCTGGAACGTAGTTTCAGTGTCTTCCAGAGCCAACCAACACTTAACTCTCTTGATTGTCAGCCCTTGATCACCAATCCACCCCCAGAAGTTGTAATCGTAAAGTTCTAGTTGCTGAACACAACCAACACACTCAGTACTCAGCATGTCTTGCAGAGAATTTAGGTGGAGGGGAGAGTGCAGAAACTGAGGGAGTTGAGGGGGACAATACAGAAGGAATCCAAGTAGTTAATGTAGGAACGAGGACAGCAGGTCGACATGAAGAACGGCTCAACGGGCGGTGGACAATTGTACGGCAGAACATTCGGTGTGGCAGTAATTTTGGTCGGTAACTCGCCGGCCAATTTATGCAAGGAGGCCGTGTGGAGAGTCAAGTTTGAGAAGAGACCACTCAGAAAAACCATAACATCTGCAAGAATACGGCGGTTCACAGGATTCGGAAAACAAAGCATCCTGCAGAGCGAAGGGTAGTCAATTTCCGCACATGGCCAGATGAACTCGTGCTATGTGACAATCGTAATACAGGCCCCTGACGACAAACCGGTACTTAGGGACTGGGAAAACAATTTTATGCAAAGAATGTCCTGAGAAAACCTTGACATTGCCTTCTGGTACTTCGTGCTCCTGAACATAGCATCTACAAAGCTTGACGAGCTAAACTCTTCTTTCAACCACCCTGGTAGACACCGTCAGGCTTCATCTTGTGTCAGACGAATAATAAGTATCCCCGCAATAATGACAGAAGTGGTTTATTCTTATTTTCCTAGGCTCGGCCTGAACCGAAGTGAGGTAGATGACTATGTTTCTTCAACTATAACTGAAAACTTCCTTGGCCTTTACGCTTCTTGCCTTTCTGAGGTAAAAACTCCGTCACTTCGCAGCCGTCCAATCAGTGACATCAGCGCTCCTTTAAGAACCAGTGTTGTGAGATAACCATCTCAACTAACACACACACCTGTTTATCCCACTTGAGGAGGCTATCATTCACAATACCAAAGTACCTTACCTCGGTAGTACAACCCAACGTGGAATGGCCAAAGCCCCCAGTTCTGTGGATTTGAAGTTTTATTTCTTCCGGTGGCCATGCTGCAGCCGACCAAGCAAATGGAACCACTACAGTTTTATTTACATTCCAACTAGCCTTTCACCAACCAGCCTCGTCCCACGTGCCGCCAACCAGCCTCGTCCCACGTGCCGCCAACCAGCCTCGTCCCACGTGCCGCCAACCAGCCTCGTCCCACGTGCCGCCAACCAGCCTCGTCCCACGTGCCGCCAACCAGCCTCGTCCCACGTGCCGCCAACCAGCCTCGTCCCACGTGCCGCCAACCAGCCTCGTCCCACGTTCTGCCAACACAAACGTCTCCTGTCGTGTATCAGCTCAATAAATCATAACCATGTCGTCAGCAAACATCATCGCCCCTTCACCCGCTACAGCTCCTGATTAAATAAATCTGGTTTGCATATAAAATATACCATGCCTTGCGAAATACCGTAACCCTCAGTGCCGAGCAGATCCCCCAGTACACCGTGAAATCTTACCCTCAGTTGTCTCCTTTGCAAGTAGCTTGGAAACCAATGTAATGCCATCCCCTCGAAGCCAATTTCCCTTAGCAAATGTTAACGTGCTCTCAAGTAAATTGAGAAAGTGTGAATGTTTTCTCTTCCCTCCGTAAACTAGTCAGAACGAGCGTTTTAAGACAAGTTTACTGTGCCCTCGACGTTATTCCATGACATCATGGGTACATGGGTACCATGACATGGGTACATACCCATGTACTTCGTGCGCGTTATCGGTAAGGCACGGTTCAAGGAGCTTGGCTACTTAGGTTGAGAGACCTTTACAAAAGATCCACCAGTTATTGAAAAGTAACGAGTTTGAGTTGCCTACGTATGCGTTCGGCACGCGGTTCTTGCAAAGCGGTTTCCTGACTATACCTCAGCTCAGACCAGAACTTCTTCCCAGCGGATTTGAGATCCCTATTCATGGAACAGATAGCGGCAGACTTTTTGAAAGTAAAACTTACCCTGAAAAAGTACTCCTCGGATTCCATAGTAAAATTATTTAAGGGTTTTTGGACGGAGTTATTATTACATCACAATGACAGCGAGTGTAGAAGTAATCAACGATATTGTCACTCATTCTCCGCCGTTGGCAAGACCCATGTGGACAATTATATTTCTATTATGCATAAGTAGGTTGAATTTTTCGTTATTTTTTTGATATAGTTGGAATGATGATTTATACTAATGTAAATCTGTATGGAAATAAAAAAACTTGGAAAGGTCACTACAACCTCTTGTTGACTATTGACTATGATTGTGCACTACTACAGAAATATGATGTGGCCTCAAGGATAAGTTGAGTGTTCAATAAGCGGATAACATTGCGGCTTTACTTCGAGAGAAACCGGCCTTTTTTTGTTCCAAATTTTACACCCCATTCCAACTAACGCTGGTTTTACGCTATTTTACAGGAATCCAGGATGTGGCGGAATTCCGCGTTTACCAGCGACGGTGGATCATGTTGGGGTTTTTCTCAATTCTATCCGCCTTGAACGCGGTACACTGGTTGCAATATTCCATAATATCAAATGTAGTTGTGAAGTACTATCGAGTAAGCACGACGGAAGTCAACATGTCAGCAATGATCTTCATGCTCCTCTACATTCCTTTGGTCGTTCCCGCCACGTACTTCATTGAAAAGAAGGCAGGTGGTGCTATTTTAGGGGCATTTAATTAAAAATCTCAACGAGCTTGTAGATCCGAGTCGGAACTAAAACATATCGTATTGAACGTGTTCCAGGGGCTACGCTATTCTATTCTCTTCGCTTGTCTACTCACTACAATTGGTTCGTGGATGAAATTTGGAAGTTTGGGCCGAGACGATTTTTACGTCGCATTCGCCTCTCAAGCCGTCATTGGCGCCGGGCAGATCTGCATACTTAGCGTCCCTCCACGTCTGGGCGCGCTTTGGTTCAACACTGGCGAAGTTTCTACTGCAGGAGCGATCGGAGTGTTCGGAAATCAGGTGAGGAGCCATTTCATCAACGTAACTGCTGAAACATGTGAAGTTGAGGGTGAATACTAAGTGCAAACCTTATTCGAAATACCCTTGTGATCAACATTCAAACATTTCAAGCTGGCAAGTGGTGTTTGTAGCTAATGACTGTTCTTGAACCACTGGAGAGAGTCACTCTACTATCATGGAGGTTGCGTTTCGCTATCATGCAAGAGGCCGGCCACTCGCGCAGCATCCACCGAACCAAGACCCATGGAGGTACGGCAGGCATTTTTTATCTTAGCCAGTCTCCACGCGAAGAGCGGTTGCGAAGGTCTGACCACCTGAGGAATCCCGCACCATCTGGAGGGAGTTCTTAATCTGGTTCCCTACCTGATCAAACTATTGACTTGAGTAGCAAGTTTCAAAGAGACAGATCAACTGTTTCCACGTTTATTTCCCATGACTTCCAAGTTTTCATAGTAGCAATGCCAGTATGTTTGTCTGCTCTTCCAACAAACATCGCTCACTGTTGTATGAACTGCAGTAGAGCAGCATGGAGAGTCTTTGAGTGAAAACAAGTGGAGCCGTACATCGAAGTAAGTAACTGGCTCGTCCAGTGAGCTGGCTCAACCAACTTTCTATCAAGACGTTCACGGCTGGCTATGGATGTCCATTTTGGGTTCATGTGTGTTATGTTATCTAGAAATGGTACACATTTTTACTTTGTGCTACCTAAAGGGTAAGTGAAGTGTTGTAATCATGTCAAAAAAAAAAGTTAGGTTCCCTGATGATTTTTACGTTTTGAGGCCTTTAAAGTTCGAAAAACCTCATTTCCACGCGTGGCCCGTGCGTGTATGTGTCTGTAGTTTGATTTGCGGAAGCACGGCTTGACCCATTGAGCTGGTTCTTTTTTTGTTTTGTTCGCGATTTTTCGTAGACGCGAAAATAAGGTTATCTACCTAGTCTTACCATTTCTATTGATAGTAAAGGCACGTGGGATACCAAACTGTACAAAAAACTAAGGTGTTTCGATTTTTCCTCAAAACAGCTACAACGATTTCGATTAAACTTACAAATTGCCTTTCACTAGTTAGTACCCAACCTTTCTGTTCCATAAATATCTCCATGAAAATACGGGTTTTTACACTTTTTGGCTTCAAAGATTTTCACCAAACTCGCAGAATGATTTAAAATAGTTGATACCTATGTATTGTTCTCAATAAATGGGTTATGTCTTTACATCGAAAGCGCTTGCCCACAGTAACTCACAAGCCAGAGGAGACGGACTCACTAACAGGTACGTTAACTTTAGTTCTCAATAAATGTTCCTCTGGCAGTCCATTGGACCGAGATAAAAATGAGAACGTGTCGAAAACAATGTTTTTTTTTTAACATTTTTGTAATTTCCCGTGTAACTGCGTCATGGGATTTCATCAATCTTATGGAGTGTGTTGTGGCGACCTATACTCACATTTTGTCTACGCAATTGTCTTTCATTTGAACGGAGAAACCCATGATAGCCAGCCATGATAGCTCGTAAAACGAGATTTGTTGAATAATAATTTATCGTTTGTCCAATTTTCTCAAAAACGGCCTTAACAATTTCTATCAAAATAACGGGTTACTCTCAACTAACTAGTCCCTACATTTTGTTCTCCATAAATGCTCCTGTAAAAATGCGGTGAACGAAGATACAATGCCCGGATATTTAGTCGTCGAATTGACGGGGGTCGCGGAAAGTTATGTGTTGCTGCGCACCAGATATTTTATTACTAAATTGTCTTTGTTTACAATGATTAGCCCAGACTATTTAGTGCACCTCTTTAGGTTTGACTCACTCATTTCATCCATTTGAATTCAGTTTCCTTGTAAAATTAACTAGTACTTTTAGTAAATTTACTAGAATTTGTGAACGTGTGTTTTGACGCAGGTGTATGAAAGGATTTGCAACTACCGATCGAGACTAATCTGACGTCATGTAATAGGTATAGATGTATGTGCGTAGATGTAGGTATAGCTCGGAAGGTGAGGGCGTCTCTGTCAGTCAACACAGATATCACATCAAGAGTTATAATTATGGGAATACTGGCAGTATACCATTTGGAAATACGTAGGAGTGATGACAAATAAATGTTAGCCAACTTACCTAATTATTGAAATGAAATTAAATGACACCATGAAAATGTTGACGGAGGAAGGTCCAAGCTTGTCATAGGAATATAAAACAGTTGAATACAAAAAAAATCGGGACAGACATAAAAATATCGATCAACTCAAATCGTAACTGTCCCATTCAAAGATCGATTAAAGTCAAGGATACTCAATGTACGCGACTGACTAAATATTTGTACTTGTGGGCAGTTGGGATGCCGTAACTAGTTGCATTTACACCCCTCCCAGAGTATAAACTCAAATCAACTGGTTCATAGGGACGAAAAACCGAATCCATACTTCAGATTGATTTGACCTTATACATCTAATCAGCCCTGGGAGATGGAATATGAGCCTCGATTGGCCAAAACTTGAGTCATTGTTCCATCGGCGTTGGCAGATTACCTGTTATCTTCTATGTCTAAGCAACGTGTAAAGGGATAGAAAAAAACATAATTAGGTAGCAGCTAACTTTGTTAAAAACAACATAAAACTCAACATGGCAATAAACGCATAATAGTGGAAAAGATTATTGTGAACTGGACGGGTTTGATGTGATAACTGTCTGTTGAACCGTTGGTTAAAAGGGGACGTTTGTGAAATAGGTCGTCATAACCAGCTAATTGAGGTAACAAATGCCTGATCTTGATGGCAGATATCAAGACGACATGATCAGCTGTATTGCGCCAGGAATCAATATAGTTCCACTGTCACGTGTTTTGAGACCTCTGACGCCAGCTGGACATCAATAAGTATTGCCTTCACATCTATTCTCTGAGGCAGGAATCACACGTTCTGTTTGCAAGACTGGTATCTTTAGAACAGCTGAGTCTGAGAAGGTGCTGACATCACTAGCGTTGATGTGGAGGGGGGGGGGTAGTGTTGTCTGTTGTGTAGGTCAGTTACTGATATGGAGAATACCCCTTTTGTCACTACACGTACTGGTGCACTACAGTACATTCTATGCACTACAGTACATTCTATGCTATCCTCACCAGCTGAAGAAACTCAAGTAGTTACGTTCCAGTATGACTAGTACAGTACTGTGAGTAGTTTTTCTTTAACTTCCCTCCTCACGTCGCTGAAGCATTGGAAAAGAAATAAAATAACATCATCATCATACTTTTGACATAATGAATGTTGCTGATCTATTAAATACTCATTTTCAGACTTGATTTCATGTTCACAGTTGGGAATCGCACTAGGATTTTACGTCCCAACGAAAATAGTACAGGACTCCCCAGACATGGAGGAAATAAGATCGAGCCTAATGACATTGCAAATCATCTACGCTGCACCTATCGCCATTCTTCTTCTCCTCGTCTTGTTTTGTAAGTTGTATTTACGCACGTTTGATCCAGAAGGAACTTACATGATGCCTCGTGTGTTTCTATATCATGATACTAGTTATTGTTGCACGCATCTGGCTTTACTAAGCTAAAGGCGTTGTTGGTGGTCGTAGTCTTGTCGTTAAGGCCGTAGATCAGTATTTGGAGGAAGCATGAACTGGTTCAGAGCTCGGGACCGCATCAATTTTCGCCAGTGTCAAAGGCTTTCCAACCACGCATTCCCGTATCCTGAATAAAAATAGTGTCAGACGCGAGACGCCACTACTGTAACATATAAGCCGTCTAAATAATTCTTGTGTAACAGGGTTCCAGCAACACTATGGAGGAGGAATGCCGAGATGTCGGGAGATGAAGAAGAAGAGGCTCTGTTATCACAGGCATCTTATCGACAAACGTTTTTTACTTTTTCCGTTCATCCCCTTGTTCCTGATGCGACAAAAGGAACAAGTGTAGTATGGCCCGACTTAAGAGGCATAGCAGGATCGGTAGGAGAGAATAGTCAACTGCTGACTAGGAGCTGTACGGATCGAGGAGACCAGTAGTCCTTCCCATGGACTTGGGGTGCGGTGGTCCTTTTTAGGGTTGACTCGGGAAGGGAGCCAGTTGTTCTCCCCGAGCATCCCTAGAGGGATTGCTGGCTCCACTTGATGCGAAGTGTCTCAAGCATCTAGCCTGAAAACAAAAGTTTACTACAAATTCTTCACCCATTGAACGGCTCTAAAAAGTAAAAAATGAGGGGCATTTAATTAAAAAATATATATGTACGTACGTGTGTGTGATATATAATCATTTACGACGTATAAAAGCCTTCAGTATGGAAATGCATAATCTGATGGTAATTGAAATTGGCTAACCCTACATGTTAGAAACAGCAAACTCTGATAATAACTCTCTGGAAAACTGATATTACGCCTTCTAAAAAAATCGTGTCTACAGCATCATCAATCCCCTGTCCACCAATTGCTCAATAATGGTCACGGCATGAATAGGAGCAGCACAATAAATTCTGGAACTGCAAGCTCTACCGCTTTCTGCCATCGTGAAGGAGTGTTGTACCAAGTTCAATTGAACTGAGTGAATAATTAATAGAATCATTAGCAAAAGCCATGAAAGCTAGTGAATTTACGTAGAGCTACGGAAAGTTGATGCGTCACACCTGATTTTGTTTACGCAGTGAATTGCGAAATTTAAAATATACCGGCGCCTAGATTCGTCTTATACCTTAATTTGATTTTTATTCTTATGTGACTTCATGTTTGATTAACAATCAAACTTTCGATTATGAAGCTACTACAACCTTTAAACGTATGGTTGGGGTTATAGTAATGAAACCTGCAATGAAGTTTACTAGAAGCAACTCGTGAAATAAAATGCTTTGCTTAACGTTGACATCGACGAAAGCGCTCAATAGGTCGTTGTACCAAAACTTGACGTACGTTTTTTTTCGCTTTGTCGCAGTTTTCGAAGACAGGCCCAAAACTCCTCCGAACGTGGGGCAGGCCAGAGTTCGACGGGACGAGAAACCTTGGAGCGAATGCCTCAAAGAATTGTACGAGAGGGATTACGTGTGTCTGCTCGTAAGCTACGGTTTGAACATCGGAGTATTTTACACCTACTCGACGCTTCTCAATCAAATGATTCTCATCCACTATCCCGTGAGTAATTAAGTGAGTACTTCGAGGTCGATTAGAAATTATGGGTAGCATGTTCGTAATTGCTACGAGGAGCTTTGTAATGTAGCCCTTGCATGAGCGTAAGACTAACGAAATACACACAGAGCAGGGTGTTAGGAACGGAATTAGTCGAGAAATTTGACCAATCCTTCAACCGCAAATGGCAGCTTCAGCGAAAATCGTTTCCCATCCGTTTATTAGAAGATCATGCTCGTACATCTTTTTATTTTAAAAAGGAGACTCCAGGGGAAATTATCGACCAATTTATCATCCGTCTTTGCTAAAATCATTGAACGTTCGGCTAAAGTGTATATTTTGCTGTATTTGAAGCCAGGGCCCGAAAGGAAACTGAGTTTTTTTAAAAACTTTATTGCGGAATACTAGGTTTACAAAGATAATCGTCTGTGATAGCTACAGCAAAAGTGAAGTTCCCCAAGCAACGAATATCTAAAGACACCTCGTAGGGAGGTAGATATTTCTGAACGAGTCCTTCGGTAAAGTTAACGTACATGTTAGGTGAGTCCGTCTATTCTGGCTGGGGATTGCAACCGACAGCCCCGTACGGACGGTGTCACCCAGCACACGCAGTATGCTCTGGAAATGCTATCACAATTCATTCCTCGAGGAAACTCGGAGTATAGGATTAGAGCTCGGGATCGCCGTAGTTTGTGTTTGAGTGGGCGAATCCCCACATTTCCGATCCCCTGGTAATAAATGGAGATCAGGCAGTATAAAATGTTTATCCGTGGATAAATTATGATAGCAGCTCAATATATTATTATACATGATATCGTTTGCAAAAAAATCGTGTTAGTGGCTCGATAAGTTACCTGCACGGCGGGAGTGTAATAAAAGTCATAGTTAGCGTTCCCTATAATTTCATAAAAGGTGACAAGAACCGTGACGTTCGCATGATTCGTCTATACGTTCTCAACCCAGTAATTCCCGAAAGGTTAATCCCCTTCAAAAATAATTAAATTCCCAATTTTCGATTAAACCTCGTCCGTGTCCGACAGTCCCATATATTGGATAAGCGCCGCGGTCTATTTAGGGTTGAGGAAGGTTGTTTGGTATTTTTCCTATATTTTATCAATCTTTTCAAAGAATGAGTTTATTGTCGTGGTTATGTGCATGATTAGCATTAAATTGAATGGATATGGTTCACTTAACTAGTTCCTTCGGAATATTTTGGCGCTCTAGTTTATTCCTGAAAAGGCTTACTCTACCTCAACGCGACGTTTTAGTGTATGAATCCCAGTTTTTTTTTTTTCAGGATGGAGAACGTGATGCAGGAGGGATCGGTCTGACATTGGTGATTTGTGGCGCTGTCGGTTCCCTCGTTTGGGGAGTCGTTCTTGACAAAACGGGACAGTACAAGTAAGTCAATGGAAAATGTCATTATCATTATTTCTACCGACTAATCTGGTAGTCAGGGGGAGGGGGGGGGAGGATAGGAGGAAGGGTCTGTTTCTGTTGGCCACATTAACTTACTCCTCCGTATTGAGAACCAACCTGAAGGCTCTTCTTTCTTGTTCTCATCTTGCAGCGTGCTGCCATGTAGGAGCAGTCTGTCCTCCATGTCTTCATTCTTTATCCCTGCCGCATACTGTCACTCCATCAGCGAGCCTCGTCCTCTTATGACTGAACAACGAACCTCTAGTTTTTCTGGAAATCCCACATGGAACGAATTGAGCTTGCCGGTAGTGTCTTCTACCATGCAGCCTGTTCACCTTTGGGACGCGAAGATGGCATAGGAAGCTTCATCCACATTGCAGGTAGTTTAGGCTAGCAACCTTACTAATTCTGTGCAGGTAGCCTTAAATGCTCCATGTCGTGTTAGGAACTGAGTGAGGTAGGAATCCATGAACTGGAATCAACTGCCTGGTCAACCGCCCCTTCTGCACTGCGTAGCACCCGTATTGCCAACTTTTAGGTTGAAGGTTTACTATTCTGGAACTGTAGGGAAAACAGTGAAAAAATTAGAAAACATACAGCAAGGCAGTGGTGGGATTTACGTAAAAAAACTGCCCTATTTTGGGGTCCGATGTTGTTGTGCAGGCTGAAAATGAAATTCGAGGTGATTGTCAGGTGACAGATTGAAAAACATGAAAGAGTAGTTATTAGAATGATAAAAGACGCTGAATTCATGCGAAACTGAGAAACGTCGTGTGATGGGTTGCACCAGACATGCGAGGTTACTCTTGTTCTTGGATCCTGCTTTAAACCCCTTCCATCTCAAAACCTTAGCGATTCTATCAGAAGTGACTCCGCAATATCCACAGCCGATGTTACGCTAGATCCTGTAATCCCTAGTTTGTTCCCCAGTCCGTACAGTTTTTTCCAAGAACTCGATTCCATGTTGTACCTTTTTTTTTGCCTGAGGACGCACGGGGCAGGGCCTTTTTGGGACCGTGTGGCCTATTGTGACGATGTCCCCTACCCAATAAAATACGTCGTATATACCAGTCTCTCTTCAGAGTACGAGTTCCGTCGCAGACCCCTGAGAGAATTGAAAAGCATCTAGTCCTCGCCGCACTACCGACATTCAACTGTCCATTTTATTTGAGAGATTAAATGTTCAGTAAGGAAACTAGTGAGAACTCTTATTTACCGTCTGATCGGAGTGAGCATTGCTCTGCTCCTTCAACAGGAAGCTCTTTTACCTGCCTTGATAGTGGATGGCTGTGCCTGTGGGACATACCAGAGGGAAAGCTTTAAGGGTAGTTTGAAAAATGAATGGATGAACGTGGTGAGCGTGAGAGAGCGTTGTATTACAACACTGGAGCCATGATAAGGATATGAGTGTGAGTGTGTAAGAATTACCCCACGCAAGGTGGTCTCTGAGGAAGTGAATGTGGTTGTGGAGATGAGAGCAGAGAGCTAGCGAGTAGCGCAAGAGCTGAGAGACGAATGTGCGTTTTTTGATTAGGTCTGGGGAGAGCTGAGAGGCGGAATCTAAGGAAAAATGAGAAGTGAGTGTTTTGGAAAGCCCAAAAAGAGAAAATCCGTTTTCAGCTTCAGAAATCACCCTTACCCTTAAGCCCTTCGTCGGAGGGAGAGGCCGGTTGAACAGGTTGTTCCAATTCTCCCACAGTTACCATTTCAAAGACTTGAGCTTAGAAAGAGTTGGAGTCGAATGCTCAGGACTTCTCGTTTGAAGCAAGAGGATTGATCTAATTTGGCCTGAAATGCAAAATGCTCAATCATACCTGAGAATGTATAAGTCTGCTGCAGTCCTCTTGCCATCGAAGGAGTGTTTGGCATCAAATGGTCGCCAGCGCACAACAACGAGCTGATAAATGGGGATTGTGACTTCCTCACAATCTGCTTCGATTCTTCGGTATTTTGCTGACTAGTAAGAACTGCCGCTATGGATTAGCGTAGACGTATCAGTTTGAAATACTCTCGGGAAGCGATGCGCGTTGGGAGATTTGGTTCTCAGACCAGCACTGTAGAGCGCCTCCTCTGACGGCCGCTCTCAGTGGAAACTGACTTTCGAGCCATATGCCTAGGGGAAAGACCTAACTATAGCCATCACGGGCTCTAGATTGTTACTCAGTGGTGCAAGCACGTCAGGCTATGAATGGCAGTGGGATCAACACAACTAGTTCTTCAAAACGCAAACTAAATACTTTTTTTTACCACGGCACTGGTCTCACTTGGTGTGACGTCACCTATGCACTCCCACACCCCCGCACAAAGCGGAGGATATCAACAAGTTCTGCATTCGCGCCACCTCTTCTGGCTGAAGTAAGGGCCTCCCAAACACACAACGGCGCGATGCACCTAAACGAAATACATACCCAGCCATTAGTCCGTTTTGGTGGTCATTGGCTACTTCACGTGATGGGAGGGTCCCAAACGATTTATATCAAACTCTCCCACCAGAGTGTTTTTAACCTAACAAAGACTGTCAGGTTAAAACACACACGTTCACATCGGAGAAACCGGTAAGTTTTAGACTTCAGATGTTGAAAAGACGCTCATCAAGGGGAATGCACGACTGGAACATTGAAGCTCGATGCTAGAGGTTTCAGGACTCGTGGGTGATAGCCTGACAAACTGTCGGATCTACTTTTCTGAGGCTTGGCGTTTCGATAGGGTTCACGCTCGTTTTAACTTGGGCTTCTCCTTCTTGAGGCCGCTCCAGACTATCACGGAGTAGCATAGGAGCGAGAATGTGGAGTGGTTCCTCGACCTTCTCTGTTCCTTCTCGCCTCACTCCGCCCATCTTCGCAAGGCTGAGTGCGAATGTGGATGGAGTCCCTTGATCGTCCTGCCCTCGCTCTGCCTGACTTCGCTCATGAGCTGTAAATACAGGAACAAATTGATTAAGCTATGTTAAGTAAGAACATCGAAGAAATTGGAGCGCATTTGTTCCGTGTGCTCCTTTGACTCGCAGTACAAAACCAGCTTTTGAGCGAAGTCAGGCACAGTGAGAACAGGATGAACGCGGAACCCCAAGCAACCCCATCCACAATTTTCATTTCTCAGCCTTGTAGGGAAGCTGGACGGAGTGAGGTGAGAAGGAACAGAGAAGGTCGAGGTACCTCTCCACATTCTCGTTTCTAGAGCGAGAGTCTGCAAGGCCCTGGAGAACGCTCTCCACGAGGATGCTGGACCCTTGCCTATATAACGTATTCGCATTTAAACTCCCCCCCACCCACCCACCACCACCACCATTATCTTCCTCGTCCCTAAATCAGGGCCAGAGTTCGCATTCCTACCACAACTCCGTCCTTTCCTCAGTTGCTACAAATTTTATCACACCGCTGTATGTTGCAAGTTTCTTCTGTATGTTGTGTATGCGCTTTTATTTTGCGACTAAATTATGAATTCAACCTTCACAGAAATATTCTCAATGGAGTCTACATGTGTTCAGTCGTCGGAATGATTGGGTTCTGCTTATCGTTAATCTGGGGAACTGTGCTGTCAACGTACCTCACATCAGCGTTCCTGGGGTGAGTTATGCCATTCTCCAGTCATATTCCACACTTCGCAGTGACGATTTGGACGTAGCGATTCGTAAAAATATGGGTCATAGTGTCCAATCCTACGCGCCTCCGTAAATACGCGTATCAAATTATCCACAAAGTTTGATCGGGCGTGTTATTTTGTGGCTGGATGTTCTTCACAAAGTCACTTTAAAGCCCGCCTTGCCCGTTCTCATCTTGAGAGTTTGAGGCTCTGTGCGCAGTACCAATCAAATGTTGTCGTTTGTCAGGCTCAGCAAAAGAGGGTTCGCCCATAGTGACCTTGGATATCTGCCTAACTGTCCGTACAAAATTGTTTTTGGGCAAACGTTTGCCTTCCTTGTGTGACAGAGCTGGTGGCAAGCAACCTAAACTGAGTCTTACGTGGTTTTTTTCGCGTAAAAGTAGTTCCCTGCTCGAAGAAGTGAGAAACTTCAGACTGTGCTAGAACCCTCCACGTGAAGCAGGCTTTTGGTTTATTATTCATTCTGAATAATAACCCTATGTTTTCGGTCACGAAAAATTTTTTACAACCCCCCCTCAAAATTTGATGCTTTACGTTTCAAGACATGGAGATTCCAAATCTGCAATGTCCGTCCGCCATCCGCTGTCCCCCGTCCCCCATCCGCCGTCTGGGCCGTTTTGTGCCTTTAACGTGGTATAAAAAATTCGTTCTTTCGTACTAAAATCCCATTCGGTATTTAGTTGTGCCCGCCATCTCGGCAATCCGATCGGATGAAGCCCATGGTTGTTATGGGCAAAAAACGGTTTAAAAAAATTAACGAAACGCAGTATAACGCGGGAGCTACAAGCGTTTCGTCGTTTGAATTCCCTCCGGTCTCATTAAAAAACCAACCGCTCTCGAGGCGAGCGAGTGCGGCCTCCCGCTCGCTTCCCTCCCAACGACCGGTCTCTCCCCATTCGCCTTACTCTTCCAATTTCCCCGACGTTTTCGTTTTAATACGATTCAATTTTTTTAGATTCTTTCGTTTCATTCTCATTATGTTTTTCATAGATTTTGGTTAAATTTTGATATTAGTATTTAGCGTGCATGTTTTCATATTAAAATTCAGTTTTTTCTAGATACTTTCGTGTTTTTTTTTGTTTATTTTAATATTACGATTCAGTTCTTTTCGGCCTTTTTTTGGGTTTCATTATGATATTTTTCGATGCTGAATCGAACAGGATGGGTCTCGGAGCATTAATGCTAGGTCAAGCTGATTATCCGAATAATAAACCGTTGTGTAATAATTTGCAGCGTTTCTTTATAATGTAATCGCCTAGTAATACCTAGATGGACTCATCTCCTGTACAAATGCTGGTGCAGCCGCAGTGGTTATTATCCCATTCTCCACTCAAGCACAGGCAAATTAGTCACCACTCCACCCCGAAGTATGAGTATCAAAGAAATTCTTCAGGGCAAACATTGAGCTATTTAGGTGACGACCTCAATAGAAGCCAATGTCAGATCGACCGAGCGTCCTTGCCTTGTCACATCACGTCTAGGCATTGTAATTTCGTTCAAGCTCAGTCTTGCCTTTTCGCCCCCAGTCAGCCTTTCAGCAGTTTTCGATTTGCTCAATCGCTAACTTTCCTGAATGCGGGTAATTCAGGTCAGCAAAATCCCCTCATTTTTCTCCAGCTAGCGACACTTCACTGGAAATTTTCGCGTACCTGCCTGCGTTTCAACGCTCGTGACTCCACCGTCACACGACTCAACCGAGTTAGCATGATGGCTGATTCGCACTAAGAACTCTATACGTTCAACCACTTGTCGATCGTTTTAGTTTCTATTTTTACTTTCCGCTACCCGAAGGGTAAGCGAAGTATTGTAATCGTGTCAAGAATAAAAACCTAATTTAGGCGCGTGGTACGTGTGTGTGTGTGTGGGTCTGTAGTTCGATTTGCACGAGGTTATAGGCGATTTCGATCGATGGGAAAGGGAGGTGGGGGACTAAAATGTACCGAAAGATAGGGCTTATCGCATTTTCATTGAACTTACAAATTATCTTCTACTAGTTGACACTTAACTTTTCTTCTCTACAAATATCTCCATAAAAATATATTGAACAGAGATATAAGCCCAAAACGCCAAAATAGGATTTTTTACGCTTTTTGGGAAAACGGCTTCAACAATTTTCACAAAACTCTCATAATCTTTTTAAATAGTTAATAAATGTATATTGTTCTCAATAAACGTTCCACTGATATTCCACTAAACAGGGATAAAAATGAATTTGTGAGGAAACTAATGTTTTATAACATTTTTGTAATTTTCCTTCACAGGATTTCATCAATCTTATGCTTTCTGTAATTATTTCTGTATCTAGCTGTTAAACGGATATAAAAGCCATGATAACTCGGAAAACGAGATTTGTCGAATATTAATTTATCGGCTTTCCAAATTTCTCGAAAACGGTACTCTCAACTAACTAGTACCTACATTTTGTGTTTTGTAAATGTTCCCGTTTGAAAGGCGTGTATATACGGCAGGCTGTCGGATTTACGGGGGTTGCGGAAAGTTGTGTGTTCCTACGCGCCAGATATTTATTGTATCTGCATTATTTTGCGTTGCTTCGAGTCACATTATCATAACTTTCCTTCCGTAGTTAATCTCACGATTTAGTTGACTAATTTCCTTCCAGTTGCGCTAAAGCGTTGAAGCAGCGAGTTGAAATGATTGCAAATGAAAAATGAAGTTCATGGTGAGAACTCCTGCCTATCAGGATACGTATCCTTATTGTTCCTCGTTCTTCCAATGAACCATTTGAGTGAGTCGGCGGCAGTGGGATTTCGGTTTGATTTTAAAATAACAGCTTGCTCAGCTTCTTTGCGTTCATATGAAAAAGCCTCCATTGAGATCACGACAGTGGTTGTCATCAATTCACAGACTAAAAACATAATTTACTCGGCACGCAGTGCACCTCATCAATTAAATTAAATGTCTGATATATTTCAGTTTCTTCATGAACGCTTACCAAACGATAGCTTTCGAATTCACTTCTGAAATAACGTACCCTGTGGCTGAGAGCACATCCACTGGAATTCTGATCGCCACCGGTGAATTGGCAGGCGTCGCTCTCGTCCTCGGGCTCGGCAAAGTAATCGACGATTTCGGCGATTTGGTTCCTTGCATCGCAATGGTTCTCGCATTGGCTCTCGGTTTCTGTTCGTCGCTGTTCATCAATGGGAAAGTCCTCAAAAGGCAAGCGGCCGCGAAAGGTGTAGAGACGTAGCAACATCTTCGACTAAGGCGTCGATCGACTTGAACTTGCGAGTTCAGTTCACAAAATAAACCTTCGTTTTAGTTTTGTGCTTATTTTTTTTTTGGTGAACCCGAGCACTTCGTGTGACGAGGAACCGTCCACTTGATACGTCACAGGGTAATACAGAGTCAATAACGGGTTCATGGAGAAGAATAAGGGGAACCGACGTGCAGAAATGGGAGAAATGGCTATGGGAGCAGAAAAGCGTTGGCTAATTGGGTCCCCATTTCCCTTTCCCCCAGTTCTAGGGACTTCAACGTAGAAAATTCCTGATACTTAGTGTTACTCTAGTTTCCTTACAGGACTATCATTGAAAAAATTTGACTGCTCGATGTTACTGTTATGTCCATTTATTTCCATGTGTTGTGACAAAGTGGTGAATAGTTTGCACACAAAATGTTTGATACAGAAAAATGATGGAAATAAATTTATCGTTGAGCTCATAAAACATAAATAGAAAATAAAATTTACTGCTCGTGAAAAGTCTGAAGCGAAAGTAAAAATAAGTGGGTACTCGGCACAAGTTTTCTTCGATCGATGTTCGTGCTTCTACTTTGTCCAATAGGCCTTCGGCTGTATATTAGTCCAGGTATGACGCTGGTAGACGTTGAATACATGACTTGCGGGATACTGGGACCCGAAGAGAATGATAACTGCGCGTTGAAGGATGAATGAATAACTACTCGTAATATAAGCAGTTTTAACGCGCACGTGGCGGTACGCAGATTGGTAGAATTGGGAATGGAAGAATGGCGCATGGAGCTAATAAAATATAACACTTCTGAATGAATAATTTAGTGGATATCATAGATGGTGTAGCTGCCTGAACACCATGTATTGATTTGGATTTGTAATTGGTTGTACTCGACCCCAAACAGCAATATAAAGTGGGCACGCGTGTAGTTATAATCTTAATTATCAATCGCAAATTCACTATTCTGTGTGTCAAATCGCTTCCAATCATATCAGCTGCCACCGAACCAACTCTCTAGGAAGTCAGGTCTGTTTCTTTATTTGATGACTGTACCTAAACCCTCGACGAGGGTTATATCAGTCATAGAAGTTGCGGTTTCGCTAATATGCAAGAGGCCGGCCCCTGCAGCATCCACCGAACTCAGACCTGTGGAGGTACGGCAGGTATGTGGTCGTTAGCCAGTCTCACCGTAGAGAGCTGTTGCCCGTGTGTTACCGCGCGGAGGTGACCACCTGAGGAATCCCGTACCATCTGGGAGTATTTCATAATCTGATTTCCCACCAGATCTAACTATTTACTTGGGTGGCAAGTTTCAAAAGGACAGATCAACTATAACCACGTTTCTTAGCCATTACCTTCTTTGCGAACTTTGCAAAATGGTTATAGGCTTCCTTTGTAGCAGTCAAAGCTGCTAAGTTCGTTTGCCCTCTCAACAACCGTCGCTCACTGTTGTAGAAACTACAGTGGAGCAGCACATGGTTTCTTGTTTCCTCCGCACTGGAGGCACAAGACGTGCATAATGGAGAGTCTTTCAGAGAAAAGAAGTGGAGCCGCGCATTGAAGTCACCATGTCCCGTGAGGAACTGGCTCGTCCAGTGGTCTGGCTCAACCCATTTTCTAGAAAGACGTTCACGGATGTTGGGGAAGAACTCATACGTATCACGTCCATTTGACGAGGATTCCCATCTCGCTTGCCATTTCTCTAGAGCCCATTCATCGATGGCGGCAAGTTTCTGTTCTGTGGTGAGATCCGCACGGAGTTCAGCCCAAAGCGGGGGAAGCTCCTGCTCTCACTCTCCACTTGTCAATCATGCACTCAACAGCCAAATCAACTGGTAACTGACCAGTGATCACCTGGAGTGCTTCCGTTGATACAGTCTTGTAGGCCTTGGTGATCCACAGGAGCGCAGCTCTCTGGGATTGGGCCAATACTCTCTTTTGATTGACTGTTAGTTTGCTACCCCAGACAACGGGGCAGTAGCCAATCACACCTAAATAGATGGCCTTATACATGAGGATGGTGTCGTGGTAACACACACCCCAAGTGGCCTTAGTAATGGCACGCAGTGAGGCAAACCTTGCAATGGTAGTGCCTTTAAGGGACTGGAGGTGTTGGTTGAAACCCCACCTCTCACCTATATTCACTCCCAAATACTTGACGTGCTTTTCAAGAATGAGCCTGTGGCCGCCAAAGCGTATTGTGGGTGGATTATTCACTTTCCCCTTCAAGAGGATTAGCTGGGTTTTTTCCTCAGCCACCTCAGCCTCAGCGGAGCACGTGGTGGGTTTTTTCTTCAATTTGGCGGACTGACTCTGCAAAGATCAGCACAGTCAAGTCATCCACATAGGCGTACGGCTCGCAGTCAGTCTCCATGAGTTTCCTGAGAAGACCTTCGAAGAAGGCATTCCAGAGTGCTGGTCCAAGGACCGAGCCCTGTGGGCACCCCTTCTCAATCTTTCTCTCCCGGACGGAGACATGCCTACTCGATCGTAGCAGTTCTGTCTGTCAGGTAACTTCTGACGAGCGAGTACAGGTTGCGGGGATTCTACCTTTGAGCTCATTAAGGAGCGCTGGCCACCAAAGGTTGTCAAACGCTCCTCTGATGTCAATCAGAACTGCTACGACGTACTTAGCCGGTGCCAGCAGGGAAACACGCCGAATCTCGACAATGACATCCTGCGTGGACCTTCCTTTGGTTCCTTTGGTCTTGAGGTTGCGGCCAAAGACTCCTTCGAGGGACTGCAACATCAAGATTTCTAGTGTTTTGCCTAATATGGAAAGAAGGCTGAGTGGTCTCCATGATCGCGGGTCTGACTGATTGCGGTCGCCTCCCTTTTGAAGAGTGACAACGCTACGCAGTCTTCCACTGAGTGGGGAACTGTCCGACCTGCAGACAGTCATTAAATAAATTAAGGAGACCGCTGAGATTGTCCGCTCAACCTTCCTTAGCATATTGCTTTCTATTTTATCTGGCCCAGGGATTTGTTGGGCTTTTAAGGTCGCAGGGCCCTGCCGAGGTCGCTTGTTGTCCACAATGGGATGTCTGGCTCATTCGGAGGGTCCATGATCAGCTCCCTTGCTGCCCCTCTGGGCTTCAGTGTCTCGAGCTACTTGGTCATCTGGGAACGCCTTCTCAAGGAGGGTTTCCAGTGAACTTTCGATGCTGCAGGCCCAGCCTGACTCATTTTGCATCGCGGCTAAGACCTGCTCTACATTTGCTTTACCTATGGAGGACTTGTAGTGTCTGCCCCAGGGGTTCTCAGAGCTCTCCGCTTCCACAAAATTTCGCCAGCCTTGCCGTTTGGCCTGCTTGATAAGCGCGGTGGAAGGCCTTCTTCTCTGGATGAAGGCAGTTCGGAGTGTTGCTCTGGCATCAGGGTCACGAGTGTTTTGGTACATCCTTCTGGCTCTATTTGCACTTTGCTTGAGGGGATTTAGTTCCTCAGTCCACCATGGGACTTTGATCGCCCTGTGCTTCTGTTGGCCAAGTACAGAGAGCCCAGCAGAGTGCAGTGCTGTGGTAAATATGTCCACTTTGCTGTCCACCTCTTCAGGTGTGTATGCTTGCGCTATTAGGTCAGTGTCCGCGGCACGCAGTTCACCTTCCAGGTCGTGTATAGACGTCACAGCCGTGTCCCACACCCTGCTACTCAAATTGCAGGGTTGGCGAGTCGTACCAGGTGCAACGCAGAGCGATCACATGGTTATTGACTTTGCCATCACGGATGACAACATCCTCTGCAAAGACACGCGTGAAAAGCGATTCCGCACAAAAAATGCTGACTGGCCACAAATCTTGCTCCAGCCACCACTCGTGCCTGCGATCCCAGACCAAGAGTTTTGGATCCTATGTATGGTTCCTGTATGGCGAGAACACTGCAGCGTTTCTTGAGTGCATTTTGCAGCAATTCAGCCATAACTGGGCAACTCTTATTGGTGTTGTGCTGAAGGATTCGAACTGTTTTTGACCTATTCATAATCCACTCGTGACTCCTGGAGGGCAATTGCTCGCTGACGAATGGTACAGCCGTATGCGTCTCGTGTAGAGTGTGCAACCTGTTGGATTTTGCGTTCGACGCAATTGGCACACTTGAGGGGAGCATCACGCTTGCATTCCTTACTCAGATGTGGCAAGGCGCACCAGGCGCACACAACAGGTCTTGTACAGGCCACTGCCAGGTGGCCATAGCGCTGGCATTTGTAGCACTGAGTGGGGGCTTGGTACTTTCGTATGGCGCACCGCTGCCAGGCTATTTGGAGGTGCCTTGCCCCCTCTAGTTTTTTGTATAGGCTGGGTGATACCTCAATTTTTGGTGAAGAGAGGCCTGACGTCCTGCGGCTGCAAGCCTAACGCAGGGTTGTGTTCAACAACTTGTTGGGCCAAGTCCTCTTTTTGAAGGTCTGTCCGCACGTCGCACAGCAGCAGGCATGGAAACGACCCAGGGGGCTGACGCTTGAGCTTCAACTCCTTTTTGTGAAATGTGGCTCGTGAGCGCCTTGGCCATTTCTGGCGTTTCCGTCACAATGACGGCGCCACCTCCCACTGCGGTGCGGATGTCTAGCACTCGGACGCTTAGAGCTTGGAGGTCCGTGAGCAGGGACACCCGCATAAGCGCTTCCATTGGCGTCAGGGTTGGAGGACCAGCCCTCCTTCCTCACATGTCCGCTTTAACCACTACCACGTTTTGTCGTGGGTTTTAGAAGTTTGGCAAGCGGTGGAGGCTTTTTATTTTTACTTTTATTTTTACTTTTGCCCTTGTTTTTGGGCAGAGGTGTAGGCAGGCGCTGCCCTCGGCCCTGTTTAGTTGGGGCCTTTTTGTTCTTCCCCTGCGCTTCCTGGCCCTGGCAGACTGCCATTCCGCCTCAGCTCCATGAGGGGGAGAAGGCGCAGTAGCGGCTACTGCCGCATATGAGGGGCCTGGGGTACTACCCTGGCTCGTTGAATCTCCTTGATTTTGGGGGCTGGTGGCACTGGCTGCTGGGCAATTCTACGCAGCTCTTCCTCACGACAGCCGCCACAGTTTCCCGCAGGGGGAGTGGCAGGGGGCGATGTCGTTGGGGGCATTAGCTTATAGCCAGCTTCGAAATTTCGAAGAGGCAACTAGTTACGAGGTCCCGATAGGTCCTGTCGCGCTGGCCCTCATCCGTGCCAGCTGGCCGTGGATGATTTGGACGTATGCGCAAATTTGTCCATGTCCGACAGTTTAGGTCCACGCTGTGTCGTGTGCTTGTAGTAGCCGGGTTGCCCGGGCTACTAGGGGAGAAGGGGAGATGAACGCGGTTTGCCCGGTTCTTTCCGCCCTTGTTTGTTTGGACGACGAGTAGGTTGCTCATCGTCCGAAGAGGGAGGGGTCGAGCTTGGCGAGCTCCGAGGAAGAGCAAGTAGGTGGCGGAAGAGTTGACGTCATTTTATTTTACTAATATGGGACTAAGACGCAGACTGGTGTAGTGTATCCTTGAGTTCATTTGGTGTGTGTGTTAGTGGTATGAGCTGCTCGAGGCAGTGTCCTGGAAGCCCCTCGGCCACTAGTGATGTGGTGTGAGGGTCAAAGGAGGCCCCACATGCGCCGCAGCTGCCAGCCGCCACCCAGGAACGCTCAAACCTGGATTTTTCCCCTCCTCAGAGTCAGCCCTCGGCCACTAGTGATGTGGTGAGCGGCACGCTATCAGCCGCCCCAGGAACGCTCAAACCTGGTGTTAGTGAGCTACTTCCAGGACTGTCTTTCGCTCATTATGAGTGTTTCAAGTGTATGTGTTCTGCCACGCAAGCCGTTGCAGTGTATTTAGTATCTGGAATATGTTGTGTATGTCAGTGTCATGAGCTTTAAGCCCCTTTAAGGCCGGATTTAACGACCACGCAGAGGATACGGCAGGAGAATTCTGTCCCCCTTCCTGCGGGGGGTGTTGTGCGACCCCAGCTAAAGGTAGGGGGTTCCCAGTGTGTCGTGTATGTGAATGAAGTGTAAGTTGTGTCCCTTTTAGTCCGGCTTATACGAACACGCAGGGAGTACGGCAGTGGAATTCTGGACCCCCTACTGCAGGGTGAGCACAGTGTTGCGACAGAGTACACTGTGACGCCCAGCCACAGTTAAGCCTCGTTGGATGTAATCCTGCGGGGACCTCGTAGAGGTGAGGTTGTCTTTCAAGCTGGGCCCACCCGGCTGTCCCCTTTAGTCGGCTCATACGACACGCAGGGAATACGTCAGCGGAATTCTGGACCCCCGACTGCAGGGTGACTCTCTAGGAAGTCAATGAGGAGAAGTTTCGACGATTAGTTGGTGCACATGGGCTCAAAAGCTGCTGAGGGTTCTTATCAGTATCTTCCAGACGGAGCTTACGATTATAACTTGTTTGGCGGCGATCATTGGTCTCCCAACACCTACCCTTGTTTCACCACTCTGTGCTCTAGCCCTTGCTCAGCTCTGCCACATCTTCCTAACCCCATTTCAAGGGTTCATTCTGCTGCCGCATAGCGGGGGAGAATGTTCGGCACAGGCCGAAGTAGTTGAGATCTTGAGCTCGGGCCTCTCCCAGGTGCATTCGGCCGAACAGTTTCGAACCCTTTTTTCATGTTTGCCGTAGGGAAGTCTGAGAACTGCCCATTCAATCGGCTTCTCCTCCAGACTAAGGAATTAAGTTCGATTCTACTTCGAAAGTCTTTCCCTCCTCTTGATTTACTTCCTTCGCCAACACACACAGCTCTTCCCAGATACACTCATCTCCCAGTGCGCACTATAGACATTCCTCTATCAACTCTCTGGCCCGTCACAGCTCCACTCTTCTTTCATACTCAAACTCAAATCACTGTTCATCCAACGTGTAAAATACAGTCCTTCTCTCACTCCCACCGAGTACCTTTTTATTTATCAACTCCTCTCTCGTGCGCCCAACAGTTGTGCATAAGCAACCACGAATAGAAGACATGTGAAGCAGCTTTGAAAGAATTTCTAGGTCGGGGGCTGTTTTAGCGTTGACCCGAGATTTTATTTATTTTTATTGGTTTTGCACTTACCATCACTACGAAGAAGTAACTTAAATGAGATAAAGTCAAAATTCAAGTAAGTTTTGACATTTTAGGTCTGTTTCAGGACCATCAGGAAGGCTTTGTGCCTTGAAAATTCTTCGTTTTGATTTTGAACGCTTGTTGTTGCCACTTCCCACTTATTTCACGCCAGCCAAGCCATTGAATAATCTGCGTGTCCAAATCAACGTAAGTTATAAAAGTGCCCTTTGGTTTCGTGGACAGGATGTGCTTTGAAATTCAAAAAAATATATTTCTAATGGACATGAATAAGATAAACCAGTCAAACGACGTTCTCAAACCCGCATCCGACCAATAGACCGTCCCGTACTCGACTAGAGTTTTTTTCCTTCCACACAACAGGCTCGACAACGGGCTCTCAATTTTTTGACTTTGGCTCGTTACATTTTCGAAAAAAGGGCGCCCGAGATCCGAAGACCTAATTGAATGAGGGGCCTATTAGAAGAAAACCCTGCCAACTTAGGGCAGAGACAGCTGGAACCCTAACGCCCTCCTGCTTCCGGTCGTTGGCAAAAACAACAGGTCAACGTTTGAAAACGCACGCGCACTTCCTTGAAATTGGCATCCAGGACGAACGGCATAATTTCGGAAAGGGTTGCTGAGTATGGCAGATAAGGAGTGGGATATTTTTATTAGTATCATTAAGGTTTTATTTTGGCCTTCATTTTCTGGATTTAAATGCGACGCAAAACTCTTCAAAAACAGCGTTTTAAAATATTTAACATCAAGTCGCATCCTTCCTAGATCTCTTCGTAATAAAATGTGGATGGTTAAGTCAGCAACCAGCTGCGCATGAACCGTTCAACCTCTTCATCACTTCGTAATCTCTCGCCTCATTGAGCTTTATTCCAGTGGTTCGAACAAATACGAGTCGAACAGCGTTAAACGTGGACCGTAAAGAGGATGTTCAAGCTGCTACCAGTAGATTTCCCCCCAGCTTGGCCTGAGTTAATGACTGTCGTGAATAAGAACGAACGTTTTATCCGAAAATCGACGATTTTTTCTGTACAGACCTTAGTTGAAGTAAAAACACAACAGCAAGCAAATTAGCCTTCGTTGGCGTCCCCTAGGATCATCTCTGACGCGTTTTTGCCGCCATTCCATACTCGCTTGCGTGAATCTTAGGTATACAGGCGACTTTTCGTCACAAATGACCACGCCATTAAGTAAACCTCCCTACGCAAGTCACTAACCCCAGGCAAAACTCAACACCCTGGCACTTTCGGTTTATTATTCTGAATAATAACCCCCTTCAAAATTTGATAGTTCACGTTTCAAGACATCGGGATTTCAAATATGTTATGACGTCCGTCCGGGCCGTTTTGTGCCTTTAACGTAGTCTAAAAATCGAGTTCTTTCGCACAAAAATTCAATTTGGTATCTAGTTGTGCCGCCTGCTTGGCAATCCGATCGTTGTTATGAGCAGAAAATGGGTACAAAAATGAAAAAAAAAACGCAATTTTGGCAGTTACATCGCGAATACGCCGTGTTCTTTGCGGTTGCGCGTGTAATTCTTAGAGATCTACAATGCGTAAATAGTGAAATCACAGTAAATATAGTGAGCCAAAGTCTACTAGTTGAAAGAACTCGCGCGACAATAACTACAGCGAAAGTAATCGTTTGATCATTTGAACTCCCTCCCTCTCGTTTCCTCAAAACAACCCGCCCACTCACCACGTCGTGCTAATTGCATGTAGGCGCCTAGAATATTAGGTTTCGTCATTGGGTTGTAGTCAGGTCATGTCTCGTGTTATTTACTGATATTTTTCGATGTTGAATCGAATGGGATGGGTCTCAGAGCTGTCACACTGCGTCAAGCTGTTCAAGAGAACAATAAACCATCGTGTGATAATTTGCAGGGTTTTACTTTCCGCTACCCAAAGAGTAAGGAGAGTATCGTAATCGTGTAAAAAAAAAGTTGGGTTTTCTTCATGTTTTGAGGCCAAAACCTCTCATTTCCGCGCGTGGCCCTTGTATGTGTGTGTCTGTAGTGTAATATGCGGGAGAACGGCTGAACCGATCGAGCTGGTTCTTATTTTGTTTTTTCGGTGTAGACACAGAAATAAGGTTATGAGTTACGATCGATGAAAAGGGGTGTGGAGAACTAAAATCTAACGAAAATTGGAATTTTCGTATTTTTCTTAAAAACGGATCTTACGATTTTGATTAAACATTCAAATTATTTTGTACCAGTCATTACCCAACTTTTCTTATCCTTAAATATCTCCATAAAAACACGGTGAACGGAGATACAGGTCTATAAAGCAAAAATAGGGTTTTTGTATGCTATTGGGCAAATTGGCTTTTCACCAAACTCACAGGATGTTGAACATTTTTGTAATTTTCCGAGTAAATTCGACACTGGATTTGATTAATCTTATAGTGTGTCTCCTAGCAGCTCATACCCACATTTAGTGTCACGTAATCATTTCTGTATCTTCCTGTTGAACGGAGATATAAGCCAAGGTGGATCGTAAAACGAGAATCGTCGAATATTAATTTATTCAATTTCGATCAAACTTACGTAGTACTCTCAACGAACTAGTACCTACATTTTGTACTATAGCGCCCGTATATGTAACAGGTCGTCGAATTTACGGGGGTTGCGTAAAGTTATGTGTCGCAGCGCACCAGATATTTTAATAGTCGCTATCCTAAAGGGTAAGGAAAGAATTGCGATCCCGCGAGCGCTCATTATTGAATTGCTCCCACTTCTATAGCGACCATTCAGTGCACAAGTGATGCATGAGACTGCCAGCATGTCTGTTTTGAGAAGGATCGTGTCTTCGCACTATCAATGTAATTTAAAAACTCGCAATTCGTCTGATCGGAATTCGTGAAAAAGAACAACTAAAATCGATTTTGTTCGAATGTTTTCATAATTTAATCTCTCGTCATTTTCGCACAAATGAAAAAAACCTGTGACGTAGTCTCGTGAATTACCTAAGCGATGGTTACTCATTAAAGGTTGCGGTAGAAGTAGCAGCAGCCCAATAAATTCCAAATCTATTAGCACTACCGGTTTATGTATTGGACGTTGGGCTGAGATCTGAAGGATCGTCGGCCGAGGGTTGACAGGTAGAGACGAAGTTGGTAAGTTACTGAAGTGATACAAACCGCTGAACTTGGGACTGAGCAAAGTTGTGTGAAGCGTCACACCAGATATTTACAGTGCGCTAACAAGAACAAATCAACAAGTTCTGAATGCTTTAAAGAAAGGCTGCTTCAACGAACGATCAAATGACGTCATAACCTTTCATTAACTGGGATGTTCAGAAAGGAGGCAGCTGGTGATGCTCAGTGGATCTTCGATATGATGTCACACACGCACACTTTTATGAACTCATTGGGAAATGCCCAGAGCTGCCCAGAGGGTGTCCAGATTTGAACATGGTTTGGATCAAATTGCTGACTTTTCCAGTAATGAAGGCCGAGGGAAGTTAAATAATATCTACGGAATAAGTACAAAAACGCCGTCTAACTGTACCGGGGTTTTTTCTTCGGAGCAACAAGTTTCCCTGCCCGAGAACCTCAGGGGAGACTCAGATTTGAAGGATCGTATGCCGAGGGTTGAGAGGTTGGTAGGTACAGGCGATGGGGTCCTTTTGTGATAGTAGCAGGCATTCACAACCCCCTCTCCCCCTATTTCTTTGTTGCTTACACCTGGGTTTTCCATATTGCTCGAATGAACACAATAACTCTGAGAATGAAGGTCTCCTTGTCAACGGAAATAAAAGCAGCCGAGAATTTTTAAAGGGAGAAAACTCTGCCTCTGGTGATGTGGGGGGAACTCGAAGAGCCTTCCAAGGGGCACACGCCTTTATTGGCGCTTCCTTCCAACATTTTACGGGATCTTGGAAGCGAACGGAAACCACAATACCGCCAATGCGTCCTCGCACGTCGTGGCTAGTCACTTTAGGTCTTACTAAGGATTACACCAAATAGCAGGTCTGTTTTCGTATCAAAATGACTGTTTGTAATGGTCACACGACATTCATTAAACTCATTAAAAATAGAAATGAATATCTCGTCGAGTAAAACGAAAATAATAATTCCAGTATGCGCCAAAGAAAAAGTTCCTTGTGGAGTTCTAACCAACTAAACACTGCCTTTTTACGTCTGACCTGAGTCGTCCTCTTTAGTTTTACGTCAACTTTGATGCGATGGCACTGGGCACACGAAGATACACTTATATGCAGTTCTGGCAAGCTTGCGATCCTGAAAACGTCCAACTGGATTTCTAGTCGCTTGGGACCCCCAAATATCCGAACTAGATAACCGACTTCCAACGTGCACGTTCTGGATTACTAGTAAGAAATAGAAAAACGGTTTGGATGGTCAGACGATCTTCAGGGTGAGAACTGACGAGCTTCAAGCGTGAAGTCACTGCGCTGAATGTTCATAAGGAAACGGAATTTACGACTAAGGATATTCTAGGCAATAGTGAGTGACCTTTGCCGAAGAACATTTGTTTTGGATCATTTTTAGGGCTGGAGTTACGGTTTTCTAGCATTCATAAGAGAGTCATGTGGTAGAGAGCTGTTCCCCCTTTCGTTAGCACACGGAGGTACGACCAAGGGAATCCGTACCATTTGGAAGGAATTCATAATCTGATCTAACTAGTTTCATAGGTAGGTGAGATCAACTGTGACCACATAACTTTCTTCACAAACTGGTCGAAACGACTGTAAGCTTAGTTAGTAGCAGTCAACCATAACCAAAGGTGGTAAGTTTGGATGCTATTGCAACAACCTTCGCTCATTGTTGTAGGATTTACAACGGAGCAGCGCGTGGTTTCTTGTTTCTTCTGCAATGGAGGCGCAAAACGACCAGGAGTTTGTTTGAGAGAAAAGAAGTGCAGGCACGATGGTCTGGCTCAGCCCACTTTCTCCCAAGACGTCCATGGATGTTGGAGAAAAAACTCGTACGTGTCACGTCCCTTTGACGAGGTTCTCCATCTTGCTTGCCTTGTGATATATGCCGGTTGGATGTTTCATTAATTTCATAAACTTTGACGCTTTTTTATGAAAATTGACTGTTTGCCTTAATAATATGTATTAATAAGATTATAAATATATCTTTACGTATTTTATTTTACGTCAGTGTTTGTTAAACGTCTATCATCGTAAGCATGAGCAGTGCTGAAAATGGGCAATTGAGAAGAAAAACATTAAAAACCACACAGACCACGCGCCGGTTTTGGTTTATTATTCATTCTGAATAAGACACTTATGTTGTCGACCGTGAAATTTTTCAACATCCCCCCCCCCCCCCCCCACTTCAAAATTTGAGACTAACGTTTCAAAGCATCGGGATTCCAGATCTGCAATGTCCGTCCACCGTCTGGGCTACATTGTGAAATTCAGAAATCGCACTAGTTGTCCCTGCCAACATGGCAATCATGCGCAAAAATTGATTAAAAAAATTAGTCAATAACGCAATTTCGGCCGTTGAATCGCCATTATATATAGTTTGGTATCGTTTTCGAGGTATTTTTCGATGCTGAGTCGAATGAAACGAGTCTTAGGGGTGTACGACTGAAATAGTCCAATCGCAGTAAATATAGTCGGCCAAATTCAAAGAACTCGTGGAACAAGACAGTAGAAGTTATCGTTTCTTCCTGGCCTGCTCTCATTCCTCGCACAGCGTCCCGCCTAACCACCTCCATTCATCGCGCCCACAGTGCTCTAGAATTTGTCAATTTTCTTCGTTCCGTTGTAGTCAGGTCATGTTTCGTATGGTCTACTGGTTTTCTTTGATATCGAAATGGATGGGTCTTACGGGTAAAAGAACTCGTCGAATTATGCACGAGAATAATAACCCGTTGTGCAATCATTTATAGGCTTTTTTTTAAATTGTACGCCTCAAAACATTCTTTGAGTTGTATAACGTAACAACTAAAATACACGCGTGTATATTTATTTATAGAGGATTGTCAACGTCAGATGAATTTTCATTTTTTGTTGTAAGGGCTTATGAAAAATGAGCTCTCCCCTCCCCCCCCCCTCTTCGTCACCAATTTTGTTTGCCGTGACCGTTTCCGTAACGTGTTTGTTTTTCAGACATCAGGTATTTTTTTGCTCAGTTTCCTATGAGAATGTACCGACATTTTTGTTAGAACGGGTCAAAGTATTGATGTCGAATTTTGCTCATCTTCGCGACAAGTACTTTTAAAACTGATTGAGGACCAAATGAACGAAATCGAGTTCGTCAACACCGAAATTTGTAGTTTTGTTGATTCCCCAAGAGCAGCTTTCGGTGGGTTTTGGTTGTGTCGGAGAACAGCTAGATTTGCCGCGTGAAGGGGAAGAGTGTGATTGAGTCGGTTGGATGTTAGAAAGATCCCTTTCACCAGGTGTTCCATATAATTACGTATTCAACCCTTTGAATCCACGTGTTTAGCCGCTGCCGCCTAACAAGATGGGCAAATAGAAGGGGGTTAACGAATCATTCCTCAAAAATAACCACCCGTTCGGGAAAGAGAAGGGGAAGAAGGCACGTCGTCGCTTGAAAAACTAGTTCACCTTAGCTGGTTTACTGTAACCTTAGCGGTACAGTAGTTGCATGTGAAAAAAAAGAACGAAGGATAAGTGGCAGCGATGGGGCTTGGAGCATGTGGATGTGAAAATAACGGCTTCGCGTGAAGGGAAGGGAGAACTGAAGTGAGAGAAGGAATCGGAGATGGGGGGGTTGAGGGATCTGCACTACGAGGGCCGAAGACGATAGAAAGGGGCATTTGCAACCCCTCAGGAGGTGCATCAATTACGAAGAATAAAGTTTAGGGGTGTCGTATGTGGAGAAGCTGAATCTCAGAGGTCTCCGTCAAATGTAAAGGGGTTGGTTGGTGAAGGGTGGCGGGCTCTAAACAGCCCGCGAGTGTGATTTCATTGCGGTTGTAAGGAACGAGTTTAGCCGGGCAACTTTTAAGATGAGAAGAGAGCAAGAAAAGCGCTCGTCAGAAGCGTCCAGACGAGCCGTCTAGACGTTGCTCTCAGCCGTCGATCCCTTCGCTTGTCTGCGAGCCATAAAAAAGTGAGACTCCTCCTCGAGTGTCGTGACAAGTTGGAGTACAGTCGACAAAGACGCGGAACTCACGAAGCTATCTCTGCATCTTCTGGTGAAACTTGTTGACTATCGACCGCTCCAAGCCTTCCTCTGGTTCCTGATTGACCTGCATAATGCCTCACTAAGAATATATTGCGCACTGTTGATTGCATGTCCTTGTTATACTGAAGGTTCTTCAGAGACTTCGGTTTCATGGGCCCCTGAAGCAGCGACACAGTTAACTGGCAGGTGGTGACGTAGCACAGGGGTAGAAAGCTGACAACCTACATTTCTAAAAACGCACTACCGAGGGTGGCATTTTCGGATATCAACACTCACATTAGGTTGGATTTAGTTGAAGGAAGTGATATGGCTCTCGAAGTGGCTTCCCCGACCGATACGTAAAGAAGATAATTGTGGTACGATGTAACAAGGAGATCAGTGTGTATATTGCCTCTTTGGCCAATGGTTAGGGCGGATGGTTCGTCCAGAGAGGCTTAGGGTGCACTTTGCACTTGTGCGTTGGTTGCTCCACTCCATTGGCCTATTAGTTGAGGTAAATAAGGCGTTTTGTATCGAGGGATGGAGGGGATGGACGATGGAGATGATGCTATGAACTTCTCAGACGGTTGGTGCATCTTAAGAGCGTGCTCAGATGATGCAACATCCAAGGCACATATGGATGATGATAACTGGAAGGGCTTCCTCACGAAGGTTGCCGATCTCCTTTGGTCGAGGTTGCAGTTCAGTATCGTATGGTCGAAAGAATAGAGCAGCTCTCCCTCCAAAGCGATTCGTTTTATTGTCTCCTGTTTTTATATCTTTCTCGATGCTACACCTGGTCGTTCCCAATGCTGAAAACGGATTTGCCACAACACGGCACTGTAACTCGTGACTTGAAGTGTTTCTCGTTCACATCGCTCTCATCTGCTTTACGACTTTTTCCTTCGACCGCCATTTCTTCAATCCCTCTTTCTCTCACAAATTTAACTCGATTTAACTTTAGCCTGCCATTTATCTCATACCGATTCGTCTAGTTTTCGGTCGGGGGAGATTTAATAAAGAAAACCTTGCGAGACAAGTCCCTTTGAGGGACTGGAGGTTTGACTTGCTTCGCAAGAAGAAGCCTGTGCGGGGGGACGATCAGCTGAATTTTTCCCTCAGCCACCTGCAGCTTGGGTGATGCTTCAATTTATTAAACCGTTGAACATGCTGTGAATGGCTTAAAATTATGACATCAGTTTCAATTACGTAAACGGTAAAACTGTATTAACGTTCATAAAATAATTAGGAGCAACCCCAGAAATTCCGAAATTTTAACCGTTTCACTGTCCACCCATTTCTAAAAGATTTTACTCAATGACCCTGGAAGAGCGATTATTATCCATCTCAAAAAAATCGTGTGAACATCCTCATCAATTCTCTGTGTGCGAATTGCTCAATAATAGGCAGCGAATGAGCTCGATGAGCCCAATAAACTCCTGCACTGTAAGTTCCACCGCTTTCTGTCAGTGATGTTTTACCTAGTTCGAATGAACTGAGTGAAAAATAAATAGAATCAGTAGCCAAAGCCATGAAAACCGCTGAATTTATGTAGAGCTAAAGAAAGTTGTGTGATGTCACCTGATTTTTTTGTTTGTTCGTATTTTATTTCAAAATTCAATAAGGAAACCTCTGTTACTGCACCTAAACGGCTCACCTTCGCCCCCTACGCACGCTTCAACCTTTGTCGAGTAATGAGTCTATACGTAATCCATGAGTTTGTCAACGCGATTTTGTCGGGACGGTTCGCGTTTAGAATTTTGTAATTATTGAGTCGAAACTATGGAAAACTCTAGTTCATAAAACGGCCGTGGTTTGAATTCCATAATTTTTGGAGTAGTCTCTATATGTCTTATGAGCATTATTAAAGACTCATCGTGCAGGTACTTGATTGAACTACGGCCAGCATTTTTTCTGAAGATAGTAATTACATTTGAGCGGGGTTTATAAGGAAAAAAACTGCGCCAAAATCGACTTTCGTCGAATAGTTTGGCAATTTATTCTGCTGCTCTCGTCATTTTCCCTCGTGTTATTTTGAGCTGTCTATACAGTCGTTTTTGGAGAAAAGCATATTTACTGTTTTGATCACTATGATAATTATAGATAGAGTTTCGAGAGGATTTTGTTCACACCTTAATGTGTTCCATAGGTAATCTGCGCGCTAGGTATAGTAATTACATTTGAGCGGATTTGTTTCAGCCGCTTTCTCGCGTTCACAGACGCACACACAGACCATTTTCCCAAATAGCGTTTTTAAGGATAATTAGGGTCTGAAACGTGAAGACCTGAATAGGACTCTTCTTTTTTTAATTTTTTTTTCCAGCCGATCACGTTTTTTTTTTTTTTGAAACGGTGGATGCAGGCAATACCCTCACTGCAGCCACAAACGGGCCTATTGTAAGGGCGTCCATGATACTCGGATCATGGCCCACCTGCACCACCCCCAGGCCCCACGGCACTGGTCTCACTTGGTGTGACGTCACCTATGCGCCTCCACCACCCCCGCATAAAGCGGAGGATATCCCCAAGTTCTGCATTTGCCACCTCTTCGGGCTGAAGGAAGGGCCTCCCAAACACAGAATGGCCCCATGCCGCAAGTCCATCGCATCAAGAGCACATGCTCTGCCATCTCTAGCCCTACCTCGCAGAACCTGCATACCTGTACCTCGCACTTGCCAATATTTGCAAGGTGGTACCTCAGCAGACAGTGACCTGTGAACAGGCCACATATGATCCTCATATCCTTCCTCCCCAGTGCAAGCACCTCCTTGGACCTCTCTCTGGAGAGCCGGATGAAGAGTTTTGACTGTCTAAGGCCGGGCAGCCCCTGCCAATGAGCAGCCCTCCACCTGTCCTCCCATTTGCCAACCTCTCGACGTAGGTGGCTCCTGGTCGTCCCAACAAAGGGCTCAGGGCCAATAGGGATCTGCTCTGATCCCTTCTTAGCCAACCTATCAGCCCATTCATTTCCCTCTATACCCTGATGCCCTGGCACCCAACACAGTGTTACAATGTTGTCCTCTGCCAGGGCCTTCAGTCCAGTCAGACACTCCCACACCTGCTGTGATGTGAGAGAGTATGAGGCTAAGGCCTTGAGAATGGCCTGACTGTCCACCATGATGTAGATTCTCAGCCGCTTCAGTCCCCTCTGTAGCAGCCACTGCACTCGGACTGTCACTGCAGCCACCTCTGCCTGGAACACCGAGGCCAGCGACCCTAATGGGATCGCACACTCTGATCCTCGGCCCAAATATGCCTGCCCCTGCAAGGCCACCCTGCACCGAGCCATCAGTGTAGTATACCAGGGCCCCGGCTTCGAAAGCGGGATCTCCCCCTACCCACCTGGATTGCTCATGAACGAGTATCCGAAAGGGTAGCGCGAAGTTAAACCTCGCGGGCATTGAGTCTACCACATGCAGTTTGGGCCCCCCCACCTTCACCTTGTCAAGGATCAAGTGGCAGGAACTCCTCCTCCCCTGCATGATCAGACCCAACTTCAACATACGCACAGCCTGGAGGAACGCCATCCTTTTAACATGTATGTGGAGTGGAGCTAAATCTAGCAAGACCTCCAGTGCAGCCGGAGGGCATGTTGTCATACAGCCTGTAATGGCCAGACACGCCCTACACTGCAGTTTATTTAGCTGCAACTGCACTGTTTTGTTTTCCACCCTAGTCCACCAGCCCAGGGCTCCATAGGTGACTACAGGCCTAACAACCGCAGTGTACAGCCACTGGATCATCCCAAGCCTCAGCCCCCATGTCTTCCGCACCATTCTTTGAGCTGCCCACATCACCACCGACGCCCGCTGTAAGGCTTTTTTCACCACCTTGTCACCCAGCCTGAGTTCCCGCAGTGTAAGGCTGCGGCTTCTGGTGAATGGGATCAGGCTCGTTTTGTCTGGATTGACAAACATTCCTTGCCCATTGCACCATGTCTGTAGGGTATTCAGTGCATGCTGCATGCATTTACTGATTACACTCGCAAATTTACCCCTGACTATAATTACCAGGTCATCCGCGTATCCTATTACCTTGTAGCCCTCCTCCTCCAGCAGCTCGAGAAGGGTATCAGCTACCAGTAACCAGTGGAGAGGGGAGAGCACCCCTCCCTGTGGGCATCCCCTGGTGGGCACCACAGAGAGTGTCCCCCCCCCTCCCCAACTCCGAGAAGGCCACCCTGCTACTCATCCGATCACGTTACTTTCCTCTTTATCTTGTACAGCCAAGGAAAGTAAAAATGAAACGGTTGCCGGAATTAAATTAATGAAATTAAATAAAGTGTTCAAACGGTCAACGAAAACAACTAAAGAAACCTACGGACTATTAGTTATTTAACTAACAGCTACATGTTTGCTTCTCCAGGTACGCGGCATTAATTGAGTCATTACTCGGAGTTTTTTTTAACGTTCTCGGCCCCAAGCTCAGTTTCGTCTTGTAGAAAAATACGCTCACACGTTTGTTCGTTTCATGCTCAGAACTTTACTAGACGTATTACCCCAATGGTAACATAACTGCGACGATGCCAATTTACGAGGATATCCACGTGGTTTAAGTAGCGATGTATATTCGATTGTAGGGCTCCGGATTCCAGGTGGGACTGCCAGCATACAACTAGAAGACACCCGACAAACCAGGTATTGTGGGCTTGAAATTCGTGGATGCAGATGTGAATGTAACAGGAGGAAGACAAGAGCAGTGATAGTTCTGGGCATAGTCTCCCATGTTCTTTCTGTGCCGTTTGGATCAGAATTTAACGTTACTTTGCAGCTGACGACGTCCCAGTGCTATGGAGTATGAATAATACAACAACGTGATCCCCCAGTCAAGTTTGCGAACTGGGGCTACTTAATAAATTCCTGCACATTAAGCGCTGACACTTTCAACATACAATTCTACGTTAAACTGAGTGGTGAAATAGCTAAATTAGTGACTAGACTGATTATATGTAGGTAAGTCGTGTGAGGCGCTGCACCTGATATTTAAACGGTGAAGTATTGAGTTTATTCTTTAAACTATTTTTAAAATCCAGAACGCGCATTGAAGAGGATTCCGGGTCCCCCAGACAACAGATTTGAACCGATTGAACGAAACAAGACCCCAGAAAGTCCACTTCCCTGGAAATTCGCGTTGGGCAAAGAGAGTACCGAGCCCACGTAGTTGGAGATTCTTGACATCGCGTCCCAAACGGACGGAGTTCTGGTTAACAGGTAGCGCTGACCCTATTTACTGCGGATTCAAACGTTTTTAAACCCCGCAAGGTAAATGATCCCAGTCCTTGACCTGCGAGGGTTTTCAAATACCTCTAGACGTTGGAAGCAACTAACTGAGGCCCCTCGAAGAGGAGCGAAACGAAAACTGAAAACGTTCAAAAGGAAAATGACAGCTCAGGCACCTCCGGGCGCCTTTTCTTGGTCTTCCGAGTCAAAATGTTACGAACAATTAATGATGAGACGTGGCTTGTGAGACATTTTCGAGCATCATGATTTAACGCGTTGGAGGCTTGAGTCATCGACAGTTAAAACAATCGAATAATTTAAACAAAGTTATAGTTAATGGAAAACTTCGACCTTGACTTTCATCTTATCTTGTCATTTCGGAATTATCTTAGTTCAACGTAAAATGTTCTTCATATCTGTAAACACAACAAAGAAAACTGTGAACCGAATTTGTTTGACTTTCACGGGACGCCCAATAAAATTCTCGCTTAATCGACCACAAAACTCTTCAAGTCGTTCACCAAATCCCAAATAAGTATTTCCTTTGACCGTTTCGTCACATTTTGATTGCTTATTGTCCTCCGCGATAGTTTGTAGTTAAATTATGAGAATTGAACGTATTTCAAACTGGAATAAAACCGAACACAACTGTTCTCGAAGCTTTTGAAGGAAGTCTGACTATTTCAGCGCGTGGTTAACTTTGAGGGAGAACCTACCTGAAGTGAGGAAATGAAGGTTGGCAGGTTCCATCAACGGGCGACGGGAAGGAATGAACGAATGACGGCTTTATTGATAAATCTGGCGAGATTGTTTCGTACTAGGCCGTTATTACACTCAACTGGAAACGATTAAAATCAACAGATTAACGATTAACACAAATGTCAATAAAATAAAATACGTCAACTTTTTTTCTTAATAGTTGATAATTATAATAAACATTATTTTCTTATGAAACACAAATTCAGACAAACGACTATTTACAAAGCCTGTCGTGGTGGTGTAGAGGAGGTGGGGGAGGGTGTTAAGGAAGGTAAGACCGATGATGGTTCGCAACCTCCACCGGAGCACACTGGCGCAGGACCGTCTCCAGCAGTTTCAGCCGGAGAATAAGGCCTATCTGCTGCTCACGACCAAGGAGTTCCCTCAATGTTTGGTAAGACCCCGGTGCTCTGCTCCCTCTGAAGTATGGACCAAGAAAACGGCGGCTCATCAAAAAAGTCAAAATTCGACTTATTAGTTGATAGTTACAATATTTACCACAGTTGAGGTATCGACTAGTACATTACGAACTCACAACTCTGCCATCTTCCATGTTTGGCCATTAAGTAGCAGAGCCAATGAAAACTCGTCGTATTTTGAACCAAATTTTAACTTATTAGTTGACATCGTAAATTTGTACGACGGATTCGCATTAAATAACTGAGTCGAAAAACCCGACTCTGCCACAATAGTTTCGTGGACTTCGACTTGCAGACAAAATCCAAATTTGATGAAATGTTGATCCAAAAATGACTTACAGAGTTGAAACTTGGAATTTGTTACGAATAGGTGAAGTGGAACACTTATAAAATTACTACGTCTGCTTTACTCATTTTGAGGACTCTTTCGAGCAGACAAAATCCAAATTTGATGGCTCAAAAATTGGCTTATTAGTTGATACATGCAAACGACGTGAATGAGTTCCACATCCATCAGCTTTACTATAAAATGTTATCTGCCACAACGAAAAGGTGGCATTTTCAAAGCAGAGTCGCTGAAATAGAAGTATCCAGTATTTAAAAATGATAAAACAAAAACACTGAATAGTTGACAGCTGAAAATGACGTGAATCACATCTACAGCCATTCGTTAAACTATGAAATAGTATCTGCTACCTTCAAAATGTTGTGTTCATACAGCAGACGTCTGGGCTAAAATTATTATTAAAATAACGCAATCGCCTCGGTCTTCCTGTATGCCATTAGTGGTTAGGAAGTAAAACCAATTAGTACGCAGATAATATACACTAATACATTCTATTTCTGATTTTAACAAAACACGTTCATAAAATTCGTAGTAACACACAACTCTCCACAGCCCCCGTAAATTCGACGAACCGCTACACATACGAGCGCTATATCTTCGTTCAACGCAGTTTTACGGGAACATTTATGGAAAACAAAATGTAGGTGCTACTTAGTTAAGAGTACTTCGTAAGTTTGATTTTAATCGTTACAGCCATTTTTGAAATAATTGGAAAACCGATAAATTATTATTCGAGAAACCTCGTTTTTCGAGCTATTACGGCTTATATCTCCGTTCAACAGATAGATACAGAGATGATCACGGATAGCCAAATGTAGGTATCGGTTGCTCAAAACAATTTCATAAAAATGATCAAATCCAGTCACGCAATTACTCGGGACAGCACACAAATGTTCAAAAAAACACTATTTTCTGCATATTTTCATTTTGATTTCTGTTCAATGAACTGTCTGATGAACATTTATCTTTAACAATATATACGTATCAACTATTTAAAAACAGTCTGGGAGTTTGGTAAAAAATTTTCTTCCATCTAGTATAAGATACTTTGAAAGTTTAATCAAAATCGTTTGGAGTCGTTTTCGAGAAAAATGCAAAAACCCTCGTTTTCAGTACACTTTTCTCCCCCACTCCCCTTTCTCATCGACCGAAATCGCGCATAACCTCATTTTCGCCTCTATACGAAATAACAAACAAAACGAAAAAAGACTTAATCGGTTCAGCCATTCTTCTAACGAACGACAGACACACACGGACCACGTACGGAAATGCGGAACACGGATTGTTTTTACTTTTATTTAACTGAGTTTCTTCTTCTTCTGGGAGTCTAATACATACAACATACGGAACTCACCTTTAATTAGCTTAATGATTTCATAAATGGTCTGGTTTTTGGGCTCACTTAACAAATAATGAAAAAAAACGTGATAAGTTCGAAGGTAAAACGTTTTCAACCCGAAAAATTGCGTTACTAGACTGCTTGGTTTTCACAATATTATAATTATTATTTGTTAATTTTGATTGACTCTGCTACTTAATGGCCAGGCATGGGAGATAGCAGAGTTGTGAATTCGTAATGTACAAGCCAATTACTTGACTGTGGTAGATATTGTAACTATCAACTAATAAGTCAAATTTTGACAACTTTTGACTTTTTTGATGAGCCGCCATTTTCTTAATTCATACTTCAGAGGGAGCAGAGCACCGGGGTCTTACCAAACATTGAGGGAACTATCAGAAAAAGTAGTAACCAACTTTCAACTAATGGGTCAACGTTTTTAGCCCTCGGCTCCTGGACTATACTGATTCAAGGACGAGCTGACCACTTCTGCTATCTAGGTGGGCCGTCCAATTCATGTCGGCCCGACTGAGCATGGAGTAGGGCTGATGGCTTTACTTTTTTTTTGGTGTACACTTCGAGACCCGTTTGGAGACTTTGAGGGGAAATTGCAGGAACTAGAGAACGCCGTAAGAGGAGCTTGGTGTGGAGGGGGGAGTGGGTTCTAGTTTGCGGCGATTTCAACGCTGAAAAGAGGATGGAGCTTGCTGATCTGAGGCCAGTATTTAGCAAAGATGAACAATGAAAACATGGAGGAAAGACAACTCCCGAACCTCTCAAACCTCCTGGTAGTATGGGAGGAAGTACGGAAATGGAAGGACGCTGCAAGATTCTAGTGAGCGTGAAAAGGGCAAGGTGCTGATGCAATGTGTGCAAAATGGTGCCTGGTTAGTCGGTAGTACTACGAGGATCCCGTATAAGAAGTATCGCACAACTTTCCTCAACGGCAATTCGCCAGTTTACACGCCTTTGATACTAATTCAATTTATGTTTCAACCTTTTCAAGAAAGAAGTGGAAGAGAGAGAACCAATAGTATACACATTTTTCGCGTTTTTGTCAAAAACATGTTTGAGCCAAAGGATTACGGTAGCCTAATGTGGAGTGGAGCATCCAACACACCATTTCAAAGTGCACCCAAAGCCACTGCCATTCTGGATTAACTACGAAACATCCGCCCAAACAATCAGCTGAAGAAGGAAGAGACACACTGATCTCCTCGCTATATCCTTCATTTAGTAACTACGTATTTACAATCACTAGAGAAAGGGGGAGAGAGAGAGTGAGAGTTTGAGAAGACTGTGTGCAGCGAACTTACGAAAGGGATGAGGGCAGACAACTTGGAGCCTTGAGGCGTTCCCAGATAGCCTGCTTTCCAAAAGCGCAGCTCATCACAGGGGCCTTTAACACATTGTACCTTGTCGCTCAGGTAGGACGCCAACCAATCAGGATAGCGCGTGACATGACATGACAATTGACTTGATAACAGACTGCAGAATGTTTCTCCTCAGCAAATCGAACGCCGACGAAAGACCCACCATTAATAACAAGGTCGTTGGCCTTCCATCCATCGCTTGCAGAGAGAGATAAGCAAAAGAAGAGAACCAAAAACATAAATTGTTCGCTTCTTTTTTTTTTTTTTTTTTTTCAAAAACGGGTCAAACAATTTTGGTTAAACCCATAACTATTGACCAATGGCTCAATTTTATTCTCCACCAATATTTTTGTAAAAACGTTGGGAGAGGGAAATATATACTTCTTCAGGGTTTGCTTCTCTAGGCCGACGTTTCGCTCAATTTATTAGACATCATCAGGGCTACGAAAGTTTTAAACGTAAATCGAGCTATAATGAACTTGCGGTACTAGATTAAGCTGAGCTATCGTCGACATATCACTTGCTTAATATGAAAACGTGTGTTTCCGCAGCAACGAATGAAGGGAAACTGAGGTTCAGTGCTTTTTGAATTTTTCCTAGCGGCGTCTCTAATGGTCCATATTTTCAACACGTTACATTACAGCTCAACTAACACGGCGATCCCATCTAACGATAAATCAACCCAAAACATTCGCAGCCTTCGTGTTTTCCACCAGGTCACCCTCGACGACGCATGAGGGAGGGGGGAAAAATGGTAATTGAGAGGGCGGGTGTTTCTGAGATTGCAACACCTCGCTCCTGCTGCATTTGAATTTCCGCTCAACCTGTCAACCGATGGAGTTGGACTAGTTGCCCTGGAGGGAGAAAAGCGACACTGAGTTGAGTAGCCAGGAGCGAGCTAAGGGGACAAAATCAGCTGTCCGGAAAGGGTCCTCGGCCAGATGGTGTACAACTCCCAGGTGGTCGAGTTTATGACCTCCAACCATCGTTAGTTCCGCCCTTAGCTATTCTCAACTTCTTGTCTTCGATTAATCGTCCTGTTTCTTTTGAACCTTTCGTTCAAGTTTTATCTACAATTCCCCTTCTCTTTCATATTGTAAATGTTGACACTCGTTAATCCGACTGCTTCTTCTAGTTGGAACTAAACTGAGAGCTTAAACAGAAACAGTCGCCTAAGAAACCAATTAACTATTGCGAAACGTCATATTTGCTTTAAATAGTAACCAGCTTATGATTTGAAAACTCCTCTTTACTGGAAGTATGCAAACCTCAGTGCTACGACCGTTGTTTCCTCATCCACAATAATGCGTTCTCATGGACGAGGGGGGCGGCAGGAACATGAGAAGCATAAACATGGCGTTTACCGAGCTTAATCATCGCGAGCCCATCTAAGAAAAAATAAACCAGGAAGGGGTGTCCAAGGATAGGAAGAAGAGGCATAAATGTCATCGCGCAGCCTAACGCATGGTTATTCCCAAATACCCTCTGACCTTTCAACTCAACTCTTCGTTCTCGTATCATTTCCAAATTTTCTTTTATCCTCAGTTTCACAATGAGACAATGTTGCAAATGTTGTGAAGGTGCCACGAAGTGACGTCATTCACCGCCTTCACGAGTATGTAAACACCTGAAAGTAGAATGGTGGAGGAGGGGTGGGGTGTATTCACAGGACTGCATCTAAAACAGGGATCTTCTTACTAGTGTATCACTTGCCATAAGAGAACCAAAGAATGCATTTGCAAAGTCGAGGAGATCGAGGCGCTACCCTGGTCATAGGAGATGAAAGACAAAATACTTTGCAGTGGTGCTTGGAGGATTGAGGGCGATACACCAGGAGGCTGATAGTAGAGTTCTGGACGTGGCTGGAGCATTGGCACAGAGAAGTGAAGTTCTGTGTCACTCTTCGAGCGGAAAGATGCACTCTCGAGAAGGCACCCCACAGCAGCCGAACTTGAGCTGACTCCCGCAGTGACAGACCATCGTGCTTTGAATCCAACCGATGGAACGAGATCAGCTTCAGCTAGAGTTGCTCCTCACCAAAACACAAAAGGAGCTAATCAAGCGCACTTAGGAAATTTATTGTGACTGTGCGAGGGACGCTGATGAGGCGTAATAACCCTTTTAATGGGTCTTAAGATTGCTGTCAACGGGTGAAGAAAACTTCAAATGCCTGGAACACCACACAGAGTATGATGGTAATGAGACGTGGACTCATCGTTGAGACATGGCTAGAGAAAGCCACTTGTGAGCATTGAATCGGAAGGGTGTAGACAGCGAGTAGAAATGGTAATAGGTCGTCTCAATCTGACATTGTGTTGATTAACCGTCTCACATTGAGCTGTGCTTGGACGCCATTGCTTTCTTGAAGGGCGTTCATCAAAGACCCATTGCAGGTGATTTCCATTGAAAGTTGTCCAGCCTCAATCATCTACCAAACCTTCTGATTAAAGCGTCCCACCATATTGACCCCTCTGATTGATCCTGCCTAAGCCTGGAAGAATATAAACTTCACACCCTCCCTCCATTATTCCCAAAGATGAAACAACGTGTATCGACGACTTCATCCCATGAAAACCCACTTCTGCCAGACGTTAGGTTTAGATTTTCAGTCGATCGTTTCACAAAAATAAGCCTTACAAGTAGAAACGTTAGGTAGGCAGTAATCTTACGGAGAACAAATGTAGTGAATCATTTGTCAGTGTGAAGTGGTGCATAGGACCACACCCAACTTGGAGGGCGAGCTCAGCTGACTCCAAATGGCTGCCACGATTTGGCTAGAAATTAAACGGGAAGGTTATCCAGAAAGTTCGAAAGTAGGAGATATCGACACGTAGCATTCAACTAGAAGTGTACAGAAGGCGCTTCACACAACACGGCCTTCTGCTCTTCAGAGTCAAGTTCATCACCATCTTACCCCTCAACACTTACATCAATTCCTCTACCAATCATGATTTCGTATTCCACCTTCACGAACGAAGTCTTTTGGAGGTTTGTGTAGCTAACGATCTAGAACCACTTCTGCTCCGAATGCGCAATGACGTTGAATTCTGAAATATCTGGTACAATTCCTCGTAATTCGATGATACCGCCGAATCCTCGCTTCTAAGAGGCTGTATGGCAGACAGAGCTGACAAGATGATATGCAGACATGTCTCCGTGCAAAGAGCGAAACAAAAGTGTATGGTCCTCGGCTTCTCAGGGGTCGATTTGTGGAAATGTTACGGGGGGAAGGAAATTTGGAGATGCTTTTGAAGAGCTGCTGACTAAGGCAAAAATTACGGCAATCGCGCCGGGGATTCGATCCACAATCCGAGAATTATGAATCGACCGTCTAACCGCAAGACCACGATGAACCGATTGCCTTTGATAGGAGTCAGTCAGCACATCTCCCCCCTCGTCTATTAACCGCTACTCCTGGAGCGAACTCTTTTTTAGGGAAAGAATTTTACGAGAGTTGAGCGAATCCCCGGAAAATCCGATCTTTGATTCGAGAAAGGCTACAAGGAAAGTCTTCGTTCCCTCGCATTGTAGTAGGCGCGTCGCCCAGTCCACCTTCGCGCTGGAACTTTCACAGCGTCAGCGAATCCCGGACCCGAGAACTCGTCTCATTATTTTTCTCTCTTAATTTTGTAATTTTTCTCTCGGGGCCTCTTCTTTTTCTTGGAAAGAAGAAATTCGACCACTAGTTGGGCGCCATTGTTACGGGGGGAAGGAAATTTGGAGATGCTTTTGAAGAGCTGCTGACTAAGGCAAAAATTACGGCAATCGCGCCGGGGATTCGATCCACAATCCGAGAATTATGAATCGACCGTCTAACCGCAAGACCACGATGAACCGATTGCCTTTGATAGGAGTCAGTCAGCACAGAAACTTGCAAAGAACCGTATATTTGCGTCGACGGGCTGACGGTGCTTATCGGTGTGCGCCAGTCCAAAACCCATCACGCGCTCCAAATCGCCACTCAGTGGTGTGAACACGTCATGGTGCAAGCGCCAGAGGACAAAACGCGGCTCATTCTCATAATCGGCAAACTCAGTAGCCAGCCTTCCAGTGCAGTATGACAGCCACAGGCCCCTTCTAGGAAAATGAGTCAAGTCTTTAGGAACAATCACGATTTTTTTGTTGAGTATTGTAGTTATAAGGTGAGAAATGCTAGTAGGCGAGACGGCCACGGTTGGCCTTCCGGAATTTCTGGAGTCGCTCCTAATTATTTCATGAGCGTTATTAAACTCTTATAGTGTAGGTAATTTATTGTAGTACCAAATAAATTTTTCTGAAGATCCTAGAAACATTTGATCGGGGGTATTAAAAAAAAAAAAACTGCGCCAAAATCGGAATGTTTGATAATTTATTGTGTTGCTCTCGTCATTTTTCCACAAATGAGAATTCTATGGTATTGTCGTCTCATTAGAAGCTGTCTAGAAAAAAAATTTTATCAAAATCGGTATAGTCGTTTTTGAGAAAATTGAAAATACTTATATTTTCGTTCGACAGATAGATACAGAAATAATCAGGCGGAACAAAATGTGGGTATAGGTTGCTAGAAGGCCATCCATAAGATTGACGACATCACTCGGAAAAAAAAAATTATTTTCGAAAAATTGTCATTTTTAATGGACAGTAAGAGGAACTTTTGAAACAACTATTATCAACTATTTGAAAACATCCTGTGAATATCGTTTAAGCCTTTTTGCAAATTGCTTTTGAGGCCTGTATCTCCGGTCCCCGTGTTTTCATGGAGATGTTTAAAGGACAGAAAAGTTAGGTATTAATCAGTGAAAGACAGTTTAATGTTCAATCAACAACGTTTTTGAGAAAAATGCAAAGTCCCCTAGTTTGTGGTACATTTTCGTCCCGCACCCCCCCCCCTTTCCCATAAGTAGAAATCGCCCATATCCCATACCATCGCGTACAAAACGAAAGAAGAACCAGCCGTTCTCCCACAAATTGAACAACCGACAGACACATACACTTTTTTTGTCAAAACTCGCCGTAAATGGGACAGTGGCACCCGAAAAGGAGAAATTAAATAAATACTAAGTATAAATAAGGAAATGGGGAGGGTGTCTAGACTAACCAACGAGGAAGGAAACAAGGAAAAGAGGATATTCCATGATAGAACGACCACCAGTTTGGATACGACCTGAGAAACATTCCTCGGAGAACGCCTACTGTACACCCATCTCCTTAGCACTTTTCTTGCACCACACACCACGCCACGACATGATTCAGCGACTCAAGCAGGTTACCACAGGCACAGCAGTGAGCATTCACAACGTTATGATCCCAGTCTCTAGTACACTTCATCGCTGTAGGCATTGACGCCACACGAATGGCGTGAAAGTGCAAGTAATCCTTCCTATGAATGCCCTCTGAAGCCCACTCCACCCACACAGAAGATTAGGGGGAGTCAGGACACTGCCTCAGTTCCCGTTTGTCTACTGAACCATACAGAGCAACCACAAACTCTGAAGGCTTACTGGGCTTACACCACCGCAGCTGACCCTGGACGAATCCAAGGCCAGCCACAGTGGATGCGACATCCCAGCCAGATGCCTGCAAAGCAAGCAGGCACTTACGGCTCAAGAACGGAATAGTGGTAGAGAAATATTGACTGTTCCACAATTTGGGATGTGCACCTCAGCCAGATGACCTATTGTGCCAGTCCTGACTTCTTACAGGTCAATGTCTAGCCTCCTGAGGAAAGCCAGGTAGTTCCTGAAAGAGTTTTCGTTGGTATCCATCCTGGGAGAAGTGGTGGCAAAGACCAAAAGTTGCTCCCTCTCAAGTCTCCAGCACTGGGTTAGGACATGGTAGGGAGTCTCCTCATTCATGCTACACCACCTGCATCGAAGGGTATCAACTATACCCATAACATACATGTGTTTGTTCATACTGCAGTGCCTGGTTATGATCATCTATCTAGGCGTCATTGGCTACTGGGGTAGCAAACTAACAGTCAGTCAAAAGAGAGTATTGGCCCAATCCCAGAGAGCTGCGCTCCTGTGGATCACTAAGGCCTACAAGACTGCATCAACAGAAGCACTCCAGGTGATCACTGGTCAGTTACCAGTTGATTTGGCCGTTGAGTGCATGGTTGACAAGTGGAGAGTGAAACGGGAGCTTCCCCCGCATTGGGCTGAACTCTGTGCGGACCTTACCACAGAACAGAAACTTCCCGCCATCGACGAATGGGCTCTAGAGAAATGGCAAGCGAGACGGGAATCCTCGTCAAAGGGACGTGATACGTATGAGTTCTTCCCCAACATCCGTGAACGTCTCTCAAGAAAATGGGTTGAGCCAGACCACTGGACGAGCCAGTTCCTCACGGGACATGGTGACTTCAATGCGCGGCTCCACTTCTTTTCTCTGGAGGAGGAAACAAGAAACCATGTGCTGCTCCACTGCAGTTTCTACAACAGTGAGCGACGGTTGTTGGGAGGGCAAACGAACTTAGCAGCATTGACTGCTACAAAGGAAGCCTATAAGCATTTTGCAAAGTTCGCGAAGAAGGTGATGGCTAAGAAACGTGGTCATAGTTGATCAGTCCTTTTGAAACTTGCCACCCAAGTAAACAGTAAGATCAGGTAGGGAACCAGATTAAGAACAACGATTAAGCCTCGAAACGTAAAGATCTGAAGAAATCCCAACTTTTGGCGCGATTACAGCACTGTCCTTACCCTCTTGCCAGTGGAAAGTAAAAAATGAAACAGTTGGCTCTGGGGTAAATATAAACAATACTTGAAAGGTATAGTGTGCTAGTTGGAGCGGCCTGTACAAAACATTTAGTGGTTTGATCACTATGATGACTATAGTTAGTGTTGATCCGATTTAGTTCATTCAGTCACCCTTATTTCGGCGACCTAAGGGCTAAACGTATATTTCAATCGCGTTGACAGACAATGTGTCCCGAAAGATGTTTTTCGGACTCAGAAGCCCTTGAAATCACTTAAAGTGAGCTCCGGATAGTAAATTCGAAGTGTGTTGTATTTGGGCGGCAACGACGGGGAATCGATAGAAGACTTGATTCGATGCATCGTCGATTCGTCGAGCGGGTAGTTGCCGTCGCACCCCTCGCAAGTCGACTCCCTCTCCCTCCGCTCCCCCAGTCAATCCCCTCCCTCGACTCTGCGCCTCCGACGACGTTCCCGCTCCCGCCTATTTTCTCCCCGCTCTCCGTCTCACGACCCTCCGCTGGGCGCCAACTCCTGATCTCCGCCATTCTGTCCGTCTCTTCCGTTCTGTCGACGTCGCACAACAAACTTTTCACCGCTTTTCAGTTGTTTTGTGTGATTGCTCACTTATCTCGTCTCTTTGTCGTTTTCTCCGGCCTTTTGTCGATTACCAATCGCCGCGTTAATTGAGTCGCCGTAGTCGAGAAGACGAATTTTCTCGTCGCTCGGGCTTTTCGGCGCCTTCGATGTCCCCCGATCCGATCGCGACTTCCACCGAAAACCCCGTCACTTTCCTTCGTATAGGACCAGAACATGGAACAATACTGATGTCGTCCTCTAGACTTCTGCGGGTCGTCCAGCCCGAAATCGTAAGCCCTTTTATCTTATTATCGTTACGTCGTCTCGTCTTATCGCCTTAAATGTTCGCCTCTTCCCGTTTTGTTGTCGGGAACGCGAAGGTTCTCCGCGAGGTTTTGTCGTTGGGAGACGGATTCTGCGGAGTCGAGAGGACGAACGGGCCGCCGAGTCGCAGCAACTACCGGCGACTAGACTCGCCGGCCTCCATAGAAAGTTGGCGCGAACTCCGTCGAGTTGGCCCTAACCTCTCGACTCCGCCCGCTCTTATTTCACTTCACTGACATTATCATTTTTGTTACTTCGTCCCTTCAAAGTCAACTAAATCGAATGTCAACATTTTTCGCACGCATTCGGCGGAGGGAGCGTAAAATTCGCTGGCACGAGCCCTCATGCGTTGTCGTGCACTTAACCGCCCCCCTGAGCCCGTCGAGAGCGTTGTTGTTGTTGTCCTTGCGGCTCTCGAGTTGTCCCCTGGGGGCGGTCCTTTGCAACTTAGCACCCCCAGCCTTACCATTCATTGGTGTGAGCTATTTCTCGCGAACGTCGTCCTTGCGTGGAAAGGCGAGGGACAACCAAAAGCCGAACTATTATCGTCGATTCGATTCGTACACGCACATCTGGGGTTTCAACTACGTGTGCGTCCGAGCCCCCCTCCCCTTCCTACCATACTAAGGACCACTTACAGAAAACCCGCACTTTTTGCGACATATCACACAACTTTCCATGGCCCCGCATCCATCGGCCTCAATTTTGTTTCTAATTACGATCTGCATGTAAAACTGGAGGCGTTCAACGTTCCAGAATTTATTGCGCTGCTCCTACTTGTGCCATGACCGAGACTCATGAGATTATATGCTTGACTTTTGCGAGAAAGGTCGTGTTTACCTTTGAGGATTGATCGGGTAAGAGACTTTTAGAAGTGATAGTGAGGCAGTGGTTGGAATTCCGGAATTTTCGGAGTAGCTGCTATGTCTTATGAGCGGCATTAAACGCTCGTCGTAAAGGTACCTAATTGAACTATCACCTCAATTTTTCTCACGATTCTAGCAACATTTGAGAGGAGTTTATTAAGAAAATATCTGGTGCGACGCATTACACAACTTTGCTCGGTCTCACGTACACACATTGTCCTCTTGACTAGAAACTGATAAAATCTTTTTTTTCGTTGGGTTTGTAACATCAACGTTCTACGCGATATGGCTTATGGTTCTGGAATTTATTGCGCTGCTCCTTATTGTACCACGACCGTAACTGATCATCAGTGCGCGGATGATTTAAAATAGTGTCTTCGTGATGTTTTTGAAAAGAATCACGTTGACCCGTTTTGGAATAACCGAATAACAACTGAAAAAGGGTGGTTGATGAAACGATGGGGTTGAACTTGTGGAATTTCTGTAGTAGCTCCTATATACCCTCGTAAACTATAAACTCTCATTGTGCAGGTAGTTGTTCAGACTACCACATCAATTCTGGTTACATTTAAGCGGAGTTTGTACGGAAAAAACTACTGTAAAATCGATTTTCGTAGAAATGTTTTGTAACACTTTCGTCCTTTTCCCGAGAATGAAACTTTTATGGTATTGTCTGGTTATTTGGAGCTGTCTGCACACATAATTTAATCTAAATCGTTGTAGCCGTTTTTGAGAGAAAACAATGTTTAGTGTTTGGTGCGGATTTTTACGATGCTTTTATTTTGGCGTCCCATGGTAACCTTCACGGTAGATATCAAGTTTGAGTTGGTTTGATTCAGCTGTTTTCTCTTAATCGAGTCCAGTTACGACCATTTTCCCAAAATGGTGTTTTTCGGACGTAATAGGATTTGGAGAGGATTTAGAGAGTTTGGAGATCTTTATTTTTACTTTCCTTGGCTCTACAAAGTAGAAAGGAAAGTTATGTAATGGGCTGAAAAATTTTATTTGAGTTCTCTTCAGATCTTTACGTTTCAGACCCCCCTGAGTCCGAAAACACTATTTGGGAAAATGGTCTGTGTGTCTGTGAACAATTTTTAGAGAGAACCACCGTACCAAATCCACTCAAACTTGATATCCCGCCCACAATTTACCATGGGGCGCCACAATAAGGGTTTGAATAAAGTCTACCGAAAGTTAACTATAGTTATCATAATGATCAAAACACCAAATTTTTTTTTTTCTCAAAAACGGCTCTAACGATTTTGATTAAATTTTTTATATTGATAGCTCCCAATATGGCAACTATACTATAAAATTCTCGTTTGTGGGTAAATGACGAGAGCAGCACAATAAATTACCAAAACTTTCGACGAAATCGATTTTAGCGCGGTTTTTAGAGAAAACAACCGCACCAAATCAGCTAAAACTTGATATCTAGCCTACAGGTTACCATGAGACGCCAAAAAAAGCGTATGGGCAAAATCCACCGAAAGTTAACTATAGTTATCATAATGATCAAAACACCAAATTTTTTTTCTCAAAAACGGCTCTAACGATTTTGATTAAATTTTTTATATTGATAGCTTTCAATAAGGCAATCAAACCATAAAATTCCCATTCGTGGGAAAATGACGAGAGCACCACAATAAATTATCAAAATTTTCGACGAAAAGCGTTTTTAGCGCGGGTTTTTCCTTATAAACTCCGCAGGAATTTTAGTAGAATGTTAAAAAAAAATCCAATCCAATACCTAAAGGGTGAGTGTTTAAAAACGCTCATGAGATACATGGGGGTCACTCCAAAATTTCCTGAATTTCGACTACTGCCGTTTCGCTTACTACCAGTTCTAAACGTTTTTACTCAATAACTCTGCAAAAGTAATTACTATCCTTCTTCTAAAAATTTGTGTTTACAGCCTCATTAATTATCTGTGTACCAGTTTCTCAATAATGGTCCTGCAAGGAATACGAGCAGCACAATAAAATCTGGAACTGTGAGCGCTACCGCTTCCTGCTGCCGTAAAGCGTTGTTTGACCAAGTTCAAATTAACCGAGTGATAAATGAATTGGTTAAATAGATTTAGCCATGTACAAAGTGAATTGTTGTAGAGCTAAGGAAAGTTGTGTGTTGCAACGCACCAGATATTTGTACATTGGTTGAGCCAAGGAATGTTGGAAGTGCTCTAAAATCGTCGAAAAGTTTGGCAATTTATTGCGCTGCTCTTGTCATTTTCCCGTGTATGAGAATTCTATGGTATTGTCCTGTCATTTGGCTCCGTCTTCACGAGAAATTTAATCAAAATCGTTTGGAGCTGTTTCTGAAAAAAAAAAAAAAAATTTTTGTTTCGATCACAATGATAACTATAGTTAGTTTCAGGTGGATTTAACATACCCATGGCGTTCCACGGTAACCTCTGACTTGGTTCACACAACTTCATCGTTTAGGTGTCGCGGTAGCGGTTTCATGCGGAATCTGTGGAAAATATGTTATATTTATGTCAATACTCGAAACCGCATTTTTACTCTCCTTAGCTTGACGTTGTAGGCAGGGTATTTATTTACGTATTCGGCTTCAGGTCTTCACCTTTCAGGCGTTTCCAAGTCAAAAATCGCCGTTTGGAGAAACAGTTGTGTGTGTGTCTGTGAACACGATTGAAAGAAAAGGGCTGAACTAAATCGGTTTAAACATGATATAGACACCTATAGCCTGCAGGTGCTGCAAATAACAATAGTTATCATAGTGATCAAAACACCAATTCCTTCCTTCAAAAACGCCTCCAATTATTTGGATTACATATTGTGTGTGGACAGTTCCAAATAGCGTGGCAGTACCGTAAAATTCTCATTCGTGGAAAAATGACGAGAGCTCACTTTAAATTGGCAGACATTTCAAGTAAAATATATTTTAGCCCAATTTTACTGTTCGCCACCCAAAATGTTAGGGTATATCTTTCTGTATTAGCCCTTAGTCACTCCTTGAGGTGTAACTTAATGTTAAGGTAAGTGTAAAACGGAAGCTCTGTGGACTCAGGTGATTATCCACACCTCACTGTCTCAAGGTTCCACTGCAGGTCTATCCGAAGCACTTCAGGACGTCAGTGAGAGTTTCTTTGTTTGGGAGGCTCAGTCTTGTCAGATGGTTCACAGGTTCATTCCGCACGGTATCACCTACTTGTTCTGTCTACATCTGATCGGGATATTCTCTACAGCTGCGCAGAAACAGTTGCAATGGTGAGTCATGGCGATACTTTATGTTTCAGAGCCCAATTAGCGTTCTCAGTGCCAATCATTCAGTTGGCGTCCACAAAAGAAATTCCTGCCACCGAGAATATGTAGATCCGCTTGCCCTTGAGTCCTTTGGTCAGGATCTCTTCCGCGCAGATCTTTATAGCTAGGATTTCCGCTTGAAATATCGTGGAGTACTCTCCCAGCGGATTAGCAAGACTGTAGTATGCCCTACAATGCCCAGTCCCTCATAACCGAACCATCGGTATACCACTGCAGAGCGCCCACCTCAGTCCTGAACGTCTCCTTCTCCCATCGTTCCCGTGAGTGGACACTAACACCGAATGGCAACCGAAAGTTCTTCCGCTCTGGCATAACGTCAGTATCAAGGGCTGCTGCCTCTTCTAGCTTGAACTGTCTAATTATTCTTTGGAGGCTAGCCTTGACCCTGGTGGAGATATTTCCCATCTGCAAAAGCCTTACTGCTCCCAGGTAAGCAGTCGTCTGAATGTGTCTATGAAGCGGTGAGATGTTCAAAAGGACTTCCATTGCAGCAGTAGGGCAAGTACACAGTGCCCCTGTAATATAAGACACGCTAGTTGCTGCAGTTGTTGGAGCTTCCCCTGAACTGCTAGCTGGCCTGTCACCTTCCATCACACAGTGGAGGCATAAGTGACTCTAAGTGGGGTCTTATTATCCCCTTATAGAGCCACTCCATCATTTTTGGAGTTATGCCCCGTGATTCGCTACACAACCTTCTACAAGCCCTCAGGGCTGTAGTTGCCTTGTGCAGCGCATATCTCACGTGCGGGTTCCACGTGATCTGTTTATCCAGTATCACCCTGAGGTATTTCACCTCTGTCTTCATCAGCCTTGCTCCTTGCATGATGGGTGGTAGTATGTCTAGGTTTCTTCGTTTAGTGAATGATACCTTGGTGGTCTTGGTTGGATTTATGAAAAGTCCTTCCTTGTCACACTATCTTGGGATGATATCTACAGCTCTTTGCATCCTTCTTGACACTGTGGAGGCAAATTTGCCTCTCACCAGAACTGCAAGATCATCCGCATACACGACCACTTAGTGGCCTTCAAGCTGCAGTGTTTCCAACAGCTCGTCAGCCACTAGTAGCCACAGGAGGGGAGATAGTACTCCCCCTTGAGGGCAGCCTCGCGTGGGAACCACTGACGCTATCTTCCCCTAAACAGTCATGGAAGATGCGATTCGCATACCCCAGGAGCCTGCGCAGGTGCGGACGTTCCCTGCCTGGCTCCCAGGGTAGGGCAGAAGCCCCTTCCTCAATATTGGTACACCCCGGAAAGTGGTCATCAACCAACACCTCCAGGGTTTCCCTTGCATCATTCATAAAGGTTCTGTCTGTCCGTCCTCCTGATAAGGTATATTTCCTGAGGTTTGTCCATGGAGAGTGCTTTCTGCAGCCTGGAGGCTTCAGAGACACTTGCTACGCCACAGCAGAAGTCCCTCCAGAACCTCTTTGCTCTTCTAATGGCCTTGCTGTAACTTGTAAGGGATTGCCAGTAGGCCTCCCAATCCTCTTGGACCTGTTGAAGACCTTAGCTTCCCCAACTCTTCACTCCACCAGCAGGCCTCACTATAGGTCTTGTGGGTACGGGATGGGAAATTGTCTTCAAAGGAGCGAATGATCGCCCCTTGCATAAGACTGGCCGTAGTGACCACTGAGTGGATTTCCCTGTCCATACCTCCCAGCTCTACTCAGAGCTGGGGTTTTGTTGAGTGGCCAGTCTGTGTTGTTAGGGATATGGAAGGTTTCCAATACTTGGGAACCAAAACCCAGACCGAACGAGATAATCGTGTGATCAGGAAGTCTTAGGTGCACCACTGCCACCCGCCTGCAGATTCCAGTTTCATAACAATGTATATGTTCTCTGCTGAGCATAAGGGATCCTGACTTGCACGATCGTGTAGTGCAGGCGTGTTTTAAAATTTAGTGGTGGGTGAATGAACATCGTGCGTGATGCCACTTAACAAGCATTTCACTAGTTCTTTATTATCCCAGGTGAGGAGAGAAAGTAACATGGTGGGCAATGGTCTCTTCATTAAAACAGGCACTTTGTTAGTTACTAAATATAGATCTGGTTGTGTGTTAGTTTCTACAGCCAGTGATCTGATGCACCCATCGCAAGTCAAGGAGGGCAAACGTCGAAATGTAAAAAACCCACAGCAAAGGTGTCCGAAGCTCATAGTGGAAGCATATTAAGCGAGGGCTGCGACTGTCATAGAGGAGGTGTGGTAATGCAAAAGCCCTAAGGAGGTGCTAGTCGTGCGTGCAGACATTATCTGGGATATTGAACCTTACTTGGGTCGCTTGTTGACTGTTGGTCATTGTATTATGGAACTATTCCTTATCTTCTTCTATCTCTACTTATTGCTGTCAAGTAGCCTGAGCAACCTTCACACTTACCTTAATTTGATTTGACGTGTGTAGCTGTGGGCACGATTGAGAGAAAAAAGCTGAATGAAGTATCCTCACATTTTATAGTTCACCTTTCGGCTGTCTGAGAGGCCACAGTAACAATTTGGGCAAAATTTTTTTAGTTATTTCATCTAGTGCTCAAAGCTAACGAAATTTTATTGAAGCGTCCTGTATAAACTGCTGTTAAGTATTGTACTTCGTTACATACGTTAAATAGCAATAAATTATTAAACATTTGAACACACCTTTTACCTGCACACCCAGTAAAGCGGTTACAATCCTCACATTTTGTAGATAGTACAACAAATTATCTTCGTGAAGTTTGTATGATGTTCGTAAATAATTTGCAATCCTGGGGAGCTAATAGCGTCCGTACTCCGGGTAACCTTTCCTTAACCACATTGAGGGGGGGGGGGGGGGGCTGTGTGAACTTGACATTAAACAAAGGGATAAATGGAAGAAGGGAAGACACTTGAACGATAAACATACTATCACTTCTGTCTGAAGTACTCGACTCAAAAGTTCATCACTGTGGTCACGTCGGTTTTCACTCTCTCATTTTCCCCTTGCTCAGCGTTGAGTTCACACTTGCTCAAAATGAATCGAAGAAATCGTCAATTTACTAATGAATGTTTTTGTTGGGGCTCTTTTCTCCGACCCTTCATATGCGTAGTAACTCCCTATAAACGTCAGTGCTTGTTAAATGTACAGGACATCGGTAGAGAAAGAGCTGGATGACTGTTATGAAATCGATAAGGGGTTTTCGAAGGAACGAGAGAGGCAGTTTGATTAGGAGCGTTTATTTCAAAAAGGGAAATCCTCTTTGGAGTTTTTCCAGAAAAGAAGGCATGAGAGGTGTAGTGCATTAGGGGTTGGGGTTTTCCATCAATTGGGAGCCCGGGGGCTTTAATTTCATGAGTAGAAATGTCTTTTTGAATGGATTGCCTCGAATGCTGTCGCGTTCATACGCTCAAGAGACCTGTCTACCCCTCTGACGTGTATCGAATCACATTCTTTCATAATAAACTCGAAAATTGTCCTTTTTGTTCAGCATGGCCCTGATCCTCTCCCAGCTCTAGCACCCAACAGTCCGCCCAAGTACAGCCAGTAATCAGCTACTTTTTCGTTAGTTACGATGACAAAAAAATTCTACGATTATTACTGGTTAAGCAAAATCACGCCCGAAATCCTTTCACGTTCTGAATTCAACGCCCAATTTCTTCCTAAAGGGGAGTGGCCTTCAGTCAGAAGTTTGTGTACCTTCCCTTTTCAGGGCTATTTCCTTATCAAAATGAATCCTCCTTGACGCTCGTAAGAGAGTTATAACAGTCAAGGAGGTAGTTGTTTTGCTATGATGCAAGAGCCATCCACTAAACCCAGACCTGTGGAGATATGGCAAGTTGTCATTTAGCCAGTCTGAGCTGATGCCCATGTGTTACCACGCAGATGTATGACACTGAAAAGTTCGTACCATCTGAGAGGAGTTCTTAATGTGGATTCCCACCTGAACTGTTTACATGGGTGGAAAGTTTCGAAGGGAAAGATCAACTGTGGCTGCGGTTTTCTCCTTCTTGGCCAACTGGGCGAAACGGTTTAGTTACAGTTAGTAGCTGTCAAATCCGAAAACCCCACTGTTCCCTTTTCACTCTAAATTTGTCAACCGTTCACTTAATGGCCAAATCAATTGTAACTGGTCAGTGATCACTAGGAGTGTTTCAGTAGGTGCTGTCTTGTAAGCTTTGGTGATTCACAGGATCTCAAAACAGGAGCTTTCTGGGATGGGACCGATACTTCCTCTTTTTTCGACGAATGAGCGAGGATATGCACCAGTGCCCCCGTGCATTTGCGTATTGAGAACCAGGCTAGAACTGTCAAGCCCATTGCTTGTTACAGCGTGCCGCCATTCCCATGGATTCAGGAGCAGTTTATGCTTCAAGTCTTCATTCTAGACTCCTGCAAGATACTGGCCCTGGATCAGCAAGCTACATCCTCCTTTGGCTGAGCAGTGCCCTGGCAAATTGAGCAATGCGCCTCCAGTTTTCCTCAGAATGCAGCATGGAGTGAACGAATGCCTCTGATGTGTGCTGTCTGACTGTGTCTCCCAATCCAATACTTCTCTATGATGGATTATGAGTTTGCTACCCTAGACAATGACGTCTGCGTAAATGGCCTTGTACATGGTGATTGTGCCACAGTAACACCCCCAAGTAGCTTTGCTATTTGCTCGTAATGAGAAAAATCTTGCAAGAGTAGTGCCCTTGTAGGACTGGAGGTGTTTGGCAGGCTGAATTAGTTGGGTCTTTGTCCCCTTAAATGTCCACAGGAAACCCGTAACAGGGAAGGTCATCGTTTCCCCGTGCACTGACGACCCCTTTTGTTGTACCTGTAGGAAGTCCTGCTCCTCAGTTATTTCCCAGTGACAACGGATTTCCTCTTTTTATGGACTTTCCTAAATGTCCTTTTCCCCTCCCCTCAATTTACATTCCTCTCTAAAACAGACAGCGTTTCTCAAACTCATTCACCTATGAGTTCTCATAAAAGTCGGTCATCTCCCCCAGTTCTCCTAACAGACACTAGTTTCACCCCTCAATGACATCTAATTCGGATTTCTCCTTCCTACCCCGCACAACCAGTTTCACGCCTTCAGAGCCCCCCTCCCCTCCCTCCCTGTTCGCATTTATATACTTACACTCTTAACTCATATTTTGTCAGGTACGACACAGTCCACACTCACCACGTCCATTTATTTCTCTGTTTCACGCTCCCCCATTCGTACGCCTCACAGGAGGTGTTGACAAAACACCACTTGCCACCAATGTTGACTCCATCAAATCACACCCCGCTCTTTGTGCAGGCAATTAAGTTCAACCGGTCGTGTTAGCTGAATTCTAAACTTGTAATCGTTTGGTGTTTCAACAACAGCGAGTTCCCTGCCCTCAAATCATATCCCGAATTAATTGTTGACGCGTGTCCAGAAGTATTAACGGAATACCACCGCCGACGTATTTGTTTCGTGAGTTTTTCGCTCATTCTTCTTTTTCCATCATGCAGTTCGAACCTAACCATTGAATTTAAGACACACAAACGTTAAAATCTTGGGGATTGCCTGAAAAACTGATACGGGTGCAAAAATACTTCGAAATCTCGCCAAACGTATTCGACGGGATTGGGAAAACTTTATTATCTAAGAACATTTCCGCAGTAAATATTAAACCTACTTGAATCAATTTGAATGTCCTTCAACATAAAATTCTGTTCTCCCCAACCCTTTTTCTTACTTTCTTTGACTCTACGTAGTAGGAAGGAAAGTTACGTAATTGGCTGAAAAAGAATTTTGAGTTTTCTTCAGATCTTTACGTTTCAGACCCTCCTGAGTCCGAAAAACACTATTTGGGAAAATGGTCTGTGTGTATGTGTGCCGTGAATGAGCTCGTAAAACGATAATTGCCTAATATTCTCCAATATTCTCAAAAACGGCTGTAACGATTTCGATCAAACTTGCGGAGTACTCTCAACTAACTAGTACCTACATTTAGTTGTACATAAATGTTTCCGTAGAAATGCGTCGAACGAAGATATAGCGCTCGTATATGTAACAGGTCGTCGAATTTACGGGGGTTGCGGAGTTGTGTGTTGCTGCTCACCAAATGTTTTTCAAAATAAATTCCTCAGAGAAGTTGGGGTGGTAGTACAACAAATTAGCTGTACGACGAGCGTTTAATAATTAGGAGCAACCTCAGTAGCTCCGGAATGCCAACCAGCGCTGTTTCACTTACTACTATTCCTAACAGTTCGTACCCGATTATTCCAACATTTCTGAACGCGATCCTTCTCGAATAAATCACGCTGACAGCCTCACACACTGATAGCTCAACAAAGGTCGTGGCATGAGTGGAATCTGCGCAATAATTTCTGGAGCGTTATACCGCCGATTAAACGGATATATGAAACAAAACGTCAAAAAAATTTATTACCCTCTCTGAACGTCTTGTTTCTCGAAAACTGTTCTAACGATTTCAAATCAAATCTATCAAATTCATAGTGTGCTCCCGGGCAGCAGGAAATTCGTTTTAAATGCATGAGAACGAAGAGGAGTCACGGCGTGTTGTATCAAATTAACGAGGTGTTGTGGGAAAGTAGTTGGGGAGTATGTACCCATTTTGTGCCTTCTTTGCAAAACCTCTGAGGAAGTTCAAAGAAGCGTTTATTGTAGAGACGCGTTTATACAGAAGCGAATACGAGCACTGCCGTATTCTTGGAACATTTGAATAAGTTCCATAAAAATTCGTTTCTTGATAATTTGAAAAAAATTGTTTTTAGAAAGTTCACAACGCAGTATTGATATTTGTTGTTGGAAAGATGTTGTGTTTGGTTTCCATAGTTGGAGCTGTCTTCAAGAAATCCTCCTTCCTTGTTGTTTGTGAATTTGCTCCACTTTTCACTCATTACTCAACATGTGAAAACGTACCATCTCATTTTAAACGTTCGCTTCAACCACGATTCAAGGTGGATGTTTATGCGTTAGTTTTCACTTAAAACGCGAAGATTTGGTGAAAACCTCTAAGGTTACAATGCTTCCCTCATTTATGGTTGGGAGGAATTTTTCCCCAGTGAAGCAAGCCTGTGCTCATTGTTCGTCAAAATATTTCCCGAAGGAGAGCTGAACGCCGTGCATCCGTAGGCTCAGTTTAAAGAGCTCAGATAGCCCCGAGTTGTTTGAAAATGAATTCCGGAAAACAAAAGTCTCTTTCTTCAGCCGAGTTGCGCAAATGAACCCTGCATAGCGCCGACTAAGCTGCATTCAGGGCAACCAGCGGACAATCGTAGCCGCCGCCTCAGTCAACTCGCTCGACGTTTTTATTTATCTGTTTCAGTTTTCTAATTATATTTTTTAACGATTAGCCTGGGTTTTGTAAATGTTGTCGTTGATCGCTTGCACCACTCGCCCTCTTGAGTTGTTGCGTATGAGTCTTGGCGCTTGACCTCTCTAAACTTGTGTTGTGCTGTGCTGTGTCGTAAGGAGTTTCAGTGCAAATGGGAACGTGGTTTCATTATATACTGTCAAGCTGATTATCGTTCGTTGAACTTGATCTTGAATTTGACAGTGGAACTGAAGACTACGTGAACTTGGTGGTAGGATAGATATATACATGATCATTCGCACTTGTCAGTATATGGGTTGTAGGAAAAATTAACGTTGTAGAGGCAACGTTGAGAAGAGCTTGGTTTGAAATCTACAATCTAGAATCCGTTGCATCTCCTGGTCATTAACAGACTCGGTTTCACGGGTTGTCCCTCTAGCAGCTACGCCAGACGAAGGAAAACTTCAAAGTTATATCTGAATTTCGCTTCCTTTTGGGAATGATTCCTTCATGAGAGTAGGGGGGGGGGAGCTGTTCAAGAAGGTTTATGCCGGGGGGGGGGGGGTATAAATTGGTAACAAAACGAACAAATAATGATTAACAGGGAAGTGAAAGGGGGAAAATGCAAAATAAAAATAGAATACTTTTTTTGTAAACGTCCAGTATCACTCACCTTACTGCTATACCTTTGTTCGAAGCGCTCCAATATCTATACGTGTTAGAACCAGACTGAGCAACCTTGTTTACAATTTCCTAAGATTGGAGTTTGCCATACTGCTCTCCTTACGTTAATAGTTTTGTTTCATACAACAGCTGGTCGAAATACATAAATATCTGGTGCGTAGCAACACACAACTTTCCGCCACCCCTTTAAGTTCGAACACCACCTACATAGGCGGGCGCTATATCTTCGTTCAACGCATTTTTACAGGAACATTTATCGAAACAAAATGTAGGGACTAGTTAGCTGAGAGTACTTTGAAAGTTTGATCGAAATCGTTAGAGCCGTTTTTGAGAAAATTGGAATACCGATAAATTAATATTCGACAAATTTCCTTTTCTGAGTTAACTTGGCTAATATCTCCGTTCAACATATATATACAGAAATAATTATGCAGAACGAAATGCTGGTATGGGTGACTAAAAGACACTCCATTAGGATTTATCACATCTGGTGAAGTAGTTACCCTGGAATTGACGGAAATGTTAGAAAAAACGTTATTTTCGACACATTTTGATTTTTATCTTTGTTCAATGGATCGTCACAAGAACATTAATTGAAAAGAATATGTAGGTATCAACCATTTGAAAACATCCTGTGAGTTTGGTGAAAATCGCTGGAGCCGTTTTGCCAAAAAGCGTAAAAAACCCATTTTTGCTTCAGGGGCCCATATCTCCGTTCACAGTATTTTCATGGAGATCTGTATGGAGAAGAAAAGTTAGGTATTGATTAGAAGAAGATAATTTGAAAGTTTAATCAAAATCTTCAGAGCCGTTTTCGAGAAAAATGCGAAAACCCCTAGTTTTTGGTACATTTTCGTCCCCCCCCCCTTCCCATCGGCCGAAATCGTCCATAACCTTATTTTGGTGTCTACAAAAAATAACGTACAAAACAAAAAAAGAACCAGCTCAATCGGATCAGCCGTTCTCCCGCAAATCGAACTACACACATACATACACACACACACACACACACACGGACCACGCGCCGAAATTAGGTTTTTTAGGCTCAGTAGGGTCTGGAACGTGAAGATCTGAAGAAAAACCAATTTTTTTTTTTGGGCCGATTACTATACTTTCCTTCCCTTCGGGTAGCGGAAAGTAAAAAGGAGCATTGACTGGAAATGTGGAATAATTTTTCTGACTTACGTAGGATGCAAACTGTACTCTTGAGGTCTGTCGGATTCCTAGAATCTGCCTTAATCTTGTACTCAGAACCATCATGCCAGAGGCTCATTCAACTGATTCCTAAAATTCAGAGCGGCTTATCAGAAGCCAGATCGTAAGGGTGGTGTGTTTTAGAACGGTCAGAAAGAATAGCCCCATGTAAGGAGTCGCCTTGCGCTCGAGCGTTGTGCCGTGGCTGATGTTGCGCCAGGGTGACTTGCTCCCTGACAATCGTTCAAAGGGGCTCAGAGGAGATGATATGTACTGGTGAGGTATAGGTACAGTTGTGCTACAGGCTATGACTTCTGAAAATTTTTGTGTAGTGAGGAAAATGTCTCTGGCTAGCTGAGAAATGTGAGGAGTTTCCTTAGTTGATTCAAGCATAAATACCAATTTAAGCGTAGAAACTGGTGGTCCAGATATCGGTATAGCTTCTCGTCATAAGGAACATCATGCCCTACCCTGTGAGTTCCTGAGAGAACAGATTTCTTCTTTTTTTTTTAAATCAACAAACTTCAATGATGAGACTTGAGAATATGTGATAGCAATCAAAGGAGAAATGATATAGAGTGGATAGTTCTACGTATCAACTCAACTGGTCGTTCCATTAAAACTTCATGAAATCTCAACGCAATTTGCGAGAGTATTGAAATTGAGAGTATTCCAAAAATCGCTCTGGTAAATGAATCAAATGAACTCCCAGAAGTTCTAACAATTTACTGGCGTGATTTAGATTCCGGACAAAAATATGGGGGAAGAGGTAGATCATTGGCATGATGATATTGACCTTGTTACTTTTATTAATGTGGAATGTTACTTCTAACATGATGGTAAAAAAACTAAACTCGTACAACTGTAAGTTTTCTAGTAGTTTAACACGTTTCACTTTTGTTCCAGAGTCTCGAATTGGACCACAACTACACCAGTATGGTCGAAGGGTAAGTTGAAGTTTGAAATGTACAAATTATTGTCACTAGTTGTAGTGATGGAAAGGCGAGCAGGAGAGGAAGAGAAAGGTGTAGGTGATCCCGAGTGTCTGTCAGAAGCTTGACTCGTATAGCTCTAATGAGTGTTGAAGAACAGTCATTTTGATGAGGAAATAGACCTGTCTGTCAGGCCTCCTCATAATACTAATGTGTGGGCATCATAATGATATTGACCTCAAATAGTGAAGATTTGAACTTGACTGTTGAGTAGTAAATTACTATGTGTTCCTAACCCTTTGGGTTGAGGACAGTAATTGACTGCCATGATACTCCATTCCTCTGCCTATGTAAAATCAGGTTTTCAACAGCAAATTACGTGGATGTTCTAGTATTTCCTTATATCACATAAGTTGCTTATGAATAATTTTAAAGCTGTTTTGATTGTTTGTTCTGTACTGTACACTATTTAATACCATACTTTTCTCCTCAGGTCATCTAAAAGGAAGCGTCGAGCATCGGACACAGGGGTATGTATTTTTAATGTTGTTCAATAAAGCAACTTGCCATTGTAGCTCTGTATCAGGGCCCCCACTTTTCTTAGTTGTTCAATATATGTTGTGGTTTGAGCTCTGTTGTGAGCATTATGTAGGCACTAGAAATGTTTTGTAACTAGTATGTTGTTTCATTGTGCAAGTAGTACAGGCCTCACATGAAGAATAGGTGCAATCAATTCCTCAAGCCCCTTCCAAACTCCCATGGAGTATCCTCATAGTGCCTGTTCACTGAACTCGAACAAGAAAAGAATGCGCATCCGCACACTCCCGGAGCAGCTTCGTGTTTCCTAATGTTGGACGAGGCAAAAACACACCCATTCATTCTCCTGTGAAGTATCCTGGTGGATGCATCAACTCCTCCTTATCCTTTGACTCGTGGTAAAAAAAAAACGAACTAGAATGAGAAGGATGAACAGGGAGGGCTGAGGAACCTCTTCACATTCTTGCTCTTCGGGCCCTTACGTCAAATTGGAGCTGCTGTAGAATTATTCCAACTCACAACAACACAAAATTTGTCAGAAACTTGTAATACTCTGTAGGTAAATCAGAAATCGAGTTTCAGTGTCTGGTCAGTAGTGATTTATTGTTTCATCAACCATCTCCAGATAGAAAGAGTTATTGCAACTGATTGCGAAGGAGAGAAAGGTGAATTGCAGACTGCACACGTTTTGAGGATGGTTCTAAGTTGACCCATCAAAATTGGTACTGAGGGCTCTGATAATAAAACCTTTTTTTACTTTCCGCTACCCGAAGTGGAGGAAAGTATAGTAATCGGCCCAAAAAAAAATTTGGGTTTTCTTCAGATCTTCACGTTCCAGACCCTACTGAGTCTAAAAAACCTAATTTCGGCGCGTGGTCCGTGTGTGTGTGTGTGTGTGTGTGTGTGTGTGTGTGTATGTATGTATGTATGTGTGTAGTTCGATTTGCGGGAGAACGGCTGATCCGATTGAGCTGGTTCTTTTTTTGTTTTGTACGTTATTTTTTGTAGACACCAAAATAAAGTTATGGACGATTTTGGCCGATTGGAAGGGGGGGGGGGACGAAAATGTACTAAAAACTAGGGGTTTTCGCATTTTTCTCGAAAACGGCTACAACGATTTTGATTAAACTTTCAAATTATCTTCTTCTAATCAATACCTAACTTTTCTTCTCCATACATATCTCCATGAAAATACGGTGAACGGAGATATAGGCCCATGAAGCAAAAATAGGTTTTTTACGCAAAACGACTCCAGCGATTTTCACCAAACTCACAGGATGTTTTCAAATAGTTATTTCCTACATATTCTTTTCAATAAATGTTCCTGTGACGGTCCATTGAACAGAGATAAAAATCAAAATGTGTCAAAAATAACGTTTTTCTAACATTTCCGTGAATTCCAGGGTAACTTTTTCACCAGATGTGATAAATCTTAATGGAGTGTCTCTTAGTCACCCATAAACATTTCGTTCTCCATAATTATTTCTGTATATATATGTCGAATGGAGATATAAGCCAAGTTAACTCAGAAAAGGAGATTTGTCGAATATTAATTTATCGGTATTCCAATTTTCTCAAAAACGGCTCTAACGATTTCCATCAAACTTTCGGAGTACTCTCAGCGAACTAGTCTCTATATTTTGTTCTCCATAAATGTTCCTGTAAAAATGCGTTGAACGAAGATATAGCGCCCGCCTATGTAGGTGGTGTTCGAACTTAAAGGGGTGGCAGAAAGTTGTGTGTTGCTACGCACCAGATATTTTTGGGCTGGTATTTGTGCGTGGGGGAGCGAAATATTTCTTATAATTTTCTATACTAGTGAAATTTGTCTTGGAGTTCTGTTTTCTGAAACTGACTAGTGTAATCAGCAGTTCAATTTAGATTATAATCCTGAATGTGCCTTTATGAGTTCTCAACTGCAGTTTACCTTCCCTAGGCAACCCATTTAGTATCACTTGGTATAGCTGTCTTATTACAATTCTACCTTCCTTTTTTTTAAATCTGTTCTGTGTTTATCAACAATGAATTTTCTGTTCGTAGGACATAGAAAATTCTGGTATTCCTGAAGCTAAGAAAATTAAAGAAGATGAGGTTTGTACCGAATGTATTTGTTTAATATGCGCTACTATTGTCATTCTCCACACATGTTCAGATGTTACTTCCATCATTTCAGAAAGCAAGTTCTAAAGATGACACTGACTGCCTGTTACCTGATGAGCGGCGAGGGGTTGATGGAAGGGTTCCTCTGTGTGAACTAGCTGTTGGCCAATCAGTTGACACTACTGAAGAAAGCAGTTGTGACTGGTGGTAAATAGTTTTCTATCTTCATTTCATAGTTATTTATCCCAAATTCTCTAGTGTTTTTCTTCAACCTATCTTTTTGAGGCCTTATCATACATTGTTCTTGCAATTTCGTTTTTCAAATTTAGGTCGGACACGTGTACAGAAGAATACCTAGGAGCAGAGTTTGAGGACATTGGAGACATATCTGACCCAGAATATGACAGTAGTAGCTCCTCCCCCGCTAGTAAGGTATCGGGACAATCAGATGAGGTGTTATCACCCCAACCTTGTGCATCTTCAGATTCCAGTAAAAGGTTGGGTCAATTCAAGTTAATGGTAGTTTAGTCTCTGTAGTACGGTTCATTGTTGTTCCTCGTTCATTAATATTTGAAGTGTTACCTGTGAAATGGTTTTTGTTGTTCATAATGCTGTGCTGTTCCCCTCAAGAATAATCAGTCTGTGTACTAAGCAGGTAGTATCTTAATCTCAAAAGTCATTTCTACTTCGTAAGTGAATGTGTACCAATAAGTTACCGCCTTTATTGGGTCTTTCCATCTGTATATGCACCAATAAGTGCTGTTAGGAAATGTGGCTGATACAACTCTCGCTGAGGGTTTAGAAACAGTCATCAAATAAGGAAACAGACCTGCTGTGTGGAAATGAATCTCTCCAAATCGGTGGTAATATATGGGGATCCTTTAGTGGGGCCCTGAAGTAATGTTGTACTTCAACTTACATTTGTCGTTCCTAATATGTCTAAACCCAATCAGATTCCCTTTCCACACACAGTACTCTTAAACTATTGTATTAGTTTAAGAGAGGCAAAGATTAGGTGAGTGTGAGGACGTATTATTAATATCAGGAGACGAGAGGGTTAACATATGTCGTCGGTAGGCTTTGGAACAAGGAAGAGTTCACAATCATTCGGCACTTTGAGTGAGGTTGTTGTCCCCTGTCTCGGAAAACTGGGCTAGGAGTTAGTGACTTGGAAGCTACGAGGTAATAACTGAGTATTCCAACGCGTTTTCATGGTTTTAAGAAGGGGTTACATTTAAAAACTGGACATTTCCAGAATCTACGATTAATGAATCTTGGTGGGGAAAACCTCGTGAATGTTGGGAATAAACGAGAAATTGCTTCATGGTTTGGAACATTTTGTCAGCAGCTATAATAAACTAGTTGGAAGAAAAGCCAAATTATTTTTTTTGTAGCAACAGAAATGTGCCGCTGGAAAGGATTTCCAGTCACTGCCATTTTGTGACAGTTTGAAGTCGAAAGCCCTGTGTTTTCAGTAGTCATCCCAGAATGATGCCTACCGATTAGTTGTGGTGTGTAAATGGCTATTGCACTGGGCGTACCGTGAACACTATAAACTGAGCAGTCACAAGTGAGCTTTCATATTTTGCATTGAACATTTTAGGAGATGTTATGTCAATGAGTGCATTAAGACAGTGAAATAGGGTTGTTATTAGAATACTTGATGCAATGATGAAAGTTGCTGAAAAGAACTTCATGCGATACAAATTTTAATCATATTTTGAAACGACTATATAAAAAAAGTTGTGTATCTCATTCGGTTTTTTGTCCAAGTACCGTCATGATCAGAAGACCAAATGAGAAAGCGAAATTTCACCAATAAAAGACAATGCAGATGAGTTACTCTAAATTTATATACTGCAGTTTTATGAAGTTTGAAGTCTTAATATTTTTCTTTCAGTAGTCACTTGCTGTCGAGAACTGAGTTCACAAATTCCTTGACACTCAGGCACTTCATTAGTAGGAAAGAAAGGACCACAGAAAGTGAAAGGACCTCTCAGTTATTCATTGCAAACCCAGCTTTGCAACCAAAAATGAGAAGCGTACTCCTTGAATGGATAGTAGAGGTTTGTCTATTTGCTTTCATATTCATATGTGTAATATTTCAATTTAAAGTTCACTCCCATCTTTATCAGTCTTGTCAGAGTGGATCTGAAAGCTCACAATTTATTATTGCGTGTTTGAAAACTCCCAGTGCTTGGTTGTAAGCTCTCGATGTTACACAAGTAATGTTTTAAATATCCCTTCTGGTGCGTTTCGCAATGCTTTCTTTCGGTTTGTTTGGATGAATCACGTAAGATGTTACGACAGAACAAGGAAAAGTTGTTTTGCTGTATTACACTCCATAACTAATGTGCAGTATGGCAAAGTTTCCCTCACTCACATTGATACATAATGTTAGCTTCTCTACTGAATCGCCTCGTTTATTTCTGATTCTTTTTCAATAACCAATGGAAATTGAAAGAAGGTTCTGTCTCAATGGGGAAAATTTGGAATGTGCGGTGTAAATTGTGCAGATTGTGTCCTAATGGGCTACCCGAAGAAGTGTTTGTACCCAGAAACAGACTCACGCAGTGCGATACCGCTTTCAATATTAATCCCCCCCTGTAACATTGCCACTTGGGAAATGCCACTGGAAGCTGGTATTACTGTGGTAGGTTCGTGCGAGTGAAGACATTACGAAGTTTTGTTGGAGTCACCTGATGTCTTTGCATCAACAGGGTGTGCATGTATTAACACATTCAATATGGAGCATTGGACCCAGATAGTACCAGGAAAACAGAATAGACGTTTTTTCTATTTTCTGCGAGGGGAAGAGGCGAGAATGTCTAAAATGTGAAAAAGTGGTGTTGCGATCCATAGAAAGTTAATTACATATAAATTAATAAATAACCCTCATTCGAGTCATGCCATTGATTTGGCAAGTCTTTGTAAGTGAAACACAGGACAGGCAAGTCGTTTATTTGATAAAGATAAATGCTTCACAGCACAGTAAGAATTACAAAGAAAACTGAAAGAAATTACAAAGTAATATATATGAATTTCTAAGTTGAAGGAAACAAACAAAGTAAGAAAAATGTACGAGCAAGAATCAGATACGTCATTTATGCAATTGATGTAGAGTATTAGTATGAATGGTACTCCTTGAAGCATTCTAGGCATAGGACAAGTTGCTCAGTACAATCGAAGCAATAATAAATTGTACTCCGGAAATATCCACTACGTCGACTTCCATATCCATCTCCTCCCCGTATATAATTCTGTCCTAATAGTCTGAACACGAATTGCCCAAGAGAGAACAAATCTCTTCGTCTGTGAACCGCTGCAAATAACAAATGATGCAAGCAGCATATTGTGAATGATGACAATAACACGTAGGAAAAATAATCCACAAGAAGGATGAAGCACGAAGTCAAACTTACCCTTCTAGATAATTCCATTTCTAGATGAAGAAATCAAACTAACATAAGATGAGGGGACGAACTAACTGAAAAAAAAACACACACAACCAAGAAATGTTCGTTTAGAATGCTTGACTGACTGACGTTCAGGATACAATAACTCGAAAACTTGTGTGGGGGGAGGGACTTTGAGGACTCAGAGGAACTTTGCCGTCTGAAATCTACCCATCCTAAGAAGGTGTTTTGAAAGTATTAAAGAAATTGGGTCCTGTGAGACCTCTCCCCGCCCCTTCCCCAACGCTCCATCACTCCCTTCACCTTTCTCTTTGTATATAAAGACCACGACCAACTGACTGACTCCAGTACTGACTTAACGGCCAGACGATGATGTCTTTACATCGAAAGCGCTTGCCCACAGTAACTCACAAGCCAGAGGAGACGGACTCACCTAACAGGTACGTTAACTTTAGTGTTTTGAAAGTTGTGAGACGGCATCCGTCAGTTTTCAGTGCTGTATTTAGAAGAGAGAAAACTTGAATATACGTCATGTCATTGTTATTTTACTTTGCGTGTGGTCTTAGCCGTGTTTTTTAAACGTTTGTCAAGGTTATTTTAAAACATCTTCATTGAAAGTTCTGAATCTTCATAATATTGTTCCATATTCGTTTATATTTATCTCAGCCGCCTTCAGCATGTCCTTTTTCTACATATTTTGTGACTTTCTTACGATCGACATGGTGCTCCTTTTTTTTTAAAGATGTCCAATGATCTCACCTTGTCATCAAAGATACAAGAAGAATCAACCAATGAACTGATGGTTTGAAAATTAGATTGAAATTTAACTCACGGTGCTCATTACATGCATGGTGACTGAGATGAGCCACCGTAGCTCAATCAATATATTTTGCTTCTCTGGATTCATTTAATTAAAGCTTCCACCTTCGTTTTCCAGGTGTGTGATGCATACAAATTGAATCGTGAAACTTATCATCTATCTGTAGATTACCTGGACAGGTATCTTTGCCAATCTGAGAATATATCCAAAGGCCAGCTTCAATTGATTGGTAGGCGATTGTTTTCTTCCTGTGACACTGATGCTGCTGCACGGATTTGAGTTATGATCAATGAGTAAATTACCTCTGTTTCGCAGGTGTAACGTCTCTTGTCATAGCATCAAAATATGAAGAAATTTACCCACCCAAAGTTTCAGACTTTGCGTACATAACAGATAGCGCTTGCACAGAACAGGACATAATAAGAATGGAAAGTTTAATGATTCAGGTAAATAGAATCCTTGCGTAATTTACCAATATTTGTAGTTGTATGTTTTGTTGCCGTCTCATTACCAACAAGTTGAGTTCACACAAGAGTTCCATGTGTGTCTTCTATCCTTAAGATATTCCCTATTTGCCAATCCCTTGCTATGAACAAAACTGCAAACTTGTGGTTCAATTGTAATGGAATTTTCTACAATCCTTAGGGAGCTTCTCTGTAAATATCGTTCATTCTACGGGCAAGTTCTCTGTTAATTGCGTCCAACATATACTAGTGGGAGTGTCTGCGCAAATGTGAAATTCTTGTACTATCAAGGCAAGTCAGGCTCCATTTAAACTTCCCTGGGATTAATACTCATGGTAGCACTGGGTTTTCATTACTATTTTCTGGGTGAAATGGAATAGAAACTAGATCATGACACTATGTACTTATACCTATGTTACTGCAGTACAGAGAAATGTTATGTCCCAATTTTGAAAGTCCCTGTGAACTAATTTCTTGGATCTGCCACATCATATTAACATTTCACTGTTAGTAATGGATAAATTTCTGCAATAGTTCCGAGCTCTCAACGTTCGTGTGTTTAGATGTATAAATGCTTAAAGTTAACGTACCTGTTAGGTGAGTCCGTCTCCTCTGGCTTGTGAGTTACTGTGGGCAAGCGCTTTCGATGTAAAGACATCATCGTCTGGCCGTTTAGTCAGTACTGGAGTCAGTCAGTTGGTCGTGGTCTTTATATACAAAGAGAAAGGTGAAGGGAGTGATGGAGCCAGTCCGGCTAAGGTACTACTAACAAGACTGACCAACAAGACCTCTCCCCGCCCCTTCCCCAACGCTCCATCACTCCCTTCACCTTTCTCTTTGTATATAAAGACCACGACCAACTGACTGACTCCAGTACTGACTAAACAGCCAGACGATGATGTCTTTACATCGAAAGCGCTTGCCCACAGTAACTCACAAGCCAGAGGAGACGGACTCACCTAACAGGTACGTTAACTTTAGTATTTGCCTACTGGCGGACACAACCCAATTTCTTCAATACCTAACACAGCCAGTCCGGCTAAGGTACTACTAACAAGACTGACCAACAAGACCTCTCCCCGCCCCTTCCCCAACGCTCCATCACTCCCTTCACCTTTCTCTTTGTATATAAAGACCACGACCAACTGACTGACTCCAGTACTGACTAAACGGCCAGACGATGATGTCTTTACATCGAAAGCGCTTGCCCACAATAACTCACAAGCCAGAGGAGACGGACTCACCTAACAGGTACGTTAACTTTAGTATTTGCCTACTGGCGGACACAACCCAATTTCTTTAATATAAATGCTTATTTTACTTAATTTTCAGGTTCTGAATTGGCGTTGCACCGTTAATACAAGTAATGCGTGGCTGTTAGGACTGCTACAATTGATGTGCTTCAATAGAAAGACAAGTAGCCAAGAGGTTGATGTTACCCTACCTCAGTACAATTTGAAGGTGTACGAGACCGTTGCTCATTTATTGGATTTGTGCAGCCTCGACTGTTTTTACATCCATTTTTCGTACAAAACGCTGGCAGTGTCTAGCTTGGTTACTGTAATACCTTCTTGTGGAGTGACTATTATGCAGCTGGCTGGTGAGTACTATTCTCGATATTAATTTAGGTACTCAACTACGATTTTGTTGAAACTGGTGTTATTGAGGACACGAAGAATGGTTTTGTGAACTAGAACTTATCTATATTACATTTGTGAGTGACAAGGTTGGACATATTGTTAGTTCCCATGTATTTGTTTGCTCAAAGTCATCGTTCTTTCTCCTTAAAGAATGCGGTTATCATGGAACTCGGAAGGTTTTACTGAGCGAGATCTTTTAATGTATTCGTTTCTTATACAAAATTCTGTCTGTGGGTGTTGGGGTCGTTGCATCATGTTTACCAGCAGGGGCAGGGTTACAATCAAAGCCTCTCCAAAGTAATTCAAAACGATTACACAAATATGGTCTACCATCTCAAAGAAATCAGGTCATTCTCATCACATAAAGTGTGATCATGAAGCGAGAGTGGATAGAAATGTACTGATAAACTAATGAGAATAGCTCGACTAAAAATTACACTTGAAGACCAATAACTCACAAAACTGGATTAGAACAGCAGGTTGATGTGGTTTATCAGTAAAAGAGGATGGGCTGCTCGTTACAGTCTAACAGTGTATTGAACCACACTCAACAGTAACACCATATTGGATATGACCGTTCCCATGTGCTTAAAGGATACTAGTGTGCTTCAAACTTGTTGCTTTTGGCTAATGGGCCAGGCTGATACTGACCTACCAGCTCATTGGTGGTAGGAAGCTGTAGCCTTGGTGGTCACATTTTTCATGGTTTATACTCTGCCAGTGTCGAGCTCTTATATTTCCTGCTCCATGACACCATTGCTCAGGTGTTTTCTTGTGTGGGCTGGGGCTCCCATGTCTCCAATCTTTTGCGATAGTTTGCCTAGGCTGCGAATGTCTGACTTATCAGACTGTAGAGACACAATTGCATCCCTCCCGGGTGCAAGCGTATAGGTGATAGCTGAAGGGAGGATAGCCCCTTCCCCCACCATGCAATTGTCAAAGAAGCGATGATGATGAAGAATTTCAGCCACACAGGGAAGGTGAGGTGCCACTTGTCCATGCATAGGTATGTGTTGATGGAGATATAATGGCATGCACTGTCCCGACAGTCCTGCCTGATAGCCATTACCCAATCTTGAGTTGATACTGCGTTGTGCACTTGTTACTCAGTCAGGAAAGTACTGCATGTAGCATTTGCCAACCAAACCCAGTCCAATAATCGTTGACAGATTAAATAACTTTGATTGGTGATCTACTAAAATTGCTCAGATTCATTCATTGACAACTAACTGGGTGTGTGCTTTCACATTTTTCGGCATAAATATCGCCTTTTCCTCATCATTGACATCTGCCAACATATGATAGAGGGGTGGAAATTGAAAGTGTAATTGCTGTGGATGCTGTGTGTAGACTAAATTTATGAGTACTGATAGAGAAGCATTAGTTTGTAATTTGGCATAAATATTATTCACAGTTGTGCACTGATCAATGATTATTTACATGACTAATGGTCGTTAGGTTTTCTAGCAATCAGGCTGAGATGTTGCCATAGCTAGTTACCTTAAAGCATCTGAATTGCGTTCTAGTGACATTCTTTCCAAAGATTCCCTCGCTAAATCTTTGAACAATGTTTGCCATGGTTTTAACAGGTCGAGGTACAAGATTATTTATTGCCCTGTTTTTAGAAGATTAGGGCCTGATTTAACACTCTCAACGCGTGACAGGTTTTGTCAATCATTGCCTCTGGCGGGATTTTTATTTTTTTGTTTTTTAAAACTGGCTAACTAATTGTGTATAAATACGCTATTTTGAAGAATATTTAGTCCGTAAATTGTAAATTTACTGCTTTTTTAAAAATGAATCCATGTGGCATCATCCGCCTGTGGGGATAAACCAGTGTATGCAAACCCGCAACACAGCATCTGACGTCTGTTGGGTGCCGTCAGCACCTGAATGGAAAATGAAATATTTCAGCATAAACCTTATTTGAAGTCTACTTGGTCCAACCAAATCAACAGTACGATCCAACCACTTTATCTATTTATTGATGAAGGTAGAAGGAGTGGCCACCAAGTGGTGGAAATATTATTCAAAATTGGCTTGACAAATCTTTTATTAGGTTTGGAAAATCGGGAAGATAACAATGTTTATGGTGAATCAAAAGTAGGTAAATCATGATAAATCATAAAATAATGAGCAGTAACTTACAATCAAATACAGGGACAATAAAAAAATTATCCAATCAATTATGAACAGTAATCTTACAATCAACAGTGTCAAATAAATGAGGTGGCCAATCCTCAAACACCCAAAAATGTTGGTGAATGAAACTTATCATTTGAACAAAGTGAAGCCGAGATCCTTGTGGAATTCAAGAAAACAATTAACGCAAAGGCCGGGTTCCCCTTCGCATGCAGGGCAATAAGAAGAGACCCATTTGGTGATTTTGGATTTATAGCATTGTCGACAACGTAATCGTGATGATGGGAATACGTCGGTTGTGAATTTCGAGGTGGAGGATTCGATGTGGCCGGATAGGGTCCGTCACCGCAATGGTACGCTACGATTGCCAAGCGGAAATCATGAAGGTCGACTTTTCTTCTTTGTTTCCTGAGTGCACCAGAACCCTTTGTCATCTAAAAAATAAAATTGCAAAACACCTTTTCAATAAAAAGTTGAAAATATTCAAATTACTTGTTGGTATGAATTTAGGTATGCATACCTTGCAGTGAACGTCGAGTTGATGGAGGTTTTTTCTTCCTGGATGAATCTTTTCTTCCTGTGGAAGTCCCTGGTTTCTCCATGATTTCTGGAAAATTACTGTAACAATAATATTCCTAATGTCTCAACATGAACGGTTACTTACATGATTTTGCAAAACAACTATTATGTGAAGTTAAACTTACCAAAAATCGAAGTATACAAACAAAAATTCCAACGAGTGTGACACAACACGGGAAACAGCGAAAAACGGCCTGTAGAACCCGCAATACACCACGTGACGCAAAGCAGCGGACACACTTGTGTTCCTCAGAACCAACTGAAGACATTAGTGCCACGCTGACTCGAATCGGACCTATCCCTGCCTCTTGCGGAAGTTCGAAAGGAAAGGGAACATTCTCGCAGCCAATGATGCCATAAGGATTCACCCGCCCGGAGCACAGACTTAGCATGAATCCATATGGATTCATCAGCATTGAGAGTGTTAATGACTGTTGTGTCATCTGTGCGTAATGAAGGTGGTGTGCCAGTCTGCCAATCACTAACTAGGAAGTTTATCAACTGCTTTTGTTGTTTCCTATCAAATTTAAATTGACTGTAATCAGTGATTTAAAAAATGGAGGGAATGTGTGCCTGTTCCATGGCTCTGGAATGATGAATGCAGGTTTTGGTTGATACAGGGTAGGGTGACAGGTTTTGCCAATAATGAAAGATGGCAGAATCTTACACTTCGTCAATTTATGATACGTACGTTTTGGAGAGTGCAAGAAGTCAAAATTTTGGAATTAAGAACAGTTTAAAAGCAAATTGTTGGTGAAACCAGGGCACAGGCTATTCAAGCTCTCCATACCCTACCTGCCCTAGAAATTTTATAACAACTAAAGGAAAGAAAGAAGTGGGTACAGCTCCGTGAAACAAAGATTGAAAGGTTGCGTGCTTCTTAACTCCCACAACAGTGCTTAAGGAGTTCTTCATATTACCTTATAGTAGTGAGTTTAGGGTATGTACGTATCATAATTGATAATCTATTGAGAAAGTAATTGTAATCCACACCATATTAAATACACTGAAGTGTGTTCACACGGGAGCTAGGGGGAAGTACAACTAAATCCTTGAGTATGGTTCAATATGAACTGCGTGTGAACAGTAGATAGTGAATAGCATATATGGTGCAGCAATGTGATTTGTGTTTCTACCATGTGTATAAATATTTACACAATTTGACGCGTTGTGTGTCAAAGTGTGTCCCATCAATGCGAAAATGTGATGATTGGATGGAACAAGGTCTGGAGAATAAGGCAGGTGGGGTAGGATCTCCCCAGCAATGTCCTGCAAGCACTTCCTTAGTTGCATTTGTCCTGTGAGCCAGTGCATTGTCATGCAGCAAACTTTTTTCCTTCCTGCTGATTGTGACATTCCGGGCGTTTTTTAAGCTAGTCTGCACTCAGAGCTCTCATTTGCTGTTGATAGCGAACCTGGACAACCTGGCCATGTGAGATGACCCACTTCCCAAACTTGAGGATCTTTCCCAAAGCCGTTGTGAGAGGCTCGGATGGGTCATGCTGAGCTGCTCTGTAAGCATCTACTGGGTCTGTCAAGGGTCGTCTGTGAGCTGCAGTTGCAGTTCTTCGTCTTCGAACTTCTTTGAAGGCCTTTCACGCTGTTGATTGGTCACCTCATACTGACTGGCTCTGAACTTCTTAACCACTCGAAACATTGTGTGCGGCACAGAGCATGGTTGCTGTAAGCTTCCACCGGCATTTGGTGAGCTTCCTCAGTGATCTTGTGTAAGAAAAAACAGAACAGAAGATTTTCCCGCTGAACCTCTCTCGACAGAACGTTCCCAGCTATTTTTGGCGATACTGTTAAAATCAACCAAATGCTAAAGTGGCAGGGTTTTTTAAAATTAGAACTCGTAGTTGGACTTAACAACAACAACATAGAGGAAGCTTCAGCACTAAAGCAGATCACAGCGATTTTGGAGGCATTTTAAAGAAAATCCAGTTTCATATTTATATACTTGGTCACTCTCAGACTACTCACTCTCTTTTTAATTATCAATGAGGCGTGATATCCTGTTGTCAGAGTGGTATAAGACGTTTTGAGAAGCATAGTGTCTTTCTGTAGTGCAACAGTAAGTCAATTATTGACTTCATCCAAATATAGTATTTCATTTTAGATGCACATCACATATTGTGGATATGTTCCTCTGTCATGTTACCCTTACATCGCATTAAACATGCCATTTTGTTTCTAGGCCTCACTTTGAAGAATATTTCTGGATGCTTAGAATGGATGCAACCATTTTGGTCTGTGCTTTGTGAAAAATGTAATTATGAATGCATTGTGAGCAAAGATGTACCTTCTAAGGAAACAGTCAGTACAGATGATGCCCATATGAAAATGAAACATAATCTGGACCTGGAAATGTTGGTAAGTTCACAGTACTGGGTTTATTACTGGGTTGTTATTGTAATGAAAGGGTTCTCAGGTCAGCTATAATGAAAGGCTCCTTCCTTGAAAAATATGATATAATCGACCGTAACCTTTGTTCAGTTCAATAGCCTGTACAATATTCCTGCTTAACACATGGCCCTTTGCAAGTTCCTCCCTCCCCTGGTTCACCTCCACAGTACCCAGTAGTAGAGCCTGCTGTCACATTCTGTTTTGCAGGTCCAATTGTGCCTGTAATGCCACTCCACCTTATTGAAAGATCGCGTCCTCATAATTGTAAGGCTTTGGAGGGGAGCGGGGCATATTTACGTGGGAGAGCTTTGGAGAAGGGACTAAAAGACTCAACAAGGCTCTCTGTATATTCGATGTCAGCAATGGGGGTGAGCCACAGTGGAATGGGTATGAGAGAATGAGCTGTGAGGGGGAGTGTCGGTATCGAGTGAGAGAAATGGATGTGCCGTATACAATTGTTTTTTTAATATATATAATTTAGTGTGTGGTGTAAGACAAATGCCCAATAATAATAAGAGAGTAGTATAGTACAGAAAGAGTTCAGGGAAGGCTAGAGTTGCAGAACAGGGCAGAAAGTACAGTCTGAGGTAATGTCCTTACTGATGGCAATGAAACTAAAAGAGAACTTTCCAATGAAACTAAGAGACAGCTCATCCCTTTTGTCATAACATGCTAACAATAAATTTGTTACCTGGCTAGCTCTACAAGTACTAATATTGTCTTTTTCTCTCCCATATCCACTCCTCCCTCACTATACCCCTCATCACCTACCTCACCCATGATACCAAGGGAAACCAACTACGCCAACAAACAAACAAAAAAAGAGAAAAAGGCGTGACTAGAGTGGAAATAGTACATTAAAACAGTCTAAAGAAACATCGTCGTGAATCAAGCAGAAATTGCACAAATCTCTTGAAAACACAGGTTCAGATAAATGAAAACCATACCACCAACTAACATTTTCCTGAACGCTAATTTTTTAACATTAATCGGGTAAATGTTTGAGTCAGAAGACCATAAAAATCTGGCAATTGCCATCAGACGCCCAAAGGGCCAAGTTTTACTGTGGATGAAACTCATCGTGCAACCAATATTCTCTCGAGGTTCTCGAAATATCAGTTGAATTGTTTTGTGGAATTTTTCAAAAATACCTTTGCTGTGGGTAATGCAGTGTTGATGTTGCAGGAAGCTGTTTACGTTCTAATTGAAATGAAGGACAAGCACGAAGAAGCTCGAAACCTCCTGCTCACACCTCCTTTGAGTACTGAAAAGCGTAAACCATCCACAAAAGTGTCTAGCGGTGGTACACGTAGTGGAGACAAAAATAGTAAAACGTCGGCATAGTATTGAATAGGTGTGGGTTGTCACTTACTTGTAGGTGAAGTCATTCTCCATCGACCAATTTGTTTTTAAAGTGTAAATGAATGTTATAAAGAAGGCTGTGCGTAATTTTAAGCCTCCTCAAGATTCGATTGAATAATAATACGATATACTACTTCAATTGAGTTGTTTCAGGAAACTAGGTGATGAGTTGTAGTTGTTTTTTTGTTTGTGAAGATGGACGTCACTGTTTATTAGTACGAATCTTTTTAAATGAAGAAATGTGTCATTTCCTTCCATACATCGTTATGCATTTTTGTTGACTTATTGAAGTCAGCTCATGATTTTGAGGACCGATTTTACTGGTAATTTGTTGCTCTTATCCACCGTATCTCGCAATCTGGCATATAAAGGAAAATTAAGAATAGGTAGGGACTGAAAATGGACATCTCTACTTAACTAGCTGGTCATGTACACATTGCCATTTTGCCCCTTATTTTCAAGTTAGAAATGGACCAGCTGATCTCACTTAGCATGGGACTCGAGCATAAAAAATGCAACGGTGTATGATGATATTTTGATGTTAGTCGATTACTTTTTGTCCTACGTGTTTTGTTTTTTTTCCCCTCCCCAGAAGCGGGACGTTAGTTCAAATATTCCACTCATTTACTGAGTTGTAGCCAATAATTAGGTTAGGGGTTTGTCAGAGCCTGCACGCAGTTAATTGCTGTAATATGTTAATTCGTTGTTCCGTTTTATTGTTCTTGTTTGCAACAAGTTTTAGAATATTACTTGCTTTTTATAGTGGGATTGTGTAGAGTTGGATGAAGTTTCTTAACATTGACTGATTTTATTTATTTCTTTTTGTTTTTTGGAATCTTGAACGACTACTCTGAAATGAATAAGAAGTGTCTCAATTCTATTTCCAGATTACTGTTGTATCTATCTGTGTTGATGGTGTGCAACAACTAGTTCAAAAGTTCATTACGTAGTAGGTAATTATTGAAACTAATGTTTGTCGAGGGCTCGTTACGTATTTGAGGCTTGAGAATCAGGGCCGATTCCATTCCCACTTTTTTACCTTATTATTTTCTCGTTTTATACCACATAATCATTCCATTATGTTTTTACTGGAAAATGTCACCGTTCGTCATAGAGCTTCCGGGACATGAGTAAAAGAAAATTGGTACTCTCTTGGTATAGAGCTCATACCATCCTAACATGAATTGTTGTATGCAGTTGTCAATGTGCATCTTGTATGCTTCATTGGTTGCCCTACAGTCTACGTCCCTTCTATGCATCAACTGTATGTCATCCTCCATACATTTTCACACTTTTTCCTGGAAATATGTCCCTTGTACTAAATTCAAATAGACCCGTTTATCCAATTAAACCAACATGTTCTCGATGTGCTCACTTGTCTAAAGTACGCTTAATAGATTATTTTGTAAACAAGTGACTTTTTCTAGTCATTGCTCCCTCACTGATTTTTAGAGCTTAGAATTCATGTTCAAAACCATTCATTTCTAACTTTTGATTATGATGGGCTTGTCATTTCAACTCATGTTTCTAATGCCTACAACTATGATTTTTTACTTGAAGGGAAAAGTTTAAATTAGTTGCCTGTAAGTGTTGAGTACTGAAAATATTTTGAAGTGCCTTAATTTGATAGTTGATATTCAATTGAATGCTTCAATTGAATCGTTACTATATTTTTATAGTTATGCAGAAGGTGAGTTTTCTGCCAAATAAATGCGTTTTTCTTTTTATATCTTGGGAAAATTTTGTATACCCCTCTCATTTGTTGATGGTAGTTTCAAGTATTCAGTAAGGTGGCATTAATTGTTGGTAATGTCCATATCTACTGAAAGAAGCGCAACTTTACTCCTTGAATCTGTCTGGTGCGACCCACCGCACACACAACTTTCCTTAGGGCCCACGCGCATTCAGCGATTCTTGACCAGCAACTAATCAAATCTGTTTTTCATTGTGTTCTTACCAACATTCTTCTTGAAAACTTGGGGTTCCGAAATTTATTGTGCGGCTCCTACTTGTGACGAGACCATATTGAGCTATCAGTGCACAGGTAATTTAAAAGACTGTGATTCTTTTGAAAAGGACGATTTCTTCCGTTTTGGAGTAATCGCGTACAAACTTTTAGGAATGGTAGTATATAAAACAACAGTGGGTGGAATTATAGAATTTTGGGCATAGCTCCTTTATCTTATGAGCATTATTAAACGCTCGTAGGTACCAAGTTTTATTATAATGAAAAAACTGTGCTAAAATCGATTTTCATTGAAATGTTTGGAAATATACTGTGCCACTCACTATCTCGGGAATTTTACGATATTGTGTTGGAGCTGTCCATACACAAAATATCCAGCGTTTTGATCACTACAGTTAATTAAAGTGGATTTTGCCCATACCCTTATTTTGGCATCCCATGGTAACTGTCAGGCTAGGTGTCAAGTTTGAACTGATTTCTCTCAATCGCGTTCAGACACAGACCTTTTCCCCAAATAGTGTTCAGTTGGCCTTGAAATGTAAAGATCTGAAGAAAACTCAAAAATTTTGTTTTTTCACCCGACTGCTCTGCTTTCTATCCTACTCTATAGAGCCACGGAAAGTATAAAGATGGAAATCGGTATAGATCTGTGGATGGGTGTTGCAAAATAGAGGCAGCTTACAGTGTAGTATTCTTACTGGTACAGAAAATTTCTCTGAACAATGACTGAATTACTTACCAATGAGCGATACTATTTTTGGTGCCCTGCCAGCTGTGTTACAACCCTTGATGTTTTTAGGAACCTGTTTCAAATCGTAATTCCTGTCAAGTTTTTATTTTCTAATGAAAGCCCGATTTAGTACGGTAGAATTGGATTCTGCAAAGTTTCAGGGTAAATAGCATGTCGTCTGATTCATTTTAGTTTTAAAAAAGCGTAAATGATGCTAATTAATGTCGTAATTCTTTTCAATTTGTGCAACGTCTCTAACACGCTTATAAACTTCTACCACTCTTGGGGATAGTAATGCGAAATTGGAAAATTAACGCGACCCCTGTTGAAATATCTTGAGGTTTGAGTGAAGTCAGCAGAGTCAGAGGTCACATGTTCGCCTAAAATGAAGAGTAGACTCATCAACAAACCCCCTTTGCCGAGTGTTGATCAAGGAACTTATTGCCGGACTACCTGTTTAGACCAGATTTTGGTGATTGCCCTTGATCGCGGACAAACCTTACGACCATTTGCGATCTGCCATTGGGGAACAGTGCGAGACATTCTCCCTTTTATTGAGTTTGGTGGCCACTGCTGTTTGTGAGTTTTTCAGTTGCTAGATTCGATGTTCAAACTAAAATTTTGCGGCGCAAATTTAACTGCTCAGCCCTTGGTTCGCGTGGGAGTCCTTCATTTACAAAGGTCCACATTCTAACTACATCCAGGTCAATTGGAACCATGTTTTCCTCACCAACTTCTCAGCAACCGTTCATCCCATTCAATGGCCAAATGAACATTTCCATTTTCTAGATTTATTAAGTACGTTATTTTTCCTGGAATTTATTGTCATTTTCATCACTTGAGGGGTTAAATAATCAGACGCTCAGAACTGGACCATTAGTCTACATTTACTCACACAACCCCGTTGATCTGTCAGTATCATTACGTGTTACTGCTCCCAGAAAATCTTAAAAAGTTACTGTCAAAAATGCATGATTCATAGTGAACAACAAGGCAGTAATCGTAAATACTCGTCTATCTTGACTGAGCACGATCTAACTCACATTTAGTAACTAAGAAGTATATCACTATTTACTGAAGCAAAATACCCAATTCATTTGAATTACATTGTCTCCAAACTGGTTTATAATTAATAAGTGTTGTGAGCCTGATCGCCTTAAACAACCTAAATAGTACGGTTTAGCTGTGACCTCAGGCCTGCCCAACTTTGCACTCCTTGCAACGCACAACCAAAATGGACAGCAAACAACCCTGAAACTTTGCTTACCTAACACCCAATCAGGACATGCTAAAACAAGAAGCGCGTCGCCAACATTTCCACCTTCAGTTGAGCATTTCATGCATGCAATTAGTGCAGTTTGTTCGGCAGTTAAAACGTTCAATCTGATTTGGCACAACACGCGATCCGTCAAACTTTTCCGCGCATCGCTCCATTGTTTCATCACAATCTCTTTCACCATCACTACTGCTTCCAACCACTTTCTGCCAGTATGACCAATCCAAATTTCTTCATGCCAAAGTTAAATTCATTTTCAGTTATTTCAGCGGAACCCTTTATTTTTATAGAAACCACTTTCCTCATTGTTCCTCTCTCATTCAACTGTCCCTTTTATCGCTTTTTTTTTTTTTTTCATTCATATTTTCATTTGTCGGTATTTCTACTGTGAGCCTATCTACTAGGCAGTTATGTTATTCACCTTATAATTACTCTCAACTTGGTTATTTGTCACTCCAAGAAACTTGAACAAAATTCTAATTATTTAAGTTTGACTTAGCCCTTTAGTGTTAGTAAGAATCAATGAGGCATACTTAAAGGCTGATGGCTTACACTAAGACTGGAGACTGTAACAAGTGTCTCAGTTTGTTCTGCATCGACTGTGGGTAGAGGCTGAGACTGCAACCAAAACTGCAGTTCATTCCACATTGTAATCTGTTGATGAAGTCAGTTGTATAATTGTGTTGACTGTCATTCACACAGTAATGGAATGCCAAGTTATGGAGTTACTATTGGAGGAAGAAGAGGACGATAATATGATCTTATATTGTTACAGATCTACAAAAATATTACACAATCTTGGTCGGGGAACATTTTTAATACACTTGTGCTTTTCAGTGAGACTACTGGTCAGAGGTCAAGACAGTCTTGCTGTCTCGGCATGTGCAAACTGGTAACTATACAATCTTGAATGACGAGTGACGCAACTGATCTCAGTTATGATGCAAACTTCCACCTTAAGGACGACATGATAATTACTAGATTGGATGGTGAAGGCACGTCTCTCCCGTTCATTACTACGGTAATAATCGGAAATCACTCTGATAGTTCTTTTCTATTCCTGTCAGTTTATGTAACTATAACTATTATTATTATCATTATTCGCCTCTTACTCCCTTTTAGGATAAGCACCAGGGCCTGAAGATCCAATGTCTCACAGGTCCATGCCAGGTATCTCCTGCAAGAATCATCTTTGATGTTTACTCTTGGAGAAAATGTACCAAATTGTAAAAGTCGCTCTCTATCATGTCTCTGGCACTGGGTCGAGACATAGAAAACATTTGTTCTTTCGCACGAAAACCCCATTTGGAATCTAGTTGTACCGGCCTGTTTGGCAATTCAATCGAACGAAACCCATGGTTGTTACAGGAGGAAAATGGTTTAAAAAAGTTAACAAAAACGACATTTTGACAGTTGTATTGCGATTATGTCGTGTTTGGTACCGTTTTCCAGGTATTTTGTGATGTTGAGTTGAATGGAACAATTCTCAGAGGCGTATGACTACATATAGACTGAAAACAGTGAAGTCATGGTAATTATAGTGAGCTAAAGTCTACTAATTGAAAGAACTCAAAGGACAATAAAGCGAATGTAATCGTTTCACCATTTGTACTCCCTCTCGCCTCATTAAAACTACCCACCAGCTAAACTCCTCATGTCATAACAATTGCATACAGGCTCCTTTAATTTTATTATCCATTGCTCCATTGTAGTCAGGTCATGTATCGTATGGTTTACTGGTATTTTTTGATGAATCGAATGGAATGGGTCTCGGAGGTTAGTTTTGAAGTGGATTTCTTCGAGAATACTGATTTTTGGAGGAGTATTAAAATAGAATATTCTTTCTTTCCAAATTCATAGCCATGTTTTTCGACATTGAATTGGATGGTTTAGGTCATAATCAAGCTGTGTAAGGGAATAATAAACCGTTGTGTAATAATTTGTAGCGGTTTTCCATTTCAATCAATCAATTTCTCATCCTCTTCTGCAGAAGACCGGTCACTTGATGTGTTGAACAGGTCTGTTTCCTTATTGAATGCCTGTTCCTAAACCCTCGGCGAGGTTTATTATCATAAGTCAAGAGGAACAACAATACGAAACAGTGCAATGTTGAGAGCAAAGTGTGACATCAGCGCACATCAATGGCATTGCCCCTCGCACCTTCTCTGCCACATCTGGTGTTCCTCAAGGCTCGCATCTCGACTTCAACCTTTTGATCAATGGAGTCAGTTTTTTCCTTCATAGCACTAGTTTTTTAACTTTATGCGGACGATTTGGTGCAATTTCAATGGCCGGGCCCTCAACCCGTCAAAATGTGCTGTCACCTCTTTTTACCGAGCTCACTCTCCCGTCCTCTGCACCCACTCGATCAATGCAGCTACACTTTCTCGCAAAGTTGGCATCGCGGATCTTGGCAATTATCTTAACCCCCAGCTCTCCTGAGACCACATACCTCAGGCTGTAGCTCATGGATTACGCATGATTGGTTTCATAAAATGGAACACTGGAGAGTTCTCATATGCCTCTGCCTTAGCGACTCTCTACAAGACTCTCGTACAGCCAATTCTGGAGTACGCATTATTAATCTTGAGCCTGTATTCAGTGTCATATTGTGCAGCTCGAGCATATTTCTAGGGCATTTTTCCATTCCTCGGCAATAAGCTCTCCATTCCCCTTGAGAACTTGTCCTACGATGATCACTCAGGCTGCTTCTGCCTGCTGTCTCCTCTTGGCCATTGGTTGTGTGCCAATGTTTCTTTCTATCATGGCCTGCTATCGGGACGGATTGATTCTCTTGATTTCCATGCTCGTGTCAGCTTCCTCGTCTCTCGTCCCGTTCTGCTTCACCCTTTGCCGTGAAAAACTCTTTTGTCCTTTTCCTCCACCAATTATTTGTATTTGTGCAGCCTCATGAAGTTAACCTTTTCTCAATGTCTTCTCTCTTCACCGCTCTTCTCAGTCATTTCAGCTCTTGTGGCTAGTTTCGCTTTGTGCGTGTGTCAGTTTTTTGTTTTTCTTTTGTAATTGAGCTTGTCCTGTTTAGTGACTTCCATTGAACGTTGGTCGACATGATACCGCCGGCGTACTCCGTTCGACGCGACGGAAAACCGCCGTTTAAGTGCTTTGGTTTCGAGTAACAGAATCGAAGTATGATCGCTGTCCTGAATCAACATGTAACTTTCGATGGACCATTTAGTCGTAGACATTAGCCTTGAAAGTGATGGTGGTGATTGGTTAGCAACCAATTCGACCAGAACCGCCAATTTAACACGATTATAAACGTGAGGGTTGAGGAATCTCAATTAGAAAAACCCGCTACCCCGTTTCGCCTGATTCCACCAAAAGTATTCATTCGGCCTCGACAAAATCCAATTATGTCGACGGCGTTCAGGAGTTGGCTTCGTTTCGTCCTTACAATCTTTTCCTTCCCGCGACCTTTTTCCAGGTAACAGAAGATTAACAGCGGCAACTGTGGCGCCCGCGCTTTCCTTCAATTGGTCACCGGTCGCCGGTTTGTGGGATAGGAGAGACAACCGCCGAGTACCTGCCGCTTCAAGGCTGTCGATAACCGCGACTTGCGATCGCGAACGTCCGCTACCTGCGTCTTGAAAAGGCCCAGGGCAGCGCCTCTCGGTCGCAGATGCTGTTGAAAGGGGCCCTCCTCTCGCGCCGCCATTCCGACGTCAGAGGGAACAGCCAGAAACAACGACGTCCTCGAAGCAAATTATCGAAAGCCTTTTGGTGCCCAAAAGTGGCGGCGATAACCTACTTACTTCCATTAGCCATACAAAGTACAAGTTGAGTTTTCTTCTTCTCAGTCTTCTGCTTGCAAACTATCTGATGCGATGCACGACACAACTTTCCTCGGTCTCACGTACAAACAGCCGTTTTTATCGCTCTACCAACTAATTGAATTTTTGTCACTTAGTTTACATGCTACACAAAAACGTATCGTACAACACAGAAACTGACAGTGCTCTCATTATTTACCGTTCTGGAATTACAAGGAAAACTCTGTGAAATAAGTTGGTCATAACAACGACAACAATTTGAATAACGCAATTTTGAGGGGTTTTTGGGGCTACTAACGCGATTTATGTGAGAACGCTAGAATCTTTCGGGCAAAAATATCGTGCTGCTACCGCCACTTTCCCGCAGATGCAAATTTTATATAACCGTTCGATCGAAATCTTGTTGTCAGTCTCATAAATTACCTACGCGCTGATTTTTCAACGAAATTCGTAACATACGTAAGGGGAAACCAATTAATTTGGGAACGTTAATCACAACCAATTTCTTTATAAAACGTCTAGCTGTCTAGTGTACCACCTGAAGCTCATTGTAGTACCCCAGTGATCGTATTATATCCCTAAGAGCCTCGCGGTATTTGATCAGAGCTCGGGATTGCTGTAATTTCTGCCTGAGTCAATGGCTCCACAAACATTCCTAAGCCCCCTCGTAACAAATGGTTGTGAAGTGGGATGTAGCATTGCACGAGTAAGAGCGGACGTTTCCATCAATGTGATATGAGTGACTGTATCCAGTAAGCATGTTCCCTCCTTGCAAAACAAAAGAGGAAACTAATACTACCGTCAATATCTGATGAGTTGCAACACACGACTTTCCGCCGCTGCCATAAATTCTGCAGTGTGTACGGGCGCTATATCTTCGTCCAACGTATGTACAACAAATTGTAGATAATAGTTGGTTGAGACTACATCGTGAGTTTTATCGAAATTGTAAGAGTTCTTGAGAAAATTAGAAAATCATTCTTGAGAAAATTAGAAAATCGATAAATTAATATTCGACAAATCTCGTTTTCCTAGTTACCATGGCTTATATCTCCGTTCAACAGATTGATACAGAAATAATTATGGACAGCAAATCCACGGTTGTTAAGGGCAAAAACCGTTAAAAAAATTAACAAAAACGCGATTTTGGCAGTTTTATCGCAAATACGCCGTGTTTGGTATCGTTTTTTAGGTATTCTTAGATCCTGGGTCGAATGGAACGAGTATCAGGCGTGTATAACTGCGTATAGTGAAATTACAGTAATTATAGTGAGCCAAATTCTTCTAATTGAAAGAACTCGCGGGACAATAACTGCAGCAAAACTAATCGTTTGAACTCCATCCCTCCCGTCTCATCAAATCCACCCGCCCGCTCGACTCACCACGTCGTCCCAATTGCTTACAGGCGCCTGGAATATTTAATTTTCGTCGTTCCGTTGTAGTCAGGTCATGTTTCGTGTGGTTTACTGGTATTTTTCGATGCTGAATCGAACGAGAAGGGTGTCGGAGCTGTCAGATCCCGTCAAGCTGTTCAAGGGAATAATAAACCGTTGTGTAATAATTTGCAGCGTTTTATCTCTGCTTAGTGAGCTGTCAGAGGAACATTTATTGAGAAAAATAAATAAGTATTAACTATTTAAAAACATCCTGTGAGTTCGTTGAAGCAAATTTGCAAAAAACCGTTAAAGAACCTGGTTTTGCCTTTATCTCCGTTCACCGTTTTTTCATGGAGATATTTATGGAGAAGAAAATAATATGAAAGTTAATTCAAAATCGTTCGAACCGTTTTCGAGAAAAATGCAGAAAACGTATTTGGTATATATTCGTCCCCCATCACATGAAAACAAAAGAGAACCATCCGGCCCTTCTCCCGCAAATCGAACTACAGGCACACCTGCGGACTAAACGCCGAAATGAGGTTTTTCGGATTCAGTAGATCCCAAAACGTTAAGATCTGAAGAAAACCCAACTTTTTTGACACGATCACTATGATTTATATATTTATTTCAAATGTGTTTTATGAAATCCAGAAATGGTCCCTCGATTTGAGTGTTATGTAAGTGGTCGAATGTTGGTGATTACGCTTTATAAAGTTTGAAAGGATCAACGTATCGTGTTTACATTCGACGTAAAAGCACTTCTGGCTACTCCTTACCGGAAGTGAATTGAAGAGCTTAGTCCAAATTCAATTTTAACTCGAAATCAACCAGATTCACTTAAACTGAGTGGAAAACAAACTGAGTTAGTTGCTAGAGTGAGAAAAATCTTTCAATGTCCGTGGGGGGGATTTTTGTGTTGGCACTGCACACTGGTGAAATAGCCACTCGCCGAGTTAAACTGAAATGAGGGAAAGGTTAAACGCACGAGGGTATCATGAACATGTACCGAAGTACCAACGATGGAATTATAACGGCGTTTTTAATTTGAGTCATCAACCAGAATTCCTGTCAGTTGCGTTTGATGCGCCCAACTGAACGATTAAGTGGCAGGTGGGAAACGTGTTGGGAATTTGACAGGAAACTGCCCATCTTGTTATCCCAAAGCAGGAGAACATTCACAGAGGAACAGAGGAAAAAAAAAAAAAGTCTCTTCAAATGCATTAGGATATAACACGACAAGACGCCTCCCAGTTGTTAGGTTCCTGGCGCGCTTGGACATCGTTATTTTCAAAAATCGCCATTCCCATTTAAGCCGCTCGTAAAACAGAAATAAACTAATAGCTATAAATCATACGCACAATTCAACATCGTTGCGCAGAATTCGGAATACCAATTTTTTGAAAAATTCATTTTTAACCCAATTTTTTTATTGAAAGAAAACAAGTTTTAAACCACAACCTTGAAAAAATTGAAATAGAAAACTTAAGGCTCGGTCTGGGATATTATACAGTTCAACAATGAGAAAACAGGGTAAATAATTATACCTAGCTGCGGGCTCCGTTGTGAGAAAAAGACTTATCCAAAGCCCTTCACTTCTGAAGAGAACCCAACTGACACATCAATCGAGTCCGATACCGGCAGCAAGTGGCGGACCATTCTGCACAGGTTAAACGGAGAAGACGCTCCAAGATTATCCTGGTAAATGATTCCCCGAACCGACACCCAATGGTGAGAGCGCGTCAAGCTGCAGGGAAAATCCCCGGCTTAAAGGGAAAATTAAATAGGCAACCGTGGTAGCACAAGAGCAACATCTCTTTAGCGGCTGACTGGCTCGATGACCCCCACTTCCATGACTTTCGACTGACGATTTTAAGAGAAAACAACCGTACCAAATCAGCTCAAACTTATACCTAGCCCGCAGATTACTATAGTACGCCAAAAAAAGGGTATCCACCGCAAGTTAACTATAGTTATCATAGTGATCAAAACACCACATTTTTTTTTCTCAAAAACGGCTCTAACGATTTTGATTACATTTTTTAGAATGTTATCTCCCAACATGGAAACTATACCATACAATTCTCATTCGTGGCAAAATGACAAGAGAACCACAATAAATTAACAAAATTTTCGACGAAAATCGATATTTGCGCGATTTATTTCTTGTAAACTCCACTGAAGTGTCACTAGAATGTTAAAAAATATTGGTATAGTAGTCCAGTTCAATACCTGTAGGGGGAAAGTTTAAAAACACTCATAAAATATATGGGGCTCACTCCAGAAATTCCGGAATTTCAACTACGGCCGTTTCGCTTACTACCAGTTCCAAAGGTTTTTACCCAATAACTCTGCAAAAGTGATTACTATCTTCTTTTTACAGAATTGTGTTTACAGCCTCATTAATACTCTGTGTATCAATTGCTCAAAAAAGGTCCGGGAATGAGTATGAGCAACACAATAAATTACGGAACTGTAAACACGCTTTCTGCTGCCGTGAAGTGTTGTTTGATTAAGTTCAAAGGAACTGAGTGATAAATGAATTGAGTAAGAAGAATGAGCCATGCACACAAGTGAATTGACGTAGAGCTGAGGAAAGTTGTGTGTTGCAACGCACCAGATATTTATTTTAAATAATTTACGCTTCTGCGTCTATGTTGTTTGGAGCTTTGGAGCATAGCAAAATTCAAGCTGTCGCACGAATCAAAATACCGAAAGTCGTTCCAGTAAAGTATATTAAAAGTTAAAGCGCTTGAAATGGCGTCTTGAGAAACTCGAAGGCCGCGCACGTAGACGAAGTCAGCTACTCACCTCAATCCGCCCTCCACGTCTTCTTCCAAAACGCACTACCGCTCAAACTGGTAGGAAAACACTCCGAGGGATAAATAAATATAAAGAAAATCGGTTTAATTTTGTACAAACTGTATGCCAATTCGAAATAGTAAAGTAATGAAATACATCCTTCTGCAGAAATAATTGCGAATAATAGATTTCAACAACCCAACGGTAGTACAAATGGTCTCAGAATCGTCTTAATCGCTAGATTTATAGGAAAAATACAAAAGGCCTTTCTTTTGTACAGAAAACTACATAACATTTATAGAAAAATAGAATCACTGTGGACATATTGTTCATTAGGAATTGCTATGTATTGTCAGAGGGCGAATCTTGTAGATGGTTAACAGTCCTTTGCAAAAAAAGGCTTTACTATACATTTTCTTCTTTATTTTAATATTAAAATATTATCGGAGCTCGTTTTAAAAATATCAGAACACAGAGTGTTTATTTTTATTCTTTTTTTTTCTACTTTTTATTTTACACTTGAGATCTTGTAGCTGCAGGTAATGTTGAACATTAGTCTTAAAATAAGGTTTGTCGTAGACTTAAGAAAAATTGTTTAACTTAACTACTTAACTAGATTGGTACAGTACATTTTGATTCGTCTCGTGTGAAACGTCGGTTCTATTGATCTATTGGTGACTTTATTCGCCCAGTAATTTGCTGGTTGGGATTCACAAAACGCTTCGACAAATACAAGTTCAATATTTTACATCGCCCCAAACGCGCTAAACGCGAAAATGAGGAGAAAACAATTTTTTTTGATCCGGCGAAAGGGCGCGTCTCATTTTAACGTTTTCAGTAGAAAGGGAAGGCTGAGTAAAAAATGAGGGGAGAATATATCGGATTTTGGCAGGAAGTTCCTGCTAGGCTTTGTACATAAGTTATGGCAAAGTGCATCGTATTCAAGTATCGCGTTAAATGAAACGCGCGCATCTGTATTTATAAAAACGGTGTTGTAAGGGATTGGAACATCCCCCAGACCAGATTTGAATTCGATTTGTTCGAGCCGCGTGAGTAGCAAAAAATGAGCTAATAAGTGATTCCATTGTGCCTGACCTTCTCCGCCCTGGTTGACATTTACAGAGGGTATGTACGTGAGCTGACTGGAGCATCGTCTTCCTAATCGACAACATGGTGGAACGGAAACACGCACTTCTTCGAGAACACCTCGTCATATCCGACTTACCGATATTTTTCAAGCGCGTCTTCGATGCATCAGTTGATGGCGACACAACTTACGAAGTCGGCTTCATCCAATAACCGAACTTATTTTGTAAACGATTTCTTGACGTTTTCAGTCGTGCCTTCGGTAAATATAATTGGTTCGATGCATCACACAACATTCCTCAGCCCAACCTACATTCGGCCGTTTTCGCGGCTTCAGCTCCAATTCAATATATTTTGAGTTCAGTTCATTCAAACTTCACGTTTTACGTAGAACGAAATTCACGGGGAATTCAAAAAGTTTGAGAATTTAATTTATTGGGCTGCTGCTAATTATGGCTTCATTGAGTGATTGATTGAGTTTTTGGAATTATGGGGCTAACAGTGCCAAAACATCCTGCTTTCGATTATCTTGGGACCATTAATGAACGTTCAGCTTTTATAAGGAGCCTATTGGACTACCACTCTGGAACTCAAGCGTCATATGAGCGAGATTTATGGTGAAAAACTCCGTCGAGGATATTGATAAGTTACTGTGGTGCTCTAGTCCCCCCCTCCCCCACCGTCACCACGATGCTGAGGTTATATCATCGACTACTGCTCGTACGAAAGCTTACGAGAAAACATTTAGAGTTTTAATCATAATGATTTCCCATACTGATTTACAGATAGCCGTCTCGGTCTTGAACCGTCCACTTTAAACCTTTAAGCCCGGTTGATCTGATCGCCCTCAAAATTCCTTCTCAAAGAAGAGCCTAATGCTTAGTTGTGCGGACGTATTTGAGGCCTTCATTTCGACGATCATTGGCATCGATGTCCGGGTCATTGGGAGAAGAGCAAGAAATACTTGAGTATGTGAGGGAAGAGGGTAAGTATTACATAATTATTGGCTATCGGTAGGTCTGTTGATTGTCTTCTACCATGAACCTCGGCTCAATGTGCTCCCACGCCAGACAAGATTTGCCGACATTCAAGGCCGGTGCCTCAAGCAACGCCTCCTTCGCCATAATACTGTAGCGGTTGTGCTCAACAGCTGCTGCTCCGAGGCTCCATCATGCTCACTGGAGGCTTCTTATACCGATCTATCAGTAAAGTAAATCAAAACTTGCTCCTCCACATTCTGATTTAGTTCTGGTTTGGACAGCTCGAAGCGGTACTTCCGGCGTTTAGTGCGCAACCTGTTTCCTCGCTCACCCCATCAAAAATCGAACATGGAAGCGACATACGATCCAAAACAAAATCTTTGGGCCGCGTTGTTTATTCAGTCAGTTTGGTAGATGTAAGTGGATGATTGTGAAATCACGACTTAAAGTAGTACAAGACAGACGCTGCAATTTCCTCACAATCGCGATATTTTATAATCAAACATTGAAACGATTAAAGATATAAGACGGCTAAAATTTTTCTTTTATGTAACATGATTCACAAATGAAGACTAGATTACATAACAGAAATGAATATGCCCTAAGACATTCAGTTCAGACTGATACTATTGTAACGGGACGAACCAAATCCTTCGATTCAGCGGAGGCTCGTCTGGGACATTTGTGCTGACTGGGCACCTCAAATGCCCTGATTTGCTCGAGACTTTGCTGCCGTCAGTTGTAACCGAGCCGGTTCCCTCGTCGTCGTGTCGTCCGCACTCTCCTTCACTCCCACTCAGTTCTCTGTCTGTGGTGGTAAAACTTCCCATATTGTAATTGAAAATAAAACTCTGTTCCAATTGCAATCGGCTTGATATCGAACTCCCCAACTCTCTTAGTACGATACCGCTTCCAATATTAATTCCCCCGTAACGCTATAATTATGACTTGGGGGTAGTTCTAGACTAACATTTGTGCAGATCAAACTTTGAATTGTTCATCGAGTGTTCGAGAAATTTTTCGCATACTCAAATGAATATTCTATAGAGAAGCAGTTTAACCATTTCAATTTTGGGCCTTAACGAAGATACTAAGGACGTCTTTAGTCTCCTCGACTCTACGATAATATCGTCAATTAGCGAAAGCAAAAGCGCAGGAGGAGGTCCCAACACTTGGAGTTATGACTCGCGTTAGAAGTTAGGGGAAGGAGAAGAAGGCTCATCGACCAAATCGAGAGCAATTTTGATTAAATTGAAGTCGACAGCTACGTTGTGTCGGTATAACGGCCAGAGCAACACTCGGCGCTTGAAAGTACTCAAATAATAGCAAGAAAAAGTGGGGTATCGGTAATACATCTTTCAGATATTACGGCTTTGTTTTGAAATGCGTTATTTGAATAATTCTTCAACTGTTGGAAGTTATGACTACCAACACGAAACTACCCAATCGTCGACGTAGAAATCTGTTAATATTCCAAAATGATGCAATACGGACGTTGTTGTTCAGTTTGCCGTAAAAAGTGAAACGGAGAGTTGCATGAGAAGTAGAGACCTCGGGCCGTATTTTTATAGTTTTTTTGAATTTCATTTCGCGTTTTAAAATTGTAACCGTTTGAAAAATGACGCCTAGCCACTGGTGCAATCCAATTTGTCTGACCTGCCAGTTGGCTATCGTGAAAAGAAGTGGAAACAATGCCGTGAACCGTTAGGCGGTGCTGTTTTTCGAATTCTCCTCCTGTTTCGACTTTGAACTTTTCTAAAACGAGTTTGGTGGAATTCGCTTCATGCACCTTCACGCTCACAAACCAATGTCTCTTCAGTTTATACTCAACACCGAATATTCCGATTGACCTCGTTGGCTCTTCGTTTATTTTGGTATGCTCGTTTACAACTGGACGACCCTTTCGACACTTTCTGCCAACGCAACCACTCCTTCAACTTTGCTTTAATAAGTTGTTCTCATTGCGTCTTCTACCGTCGGGGAAAGCCAAATTCTGTGGCTGCTTCCAGATTCGACCGTATTATCGTCGACCTCGCAGACGCCAGGGACGGCCGTGTCGAGCGAAACGAGTGTCGCCGATAAATTAACACTAAACCAGTATTAGCGGTCACGAGCTTGGGTCGGAACGAGCTGTGTTATTGCAAAGTGCTTCATCGCTTCAAACATCCCTCAAACAAAACCTGAATTTTAACATTTCAACGGTTTGTTTGTTTGTTTGTTCAATCAGCCTAATTTCACGTCATCGACTCCGTCCAAAAAAAGAAAAAATCGAACTTGTCGAGTATGAGCGGTTATGAAGTGGGTGCCGTTAGTATTAGTTACTGGTGTACAATAGCAGAAATATGTTGTTGAGTTTTGTACAATCTCTTCTTCTTTTATCGCTTCTTGCCTCACTATTTACTCGCAAATAAGATACAAACAATACTACGATAACAGACCACAGCCAAATAATACGCACCCTCAAACTGTAATATCTTGGAAGACATAGAGCACACGACAATGGACCTAAATTACGTACCTGGAGCGTTTTCTCGCAAAAGGCAGGATCCCCACGGATATTCTACAACCCTAAAGAATAAGTGACATCTTAAAATTTTACAGCAGCCCACGTCAAACTATGAAGTTGATTTTTCGTTTTTTGGAGTATTCGTATTTACGTGAGATTGTATTAGTATTACTTTTATGGGCCAACTTGATGGCGCATGGGGTCTGTCCAAATGAAGAATGCTCGCTTCGGTCAACAACAAACCTACAGTAGGTTCTCGATAGTTTTTAAAGTGCTCACTTCCTCTCGACCCGTTCGGTTAATAAATGGAAATGCCACGCAACTAAAAGCTCCGACGAACAAACAAAAAAATTACTAAGCGTTACAGACGCGCCCGTTTCGACGTTGAAAGTCCCGAAAATTTTCTCTAATTCCTTCCCCCTCCCCCCGCACAAATTTCCAAACTGTTTTCTTAACAACTAGAAGAATTTCATGAGTAATGTATAATAAGTTTAGATATTATTTACAATACACATACCGACGACCATTTTCATAAGCCAAACTTGTTTTACATTTTTTTTTTTTTCCGTCAAAATTTGTAAAGTGACACAATAAGCAACTCGTTTTTCTTACGTCATTTTTCTCCTCAACACGACGAGGATGGCCGTGGGGGCAACTCGACACAACACTAATATAACCCCTACACAACCTTATACATCATTTTAAAAGTACGGACGTCTATTCTAGTCAACATTGGCAGAAAAATACAGAAGTTCAACAGATGTTCGAAGCTATTTGAACGTGACATTAGTAGGATTCGCGAAAAGTAGGAGGATCCTTTGAGGATTAACGAGAACAGACGTGAAGCGGGCATTTGTATTGAGGAGGTGAAGTACTTTCATTATTTCTTGTTGTAGGTTAGTTATGTTGTAAATTATTAGTTATTATATTAACTGAACGCGGACGAATCCTTGAACGTCGAGTTGAAGACAAACTGAATGAAGGAGCGCAGGATTGATGATTGTTTACTTTGTTTTTGTACGTCGGAAGGATTAGGTTAAACTAATTAATCATAATTCGGTCGATAGAGGAGCAGCGACTGAGAAGAAAGCAGAGAATATTTGCTGCTGCCCATTGAACCAACGACGCTTCCGGAGACTCGCTTCATCAAACTGCATCCGTATAATTTGAAATTCGTGACAGTTTTTCTTTCCTTTTCGGAGCGCACACACACACACACACAAGACCTAAAAAGGAACGAGTAGTCTCGTTCAGAAGGTTACACCACAGTTATGTGCCTCTGTCGGGCCCCCAGCTACACTAAATCATTTGTAGTACTCTTCATTTAGATTTCCATGATGGCTCATTGCTGATTTATAGGTAATGACTGAAGGAGCCAAAGGTCAGCCAGTTGAAGGCTTGTTTCATCTTCAAAGGCAGCGTTCTCTTCAACACAGGTCTCTTGTTGCTTCATATGAGGCACTCTAGAGCCTCCCCCTTCCCACCCTGCGACACGTTCATTAAAGGGTGTCCCGCAAATGTGAGCTCTAACGCAGAGATTGAATGGAGCGTGGAAGGGGCCTTTCCAATATCGTCACTTCCCTTGGTGAACTCACGGTAGACAATAGCTTTCTAGTTGACCACGACGCACAGTGCTGCTACAATAACCTATTCTGGATTTCGGATGGATGTGAAGTGGGTTAAGAAAGCTGGTGACTCCGGGATCAGGGTTTCTCACTCCATTTGGGATGTAAGCCAATTTTTTCCAGGTTGAAATGCGAGCTATTAATGTCAGAGCTAGTGACAGCCTGAAAGGGAACAATCTGCACGGTATGAAGAAGGTACTCTGCAATCATGACCCCTGAACTCCGATAAGCTCTAGAGAGAGAGGCCAATCTTGTTGTAATTCTTCAAAAGGCACCAGAGACAATGAGAATGCAAATACACTGGCTACTAATAGGACACAAACGTACCGCTCGATACAACCACGTGATGGTGTGATAGGCTCTGGGTACATGAAAAATACAACTCCTGTAACATAGAGAATTCCTGGGATAGCCGTTGTCCTAACATGGGGTCCGTGTTAATGTCTGTCTCTCGCCCAATGTGATTGCACTTCAACACCGTAACAGGGGGCATATCATCCTCATTGGAGTTATCAGTACTCCATCGATGTTCGGTCTCTTTACCACTTCCCACCACTCAGTTTTCACTGATATGATATTGATGAAACTAGAAACTGAAGTGTTATAGACCGCAACTGTGCCCCCCTGGCATTGCCACTGGGTCATAATATGGACTCCAGAAATACTGTTGTCAATCTACTACTCTGCTCCTTCAGTAACTCCAAAGTTGCCGGTTTCTGGCGAAATATGTCGTAGCTGCATAGAACCACTCCATGGCATTGACCCAAGATTCAACCCCTTTCCTGCCAGGGAAAGTAAGAACAATAGATCCCGAATCAACCCGTCCAATGGGCGAACACCCCAGCCAAATGTCCTGGAGACCCCTGAGTAGTGGTTTAACCTTTTTCCTAAAAATTTCAACTCCATAATTTAATGTGAAAGTACATATTTCTTGTCAGCACATCACGTCTGTTTCTCATTGTATAAACTACGGAGGACGAAAACGCAATTAGCCGAAGCCGAACGTAACTCGCCACTGATCTGCCACTTAACACAGTTGTAACACAAGATGTCAACGAAACATCGATGTTTTTACTGAAGAAATTGACGATTTAAAGAATTCCCTTCATCTTTCTGTACAGGAGAAAACAGCAATTGTCATAAAACACAAAATTGAATGACAAATTTACGAAAAATAGGTAACAGTATCATTAAAAGAACAACGTTTTTCAAGCCCAAGGTAAAATATAAAACACGTTGAGATAAAAATGTACATTTCTCGACCATCTTTGCTCTACAAGCTGCTGTCTTATCATTTTACCAACCTTAATTTCATCTTTCAGCGATCTTCAATCGTTCCAACACGTGGATATTACTTCAAATGAAACAATAAAAAGTACCCACCCAGCAGAAACCGCTTATACTTGATGTAACATTGAACACCAATAGTTCCCTCACCAACGATGAAGCGCAATTGAACGATTCCGCTGTTACATTGAATTGTTGAGTGCTATCAAAACCCATCGCCGATGTGGGAACTATTCACGAAAAGAAAGCAAGTGAAACTTCAAGAAAGAGAGCGTCATAGAGCGCCTGGAGTATTATTCGTTCGGTCGTTCGTTTTATATTGTGGGAAAAATAAATCCGCAGCGACGTTACACTCAATTTACGATAAAATCTAAATTTTGGTTGCTCGTTGAGTATTCAGGATTGAAGTCTTCTGAAGCGGCGAACAGCGTGATCGTCATTTGAGATGAAACTCGGGCGACATACCACAGGGATTGCCCGTTGGCAGACCTAACAAACGCATCTGGCACCCCCAGTGTTTTCATCTTCTCGCATTGAGGTCTCTACTGAGTCATTTGACTTAGAAGTGAAGGGAACCAAAAACTGACTTTCGTTAAACATTTTCATCGTTACGATCCAACAGTTACGATTTACAGCGTCTTTAGTTCTAATATATAACTACGTTTTTCCAAGCTAGCAAAAGTAGGTGTTTAGGCTATCTAATTATTGATATTTATATCAGACAACTATTTTCATCAACTTCAAGTACATTCAGCGATTTTCAAGGCTTTACCTACTAATCCGATATATTTTTCACTAAATTAATTTGACTTATGCGCGTTTTACGTCGAAACTAGTTGGGCTTAAAGTTACAGAATTTACTGGGCTACTGTTACACGTGCCACGAACTTTATCACGTTATAAAATTATAGGCAAACAATGTGATGGTCAACGTGATTTTTTTGGAATGGTTTGATTCTAGAGTGTTGGTGTTAGAGGAGAAACGGTGACCAACAGACGACTTTAGTTCGAATTTTTGAATTTCTGATGTTGCTCCTTATTATTTTATGACCAACGACAGCAAGCAACCTGAATACATCCCCCCCCCCGCCATGTCCGATAAAATTGGTCAAGTCAGACAATAGGGCAAGCCACTTCATTAGATTGGACTTCAACATGCAGCTTTTTATTCTATGAATTGTAACACAGTGGAAGAATAAAGAAATTCCGTTCGGCTCTGTTGTAACTTCTATGATAACAAGCAGCAGTTGTTGAACTAGTAGACAAACCTCTCAGCACCGACTAGTTCCATGGAAGCTAAGGGCACGTTCCCCGACACTGGCCATTTAAATATACACGTGGGAAAACACTCATTAGCAACAAATTCATGGAATGGTATTTCCAAGGGGTCTGCCTACACGTGGCTAGCAACGTAGCAACGGCATCTCGCACTTCTTTTCTGTGGCAGGGGTAAACGAACTGACTGAACGACTAAAAGCTCGCTGTGTGGTAACCTAAGCGAATAACATGAGCAAAAACTCCGCCATCATGATTTACTTCATAAATTACGACTGATACGAATGATGTGATTCCTGTTAGGGCGTTAAAGGTTGTCACCACGAAATGAAATAGACCTGTTTGTTGCCCTTCCTCGCCATCCTTCCATACAAACAGCGTGATATACCCTAAGAACTTGTTAAGGTACCGAAAAGTTGCAGGTGAGATAATTGATGGCCCTGTCATAATTGTCATGAGAGAAGGGAGTCTACTAAAGTGGGGAGGGAAAGATATTTATCAACATGCTGGTAAAGTGAGCCAGACGGGTTGAGTTCGCCCCTTTCGGGCTCCCCCTGTCAGGCTTATAAAACGGCGGCAGCCGACGATCGGATCATCATTCAACACCTGGACACGCAACTTGTTCACTTCTCCCTTTCAACACCCCTCTCCCCCTATCACCCCTCACCATAATGTTCCGATGACACGTCAAAGGGATAACTTGCCCCATGTTGAGCGATTCAAGCCTCAATTGCAGCCCAGGGGTTTGCTGTGGCCACTCACTAGGTCATCGTCCACAACATACGAAAAATACTTTCAACTGATGCGCGCTTCTAGATCGATTTCTGAGCTGTTAACGAGTTGAATCAATTCTCGAGAATAACAAAGTAGTATTCTGTATTTCTTAGTTGTATCAAATGTCCGGTTGCACTTTAAATAGAAGCTCCTGACGGATTGACACAACACTGACTTACAGCCCGAAGACAATGTTTTTAGATTGACAGCATAGACAACAGACGGACTTGCAGACAAATACTGACAGACTTAACCCAATATTTTAGAGTGCTTGTTAAGGGATTTATGTCATGATAGCACTGTCCCTAATTGTACATCCCAGCGACTCCGCAGGCTTAACAGTTTACGTTCAGTTCATAACACTGAGACAATAATCGAACTTTGCAAATAGCAGCGACATGTCTCAGTTGCCATTCAGAGTTCGCCAAGGCGGGCTTTCACATTTAAAAAGTTTGCGGGGGTTGGATGTGCACACTGGATCTTTCGCAAATCGTGGTTTTGTGCTCACGAATAATACAGAAAAAAACATGAATAGGCGCGCAGCTTGAAGGAAATCATAGTCAGCGAACAATATTTTAAAATACGCACAACACAATGGTAAGTACTGCATAAAATTAGATCATGCTGTCATGAACTGAATATGGTATACCTCAACGGGGGCGAACTTACATCACTCGCGAGGGAGGTATTTCTTTGGTTCATATTATTACTATATTCGGGAACGTATCGGCTCTTAATTATCGTTTTAGAAATTGCTTAAATCGTCTATTGGCCGTTGTTTGACAGAAAAGACAATTGAAAGTAATCGAGATTACGAAAACGTTATCAATCGTTTGGAAAGGGCCTTTCAGAAGGATCGATACTAATAGAGTAAAATCGATGAATATCTAAAAGATCGAAACTAAATCACTATTAAGGATTCGCTCGCTATCTCTACTAAGTGACTCACTTCCTCCACTTCACGTTGCGCCGCTTCTTCTTTCGTACGTTCATTATCAGTTCCCCAGTCTTCGGAAGTTAACGTTTTGTGTGCTGAGTGTGCCGTCATCGGTTTTCGATATTATTTTCGATGAAGAGATTGAAATGAAGAAACATGAATGCGGGACAAGAATACTCGTGGGGAAGTGTTCACAGGTAAATCTTTAGTTCATATTTGAGAACGTTTACTGATGCTATTCAGTTAAGGTTTTTATTGAAGAAACAGACGGCGATGGGTGTATCCAGGTTCTTCGATTTACTGGATTGTCTGAGAGAGACCTTTCTAGAACGTTCGAGACCAATGGCGGGTTTATCAATTCTCCAGTTAATGCGTCGAACTGGCAGCCGTTGGTCAACGATATTCGGTGAGTGGAAATAGCAGGTGCATCTGCATGATCAATTCATCAAACGCCGATAACTTACACCTAGTGCAATCTGGCCGTTAAAGTGAATTGATGAACGGGCCACTGAGAGTTATTCGAAGGTTTAACTTATTCGAGCCGACAAATAACATTGATACACCAGCTCTAAGGGCATTCATCGCTGCCACTCATCGAGCGTTTATTCACACTTACTCAAGTGGAAGGTTCATGGTATCAACTGAATTGATGGTGAACATAAGAGCTCGCGAGGTGTTTTTTGTGTGCCCTGTGGTTTTGCGCTGATACACCAATAAGGGATAGGGCCCAAGATAGGAGGAAAAGAGCAATCCGATTTCTATTTAGGGCAAGGCCTGACAGAGCTGGATAATGCGCTTGCCCTGCTGTCATCGCAGTGATCGCGTGGGCGTTGAAAAATAGTTTTCCCATCCCCATGGTTACTCTTCACATTCGGTTTCATTCGTATTATTCCCCACACTCCTTGAAGTGACAATGGAAAAGAAACCAAACCTCTTTTTCTGCGCGCTTCTTCCGAAAGCGAGAGTTTTGAGTGGATTTTTAGCGTTACGGATGAACCGTTTTGTCAAGGCGGTTAGGCAACCTTCACACAACTCCAAACGTTATTATCATTGTGAATAAAAAAGTGTTGGAGATTTGATAAGGAGTTCCACTGATTGGACCTGGAGCGTGAACTATAATGTCTTTCGGGTATTCGTACGTGTAGGTTGATACGTTTTTGAAGTTAACGGTCTTCAACAAAATACTCGGGGACAAACAACAAAACAATCAATTTCCGTCCAGGTGCTCATTGTATTTCACAGAAGTTAGTTGGGACTGCTCATTATTGTGTATACTACGATTCGTACTTCTTCGTTATTGAACACGTTATTTATTGTTAATGCGTCTGAGGGGGTTATAAAAAGAAAATGTGAAGTACAAGAAATACGTGTAAGGCACCAGTTATGTCAACCTCATTCATCGGCGTGCATTTGAATGGGAACTGAATAAACTGTTGTTGGTTTTAGAGTTGCCCTTGATACACAGAGGTTGTTTGACGTGACAACTATGTCGCCTAAAGCGGGGGGGAAATACGTTGGCGCGACACAGCCCACAACTTGCCTCACTTCTCCATATATACAGTGCTGTGTAGGCAGGTTTTTAGCCTGCCACCCCGGTTTTTCTGAGAATGCTAGTTTAATGCGAGCGAGATTTTTAAGAAAACTACAGCACTGAAACCGTTTTCGTCAAACCTTGGGATAATAAATTGGCCAGCTCTCGTCTTATCTCCACTCATAACTATTATTGCTCTTCACGGCATACAACTTTTCTCTGGTTTGGAACTGTAGATTGATTTGCCTGATAATCTTATTTTGATGTCAAATGTGGATCAGCTATCATTTGAATATCAAATTTAATGCGGTTGAGCTCAGCCGTTCCTCTTTCTCAACGAGCAACAAGTAACTTTTTAGAGTTTTTCGTACAACTCTCAAAGTGTTTTTCTTCGGCTACAAAAGAGTTCTTATAAAAGCTCATCTCTTGCAAAAAATTGGACGTATCATACAACTTTCCTCAGGCTACGTTCATTCGGCCATTTTTAGAGCTACCCGTTTTTTATTGAGTTTATGAGAGCGTGATAGAACTTAACTGGGCGTTTTGTAGTGAGAAACTGGTAGTGCCGAACGTTCAGGAATTTATTGCGTTGCTCCTCCTTATGTTAGGGTCAATTTGATTACTTTTGGAAGTTTTGTGTCTATTATTCCGGATTTATAAGGACCATTGATAAACACAGCACAGATAACTAATTGGACTATACTATACGACTTTTGCGAGGGTTATGAGGAAAAAATTGCAGTAAAATTTATTTTTTGCCTTTTTAAGAATTCATTTGCGTTGCTTCCGTCAATTTACCACGATGTGGTGTTTTGGTCATTACGATCACTACAGTCTACAGTTTTGAACCGAATCTGCTCATACACTTTTTTTCGCTCACATTGTTAACCTGTAGCTGATTATCATATTCGTTTCCTCTCGAGTTTCTGTAGGATTTTCTGCATCACGGGTGTGACATTTTGTCAACCTAATCGTCACACTATTTCGGACGTAAACATCATCACTCGTCACTACATTCATTCCACACGTGAAAAATGATTATCGTGACAACAGAACTTTGTGATCTATTATTGCACAAATCAACTGACTCTAATTCCCTTCGAAAAAAGACGGTTGAAAATTTGATAAGGAATTCAGCCGATTGTATTATGAGCCCACGCCGGTTCAGGTCCCTCGAGTGAACACTCCCTAGGCACTATGAAAACAGAAATTCTCTTGACTGGCACCGCTTGAACGTGCTTAACTTAAGTGACGACTGTGAACACTGCCCTAAATCACAATTAGGAGTCGCTCGACGTCCCTACTCCGTGAGAAACGTCCTCAATTCACGTTAATAATCACCCCTACAGTTTTATCGGATACACATGTTACTGTTTTCTACTGTATTGGAGCTATTCAAGATTGCGCAGAAAATAATTATGTCATTGGTTCTCAAACTTTTCCTTAGTAAGGTGATAAAGATGGACTCAGTGGAAGATGGATGACTCCATGAGATACTTTATGCCCATAACCTCATTTTCGTGTCATGAAGAATTTAAAAATGTTTAGCGCGAAACGACTTTCTTCAACCCCTGAAAATTTCGAGACAGTCGCTGTACTCAATTCTTCGGGAAGCGTATGGAGAACCAACTATACTAATTAGTCAGCTGAAAGCACTGCGTGAATTTGAGAAAGTGTGAAAACGAACTTTTGGTGCTTGGAAAACCTCACTGTGTGTTGAATTTTGGTTTATAACTCTGTTCAGTGGGCGGTTACTGTAAACATTGCACAGAGCAAAATGTGTGAATAGATTACTGAAATAACGTCCCTCCAGTTGATCAAATTCCGTTTCTAATTTACTTTGGAAAATTTGGAAACATAAAAAACACTCTTTTGGTTTATTATTCATTCTGAATAATAACCCTATGTTTTCGGTCACGAAAAATTCTTTACAACCCCCCCCCCCTCAAAATTTGATACTTTACGTTTCAAGACATGGGGATTCCAAATATGCAATGTCCGTCCGCTGTCCTCCGTCCGGGCCGCTTTGTGTCTTTAACGTAGTCTAAAAAATCTGTTCTTTCGCACAAAAATCCCGTTTGGTATCTAGTTGTGACCGCCATCTCGGCAATCCGATCGGACGAAGCTCATGGTTGTTATGGACAAAAAATGGTTAAAAAAATTAACAAAACGCAGTATAATCGCAAATACCGTGTTTCGTATCGTTTTCAAGGTATTTTTACATCCTGGGTCGGATGGAATGAGTATCAGACGTGTACAACTGCGTATAGGGAAATTACAGAGTCTACTAATTGAAAGAACTCGCCGGAACTACTGCGGAATTCAACGTTTCGTCATTAGTACTCCCTACCTCCCTCCCGTCTCATCAAAACCACCTGCCCACTTGACTCGCAACGTCGTGCCAACTGCCGAGGGTTTGCTGGAAGTCTCCGTCCCAATTTCCTCGACTCTTTTGGCCCGACGGGGCGGAGGAAGGTTAGGGCCGATGAGGCGGGCACTTCCTCCGCACACCACTACATCGGATCATAAATGCCTACGGAAACGTTTACAGGCGCCGGGGAAATATTTAGTTTCCGTAGTTCCATTGTAGTCAGGTCATGTTTCGTATGGTTTACGAGTATTTTTCGATGCAGAATCGAATGGAATGGGTCTCGGAGCAGTAATACTAGGTAAAGCTGTTGATGAGAATAATAAATTGTGCCGTGTAGTAATTTGCGGGGTTTTTTTACATTATAGTTGTTATCTCCGTTCAAAGGATAGCCGAAGAAATACTTTATACGCTCTACAGTATGGTGTACATTGTTGAATCTGCTTTTACAAAAGGTTGAGACAACCTCTAGAACATTGATTATTAGAAAAAATATGTCGGCAGTTTAATCAAAATCGTTTCAGCGTTTTTCGATAAAAATGTGAGAACCCCGTGTTTGACGCAACCCTTCCCCCACCACTATTGAAGAATACTGTGCGATTGACGAGAGGACGAATGCCAAAATTGAGCTGGATCTATTTCTTCGTTCGTTCGAAAAACGGGTTATGAGCAGTTTGCATTGAATGGATGGGAAGGGGTGGGGATAGAGAGACGTCTTCTGTTTTGGTAAAGATCGAAATGGATGAGGTGTATGAGGCTTGAACGGCTGGTTAAACCTAGTTTAAAGAACATAAGAGACCAAAAAAGCTTTTCCTTAGACGAAATCACTGTTACCCACAGTTGTCGTTAAACAATTCAATTTTCTTTTTGTCTTTTTGTCAACCGATGAGCCAAGTTTTTTACAATTTTAACCATGATATTGAGCCGCCATTTTCTTAGTCGACACTCCACAGGAAGCAGAGACTGTTTTTTTCACTAAGTACCATGGGGACTTCCAGAAAAAGAATTCTGCGACAACCTATTCGTAATATAAATGTCAAGTTTCTACTCGATAAGTCAAAATTTCATCTAATTGCAAATCGAGGCCCGTAACATTTTTATGGGAGACTCGGTTTTTACGACGTAGTTACTTGAAACGAACCCACCGTACAAATTTTCTATGTCATCTAATAAAATCGAAATCAGTTTAAAATTTAACGAATTGAAATCTGCGCTGCGGATGTTGGGCCGAAAGTGACAAGAGGGGGGGGGGGTTAGTAAGGTTGTGAATTCAGAAAGTACAAGACGACTATTCCACCGTCACACATGTTGTAACTATCAACTAATAAGTCAAATTTTGACATTTTCGTCGAGCCGCCGTTGCGTTAGTTCGTGCTCCACACATATCGGAGAACTGTCTTTTCGTGAAAAACTAGTTGGCGACTTTCAACTAATGAGTCAACGTGTTGGGCCCACGGCACCTCGACTATCTTATTTGGTCAAGGGAACGATGAGTTAGGTTTTGAATACGGTGAATTCCACGCGGAATTTGATTGGCTCACCCCGTGCGACAAATTGTGAAACTCAGATAGGTTTAACGTTGAATTTAGTTTTCAAGCGGCTATCACTTAAATAGTTTGGCGTGAAAAATCTCGCTCGGTTTGCTCGCTATAAATTTGGTTGCAATGTGTTGAAAGATGTATTTTGTCTCGACTGAGTAGCTGTACAGAAATGAGTTGAGGGTGAGGAGTGGAGGGGGTTGTCGAGGGGTGGAAGAAGTTAAAGACCTTTAATGACTCACTCACACGCGCCTTCCCTTTCGCCGTTCTCCCGCTCCCATGCACCGCTGCCAACCCTCCTCAACTCAGCCCACTTCCTCCTTCTACGTTCAAATAAGCAGTTGTACAACTTGAGAGTCAACTTCGCGGTTCACTGCTCTAGAGCACTCAAGATTTTCATTCACGACCCTTTTTCCTGAGATTCTTCTCAAAACTCGTTCGTTATTCTCAAAGCGCCTTTTTTTTTCTTTAACCGGGAAAACTGCTCTCGCCATCGCGCACGGACACGCAATACGCTGTTCAGAAAGTCGGTAACTTCTCGGATGCCCGACATTTGAGAATCCGATGTACCGGCCGGATGTAAATTGTTGACGAATGTACTCGAATCGAGAGCGATAAACGTATTTAAGAGATTTAGCAAAGTATCGTTGAGGCCCATTTATACACGTACTGTATATTGGGTACTTTGTTGACTAAGATCTAAGAATCCGAGTGCGATTCAGTGCCGAAAATTCAGTGGGAAGCACAGCCAAAACCCAGTTGTTAAGCCATTGAAAACCAACCCAATGGTTTTTTGAGGGTCGTCGACCTATGAAGCTTCATATTTTGTAGGGAAGTGTCTGACAACTGCTTACGATTATGTAGATCCAGTAAGATGCACTGAGGTAAAGAGTAGCTTCGCGCAGCCTTCCTGAGTGCTCTCACAGTACTCTGTGGGCGTGAGTAGAGAGTCAGTGTCTGGTGTTCCCTAATTGTTTCCCTACTTCCATGCAGTTAAGCCATCCTTGCGGTTTGGATTCAGTTATTCAGTCTACCACTCTACTACGATCACTATTCGCTGGTAGCACTGCGTACAATTGTGTACTGCACTCGGTTGAGAATAGTTGCCGGTAGCATTTACTGTGATATTTGTGCTGCTTTCCTGGCCCTGGAGATGATACAGATAAGTGGGGTAAAGCAGGCTAATGGAGCCTCAAGCAGTGAATGCGGCGCTTCACACTGGGAACTGGAGGAACGATGCCACAGATGCTCTGGCTTATAAATCAGTACAACTGTTGCACCCACTGAGGTTCCAAGCAGCTCCATCACGAGATCAACACATGAGAGTGCACTGGTCAGCATATGGGGTCTTGTTCCTTCCATATCATAGTGCGTGCCGAGGGCAGCTTCTGAACGAATCAGAAAATACCACAACTTGAATGTCCATGCTCTTCAGAAAAATCGTATTACCGTCAGGTTGAGATGTAAACTAAGCAGATGATGCTTCAGGGAACGCTTACTGATATTCCGTGGGCTAAAGGACTTCACTCGTACCACATGTATCTCATACCCCGGATATATCTACCGTCGCTCCAAAAACCTCCTCAGTCCTCCTCGAGGGACGACCCAGGCGTGCCACTCTCTTTTCCTTACCTTCGCCTGAAAAGGCAAGGTAAACCAGCACACGGAGTAATCGTAACGCTCGATGTGACGGATCTGCAGCACATTATTCGGTCAGTGCCTCTCCTTTTCCACTTTCCTTCAAGAGGGGGTGTTCTACGAAATGTCTTGAGTGCAATTGGTATAAATTGCAAGAATCCTGGACTCTGAATCAGCATCTTCAGACTACACGCATGGAAGTTCATTCCTTCCAACGCCCTGCACTTGAGAGGTCTGTGGGAGGCGGCTGTAAAGTCTACAAAACGCTGGCTCTGAATTTCCCGGCAAGATTCTGTGCCTAACTTTCAGACCCTGGAGACCTTTGTAGTTAGATTTGAGGCTCTACTCATTTGTAGAGCGTTAGTTCAACTCTCCAATCCCCCAGATGAACTAATAACGTTGACTACTGGACATTTCTCGTTCTACCATCCTCATACTGCTCTCCCACAGTTCTCGACCTCCGAATTTAGTTCACAGTTCGTTCCTCCGTGGAACTTCGTAATGGAGTGGTCAATCAGTTTTGGAGGGGGGTTTGGATTCCTGTTCCAAATAGAACTCCCCACCCCATCACCCGCCCTTGGCCAGAATGTGCCCTCTTTCAAAGAAAAAAGAAGTCACCGTCGTTATTGGTGGGAGTTTCCCACTTCTTTCCCGGCTCTCGCAATTCAAATAAACCTGCCCCATTTTGCTCCATTGCGGTAGCCATGCTACTCACAGTTAGATTTGTTACGTGCTCATTTCTATCGACATTATTGTATTTGTTCCTGCGCAATAAGTATTAGCCCTCATATCTGTCATTAGTCTACCTCTCTCAAATCGATTTAGTTCAGTATACCGGTGGATCAACATTGGAACATTTCCCTTGTAGAATCGATTTGGACCTTACTGTTACTACTGAGCCCTTTGTCGACACTATCGAGTTAGCAGTGACGCCATTTTGTAACCTTCTACTAGCCGTGTAGTTTGTTTTTCTTATCTGAAGTCTTCAAACTTTTTGCATTAAAGGAGTTTTAGTTATTAAGGCCAGATTACTTTTTTTTAAAATGTCCTGGTAGAGTTATGCCGTTTAAATAACCTCCAACTCAGAGTGCAATTAAGGATAAGGAAAACACAAAGGCTGTGAGTCCCCAACTTAATCAACAGAGATATAAACGAGTTTTCGTGTTGATTGTTACAAGTACAAATACGAAGGTGGTGACACGAGTTAGGAGCAATTCGAAGAAGAAAAGGTGACCAAGGGTGGGGGGTTGGAACACATGAAACCACTCAGCGGACGAATTGGCCTCGTTTTGCGTCGTCTCGTGTTTTGCAGAGACGTGAATGCCTTTTGAAATATTGTCAGACGCCGCCTTTCTACTTCCCTCGAAGACAACGCCAGTTCCAACAGGTTGTACCCGTCAAAAAAATAAAGTAACACGAAAGGTTGTTCCTGGCACCTATTCAATTACTGAATGGAGAGGGAGGCGACGTTAGCAGGAGCTGGAGCTGTAGATGAAGTGTAGGGGAGACGCTATGCGATGAATGACAGGGCGAATTGCGGGAGGCGGCTTCGTGGAGGGAGGTAAATAGAGAGAGGATGCGAGGGTTGTGCGCGTGTGAGTTAGTCATTAAGGGGCCCTTAACTTTCACTGCCACCCCCGTTGCACTCCTAAAGCGCCCGAAGAGTCTTCGTCCAGGGCGATGTCAGCTCCTCATCCACATCCACCTCCACCCCTTGCCGCCAATCACTCCAGCGATAGCTCTACGCCGACACTTGGAAGCTTCGATCAGTCACAAGTGAATTATGACGAACGAATGACAAGGCGCGAAATCTCACTACTTTTCCAACTTGTTGCTGGAGGAGATTCATCAAACGGGGTTTATTCCTCGCAACCCCTTACCTTCGCCTTATTTCGAGTATTTGATGGTCTACCAAAAATTAATTACAGTCGCCATAAACAGTCACTCACGATTTCGAAAGAGACCTAAAGCCCGCGGAGCGAAATCCGGTCACGTTTGTGCATTTGCAGGAACTGTGACGAATAAAAATCATGGGGTATCTAGCGCAACCAATCAGATCAAAATAAAACCGACGAGTCGAGAAAAATTGATGTCTTGACGTTTGCCAGAAAGTCATCAGGCGCTGTCATCAGTATACTAAGGTCACTAATTGTGCATCGTATGACAGACGTGACGCCAAGTTCGTTTTGTAACTCGACGCGTGAGTGGAAATTTCGAAGTTGGACGGTCAAATTTCGTTCACTTCCCGCGTAAACCTGAGGCTTCCCTACTTCGTTTCCATTTGACATCACCTGCCGTCGAGAGGTTGTGTGTGATTAACCTCAAGTTCTGTTGTACTTCTTCTGAAAGGCAGCGCAAGTCAGGGGTGAGTACGATTCAATCACGAACACCCAGAGACTTTCAAAACAGAATCCCTGGATCAGTGAGAATTAAACCGTGACGGACACGAAAACCCCTCTGAGCCCCCCTTCACAATCAAAACTTGGGTATGTCGTCAGCACGTTATTTCCGCCGCAAATGCTCCAAACAGGCGCTCTTACTCAATAGATCTTCGAGAGGAAACGAGTGCGCATTCCACAGTAGCAGTTTTACTATCGAATTGCCTTTCTCGTTTATATATAAGCCATCTAACAGTGAATGCTTGAACTTCTCATTACTCCTATTTCATTACGCGGTTGTTGCGAGTGTTTGAGTTAACCACTGACAACCCATCCCCAAAAGGTCGCGCCTTTAATGATTAGAGTATCAACAACGTTTAACTTTGTCTAAACACAATGGTTTTTAATACGACGTTTTACCCATTAAAGTGAACCACTCAACTAAAATCACGCACTCATTCATCTTCACCTGCAGGCAGCAGTTTATCGGGCGAACTAAACTCAACCTGAAGCGCCTGCTATGGATTCGAGCTTCTTTCGCTCGTCTGACGTGAATTGCAATACAGTGCAGCCAAATCCATTGGAAAAACATTCGAAGGCCAACGCGAGTGAGTCCGATATCGTTTGCCGGACGTCAAACCCATTAAATCAACGGCTCAATCTGCCGTTCGGAGAATACCACGTAGAGTGGTCACATTCAACATTTAATTCAAGTTCTGGGCTGTCCATTTGGTGATTGCGTAGGCCTGTCATGCCTATTCACAGGCCACTACAGCATAATTGCCTGATGTCGTTCCAGTACACCGATAATGCTGTCAACGACAGACTTACGTATTTGCTGTATGTTTACACTCTTCAAGACACTCGCTGTCTCCCAAGAACAACACGGTTGACATACTTCATCAATTCAGGCTGCATTCTCATTGATACAAGGTGGACGTTGTAGACTCACGAGTCTGACCGTGAAAGATCTTGCTGCTCCCTACCTCCTCTTAGATCTCACGTTACCCCAAAGCCTCTCGTACTCTCACTGAAGGTCCTGCCCTTTCTGGTGTGTTCTTCAACAGCCCATTGCGGTCCTTTTCTCTCATTCGGGGAGAGACAATGGAGGCTCCCCCATCTCGAGCCTACGGCCGGCAAGTTCTCGTAGAAGACCAACCAACCGATCAACTTCACTCCCTAGCGAAGCTCTTAGTTATGTCAAGAGAAATTAGTCACAAGTCCCCCATCGCTTACCTGGTGCTGGTGTCTGAGCAAGTCCACACACGCTGCAACATGATTTGAAACCTTCTGCACCGTACAACTGTTTGGTAATCGCCCTTCGCTGGGGTTGCTTATCAGCCTGGCGTGCCATTCTGCTTCCGTAGCCCTTCGAGGTCCATTTCCCCCTCTATATATCACCTCAACAACTCCATTGCCGACCCTAACATCTTTCATGAATTCTCCGCTTCGCTCGCTGCTTCAGTGACTACCTGTTATAGAATCATTATTAATTTGGTCGTATTATCGAATATTTCTCGTATTTTCTGTCAATCGTCCTCTTCATCCAACAGCCACTGGATCGGAAGTTACGTTTTTAACGTCAGAACGTAATTCATCTTCAACAGTTACCCAACGCCGAATCGGCCCTAATCGACAGAACTACGGAACCACACTTAGGCTTTGAAAAAACGTTGTTTAAAAAAGAAACAAAAAAAAAGTATCGCAATTAAATATTTTTATATAACGAAAATTTAAAGCGCTTAAAATCGTCCATTCAAATGAACAAAATCGAAACAATAAACTGAAACAAGAATTCTGCTTTACAAAACGGGACTCCCGCGTCAAAAACCTTTGGACATTATCGAGGATTTCGGCGGTTGTTTTGGTGCTCCGCAAAACTTTGGTACCAAATCCGCTTCAATCGAAACCCTCGACCCCCAAAAGAATAAAAAAAATCGGGCTGAATTCCAAATGCGAAAAATGTAAATAAAAATGTCAACGTTCGAACAGAAAAGTGACCCGCTACGATAAAGATATTTTAAAAAAGATAAAAACCTATCTCTTGAAAATACATCGACGAACACATAAAACACGACGTAGTTGAAGAATACACATTACAATAATCTTACAATGCCATACCTTACAATATACTATCATTCTGATCAATACTTCTTTTTTTGTTATCTCTTATCACATTCACAAAAAAAATGGTGATAGAAACGAAACGTTCGAAATGACTGAACAAACAAAAAACGCCGTTTCACAGATTATGGGGAACGTGGGGGGGGGGGGGGGAGAAGTCAGAACGTGGCGATTACAACGCGAAGGAAGTTTATATATGTATATACTCTTTCTTTCGTAAATTCTATACAAGTGAATGGAGCGGGTAGGAGAGAGGGAGTAACAAAAATATGGGGAGCTATTTGTAAACCCTGAGCTATTCGATTATTAACTTGTTATGTACTATGTATTTATTATTAACATTAGCGAGAGTATTCGTACTATTTGGCAGGTAGTTGCACAATTTTTGGCTCGAAATACGAACTTTGGCATTGAAAATTAATAACTAATTGAGTGTGTGTTGGGTTTGGAGTTTTGAGGAGGGTGGGGGTGGGGGTGGGGGTGGGTGGGACATTGTGATAACGACGACAACAATAACAACAACAACAACAACAACATCAACAATTACGTTCAAATTGTGTTTGTTTTGGAGTTTTTCATTTATGAACGGTGGTGGTGGTGGTGGGGCGTGGAAGGGGTGGGGTGGGGGTAAGTAAAAATGGTAAAGTACCTACGAACAACGAATTGGTTGTTTGACGGAGGCTGCGGCGGTGGCGGCGGAGGCGGAAGGACGTGGTAACAGACGACGAGTGATGGTTGAGGACTGACGACTGACGACTGACGGCGCGTCAGCATCTGAGGGCCGGCGTTTCGGCATTTACTTCCTTTTGGCTCGCGGGGCGGCGGGTTTGATTTTGTTGGCACGTCGCTCGGCGCAGTTTTTGACGTTGTTGAGGAGATAACGGAATTGGAGGAGCTGGACAGCGGTGACCGAAGGGTCCGAACAACATTCGAGCCACCGGAGGAACCGTTCGCCGTGTTTGAGAGCTTCTGCCGCAGTTTCCGGAGGATCGTCCTCTTCGTCGCTCCCTTGATTATTCTCTTTGGCGTCTTCGAGAGGAGGCTCGACGTTGTTGTTGTGAAGGTTGAGTAAGACCGTGTCAAGGGTCGATTTGGTTTTGACGAGCGGCAAAGGTTCGACCATTTCTTTGCTCGGCACTTGAAACCCGTAATGTTTGTACCAGCGCCAAAACCAACTGGCGTTGTCGAGCGTGTATTTGGCGGCTTCGGGAGTTTGTCCGACGACGTTCGGATGGTGTTGAGCTCCGAGCCAGAACATGAGAGACTCGTCCAATTCGCTCTTCCTCGGTCCCGCCGCTTCGGGTTCCAATTTGAACCGTTTGACGTCTGTCGACGGTCCGTCTTGTTTGTCGTACGGGATTGGCTCCGGGGACGGCGACGTTTTGGACGCCATCGCGTGAAGTTTATCTTCGTTTTTGCACCATCCGCGGAGAGTCGACTCCGGAACGCCGATGATCCGAGCGACGGAGGCTTTGGACTCGCCTTCGTGGACCCGTTGAATCGCGTCCAATTTTTCTTGAATCGACAACTGACGGACGGGCCTTTTCGGTTGAGCGGCCACTTTGGAGGCGACAGACGAGTACAAAGACGCCATTTCTTTGAAATTTATTTTCCCGCTTCCGGCGACGTCTCCCATCAGCGCCGACGCGTCCGCGTACAAAGACGCCATTCCCGCGCTTTTTCAAAACGAAAACCGATTCAACCGAATTTATTTAATGCGACATGCAAAATTCCGCGTTTTTTAAATTTTTTTATTCAAGTTCAAAATTTCGTACCGGAAACTTGCGAAAAACGAAGAACTGGACGAGAGAATTTAAATGAGAATTAATCTGGGGGAAGTCTATTTAATTTGGGTGGGAAAACCGCGGAGAACCGGTGGTGTCATTTGAACTGGAGGATGAGACTCGGAGGCGATGCGTCACCTCAAGATGTGGTCATTAGCGGAGCGGAAGGCGGAGAACCCGATCGAGAAGGAGCTGCAAGAGCGACTGACGGGAGTCGGGTGCTGTTTAGTAGTCGCGAGTCCGGCGGTGTTGGCGAAGGTAGTGGTGGGGGGGAGGGTTTGGTGGCGGTAGCGAGGTGTTGGTGGCGGGTGGGAGGGGGATGGCGACGAAGGAGGAGTGGCCGAGGGGGTTGGCAAAGGTGTAGAAGGAGGGATGTTGGTGGGTAAGAGCCGGCGGGGAGGGTGAGAGGGCGGCCGAAAGGACGGCGACGGCGGCTGAGGAGATGAGAAGGGCGATGGTGATGCCGAGGGTGACGGCGATGGCGATGCGAAGAGAAGGCGCGGCGGAGGGTGCGTGGGTGTGTGGAAGGGGGTTGGCGAGCTGCTGCGCTGGATGAAGGAGGGAGCGGCGGTTCCTCTGGGGATGAGGGGCAGCGGTGAAACCGAAGGGAGAAACGAAGGGTCTTGTCCTTTGTGCGGATCAATAAGAGCCCCCACCCCCACCCCTTCCACACCACGTCAACGACCACTATCGGCGTCCCTTGCCAGACCTTGTCAACCCACCCCCACTTCTTACCTCCTCAACCCTCGCGAGTGGACACTACGGACTTTGACGTGGGTCTCTGAGCGCGGGAGGAGGCGAAACCGCCGCGGCCCCCGTTACTAAGCGACGCAGCATCTCCGGCCTCTTCCTCACCCCCACTCGCAACCCATCCGTTTCTCACGTCCGCTCGCTCATCGTGAGCGCTTTCTCCGCCAAATCCAATCCCAAGTTCTTCGTTCACTCTCCCCCACCCCCTCTCCTCACCACCAACCCTTCATACCGCCACGGCCTACCCGCACCGTCACATCGAGCAACTACCCACCCGCGCCGCCAACACCGCGCGATCCCATCAACTCCCCCCCCCCCGCGCAACACTACTCCGCCGTACCAGGCACACCAACGCTCATCCCTTTTCTTCCACATCGCCACCCCTCGCGTTTCTTCTTCACCAAACCCCTCATTCCATTCCCCGCGCACTACTCTTCCCTTCCAAAACCTTCATCCAGCGCAGCACCAGCTAAACCCCCCCCCCGCCATCTCCCTCTCACCATCACCACTTCCCATCACTCTCTTCCGCACTCCTTTCCTCAACCCAAAGTTCGACGATTGATTAAGCATTTGCGAGGAGCCACCGACGACGGCTCATCTGCGCATCTCGCGCCCTCGTCTATTGCCGACTTTCTTTTTCGACTCGTCACCAGAAAACACGAGCGCAGCGAATCAAAATCCTCGAAATCCGCTCTAAACGTTCCAAATCGTCGCAAATAAATTTAAAAAAGACAAAATTAGATATTCACTGCAGTTCTACAATGCATGATTTCACTAACTTCGTAAATCGCGGTTATTCTTAGTTTAACGATCTTCGATTAAACTTTAATTGCTGACCGACTGAAGAGCAATCAAAGTGACGACGAACGTCAGAAAATTGAGCCCCGGTCGGTGTTAGTATGTTATCACGCTCACAATAAGACAAGCCGTGATTAAAGCCACATCGAGACGACTAGGAAGTAATGAGGTCACCGCAAAGTAAGGTAATAGGGCGTCTGTTCCACATTCCGTTCTGTCGTAAAGACTGTCTCGTAGCCTTACATTCTATCCTGATTAGGATAAACGATCATTTCTGAAAGTTATCAGAAAGTGGCCGCATTAACTTCTGCCGAAGGTCAAACTGGTGAGGAGCTCAAACCTCAAGAGCTGCAGGAAAAAGATGATTTAGTCCACGAGAATGCTCAGGTTAAAATTCTAAATTAGTACTATGAAAGAGGTGAACGATAAAGAAGAAACCCCGAAATTGTGAGGCTACTATTTCTGCATGCTAGAGGAAAGGGAGAATGACTAATACGTGTGGGTTCCCAACGCCAATTACTTTCCTTTTCAACCCAACAAATGTACGAATGAGATCTGAGTATGTCATCTTGTGTGAGATGACCTGGCCTTTTTTTTTTGTTTTAAAGAAACCCATTTATTTACAATATATACAACATGTAAAGTATTTGATACACAAAATGTGAGTTTTTTTTTTTTTTTACCAGTACCACTTAATATAAAAAAACAAAAACATTTCGGCAATTGCTGATCTCCAAAATGTAAGGAAATTGCATGGAGTTGCATGTAAATTAATAGTACATAAACGTTATACTATTGATCAGTAGAACATACAATTGAGAAAAATAGCCAAAAAGTAAGAAAATATATGAATGAATAAATGAAAAAAGTTCAGTAAAGGAAGATGAATAGAGAAATCATTCAAACACTGTTGGATAAGAAACTCGTGAACACTTCTTTTGGATTGACTAAATTTTTCAATAAGTTTAATGCTTGGAGGACTCTATAAAAATCGTAGGGCCTAAATAAGCCCAGTGCATCCCCATTTTTATAAACAATGGTTTGCTATACTTTATTGCCACCTCAACTGATCTGAAAGTGGTTGGTCATGCCCCGCCCCATACTGAAATGCAGTAGGTCAGAAGAACAGAGTAAATATAAGCATGAAAAGTCATTTTCAGGGAAGATAAGGGAAGAAATTTATTAAGAAAAGAAAAGATGAAACAAGACCTTCTGATTGAATCGCTCACACGTAGAATATGGGGTTTTCCCCAGTTCAACTGTTTATCTACCATCACACCCAATCCACACGTTCAATACGAGGGCAAATGCAGTGTGTCAAGGAGGAAGAACCAGAGTGAGAGCGGGGACAGACAAGTAAGGCTGTCCTGCTTCAGTAACCGAGTGAGTCATATACGACGTTTTCCTTCTTGCGTGACAACATAATGATTGTTGCCATTCTCTAACACAAATTTCGTTCCACGCACGCCCAAAAATTGAATGTCGGAAAGATCGATGGTTATGTAGCGTGAACATTACTGAATGGAATGCGGAATATTACGTTGAAAATAACTAATATTGGTTTATTCCCAGAAAAGCGGACGCGGGTACAATTGTCCGGTTCTTCGGTTCGCGATTCGGAACGTTTACTAGCAGCGCTGTCTTTCTTGAAAATTCGAAATGAATTGCTCAACTAACCGTTGAACTATGGACTAATTTCGTGAATCCCACACTGTGATTTTTCCGTTGTTACCGAACTATCGTCCTTCAGTTGTCGAGTTGCCGCCACCGCATGCGTCTTTCTCCACGTTGTGTTCGTTACGTATCCAATTTTTTTCTCGCCCGTCCGGCTGCTTCTCCTGCTTTAGAGCTTTCCCCTCTGCCCCCTACGCGTTTATTTGTTTCGTATTTTTCGACCAGTCATGGATAGGCGAATTGATACGAAATTGATTCATCAATTAAGAGGAAAAGGCCCGAGGACTGTTGTAGATTGGTGTATGAGTTTCGGTTTTATCTCTGACAAGTATGAGCGTCCTGAATGTGGTGGATGGATGAAATTATGCGAAAAGGCACAGACATCATGCTTGTCACCCTTAATTGGGTAATGAGATTACCGGCAGATATGTGTGCCATGGATTTGGATGTTTCGAAGAACACCGTGACTGATTGGACCACGCTCGTACCACGCTGCTCATTTTCCGGAAATTAGATTCGGACTGGCCCCCCGCAACTGAAATGATAAGATGATAAGGGACGTTTGCGTGACAACGAATCTTCACTCAATAAGGGAGAGGTACAGAGGGGCAGGTGCAAGTTTGGCTGTTGACGGGACTAATCGAGCTGGTAGAAGCTGCAGGGCGAGCTGCCAATTGGAGGGTAGCGATACTGACTGGTTCTAAAGGTCAATAGTCAAAGACGAAATCACCGAGTGGGCCCGGCTCCATCGAGAAGTAGAAGGCGGAGGTGAAAAGAGACGAAAGAGAAGATAACGGGGCGACACAGGTGGATGTTGCACGACACCAGTCCGGATCTGTCTTCTCCACATTATGTTGATCAATAGGGACAAGAGAGTCAACAGAATGATCGCTGGATCTCCTTGGTACGTTCGGAACTCAGTTCTACGCTCAAATTTAGACCTTCCGGAAGAACTCATAAGAATTGATTACCAGCACTCGATGACTATCGTGCCCAACAATCCCCTCCATCACCATCTCGCCGGCGTCTTAATAGAAAACGACACTTAGTTGCCCTAAATCCCACTAATTAAACACATTAAAGAATACGATTGCGATGTGGGGTCGTTCTTGACTGTAAAAGTTAACTCTGGCGCGGTTTCTTGAAAAATTAGAGTAATTCCATGGTTCGTCATACTTGAAGTTTTTTCTGACCTCTTCACATGTTCCTTTTTACTCGTAACCTCGGTGAAACCTTCCACACCAGTCCAATCTGTTGTTTACCATTCCAATTGTTCCAATTTCCCGAAGTATTTTTTTCAACATTAATTCAGTTCAATGTGTCTCTATATGTTCCTTATAATTTATTGTAACTTAATTGCCTGCTGTGATATCCTACAGCCCTCTAACGTAACGCTGTCCGTTTTGAACTTTGATTTTGTATTAACTTAATAAAGTACGTTTTTTAAATGTTAAAATCAACCCCCTACTTATAATTTAAATAAGTACATTTTTTTATTGTGAATAAGTTTAGAATTTTCGTTAACAATTCTACTCTGTATTTCTGTGATACTAATTTTAAGCTATTATTATTATTACTAATGTGAGCTGAAGCGTTACAAGGGAAAAACCTCATCATTGACATTTTCGTCGAAAAGTGGTTAATGGCGCTATCTGTAGGAAGTTAAGGTGAGGAATCGAAGTGAAACCCCTCGCCATTGCTATCAAATGTGAGTTCAAAGAAGGGCAGTGCCGGGAAAAAGCTCCATCATTGCGCGCGCCTCCAGACTTTCGGGTAGGTTGCTGCGAATTCTATTACGTTAACCCTTCTGGGGTTCACATAAGTCTACACAGTCTGTTTCACCTTGTTGTTTTCACAATTGCTCGCTTTCATTGTGTCGTTTGGTGTTTCGTTCGAAGGATATATCAGTGGCGCGAGTGAAGAAGTTGAGTCCAAAAGAAAAATTCAGCAACGAAAAAGAGAAGAAAACCCTGCAAATTATTATACAATAGTTTATTATTCTCTTCAACAGCTTGACCTAGTCTCACACCTCCGTCACCCATCGATTCAGCATCGAAAAATACCAGTAAACCACACGAAACCTGACTACAACGTAACGACGAAAACAAAATATTCCAGGCGCCCGTAAGCGCCTGTAGGCAATTGGCACGACGTGTTAATCGTCAGTACAAACGATGAAACGATTACTTTCGCATTATCCCGCGAGTTCTTTCAACTAGTATACTTTGGCTCACTGAGATTTCACTATTATCCATCTATACGCAGTTGTACACCTCTCAAAATTGTTACATTCGACTCAGCATCTAAAAATACCTAGAAAACGATACCGAACACGGCGAATTTGCGATAAAACTGCCGAAATTCCGTTTTGGTTTATTATTCAGAATGATAGTGACCCCATGCTTTTGGTCAGAAACTTTTTTCTACCCCCCTCCCCCAACCCTCCTCAAAAGGTGTATTACTCAGAATGAATAATTAACCAAAACAGATAGGATTAAAGGCGTCATGGACATTTTCAGGGCAGAGTCTCATGAGTTGGGTCGTGTATGAAAACGTGATTCTCGAAGACCGCCTCCGAATTATTCGGGAATTTAACGCACCAGGAGATAAAAACCAGCAAAATCATGGACTCTTTTCACGTTCGTTTATCCGACTCTCCAGACGGAGGGCCAAGGAAATGCTCGGTCTAGGGTAGAAGGGTACGAGGATCATATGTGTTCTGTCCGCTGAGGCACCACCTTGCAAATATTGGTGGTAGCAGCCAGAAGAGGTAGTGAGTGCAGAAGTTACGGATGCCCTCCGCTTTGTGTGGCTATGGTGGGAGACGTGTAGAGGACGTCGCACTGAGGGAGCCCAGTGGCATGGTGTCGAGCATGGACTCCCTTGCAATAGGCCCGTTTGTGGCCGCTGTCAAGGTAAAAAAAGGGATTTTGTTTGGGAGTTGGAAAAATGTTTTTTACTCCCGAGGATGTGTTGGCAGATAGTAGACATTAGAACTTTTTCCAGATTTTTGAAGCCCTCAGATGAAATTTTATTCATACGTAAACTTTAATTTGCGATTTTCTCCAATTCGGTTTTTTCGGAATGATGGGGGGTTATTCCCCTGTATCCTTCAATTATTGTACGGGTTGATAGGCCCTTACTGGATCACACTTACATGAATGGGCAATGTAAATTGAGACAAAGCCTTATTATACTAAGAGATGTTCATAACTATAATGTTCTATGGATAATATAGCTATACGATCTTTGACAGGTACTTGAGGGACGGATGCTTGAGATTGAGACCCCTGGCGGACGGTCAAGATGCCTATCGCGCTGGGAGATCATGTGACTGCATTGCATGCACTAGTTAGGAAACTGAGGAGTCAATGGGGAACAAGGAGATTGCTTTAGGGGCCTTCCTAGATATTGAAGGGGCCTTTAACAATACCTCCATATGCAGCATCGAAATAGCATCGGCCAAATTTAATGTCAGTAGAAAGGAAAGATTTCGAGGAAGGACTTCAGGCAGATTGTTGGGACCATCACCAGGCAATGCAGAATGAATACACACATGCATGTTATGGGCGTAGTCATGAATATTCATATGGGCATGAATAAACACATGCATGTTAGGGGGCGCAATGGCTGAGTGCGTTGGGGCGCGAGGCCTTCCGAGCCAGGCGGGGATAGAACCAGCGGACTCAGGTTCGATCCCCGAACGGGTACCCTCCTCCTCCAAACCCAGGGGGGTGAGGCAATGGGTACCGGCGGCGGCTGGGAACCTGCGGCTCTAGCGGTGTCGTATGGCCCGCAGCCGCCTCCCGGATGAGTGAGTGAGTGGGCATAGTCGACACTCCATGGTGCAGGTGGTGTGGCACGAATGAGGAGACTCCCTACCAGTGCTGGAGACTTGAGAGCGACTTCTGGTCTTCTCATATCAAAGGAGAGTCTTGCAGGGAATACCTTGCATTTCTGTGAGAAGTTAGGACTGGCAAAATAGGTCGTTTGGCCTCGGTGCATATCCCACCCGAGGGACAGTCAGAATGTAGCAGATGTAGTGAACGCTTTCGACGTTTCAGGCCGTTGGGGAAGTTGTTGAAGTTTTCTGTCCAGAAAGCTTGCCAATTGTGAGTGCGCTGGATTATTTTGTGTAACGAGAGCTCAAAGAGTGAAAAATGTTCCTGCGCCCAGGCGTGCGTTGCGTCGCGTCAGATAGTCAATGTCAATGTTAAATATCGCCACTGCGGTCCTAGCGACTCCAACTTTTGCGTTCTTTGTTGGTCCAATTTCCGCTTCTGTACGATTTTGCGTTGGCGGATGGGAATGTATCCAACCCACTTAGTCAAATTAGCAGAGTCCTATTACGAAATTAACGCTTTTTAAACCTCTACAAGGTTTACAAGTGCCCTTTCCCTCCTTGAAGCCAGCGGTTTCACCCTCCGACAACTTCTCCTCGTGGCGTCGGTCCTCTTCCGCTCTGCCAACTGCCAGATTGTCGCTAAGCCCTACCTCCATCCTCACCCTGTCTTCAGAACGGGGCTGACCCGCAGATTAATTTAAGCTTGACTTCCTAAAGCTCTCATTATCTCATATTCATCGCGTAAAATTCCCTACCCGTTCTCTTAAAGGGTCCCTTTGACATGATCCGTTAAACGCACGAAACGCGCGTTTTTTCTGGCTCGTGGCCTAAGACCCAGTAACGTGGAGGGTCGTTTAAAGAAAGATCATGCTCCTCAACCCCACTTCCCTGCTGCCTTTCTATTCGACGCAATTGAGCTCGTGGCGTTTCCAACTTCATGTGAACTAAAACGAAGGGTATCCCATTTTGGTTTATTATTCATTCAGCCAATTGCCTACGGGCGACTGGAATATTTATTTCTTGTCGTTCCATTGTAGTCAGGTCATGTTTCGTATGGTTTACTGGTATTTTTCGATGCTGAATCGAATGGGATGTGTCTCGGAGCAGTAATACTAGGTCAAGCTGTTCATGAGAATAATGAGTTTTTATCTCAAAACGATTTAGATTAAACTTTAAATATAATATAGAAAAAGGGAGATATAGTCCTGCGGAGCAGGTTTGTTTGTTTCGCCTTGTGTGAACTACGTCTTCAACAATTTTCATCTAGTCTTCCCCTTGTCATGTTCCTATGACAGCCCGTTGAACTGATATAATAACCAAAATCTGCCAAAAATATTTTTTATCTTTTTCGCCCACGGTCACCGCATAACTGAAACTGACGTCGTTCTAATATGTAAGGATGAAATCGCAGAACTACCTAAAAGTAAAAAAAATGAGCAGAATCATCGGGTGAGACGAGTGAAAAAAAGATAAATCTTCGGAGGACGGAACGAAGCAGTTCGTAGTCAAGTCGAGATGCGACTTTGCACTGGATGCTGAGTTGAGAGCGATAACGAGATGAGCGGGAAGATTCAGGATGTTATCGCTCGTCGGGAATCGAAAGAGGATGAAAAGGGTGCCGCTTGGAAAGGACGAGGCTCTAATTTTGCTACGTTGCCAATTTTTTTTTCACTAGAGTCATATCATTTTGTTTCAAAAGTCCTTTCCCTTTTGGCCTAATTTCTTCTACTAAATAAAGCCTTCGGTGTTGAGCGGTATTTCTGTTCGAAATCACTCGAATAGGCTCGGGAGCGATTTGCGGAACCAATAAAGTGGCAAGGTGACAAATTGAGTCTTCTCAAGTTTACCAAAATGAATAACCGCGAACTCGTGAGATGTATCGTTTAATACGACAAATCAAGCTTCGCGAGTCGTTGAAATTAATATGCCGTCATTGCCTAATCAATCCGCTAGTTATCGTTGCAAAAGAAAACATGGAACAATCGATGCCATCCGGATCGATTTAACTGCCGACGACAAAATCGCGTCACGGAGTGTGTTCATGTTTTCCTGTGAGTACGTTGAAAATCGATGCCACGCGGGGAAACAACCAATTTCTCTTGAGCTCTTTAGCGAATTACGCTGTCAACAACGTCTTCCCGCGCGAAAATAAGTGTTTGGCGGCCTTCATGAACCACTTAAATGGCGTTCGTGGAAGCGAAGAAGTTTTAATAGCTGCCGAACTCCTCCGACGGAAGGCCACGTATAAAATGTTCCTAAGTGTTTAAGTATGCTTTGGGCCTGCCGTTTGACATTGGCTTTAACCCCGCACAGCTTACCAGCTTAGGAAACTAACATGTGACGGGTGTAAGAAATGGTGAATTTTGGTTTGAACACAAAACAAAGGGTGACAGGGTTGTTCAAAGAGTTTATTCACAATTAGCGGTTGGGGAAACAGAAAATGAAACTAAAAAAAATGATCTGGTACTTGTATAAATCAATCTGGTACTCGGAATCACGAGTTGGGGAACGCTGAGAGAGCGCGCAAAATCGTTCCGGTGTCTTCCCTGTTGGATGGTCGGGAGTCGCTGTCCAACATGTCCGGATGGTGGTGAAATTCCGAACGGGCGGCGTATAAGATGGCGTAAACGATGCAAAACAAAACGGTTAAATAAGTTCGGTGACGAAAAAGAAATGGCACGCACGAGGTCGCAGAAAGAAAGTTGTTGGTAGATGATGATTAAGAACGATAGAAGAAGAATATAATAATGGAAAACGGAAGAGGTTACAACCTCGTCCCCTCCAGTGGTGGGCGGTAGTTACTGCTTTGAACGGCGCTGTTGGTCAGATTTAAAAACAATGGTGAGCTGGAATTTCTGCTGTTCTGTTGGCAACTGATGATGGAAAAGTAAACATTAAATAGCGGTATCGGGAAAGTGTGGTGTGGTGGATGTGAAATGGGAAGGAGCGCTGTTAATTAATGGTTAAAGGGATGGTCTGGTTTGACTGCATGCAAAATCGGAGTTGGCGATTTGAGTTCCTAACACTAAGAATGGAAAAAGAGGGAGTTTACAATATCCTAATTACACGACACCTCCTCGACGATGAGGTGAAATTCAAAGAAAGTCCGAAATGGGGAAAATTGGGTCATTTTTCCAACCCTCGAATTCAGACGTCGTCTTCCCCCATGTCATACTGGGAGATGAAACATTCAGATTGGACGAGCACCTTATGAAACCTTACTGCAAAGCACAAGCATTGCACAAGATGCCAGAAAATGAAGATTCGACTCTCAATTGAGCAAAGCACGTAGGGTGTCTGAAAACGCTATTCCAAGCTATCATGGCTTACTTTCCCGTTCACCAGATAGATACAGAAATCATTTCGGGGTACAAAGTGTGGTTGCAAGACACTCTGCAAGATTGATCAAACCCAGTTACTGAATTACTCGGTGTCAAAAACGTTCAAAAAAATATTATTTTCGACACATTTTGATTTTTATCTCTGCTCAAAGGACTTCCAGAGAAACATTTTAACCTATTTAAAAGCATTCCGTGAGTTTGGTGAAAATTGTTGCAGCTGTTTTGCTAAAAATCGTTAAAAAAACCTTTTTGCGTTTTACGCCCGTATCTCCGTTCACCGTATTTATATACCAGATATCGTTTTAGATATCAATATGTAGAAGATAATGTGGAAGTTTAATCAAAATCGTTAAAGAAGTTTTTGAGAAAAACACGAAAACCCTAGTTTTTGGTACAATTTTGCCCCCCAACCTCTTTCCGATCGATGGAAATCGCCCATAACCTTATTTTCGCGTCTATAAAAAATCTCGATAACGTATCTAGCGCCGGAATGGGGTCTTTCAAACTCAGTTGGCGTCAAAACGTAAAGATCTGAAGAATACCCTATTTTCAGGGCGAGGTATGGCTGGACCGATTGAGCTTTTTTGTTTTGTTCGTTATTTTTTCAACAGCTTCCGCGTTGACGCGACCTCTCAGACGCTCCAAATGGGACGTTGCTATGATCTTTATGGTCGTTTATCATTTCCACTGAAGGTGGTGACATTAGTACGCGTCACAATTAGTTCTGGAATGTTACGTACTCGTACGAGCAGATATCGAACGTTAAGTTGCTCCGCCCGGTTTATGTAAATTGAGTGATAAACAGATTGGATTGGTCGTTAGAGCGATAAGAGGCTGAATATGTAGAAGGCTGAGGAAAGTTGTGTGATATGATGTTTCCAAATATTCCAGCGCGGTTTTTTTTTCGTCCGGCTCTCAACAGTTTTCCAAGTCTGGATCATTTTCCGCGAATCCCCCAATAAGCAGAGGCGATTTGGCGTCTGACCTTCGCGTGAAGCAAAACCTGATCGCACGGAGCAACGAAGCGACAGAAGGATAATGAACAGTTGGAAACGAAACGGAATGACGGCTCCCATTTGACCAAAACAAAAAAAGAAAAGGGCGGCTCGAAGGGGTTTCTTTTGTTTTGCTGGCTCCTGCAGTTCTGAGTTCCGAGAAATCCCTCGCCCGAAATTACCTGTCGAATGAGGAAGGTTAGGACCGCCAAGGCAACTTTCATTTCAGTGGAAGAGGCTTTTTCGTGTGCTCCGCCGGTCATTTTGGACGCTGATTGAAGGTTCGGACGACAGGGAAACGGAAGTGAGAAGACGGCAAGAGCAGCTGAGGCGAACGGCCAGACGATTTGGGAGCGAAGGGGGCGTTCAAAGGGAGCGACAATTACAACCTGAATTGCAAATCACCAAGAGTTCAATTTCACATCTCACCTCGTCTTAGTGAGCCTTATCCTCGTTACTTCCTTCAGCCCCGCGAAGTAGAAAGGAGAGTTAAGTATTGGATCCCTCCCAATTAAGGTTCGCTGAGGGCACTAAAAGCATGGCCCTCGTCCGGGTACTGTAGGGTATGGATAGTTTGGGATTGGTTATCTGTTAGGAATGGATATCTGTGCTGAAAGCAGTATGATAGTTTGTGGGGGGTTGTCAAAGAACGAGTGTATACGTAACTCACGATACGTGTTCGTGTCTGTCTTTTGAGTTAAGTTATTAACAGTTCTGCTTTAACGAGTGCATAAAGGTACTCCTGGGCACATGCAAGGATTAGGCGATGACGGGAATACTCCGAGTTAAAAAAAGAGGGAGCAGAGTGTTTAACTCGATGAACCGTATGACAACACCTCAGCCCCTGCCCTAACGTGGAAAAAAGAGAAATGAGAAAATTCAATCTCAGCCAACAAACCAGGCTCTGCCACGAGGTCTAGCTCGTACATGCCAAGAGGCATGACTGACGCCAGGAGGGCAGGAGCAGGTTCCCAGATAGCCCGGAAAGCGTGCCACTGTTAGAAGGAAAGTGTCTTTCCAACCTTGAGTAAAAGGATGAGCGCACACCGGCAATCTAAACGTACATTTTGTTCCCTGCATCCACTTGCTGCTTGTTTGCTAATCCGTAAATGAGATACACCCAACATTCAAACATATCTTCAGTTGAGTTGTACTTCGTAAATGTTAGAGGGGCGTTGATCGAAGATATGTGTAGAGTATGGTTGAATTTAGAGGGGTAGCTTCGTACTAGAAATTTCCCACCTTGAACCCGCTTAGGAGCATTTTCCCGTTAAATTTTCTAACTGGTTGCTCCTAGTTGCCTGTCCCGCTTTGGTCTTCCGCTGATCTTTTTGCAGAGAGGGGTTACTTTTACTCCTTAACTCGTTGCAAGCGCATATGGATCGAACTGCCTGTAACAAATGTGTGTGTTGGTTTGTGTGAATCAAAAAGCGCTGCGGCGTGCGCGTCGAAGTTACCAAAACCAATTAACTAGTCAGATTAGGCAATAAAAAATGTAAATGAACCTTCCTTCATGTACAATGCCGTAAATACGTCGGTCTGAGCATCCAAAAGGTGTAGTTCGCACAAGAACACGAAGTTTGTAGCACAAACTCTGATCTGCGCGAAGATAAGCGGATGCGTAAAGGAAGGAGCCGAAGGCTGTGCCGATCCAAGCTATAGTTCTCCAGCGCCATTTTGATATTAACGTTTGTCATATCATTACCGTGTTCGCGTAAATGGGATAATTTGGAACTTGCAGACCCAAGTTTTGTCATAATTATACGACGTAGGTGTTTGTGTATGTGTGTGACGCGTTAATGTGGACAAATGGCGCGCAAATAAAACATCATAGCACTGAAGACGTGAGCAGAACGCCTATCCGACGCCATCGCCCGTCGCTACCTTGAATTGTGCTCCCTTTCTCTGTTGGAGAAGAAGCAGCGGAGCCTGGCCAAACCATTGTCTGCGTAGGTGTGGAGGATCTTCTGCAAAATTGTTGCTACGTCCGCTTATGCCGTGTCATAGGTAATGCCTACCGCCTCAATTGTCTCATTGTCCTGTCCTTCATGATTAGGGAGAAAGACAATGAACCCGTAACTCCCGTTCATTTGCTATTTGTTGAAAGGGGGAAAATGAAGTTGTGAGCAGTTACCACTGATGAAAACTGTCGTGGATGGGGTGGAGACCAAAATGTACCACAAAGTATTTCGCAACTTATTTCGATTAAACTTTCAAAGAAACTTGTGTGCTCAAAGCGAAAAGATGTTTTGGGAATAATAGCTTCAACTTCACACAGCGCCTTCAACTCGTCAAAATCCACGCGCCGTACTCCGTCAATGAATTTGAACAACTTGGAGGATTATCTACTGGTAATCAATGACCGCATTTCATCCCCCGAACCCACTAACATAAACGTGTTGGGCGGATGTCAAATTATCGGAAAAGAAGGCGTTGATCGTATTTTTCAAAGTTTTTTGAAACATGAATGAGTTGGGTCAAATTGGCAGGGGAGTTTCATGTTTCCTTCTGTACAAGGGTTTCCGCAGGAATGCGTTGAACGAGGGTACCGCTCATTTGTACGGTTTGTACGTCTTTATGCGCGAATGCGTGTTATTATAGCGCTCCGGCAGTGAGGGTGGTACGACTCTGAGCAGGTCAAAGCTGGAACGTTTCTGATTCACAAAAATGCCCTTCTCCTCTCATCCGCCCCTAGCTGCACCGAGCGAACAATGCAACGCGTTAAGGCGCCGACTCGCAGAGCGGCGTCACATGTGAATGAACGGGGGAGCACGAGGGCGAGGCGAGTGACAACGAGAGCGATGACGTGACCGAGTTGTTGGTGTGTGAGGTTTGTGGCGGTGGAACGGTTTAGGGTTGTGGTGGAAGGGGGAGGAACCGACAGAATGCGAGCTCGTTGATGCGCCTTTCATCACCTGTTGATTCTCCGGAAAGAATCGATGGTACGCGCTTTGTACGTCTTACCACCCGACCGCTGATGGCCTCCGATATATGCTAATCCCCCCTCTAACACCTTCCAACGCTCCCTTATTCTATAAATAACACACGCCTCATCGGGCAGCCCCCGCACAATTCACAATGCACTCAGGCGCACAATTATCGCTCTTCACCGCCGATCTCCTCTTCGATATGCATCTATTATCTAAAGAGCGCATTATCTCCCGCTATTTTATCTCTTGGCAGAGACAAAGCCAACCACGCTACACGCGTCGAGACCCACAGGACGCGTACAACGTGATGTTTAGGTTAACTTTTGATTGCCTGTCGTGTTCAGCATAATTGGCAAGAATGAGTGATGTTCGAACGGGGAGGAATGGACTAGAGGAGTATGGGACGCGTCGTTGCGGAGTGTACTACTAAATCAGTTGAGCTGGGTAGTAGGGTACGTCCTACACTCTTCCCACCCTCGAAGCAGGTTTATTTGATTGAGTTCTTAACCGCCCAACAACTGATTTAAGGAGCAGATTGAAAAAACCCTGCAAATTAGTACACAATGGTTTATTAGTCTCATGAACAGACTAGTATTACTGCTCCCCCATCCCATTCGATTCAGAATCAAATACTAGTAAACCATACGAAACATGTCCTGGCTACAATGGAATTACGGAAACAAAGCGTCTGATGATTTTGCCCCGTCGTCGGGGAAATTGGAATGGGGGGCGCTCGAAGCGAACCCGTTCCGAGGCGAAAGGGGAGTTGAGTGGCGGCGTCGTTGGGAGGCAAGCGAGCGGGAGGCGAGCGAGCGCAGTTGCTTTTTTAATGAGATGGGCGGGGAGGGAGGGAGTTCAAACGACGAAACGCTATATCTCCCGCGTTGTACTGCGTTTCGTTAATTTTTTAAACCGTTTTTTGCCCATTACAATCATGGGCTTTGTCCGATCGGATTGCCGAGATGGCGGGCACAACTAGATACCAAATGGGATTTTTGTGCGAAAGAACGAATTTTTTAGACCACGTTAAAGGCACAAAACGGCCTGGACGGCGGACGTACATTGCAAATTTGGAATCTCCAAGTCTTGAAAGGTAAAGTATCAAATTTTGAGGGGGGATTGTAAAACATTTTTCGTGACCGAAAACATAAGGTTATTATTCAGAATGAATAATAAACCAAAACCGATAAAAGTGGACTTCTCTGATCGCAGAGACTACAAAAAATCTCGTCCCGGAGCTCGTGAGTTGAGAGAGAGAGAGAGAGAGAGAGAGAGAGAGAGAGAGAGAGAGAGAGTAACGTATAATTCAAAATAAAAAATAAACAATCAAACAATCACAATTCTTCTTCCTTTGAATAATATTGCCCAACGGTAGGCAGAGCCTGTATTGTTGGGCAAGAGTCACTGAACGTTGATATGTAGGACTTACTTAAGTAATTTATAGTAGTTGTAATTTACAATTTATAGTAGTAGTATGTAGGGACCAGCTTGATAACTTCTCCTGCGAATGACATGGTCGGTATGACAAAATAATGAAATTGATAAGGAATATCAGCCGAAGCTGCACCAGGTATCAATGAGTGTACACATTACTAAAAAAACTCAAAATAACCTCAGGACCACTCACGATCAGCCAAGACAAAACTTTCTTTTTATACAAGCAACGCTTATATTTCGATGGATCTCTCATTCCTGGTGGTAATTGTTTGTGGAGTAGATTCATCATGTAGAGCGTACTCCGCGTTGTCAATGAAATACGGAGTTTTGTGTTGACTACGTTGCCAAGTACTTGAAATCTGGTTTCATATCCACGGGGCTGCGGGACGATTAGATGCGGATGTTTGTGGTAGAGAAGAAGAATGTTTTTTGCAAGGAGTTGCTTAATGCTCAATACTTGCGTTGAGTCGAAAAGCTGTTGGGTGGGGAAATGGCGGGGTTTGTGGTGAATAATTTTGAGGATCGATCGCTGTAGAACATTCAGTTTCTCCAGGTATGCCTCCAGTGCGCCGCCCCATACAATGATGCCATATTGGAGAATCGACTGAACGAGACCTTTGCCTAAAAAAAAGCTGACGTGCTCACAACAAACCGTCTACTTGAACTCGTATAACGTGAATTCTCGAGTGAGAAACTGGCGAAAAACCGTAATTATCACGCGAAAATCGTGGGAATTTTCCCGCTAACACCTTCAATACAATTAAGTCCACTCGCGAACCAAAAATTCGAAGTGGAAACTGTGATGGTCCCTTTTTAACTAGTTTAACTAAAAAAGCGGGGAGCGAAAGAAACACGTGTGATCACTACAGCGAACAGAACGCAAGTTTCACGGTTGTTCGGATATTCCCAGCCGTGAGAGTTATCAGTCAATATTTAATATTATTTTTGTATTTCGTAAGTCTCGGTGACAATTTTTGAGATCAATCCTGAAAATTCACTCGTCAAGGGAGTTGCTGCCCAACAACATTTAATAACTGAATTGGGTGGCGCGTAACTTCCTGCAAACTCCTCGAAGAACTGCTTAGTTCGTTTTATCAAATGGTCGTGTGAAGGCGAAACCGCTTAGTCATTAGCCGAACGCGTTTGGTTATTGGTCGTCCCCAGTGTCACGATTGGCCCCACGTGCCTTCGACAAGTTAATTAACCTCTCATCCTCTGAGAGCCAGCCTGGGGCGTTCTGCCTAAGCCGAGAGTTTAACCGGCAACGCGAGCTGCAGCCGCTGGTCGATAAGCTCTCAGGGGGGTGAGATGCGCTGCTCATTAAGTCACCTGAAGGTACGCGTCTTATCCGCGCAATTTTAGTTTTTCTACTCCCGGCTTCAGTAAAGGGAATACTGATGGGCATTCGCATGAGCATCCATTGAATCCGTGTACCGCCATGTACCGTGACCAAAATCGAAGTTCTTCACAAATCTTTTCACTTGGGCGCAAAGTTAAGTGTGTTCCTTAACACGAAAAGCTCAGGCAGAAAAGTTTCTCCACGAAAGGATTGAAAATGTTCCTGTCAAGAAGGTTCAACGGACTGCAGAGCAGGTAGTCCGTTCGACCAGAAGAAATCTAGAAGGCCTACCGGGACCCCACAGAAAGAAATATTCAACGCGAAGGAGGAATGCGTGGCGGTTCTTGAATCTTCGAGCGAACGCGCCAATAACGACCTTCTCCGAACAACGAGATGCTTCAATCCACAAAGTTCTAGTGCACAGGGAATACCCTTTACGTGGAGCCAATTTTGTCAAAAGCCGAAATTTCGTGTTGCGATCGCTATGATAACTGTAGCGTAGGACCGATGATGGTTTAGTCATTTTGGTGTCCCTCGTTGGCCTGCGCGCTAGATAAACAATATGAGCTGATTCTGTTCGACTGTTTCCAATCGCGTTCAGTAACGCACAGACCATTTCCTCGACTGATGTGTGTTCACTTTAAGAACTCTGCGACGAAACGATCTGATTTCATAACACAGTTATTCCTCAGAAATTGAATGGAGTTGGAGGAGCAGCATTTAAAAAGTTTACTCGACAGACTCGAAATCGCTGGATCTCCAGATTGGCGACTCACGGCCGAGGTAACAAGTCTGAGGCTCCTCTGGGGGTGAGCAGCCGGAAAACGTAGGGTACGAATGTGCGGGGTTCAATTGCTCCACCGCCTTCCTTAGTGAGAATCCTTTCGAGCGGTCGAACGGCAGAAGCAGGCTAATTAACTGCTAATTACTGCTCTCGAGTATTTATATGTAAAGTCAACCAGTCAGTCAGGTTAATTATTGGCCTGCTCTTGAGACTCTCCTTCTCTCAGTCAGCCCGTTCCAGTGGCAATAAACAATTCATTCCTTAACAAGGTTTTATTTTACTTCACGAAGTACACAGCGAAGTGGCCCACCATTAAATCTCTACGTTGTCTACGAAAAACGCTGTTTCGGAAAAAGTATCTCAGGATTGAAAGGAGTCTCAATCAAAGCAGTTTCAACGACATGCCTGGCAACTAAATGATGAGACTGATAGAACTTTTTATCTTGAATAAACACATTTTTACTTATGTCGCGAGGGGATTGGAAGCGTTACGGACCCGCATACCCCATTCTCCCTCGGAATACGAATCTTCGTCTTTGACCACTGGACTACAACCATCGAGGTGTCCACGGCGCGAGTCTATTCCTGCGACGCGCCACGCGAACCTTCCATTGTTCCAACAACGCTGAAGGTCTTGTCTTCCGACACGAATATGTTATTTTGCTGCTGTTGTCATTTTCACATTGACGAATCTTTCAAGTTACCGCTTAGTCATTTTGACATCTCTTCAGATGCCATTAAGGCCGTTTTTCGAAAAAATTTAAAAAATCTGGAGCGTAGCAACACAAAATTTTCCTCAAACCCTGGAAATTCGACGATCTCGTGTGTGTACGGGCGCTCTGTCTTCGTTAAACGCATCTCTACGGACACATTTGCAAAGAACAAAATGTAGGTACTAGTTAGTTGGAGTACCTCACAGTTTTCATTGATATCGTAACAGCCTTTCTTCAGAAAATCGGAAAAACGATCATTTGGTGGTCAACAAATCTAATTTTGGTTTATAATTCATTCTGAATAATAACCCTATGTTTTTGGTCACGAAAAATTTTTTACAATCCCCCCTCAAAATTTGATGCTTTACGTTTCAAGACATGGGGATTCCAAATCTGCAATGTCCGTCCGGCGTCCCCTGTCCCCCGTCCCCCGTCCGCCATTAACGTGGTCTAAAAAATTCGTTCTTTGTTATGGGCAAAAAATGGTCAAAAAAGTTAACGAAACGCAGTATAATCGCAAATAAGCCGTGTTTCGTATCGTTTTCAAGGCCCGCTGGACTCGCAACGTCCTGCCAATTGCCGTGCGAGGGTTCACTGGAAGCCCTCGTCCCACCCCTCAGATCAGACGTTTACGGGCGCCTGGCGCCGGGGAATATTTTTAATTTCCGTAGTTCCATTGTAGGTCATGTTTCGTATGGTTTACTAGTAGGTATTCGATGCTGAATTGAATGGGATGGAGGAGCAGTAATACTAGGTCAAGCTGTTCATGAAAATAATAAACCGTTGTGTAATAATTTGCAGCGCTGAAAGTTGTCGTTCAGTGGAGTGGTCCATACAGAGCTCCCTACTCACTCGAGTGATCACTTGGAGTGCTTCAGTGGATGCTGTCTTCTAGGCCTTGATGATCCACAGTAGCGCAGCTCCCTGGTCTTGGGCCAGTACACTCGATTGTGTTTGCTACCGCCGCCACATGAGGACGGTTATCGCACACCCCTAGTGGTCTTGCTAATTGCAGCCGCTCATGACGATGCCGAATACTTACAATTTCTGCTAGCAATTACTGATGTATTGATTATATATTGAAACATCATCGGTTGCCACTAAGTTAGTCAGGAGCGTCAGAGCAATTGAAATTAGTTGGAGTGAACCTTTTAGTTCTAACAACACCGGGGTACAGAAACGCAACGTACCTTGTAACATGGTGGAGGAAAGTAGCTGTCTTTGAACCAGCCTTCCTCAACGACAAGAGATTTCCATAAATTAGTGGGGAGGGGGCTCAAATTGTACCTGATATGAAGATTATTCGCATTTTTATGAAACTCGAGATGAGATTCCAGAAGAAGTAATGGAAGGAGGAGTTATTCATGTTCAGCCCATTCCGGACGGCACATCACGATTTAATTATCCACTGAAGACGCTGCCAGACTTCATCAATGAGCCCCTTCATTTGGCAAGCAGAACAATATCATCAGCGCACAAAAGCACGTACACAAACCTGCCTCCAATTTCCCCGCCGTCCATCAAATTATTCAAAAAGGAAAAGCAGAAATCATAACAAACCCTGGACAGCCATTTCCCTTCAACTAACGTCGGCTGCGGTTTCACGATACGAACCCTCCAGGCGACTGATTAAGTGCTGGAGATTTGTTTGTGAATCGAAAGCCGCTCAGGGAAAAATGAACAAAGCCTTCGTTTCCTCGCAAATTGCGAGTGCCCGATGTGCATGAGGGCGAAAACACGATCCACGGTAAAGTATCCTTTTCTAAAACCCGGTATCCTTTCTCGGTTACTCGATCAGTCAAGCGGTCATTCTCTTTGTTCCGTTTCTTTCTCCTCTTCATCCCCTTAGTTGATGAGGGCTACTTTTAGTCAAGTCAAGTCAAGTTCCAACTTTATTGTTTTAGTCTCTTCCTTCGCGTTTCTAGTGACTTTGTACAGATTGGTCAGTTCACGTTTTCACATCACTTTCGTACTTTCCGACACACGAACGGTAACGAAGTATTTTAACCACGCAAAAAACATCTCGCGAGTAACAACACGCTACTTCCCACAACCCCAGTAAATATAATTAATTGTTGTAGTTACGAGGGCTGCGTCTTCGTTCATCGCATTTCTATGAAAACATTTACGGGGGAAAAATGTGATTACTACTTAACACTAATCCGTTAATTTACAGGAAATTAGAAAAAGATGATTGAACGTTCGGCAAATCACATTTTCCCAGCTATCATGGCGCATACTTTCCGTGAAAGGGTAGGAAAAAGTACTGCATTGAAAAACAAAGGAGCGGTGCGTAGCAACACCCAACATTCCGCCACCCCCTAAGTTCGAACTCCAGCTACATATGCGGGCGCTATATCTTCGTTTAACGCATTTCTACAGAAACATTTATACAGAATAAAATGTAGGGACTAGTTAGCTGAGAGTACTCCGTAAGTTTGATCGAAATCGTTTCGGCCATGTTTGAGAAAATGGGAATACCGATAAATTATTATTCGACAAATCTCCTTTTCTGAGTTAACTTGGCTTAAATCTCCGTTCAACGTATATATGCAGAAATAATTACACGGTAGGAAATGTGGGTATGGGTGGCTAGAAGTCACTCAATAAGATTGATCACATCTGGAAGAAACGTTTTGTACTGACTAGTAGAAAATAATTTGAAAGTTTAATCAAAATTGTAAGAGCAATTTTCGTGAAAAATGCGAAAAAACGCTAGTTTTTGGTACATTTTTGTCCCCATCCCCTTTTTCCATCGACCGAAACCGCCCATAACCTTATTTTGGTGTCTAAAAAAAACGAGCGGTGCGTAGCAACACACAACTTTCCGGCCCCCCTGTAAGATGGAACACCAGCTGCGTGCTATATCTTCATTCAACGCATTTCTACAGAAACATTTATACAGAATAAAATGTAGGGACTAGTTAGCTGAGAGTACTTCGTAAGTTTGATCGAAATCGTCCTGGCCATGTTTGAGAAAATGGGAATACCGATAAAGTATTATTCGACAAATCTCCTTTTCTGAGTTAACTTGGCTATATTTCCGTTCAACATATAGATACAGAAATAATTATAGGGAACGAAATGTGGGTATGGGTGACTAAAAGATACTCTGTAAGATCTATCACATCTGCTGAAGCTGATACCCTGGAATTTACGGAAATGTTCGAAAAACGTTTTTCGACACATTTTGATTTTTATCTGTGTTCAATGGGCTGACTGTCAAAGGAACATTTATTGAGAACAACACGTAGGTATTAACCATTTGAAAACATCTTGGAAGTTTGGTGATAATCGTTGAAGCTGTTTTTGAGAAAAATGCGAAAACCCCTCGTTTTTGGTACATTTTCGTCACCCACCCCGAGCCCCTTTACAACGGCCGAAATCGCCCATAACCTTATTTCGGTGTCTACAAAATAGCAAACAAAACAGAAAAAGAACCAGCTCAATTGGATCAGTCGTTCTTCCTCAAATCTAACTCCAGACGCACGCACCTTTTTTTTTTCCTTAGAAAGGAAAGCAGTGTGATCGGCTGTGAGAAAACATTTCGAGTTCTCTTCCACTATTTACGTTTCAGTCCGAAAAACACTTTTGGCAACGCGGTCTGTGTGTGTGTTATCTGTGAACGCGATTGAGAGAATACGACTGAACCAAATCAGTTCGAACTTGATATCCAGCCAGCAGGTCATCATGGGACGCCAAAATAAGGGTATGTCCAAAATCCCCCAACGCACGATTTTCCTCAGCTCTGCATAAATTCATTTGTTTTCATGCCTACTTATTCGATTCATTTTTGCATTATTTTAACGTGGTCAAACATAATTCCACGGTGGCTCACGGGTCCATAATTTATTGTGCTGCTCGTACTAATCCCCTAGGCATTATTTAGTAATTAGCAATTAGGCTGTAGACACGAAGCTTTTTGAGAAGGATAATAATCGATTTTCCAGAGTTATTGGGTTAACACTTATAGAAATTGTAGTAAATGAAACGGCGGTATTTGAAATTCCGGAATTTCTGGAGTAGTCCGCATACATCCTATAAAAATGCGTATTATAGGTACTTGATTGACCTACTATCTGAAGTTTTTTTATTTGAGCGGAGTTCGAAAATCCCCCACGTTTTCCTCGAACTGTTCGGCAATTTATTGTGCTGCTCTCGTCAATTTTCAAATGGGAATCCTACGGTATTGTTGTGTCATTTTGAGCTGTCTGTACAAGAAATTTAATTGAAATCGTTTGAGCCGCTTTTGGGGGAAAACAAAATGTTTTGATCAGTATGATAACTATAGTTAGTTTCGGGTGGATATTGCTCGTACCTTATCTCGGTGTCCCGCGGTAACATGCGAGCTGATTTGGTTCACAGACCGTTTTCCCAAATAGCGTTAAGTAAAATTTTACGGACAGTAAAAATTGGGTGCGATGATCTCTTTATGGGCAAAAATATCTCGACGCACTCACTTTGAGCTGGAGATCACTCAACGTTCGCCGGCAAGAAACCATTTTCAAGGACCATGTTCGAGGTTTCGAAACGCGAAATCTCCACATTTCGCATAATTGGTCGTTTGAAGTCGTCTTTATTGATACTGACGGCATTAAAACTGTTAATTTACAAAACCGGGGAAATGAGATTCGCAGGAGAAAGCGTTAGGATTTAAATTGAGCCGCCAGTCGACGGGATTAAATGTTCCGTTTCGTTCTGTGGAATTAGTTTCGAGGGCCGAACGAGAAGCAAATAGGAGGAAAGTAAAGTTGATGACGCGGAAAGCTCCGGCAGATGAATTGAGTTGAGGAGCTGAGAGGATGTACATTGCGGGTTTTGTAAAGGTATTTCTACTAAAAAGAGGAAATATCTTCAATGGAGAGCTTTCATCTGAAAGCGACTACCTGTTGGGCGGAGGAAGTTGACGTCATTGCTCTTTCAGTTACTGCGCCGTATAAACAAACGTAATAGCTTAATAACGATATACGCTGACGTTGAGGTGCTTGACTACTCCATTCACTTTACAGACCCTTGCCGCTTCTCGAGAGTGTGGTGATCGCTTTCTTGAACTGCCGCCTACTTAGCGACGAAACAACTAAAACGTCAGCTGGCCTCGAGTTCTACTCCATTATCTTCAACGCCGTCAGCTTTCTTCCTCCAACTCCAACCGTCTGTTATTCATTCTCCACAATGATTCATGCAACTGGGCTTATCTCGGATTACAACGCGTTCTCGATCCTGAGAGGATTTTCCGTTCTCAATCCACCTCTTAATTATCTTTCCTTTAGCGCTTTATTTCTTCGTATGTTAAACCCCTCCGGAGCCATATCTATTTTCCAGAGCCTGCAACTGTCAATGTCTTTCCAGTCCAGGCGGGAGATGACCCAAAGTCCATTACTAAAACCTTTTTGCTTCAGTATTTGTGTGGCTTTTGTCCCTCACTCCGTTCTGTCAACTTTGTGCCTGAGACCATCCATCTGTCGGCTAAAGACGTTGTCAAATCAGGGTCAGGTTCTGTCTCTGAGAAGGAGATTGATTGAGCCAACTTTTGTTGACCATCGTCAATCTGATTTCTGCTTCAGGTGCATAGTACTGTACTCGTTCTGAAAAATGTTGACTTCCCAGAAGCGAGCCATTCATCCGCATTTTGTTGTTTATTAGTGAAACCGTGGGCTAACTGAAAGACGTTTTAGTGATTCGAGTGTTAATGTATTTGTGACTCACTATCCCATCACTTGGCAATAGCCACACATTTCTCAAAATATTACTAATTTGGATTTGTATTTCGGGGTAAGTTGTATTATTTTTTTCCATTGGTATTGTTGCATACGCTTCCAATTGATGTTCAGGAAGTAACGAATGTCATAACCCAAAATTTCCGCATGCCACACTTTCGCAAGTGAACTTTACGTCGTTCGATTGCCCAAAGGTGGCGTGCGAATACAATTAGCGTCTGTAGCTCGTCTATTATGACTGTATGAGAACTTTAACTGTTTGATGTTAATTGTGGTTAGAATTTCACGATGTTCGAAACCCTGGAATATGGGTGGCAAGTTGTTCAATTCAATCCCAGTTGAGCTATCACGCGGAGAATAAGCGTGTCAGAAAGTTCCCAAGTTTGTGCACGAAGTTGTGGGGAGTGAACGTGCCTTAAACATTCTGCAAGAGTTTACCTAGGCTAAAGAGCGGCTACTGTGTCAAAAAAACGAACAAGCCTTATTCGGAGGTAGGAATTGCTGTCGTCTAGGGACAGACATTTTGCTCTTGACGTGACAATAAACGTTGAAGTTCATCACGCAGTTTCCGTGTGATTGTGGTATGAAAATATAACATTTTTTTATATAAAAAATAGTACATCAAGTAGTTAATCTCGCTTATTTCAACTTTTTTAAATGTTACTCCTACATATCGAAGCACAGCGTTATTTTCAGTTGAAGAAATAAATCCGTCGTGTATTGCATAGCCGCTGTGCAATGCCAATGAAAGCCGGAGAAAGGCCTACGTTAATTCTCGCATCTCATCCAGATGATGAGGTTGTAGTGATTCACGCTACCAAACCGTCGTTACGTCTTGAGAGGTAATCGTGAGACGGTTGTTTGGAGAGAACGCGATACCTGGCCGCCCGGAAAATTGGGATCGTCCAGGCGGGAAGGAGGATCGATTGCTTCCCTTTTGGCTCGGCAGCTGCCCAAACCGCTGGATCTGAGTCATCGGCACATTAGCGGCGCTGGCACATCTCGAGGCTCAGTCGAATGTTATGGATTCCCTGAAATCGCCTCTCTCCGAACCGCCTCAACGTCCTTCGACTTGAAGCCTGAGTCAACGGCGCCCTTAGAACTGGTTCCATCGCCCGCGACAACGGAAACCTCTGAGAACCGGAACGGAAGGACGTCAGGAGGCTGTGAGACTTGCTGTACCCTTTTAAAAGGCCATTATCATTTTAATCCGCCCATTTCCCCCTCAGCAGCTTTAACTGTCACATCGTTATCCCTCTCTGACACCGCCCAACGACCTGCATCGATAGTCCAACTTGATTTAAAGACTGCCGCATAACCCCCACCCTCCCACATCCGCCAGAAAAGAGGTAAACAGGCAACGCGGAGCATCTTCAGCCTTGTGTGAGCACTTGTGAATGGGTGCACCAATTAACCCAGTTGAGGAAAATCGAAAAGAAAAACGTAATCACTGAACAAAAATAGGAAATGTGCAACTTGAAAAATTGAGTCAACTAAAATAAAATGAAATTTTCCAACTCAGTGAAATAAATGAGGAAATTAAAAAAAAAAACAAAATGCTGTTAGGTCGTTGGTTTAACTTCGGGCCAAAAATCAACTAGAAACAGTTTTTACTCATGAAGACACAGAGTTCTGACGATCCATAACTTTTTCTGTTTAGTATTGTCTTATTCTGAGGGTTGACTCGTGGGAGAGACTGTTCCGGATGATTCGAATGAAAAGGATTGTTGGGTTTAGCCTAGGGAAAATATGTATCTTGCGGGCGTACTTACATCAGCTTACAGCGTAGCTCTTCGGAGAACTGACTGAAAGATGAGTGAACGGAGGAGGTTTATACAAACATGAGTATAAGTGTGATGAAACAGCAATTTTGAAAGAGTTGTTGAGCAACCGCGGAAAAGTTTTCCTTAGCTGAAGAAGTTAACACTTACTATCTGGCCGGCTGATTATCCTTCGACCGACTAACTGCCCTTAGAACAGATCAGGTATAAGATTATATAACGCCATAATTGGCTACTTGCCAGACGCTAAAGATGCCGATTGTTTAGAGCCGGGGACATTGACAAAGACGACATCGACAGCTATACTCGGAGACAATTCCAATGCTCGACGAGACATCATTGTTTAAACGTAATACATCGTCGTTGTTTACATTAGGTCCAGAACGGCACTCACTCCAAAATATCGTGGATTTCATGTCTTCGCTTTAGCACGTTACCTCGAACAGCGTCACGAAAAAGAGCGTTACTAAAACTTATTATCTGTATTTCGATACGATTCGACCGGTAGTACAACTCTCGTTTGATGCAAAATAGGAAAGAATGATCTGTAGAGGCTGTAATGTTGGAAAGGCTGGCAGTAAGCGAAGTCATAGGCGCCCTTCGTTGCGTACTATCGTCCACTGAGCGTGTTCTAGAGCGAATCAGGGAGCCGCAGATAACTTTGCTTACAGTTGTTGTAGAACCAGCCAAACATCACGCTCATCATGTGGCTAAGAGGGACCACACGAAGTCCTTGTATTCATTATTGTAGTGATTGGATTTGGCACGCCGTTGGTCAGTGGTACGTTGACTCATGTTTCATTTAATGATTCCTAAACAATATAAATAAATATCTACAGCATGAATTTAAATACAAATACCGCCTATTCAACCAAAAATACATACCTGTGAAGTGTACGTATTTCAGGTCCAAAAATACGTTTGTGACATGAATCACAATTATGCCACAGGAACACATATATCAGAATTATACGATTTCTGTCTAGTTAAGTGCAAATAGGCTGCAGTGAAGGGGTATTTAAGGTCTATAGAGACATTTTTTATTGATAACAATGTCGGTTCACATTAAACTGATCTGTTTCCTTACCAAATGGCTGTTCCTGAACCCTCCAAGAGGATTATATCAGTCTACTGTCATGGAAGTTGCAGTTTTGCCATCATGAAAGAGATACGGCGGGTATTTGGTCGTTCCCCATTAACCCCGGAAGGGGTTCCACGTTCTTCCTCTCATGACTTTGCTCAAGAGGATTTTTGTGCCATTAGCCAAACGATTACTAGGAGCAAAGGTGTGAGACACACTCCGCCAAGATGCTCCTGGAGAGTGGAGATGTGTGCTCTTTGTTGGTCCTACTGCAGCAAACAGACACCGAGAGAATACTCTGTCTCTTCTGCCTAACGAAGGAATTCTTCAATATCGTGCAGCTCAGGAATGTAGTCGGTAGTATGCAGTTCCTTTTGGAAGTCTTCCGTGAGTTCAAGGGGAAGGCGGAGATACAATTCATAAAATTGTTGAGATTGGGTAGCCCAAGATTACGCAAAGCTCGTAGCGCGTAGCCAGCTGCTATGTTTTCTGGGCTGGGTTGCCAAGGTAGCCCTGTGATGGTGATGTACTGGTCCATCATAACATAAGAGAGTCGACGGTGAGCTTTTTGGGACCAGGGATGTTCATTTTATGTTCGGCTTTATTAAACATTATACCGAAAGTAGGGAATTGAGCGATGTCTCTGTGAATTTGTGCAACTTCTTGTTGAACTTTGGTGCTTGTTGGGGAGTGGAAGTTGAGGTAGGAGGTTCTCCCATGCTTTTCCACAAGTCGAAGTGTTCCTTCGTCAATGCAGCGATTCGGGTGGAAGAGTCAGAAGGTTGGTCAGACAGAGGAAGGGACCTGGGGCCTGTCATTCGGCTGGCGGAGTCCAAGTCTGCTCGGAGGAATTGATGGACCCATGCAGATTGGTCTCCAGTCAACATCAACATAGCACCTAGGGGTGTCAACTATGTTCACACAACACATGCGCTTGTTCATTTTTTAGTGTTGCATGACGATTCCCACTATCAGTCAACAAAACTACGTCTTATCTCGTGCGTTGGTCCTGAAATAAGGCGTTACTCACTCCCGGGGTGTTCCAGATGCTCTGGTCTATTGTCCTGGTATATCTTACTGTCCAGTTGAGATGCCCCACAATGGTGAAGTTGCCCAATAGATACATTAGACGGCCAAATGGTCCGCCCTCGCATTCCCAGAGATCCTTTTACGTTTATGAATCCAATACACATTAACTCAATCAGGGCTTGCTAATGAGTTGTATCGCCTCCTGCATGCCCTCGCTAGTTTAGACGTCGTGCAGTAGTTCTTCAGCGCCTCGCAAGACGCTTGACTATAGTGTTGTTGCTCTTTTTCGTTCGTTATGACGGCCCCAGCGATGATAGCGCGAATCTCTGCTTCAAAAACCAGATGGATTACAACCCAGGGCCCACTTATCCGCACCCCAGAGTTCTGAGCTTTACATCCATCCGTAGACTCCATTCCGGTTATACTTTGTATTTCCTGTCAGTGATCATACCGAGCTCCGTAAAGGTTTCCATGTTCGTGAATGTAGCCAAGTGCCTGGAACTACATATGAGAGAGCGCTATTGTGCACAAATAAACATGAGTCAAATAATTGATGACGTCGATCGTGCATTACTGGTTCATGCGAAGAGCACAGAATGGCATTTCCTTGGAGACAGATGCCCGTGGAGCAACATGATAATGTCTTAACGTTTATTCCTCTTTCAACAACTTCACTCAGCTTGCTCTACGACTTAATAAAAGTGCGTGGCTCAGACACAATTCGTGGAGATGTCCTAAAACCCTGAAAACGCATGAAAAGGTGTTCGTTACGAGCCCGCTGTCCGTTAGTTATCTAGGGAGTTGAAAATCGTTTGAAGCAACGGCCACAAAGAGCTCGGAAATGCTTCATTTCTGTGAAGAACAGTCGACAATGAGCGGATAATTCGCTTCTGAGTGGAAAAGAGGTGGAGGGGGAGCGGAGTCTCATTCTATTTTCCACATTTCTCGTCGCCCCATAACGTAAAGTACCTCTAACAAGTTACACGACTTTGAAACTGAGAAGAGAAGCGAACCTGAACTTGCGAGATACTTAGCAAAGTCAACGCTTCCTGAGAGGAGTTGAGAACTTTTTGGAAGGTCAAGGCCACCACACTTGTCCAGCTATTCAAAACTCGGGTATCCGCCCACCCGAAACAGGACGAGCTTCTCATTACCTCCACACCTCGCAGGCTCATTGTGAAAATGTCAAGTGCGTCAACTTCCTCGCGGGGACACGGAACATTTTAGCAAACACGGACTCCGGAAATGTAAAAAGTTTTGAGAGGACTGAAACATCACGGGCAAATCAAGTCAACTAGGTCTGGCCCTATCAGACAAACTAGTTCTAGATAAGTAGGCTAGTACGTTCGTGAACCCCATTATGCGCCGCGCAATTAAACAAACTACAGACGTTTGAAAGCGGCGAATAGATCGTTGGTTTAGGACGGTGCCCCGTCCCGAAATTGGATGGTCAATTTAATCGTAGATTTGTTCATTCTGATCGTCTAATAATTTCAAAGGACCTTGGCTAAAGCCGATTGAATAACTAAATATCTGGTGCGTAGCAACACACGACTTTCCGCCACCCCTTTAAGTTCGAACACCACCTACATAGGTGGGCGCTATATCTTCGTTCAACGCATTTTTACAGGAACATTTACGGAGAACAAAATGTGGGGACTAGTTAGCTGAGAGTACTCCGAAAGTTTGATCGAAATCGTTGGAGCCGTTTTTGAGAAAATTGGAATACCGATAAATTAATATTCGACAAATCTCCTTTTCTGTGTTAACTTGGCTTATATCTCCGTTCAAAGTATATATATACAGAAATAATTATAGAAAACGAAATGTTGGTTTGGGAGACTAAAAGACACTACATTAGAATTTATCACATCTGGTGAAAAAGTTACCCTGGAATATACGGAAATGTTAGAAAAAACGTTATTTTCGACACATTTTGATTTTTATCTCTGTTCAATGGACCGTCACAGGAACATTTATTGAGAAGGATATGTAGGTATTAACTATTTGAAAACATCCTGTGAGTTTGGTGAAAATCACTGAAGCCGTTTTGCCAAAGAGCGTAAAAAACCTATTTTTGCTTCAGGGGCCCATATCTCCGTTTACCGTATTTTCATGGAGATATGTATACAAAAAAAAAGTTGGGTTTCAATTAGTAGAAGATAATGTGAAAGTTTAATCAAAATCGTTAGAGCCGTTTCTGAGAAAAATGCGAAGAACCCTAGTTTTTAATACATTTTCGTCCCCCACCCCCTTCCCATCGGCCGAAATCGTCCATAACCTTATTTTGGTGTCTACAAAAAATAACGAACTAAACAAAAAAAGAACCAGCTCAATCGGATCAGCCGTTCTCCCGCAGACACACAGATCTGTTTCTTTATTTCATGACTGTACCTAAACCCTCGACGAGGGTTATATCAGTCATAGAAGTTGCGGTTTCGCTAATATGCAAGAGGCCGGCCCCTGCAGCATCCACCGAACTCAGACCTGTGGAGGTACGGCAGGTATGTGGTCGTTAGCCAGTCTCACCGTAGAGAGCTGTTGCCCGTGTGTTACCGCGCGGAGGTGACCACCTGAGGAATCCCGTACCATCTGGGAGTAGTTCTTAATCTGGTTCCCTACCTGATCTTACTGTTTACTTGGGTGGCAAGTTTCAAAAGGACTGATCAACTATGACCACGTTTCTTAGCCATCACCTTCTTCGCGAACTCTGCAAAATGGTTATAGGCTTCCTTTGTAGCAGTCAAAGCTGCTAAGTTCGTTTGCCCTCTCAACAACCGTCGCTCACTGTTGTAGAAACTACAGTGGAGCAGCACATGGTTTCTTGTTTCCTCCGCACTGGAGGCACAAGACGTGCATAATGGAGAGTCTTTCAGAGAAAAGAAGTGGAGCCGCGCATTGAAGTCACCATGTCCCGTGAGGAACTGGCTCGTCCAGTGGTCTGGCTCAACCCATTTTCTAGAAAGACGTTCACGGATGTTGGGGAAGAACTCATACGTATCACGTCCCTTTGACGAGGATTCCCATCTCGCTTGCCATTTCTCTAGAGCCCATTCATCGATGGCAGCAAGTTTCTGTTCTGTGGTGAGATCCGCACGGAGTTCAGCCCAAAGCGGGGGAAGCTCCCGTTTCACTCTCCACTTGTCAATCATGCACTCAACAGCCAAATCAACTGGTAACTGACCAGTGATCACCTGGAGTGCTTCCGTTGATACAGTCTTGTAGGCCTTGGTGATCCACAGGAGCGCAGCTCTCTGGGATTGAGCCAATACTCTCTTTTGATTGACTGTTAGTTTGCTACCCCAGACAACGGGGCAGTAGCCAATCACACCTAGATATATGGCCTTATACATGAGGATAGTGTCGTGGTAACACACACCCCAAGTGGCCTTAGTAATGGCACGCAGTGAGGCAAACCTTGCAATGGTAGTGCCTTTAAGGGACTGGAGGTGTTAGTTGAAACCCCACCTCTCACCTATATTCACTCCTAAATACTTGATGTGCTTTTCAAGAAGGAGCCTGTGGCCGCCAAAGCGTATTGTGGGTGGATTATTCACTTTCCCCTTCAAGAGGATTAGCTGGGTTTTTTCCTCAGCCACCTGCATCTTGACATGCTTGCACCATTGGTTGACAGTGCGGAGCACGTGGTGGGTTTTTTCTTCAATTTGGCAGACTGACTCTGCAAAGATCAGCACAGTCAAGTCATCCACATAGGCGTACGGCTCGCAGTCAGTCTCCATGAGTTTCCTGAGAAGACCTTCGAAGAAGGCATTCCAGAGTGCTGGTCCTAGGACCGAGCCCTGTGGGCACCCCTTCTCAATCTTTCTCCGGACGGGGACATGCCTACTTTCGATCGTAGCAGTTCTGTCTGTCAGGTAGCTTCTGACGAGCGAGTACAGGTTGCGGGGGATTCCCCTACCTTTGAGCTCATTAAGGAGCGCTGGCCACCAAAGGTTGTCAAACGCTCCTCTGATGTCAATCAGAACTGCTACGACGTACTTAGCCGGTGCCAGCAGGGAAACACGCCGAATCTCGACAATGACATCCTGCGTGGACCTTCCTTTGGTACACCCGTATTGCCTGCCTGTGAGGTTGCGGCCAAAGACTTCGACACACACACGCGCACACACACACACACACACATGTTTTGGCACTGTTAGCCCCATAATTCCAAAAAACTCAATCAATCACTCAATGAAGTCATAATTAGCAGCAGCCCAATAAATTAAATTCTCAAACTTTTTGAATTCCCCGTGAATTTCGTTCTACGTAAAACGTGAAGTTTGAATGAACTGAACTAAAAATATATTGAATTGGAGCTGAAGCCGCGAAAACGGCCGAATGTAGGTTGGGCTGAGGAATTTTGTGTGATGCATCGAACCAATTATACTTACCGAAGGCACGACTTTTGAAAACGTCAAGAAATCGTTTACAAAATAAGTTTGGTTATTGGATGAAGCCGACTTCGTAAGTTGTGTCGCCATCAACTGATGCATCGAAGACGCGCTTGAAAAATATCGGTAAGTCGGATATGACGAGGTGTTCTCGAAGAAGTGCATGTTTCCGTTCCACCATGTTGTCGATTAGGAAGACGATGCTCCAGTCAGCTCACGTACATACCCTCTGTAAATGTCAACCAGGGCGGAGGAGGTCAGGCACAATGGAATCACTTATTAGCTCATTTTTTGCTAGTCACGTGGCTCGAACAAATCGAATTCAAATCTGGTCTGGGGGATGTTCCAATCCCTTACAACACCGTTTTTATAAATACAGATGCGCGTGTTTCATTTAACGCGATACTTGAATACGATGCACTTTGCCATAACTTATGTACAAAGCCTAGCAGGAACTTCCTGCCAAAATCTGATATATTCTCCCCTCATTTTTACTTTCCGCTACCCGAAGGGAAGGAAAGTATAGTAATCGGCCCAAAAAAAAAACTTGAGTTTTCTTCAGATCTTTACGTTTCAGACCCTACTGAGTCTAAAAAACCTAATTTCGGCGCGTGGTCCGTGTGTGTGTGTGTGTATGTGTGTGTGTCTGTAGTTCGATTTGCAGGAGAACGGCTGATCCGATTAAGCTCGTTCTTTTTTTGTTTCGTTCGTTATTTTTTGTAGACACCAAAATAAGGTTATGGACGATTTCGACCGGTGGGAAGGGGGGTGGGGGGACGAAAATGTACCAAAAACTAGGGTTTTTCGCATTTTTCTCAAAAACGGCTCTGAAGATTTTGATTAAACTTTCAAATTATCTTCTCCCAATCAATACCTAACTTTTCTTCTCTATACATATCTCCATGAAAATACGGTGAACGGAGATATGGGCCCCTGAAGCAAAAATAGGGTTTTTACGCTTTTTGGCAAAACGGCTTCAGGGATTTTCACCAAACTCACAGGATGTTTTCAAATCGTTAATATCTACATATTCTTTCCAATAAATGTTCCTGTGACGGTCCATTGAACTGAGATAAAAATCAAAATGTGTCGAAAATAACGTTTTTTCGAACATTTCCGTAAATTCCAGGGTAACTTTTTCACCAGATGTGATAAATCCTAAAGGAGAGTCTTTTAGTCACCCATACCAACATTTCGTTCCCTATAGTTATTTCTGTATATATATGTTGAACGGAGATATAAGCCAAGTTAACTCAGAAAAGGAGATTTGTCGAATATTAATTTATCGCTATTCCAATTTTCGCAAAAACGGCGCTAACGATTTCGTTCAAACTTACGGAGTACTCTCAGCTAACTAGTCCCTACATTTTGTTCTTGATAAATGTTCCTGTAAAAATGCGTTGAACGAAGATATAGCGCCCGCCTATGCAGGTGGTGTTCGAACTTAATGGGGTGGCGGAAAGTTGTGTGTTGCTACACACCAGATATTTTACTCAGCCTTCCCTTTCTACTGAAAACGTTAAAACGAGACGCGCCCTTTCGCCGGTTCAAAAAAAATTGTTTTCTCCTCATTTTCACGTTTAGCGCGTTTGGGGCGATGTAAAATATTGAACTTGTATTTGTCGAAGCGTTTTGTGAATCCCAACCAGCAAATTACTGGGCGAATAAAGTCACCAATAGATCAATAGAACCGACGTTTCACACGAGACGAATCAAAATGTACTGTACCAATCTAGTTAAGTAGTTAAGTTAAACAATTTTTCTTAAGTCTACGACAAACCTTATTTTAAGACTAATGTTCAACATTACCTGCAGCTACAAGATCTCAAGTGTAAAATAAAAAGTAGAAAAAAAAAGAATAAAAATAAACACTCTGTGTTCTGATATTTTTAAAACGAGCTACGATAATATTTAAATATTAAAATAAAGAAGAAAATGTATAGTAAAGCCTTTTTTTGCAAAGGACTGTTAACCATCTACAAGATTCGCCCTCTGACAATACATAGCAATTCCTAATGAACAATATGTCCACAGTGATTCTATTTTTCTATAAATGTTATGTAGTTTTCTGTACAAAAGAAAGGCCTTTTGTATTTTTCCTATAAATCTAGCGATTAAGACGATTCTGAGACCATTTGTACTACCGTTGGGTTGTTGAAATCTATTATTCGCAATTATTTCTGCAGAAGGATGTATTTCATTACTTTACTATTTCGAATTGGCATACAGTTTGTACAAAATTAAACCGATTTTCTTTATATTTATTTATCCCTCGGAGTGTTTTCCTATCAGTTTGAGCGGTAGTGCGTTTTGGAAGAAGACGTGGAGGGCGGATTGAGGTGAGTAGCTGACTTCGTCTACGTGCGCGGCCTTCGAGTTTCTCAAGACGCCATTTCAAGCGCTTTAACTTTTAATATACTTTACTGGAACGACTTTCGGTATTTTGATTCGTGCGACAGCTTGAATTTTGCTATGCTCCAAAGCTCCAAACAACATAGACGCAGAAGCGTAAATTATTTAAAATAAATATCTGGTGCGTTGCAACACACAACTTTCCTCAGCTCTACGTCAATTCACTTGTGTGCATGGCTCATTCTTCTTACTCAATTCATTTATCACTCAGTTCCTTTGAACTTAATCAAACAACACTTCACGGCAGCAGAAAGCGTGTTTACAGTTCCGTAATTTATTGTGTTGCTCATACTCATTCCCGGACCTTTTTTGAGCAATTGATACACAGAGAATTAATGAGGCTGTAAACACAATTTTGTAAAAAGAGGATAGTAATCACTTTTGCAGAGTTATTGGGTAAAAACTTTTGGAACTGGTAGTAAGCGAAACGGCCGTAGTTGAAATTCCGGAATTTCTGGAGTGAGCCCCATATATTTTATGAGTGTTTTTAAACTTTCCCCCTACAGGTATTGAACTGGACTACTATACCAATATTTTTTAACATTCTAGTGACACTTCAGTGGAGTTTATAAGAAATAAATCGCGCAAATTACGATTTTCGTCGAAAATTTTGGTAATTTATTGTGGTTCTCTTGTCATTTTGCCACGAATGAGAATTGTATGGTATAGTTGCCATGTTGGGAGAAAACATTATAAAAAATGTAATCAAATTCGTTAGAGCCGTTTTTGAGGAAAAAAAAAACCTTGGTGTTTTGATGACCATGATAACTATGGTTAACTTTCGGTGGATTTTGCTCATACCCTTTTTTTGGCGTCCCAGAGTAATCTGCGGGCTAGGTATATGTTTGAGCTGATTTGGTACGGTTGTTTTCTCTAAAAATCGTTTACAGACACACACAGACAATTTTCCCAAATAGTGTTTTTCGTGAAACTCTGTAGGGTCTGAAACGTAAAGATCTGGAGAGAGCTCAAAAATTTGTTTTCAGCCGATTACCCTTTTTCTTTCTACGGCGCAACTCCATATTGTATTACGGATTAAACCAGCCCAAAGTAAAGAACTCTAGGCGTATATTATTACTTTCCTTAGGGCCGTGAAGAAGAGAGGAAAGCTATGAAAAACACTGTTTTAGAAAATGGTCTGTGTGTGTTTTTTGTGTATGTGAATGTGTGTCTGATTGAGAGAAAACGGCTTAACCAACTTAGTTCAATCTTGATATCTATCCCGCAAAATTATCGTGGGACGCCAAAGTGAGAGTATGAACAAAATCTGCCTAAAGCAAACTATTGCTATCATAATGACCAAAATAGCTTCAAAGTTTTTGAGAAAAAGGTTTGCATGGATAGCTCCAACTAACACCACACTAACGTACAATTCTCATTAGTAGGAAATTAACGAGAGCAGCGCAATAAATTACCGAACGTTTCGAGGAAAATCGATTTTACAACCTTCAAAAAAATATAAACTCCGCTCCAATGTTACTAGAATCTTCAACATGATTGAGTTGATAGTCCAATCAACTGTCTATACGATGAGCGTTTAATAATGGTAGTATTCCAACCATGGTGGATCATTTCTGAACGGTTGTACCAGATTATTCCAAAACAGTGAACACGATCCATTTTAAAAACATCGCGAAGGCAGTCTTTTAAAACAGCTGTGCAATCATCGCTCAATACGGTTCATGGCACAAGTAGGAGGAGCACAATAAATTCCGGAACTTTAAACGCCACCAGTTTTCACGTAGAACGTTATAAACAGATTTGATTAGTTGCTAGAGCGGCTAGTGTACGTCGGGCCAAGGAAAGTTGTGTGGTGCGTCGCACCTAATGCTTCGCCTCGTACATAGAATTCTTCCACGTTCTTCCTGTTTTCTTCCTTCCCTTTCTCATACGTTGGTAGCCAATTGACTCGTATTACGCCATTACGACATTAGCAAGATGTATATTGGGTCTAAAACATACAGCGGTCCTCCTTTCCTCTCCCCTCGCTTTTTCCTTCACGACGTTCTTTCAAATGCTCCCAATCAAAACACACACCTTCCACATAAGCTCGTTCGGAGCGGGTGAAAATCCCTTTCCAGCTGCCGAGCCTTTTAAGTTGGTGACCACCTGTTGCCGCTCTTCCGCCAATTTGAAGGAAATCATACTGAAGGAGATTATGGGCAACTGGATCTCGAGATAATAATGCGCCTTTTCCCCTTCGCTTATTTCCTACTTCGAAATATGTTGCATAAATCACACCACTCCGCACCGCACCATCAACGGTATTTCGCTACCCGTGACTGAGACGGTTCCAAATCGAATTGAGAACTCGGAACGTTTTTTTGACACGGGTATATTTTGTAGAAGAGACGAAGATAGTAATGCACGATGGATTTGTTTGTTTTTTTGGTTAATTATTCATTCTGAATAATACATGTAAATTATGTAGTTACATAATTTAGCAACCGAACTGTACCACTCTTGATTCTCACGCTTGTGGCGGAGAACACACAAACTACTGGTGGCGGAGGGCACACAAACTACTTGTGGTTACAATTGCAGAAGGTTATAAATTATTCATTTTCAAGTTATGAAACCTCGTGTAAAATAGTAATACATAACAAGATAACATTATAAATTCTGAAGAGGATATTAAAGGACTCTTATTCAATTCTATTGTTTTAGGTAAGTTGAATATTAAGTATTGTAATATCGAAGTCTTTACCTACTGCCTATTGTTTTTCTAATAAAACTATTGTTTTAGCAATCGTTTAACTGCCTTCCTTCTTCGGAGTTACAAATTGAATAAGAATTCTACTCAACCATGGCTTCAAGTAAGAAACTGCACGTCCACATCATCAAGAAAGGGAAGCTGAATACGAATTAACAGCGTTGTCTGCGGACAAAGAAAGAAACGTGGTTTTGCCCTACCAGATCATCTGAAGAATTTGGATCTTCACGACGGACTACTGGCAATAAAAACGATTGTAAGTAGTAAAAATTCAATTTCAAAGTGGGGGGTTACAGAAAATTGCGGTAGCGTTCAAAACCGAATTAAAAGAGACTTATATGGATGAAGACGACAACTTTAGAATTCAGGATCACTATCTCGAGGAATGCAACTTAGATGAAGCTGGTGCCAGCAGTATTCCATTAGAAGACACATCTGCCAACGAATTGTTTTTAATTAAACGAATTAAGGAATTAGAGAGTCGGATTTCAAGTATTCATGAGGTACCATTAAGTGAAATAGAACATAAGTTTTTGTTAAGTAAGTTCAATGGAAAGGCAAGAAGCAGTGAGTTGGATAACGTCTTTTGAAAAAGAATGTAACAGATTCAAAATATTTGATTGCGCCACTAGAGTAGAAGCGTTAAAATTATTTATAGAAGGTACTGTAAAAGAGTGGTACAGTTCATGCCTAATCAAGTTTTCATTGGCTGATTGGGATACATGGAAATCGTCCTTTTTATTGGTTTATGGGAAAAAGAGAGTTGGACTGTAATTCGTGTTGCATTTGCTTACAAATATATGTCCGGTTCACTAATTGATTTTGTTCTGAAAAAGGAACGTTTACTGTTGAAGCTGACAAGGATATCCCCGAACTGTACAGGATTTACCAAATTGTGTATTGCCTGCCACTTGACGTTCAAGATAGGCTTGATAGAGATAAGATTGTGAACATAGATGATCTTTTGAGAGAGCTAAAAAATTCAATGACTCCTACGTGATGCAGAAAAGATCTGAAGGCAAGCAATATGTAGAGTCGAAGAACGAAAATACCAGTATAGTTAAAAAAAGGATTGAAAGACCAAATGATATGCCTAAGAGACCATGCACTATATGTGAGGGACTGGGTTATAAAAATCGTTTTCACCCAACTTCTGTATGCAGAAACAAGCAAACGCAGAATAGAAATGCAGTTCATTTTACAGAACTGAATGATGTCCCTGAGACTGAGTTTTTGGGGATAGAAATGAGTGATGAAAGTAGTTCAAAAACTAAATAGCCCGGAAAAACTCACACGTGTACATTAATCAAGATCAAGGTACTGGTAGATAGAAATACAGTGGTGACTGCAGTTTATGATAATGGTTCGACATGCTCATTGGTTAATGAAAAGCTGGTTCGTTTACTGAAATCAAAATTACATTCTGATGGGAGTATTCTAAAACTATTAGCGGTGTGAACTTTTGCCAGAGCCGGGCTAGCCTACGTTTAAAAATTGGAGAAGTAGAGAGGACACTGTGAACCTATTTGTTGTTAAGAACAGTAATTTCAATTATGATTTATTACTTGGATTAGACGCTATAAAAAAGTTTAAACTCATACAAGATGAAAATCTACGGATTAAACAGAAAATAAAGAATAAAGCCATAGCAGGAACAATATGACTTTTGACAATGATCCAGTGAAGATTGGAATGAGAGAAGATCAATCGACGTTGCAGACGTTAGATAATGTTGGAAAATTTTCAGATATAAAATTAGACCATTTAGACGGGAACAAACAGCGAGATATTAGGAACTTGTTAAGTGAATATCAGAGGTGTTTCTGCCTCTCATAAGTTTGATGTGGGCACAGTTGGAGCTAGTGAGGCTCACATTAAACTTAAGGAGGACAGATATGTTTCACGGAAACCATATAGGTGTTCATTTCTGACCAAGAGGAGATAGACTCACAAATCTCACACTTAATAGAGAATGATTTAATTGAGGAATCAACCTCACCTTTTGCAGCACCTGTCACCTTAGCATTTAAAAAGGAAGACGGGAAGAGAACAAGACTATGTGTTGACTTTCGGGAACTAAATAAACTAGTGGTGCCTGAACCCCAGCCATTTCAAGAATCGACGATCTAGTGGTGAATGTTGGTGACTGCTGTTGGTTTACTGCATTGGATATCAATTCCGCTTTTGGTCATTCCCCTTCGAATGAAAGACCGTAAAAGACAGCATTCATAACACAAAAAGGTCACTGGCAGTGGAAAGTTCTACCATTCGGTTTAAAAACTCACCAGCTATCTTTCAACAATTCTTGCAGGTATTTTGCGTAAACACAATTTGTCTAAATTTTGCGTGAATTACATAGATGACATTTGATTTTTCGCAATCTTTTGAGGGCCATTTAAAACATTTGAGCTTGGTTTTGAAGCTGTTAAGAAAGAAAGGGCTCAAACTAAAGTTGATGAAATGTGGTTTTGCGTTACAATCCGTGAAATACTTAGTCACACTATAGGGTGGAGCAAGGTTCGTCCTATAAAAGACAATTTAATAGCAATAAAAGAATTTCAGCGACCTACGACACGAAAAATGGTTCGTCAACTTCTAGGAAAATCAATTTTTACCGAAAATTCATAGATCATTGTACTGAGCGACTAACTCCATTACATGACCTATTAAAAAGGATGCAAAATTCAAATGGTCTGATGAATGAATCATGCTTTCAAGATATAAAAAATATCTGTGTTCATCACCTGTCCTAGCCATTTATGACCAAGACAAAGATGTAGTTATAGAAGTTGATGCAAGCTGTTCAGGCGTGGGTGCAGTTTTGAAACAACCCCAAACTGATGGTATTCTACATCCTGTTGCTTATTTTCCAAGAAGTTGACACCTGGTCAAATGAAGAAAGAAATAATGTATTTGGAATGCCCTAGCAATAAAAGAGGCGATTGTGGATTGGCAACATTATCTCATAGGAAAGGCATTTATAGTGACATCGGATCATAAATCACTTATCAATTTAAAGTGTAAATCACGCACGTTGGGTGATTTGATGATGTATCTGTCGCAGTACAACTTCAAAGTCATTTATAAAGAAGGCCAGGACAACATAGAAGCTGACGCTTTATCCAGGAACACAATTCTAGAAAGCTTTGAAGACGGAGAGGACTGTTTGAAGGTGATTAATATAGTTCAACTAGATACATAATAAATTATCAATCAAAAATCACGGATGAGATCGTGGCTTCTAAGAAGGTGTTTGAAGATGACAAGATTAGCTTCAAGATGCTGAATAACAGGAAGCGAATCTATGTGTCAGCAGAATTAGGACTCGACTTGATTGAAAAAATTCACCACTTCCACGGGCATATTGGCACTAACTAAATATCTGAAGATTGAGACCATTTCTACTATTTTAAAAATATGGATAAACTTATACATCAGTTCTGTAGTGCTTGTGAAGTGTGTATTGAAATAAATCTAGAACTGGAAGAGCAATCGGATTGCTCTCGAAGTTGGGCCCTGCGGAATACCCTTATCATATCATGTCCATCGACACCATTGGTGGTTTTGCTGGGAATAATTCAACCAAGAAATACATGCATCTACTGGTCGACCATTTTTGAGATATGCGTGGATACGAACTTCTACTGGTCAAGGTGCCACTGATTTCATCAAATTGATCGAAATAGTAGCAAAAGAAAACCAAATATAAACGTTGCTAGTAGACCAATACGGTGCGTTTAATTCTAGGAATTTCAGAACATACCTAGACAATAAGAGCATTGATCTTCTCTACACAGCAGTAGATAACCCACAATCTAATGGATTGAACGAACGGTTAAATCAAACCCTGGTGAACAGGATGCGTTGCTGAATCAATGAAACGGATGATGAACAGTCATGGACTACTATTGCAGACTTGTACCAAGGAATACAACTATACTCCTCGCGGAACAACAAAATTCGCGCCTGATTGTCTTTTATATGGAATAAAATCTCACATTGTTCCTGAAGAATTAAAACGTGATACGGATCTGAGTCCTTATCGGCAGAAAGCACTTGAAAATTCCAAGGCGAGTTTTGAGAGGAATATGAAGCGGGTTGATCAATGCAGGAAAGAACACGAATTTCAAGAAGGCGATTTAGTGTATGTTTCAAACGGCAACAGATTATATAGAAATAAATTAGATGAAATTACGATAGAACCATTTAATATAAAAAAGAGCGTTTCATCATGTATATGTGAAGTAGATTGTAAATCACAACATAGAGCAGCAAATTTTTTTCAGAGCTCTAAGTTAGTTCCATACTCTTTTCCTCTAGATAAAGAGTCACCGACGAACGGAGGTGTAAATTATGTAGTTACATAATTTAGCAACCGAACTGTACCACTCTTGATTCTCACGCTTGTGGCGGAGAACACACAAACTACTGGTGGCGGAGGGCACACAAACTACTTGTGGTTACAATTGCAGAAGGTTATAAATTATTCATTTTCAAGTTATGAAACCTCGTGTAAAATAGTAATACATAACAAGATAACATTATAAATTCTGAAAGGATATTAAAGGACTCTTATTCAATTCTATTGTTTTAGGTAAGTTGAATAAGTATTGTAATATCGAAGTCTTTACCTACTGCCTATTGTTTTTCTAATAAAACTATTGTTTTAGCAATCGTTTAACTGCCTTCCTTCTTCGGAGTTACATACACTTATGTTTTGATCCAGAAAAAATTGGTTACTTCCTGTTCACGAATGTTGATTTCGAATCATCTCCTCTCAAATTTTCGCCAAGTTCACATCCGTCAGTCGAGCAAGCGCTTCATGGTTCTCTCCCAAGCCCGATCCATCATGACACTGTTTTGTAGTCACCTCATGGCCGAATCTCGTCATTCGCCTTTTCCTGGTTGCCTTCTCCACCTCACTCTTCCACGCGTTGTTATACCTCCCGGAGGCCACGCTCGTGAAGATCAGTAAAGTACCTTTGGCACATTGTCATTGTGCTAAATATTTAAATTGTTTTCGTCACGTCCACCTGTCACCTCCTCAATCGTGATCTAGTCTGCGACGTCACGACACATCATCTGCATCCACCGTTAATTTCAGACTGCACTGCTTTATTTATATTCAGAAGAATTGATTTTGTTTATTTTAATATCGCCTTAATTTATTGTTTCGATGAGCCCACACATCACCTGTTGGGAAGTAAGTGTTCCTTGGGCGTATCGCTCGTTCAAAACCTCGCTCAACACTACCCCCCTCGAAATTAGATACTTTACGTTTCAAGACATCGGAACTCCAAATCCGCAATGTTCGTCCGGCGTCCTGGCCGTTTTGTGCCTTTAACGTTGCACGAAAATCCCATTTGGTATCTAGTTGTGCCTGCCTCCTCGGCAATCCGATTGGACAAAGCGTCGTTATGGGCGAAAAACTGTTTGAAAAATTGACAAAAACGAAATTTTGGCAGTTTTATCGCCTTCTTCTCCTCAAAATTTGACACTTAACGTTTCAAGGCATCGGAACCTCTCCCGCGGCTTGCTGCCTTATCCTGGGAGAAGGAGAAGCCGTAAGTACCATTGAAAGATAGTACATGGCCGGCGACCATTCTGGGCCCTTAAGGGTTGTTTGACTCAAACATGCTTCCACGGGAATGCACAGCCCATGGCCATGCCCCGGTGCATTATGGGTTAGAGCCACGACAGGGGAAGGTAGGTAGAACGCAGCAATCCAACCCGGGGCAAGGCGTGAAAATTCGCTTGCTCTGCGGACATCGTGGTGGTCGTGGAGTCACTGGAGAGTAGTTCTCCCATCACAAACTTCGTTTTTCAATTGCGGGGTCCGAGGGAGGTGGGGGCCAGTCGATCCGTACTCCTCCAGACATCCCCAAACGCAGAATTGTAACTGCCCGTCCACCGTCTGGGCTATATCGTGAAAATCAGGAATCGCACTAGTTGTGCCTGTCCACTCAGTAATCATGCGCAGAAATTAGTTAAACAAAAATTAGCAAACAACGCAATTTCGGCAGTTTTATCGCCAATACGCTGTGTCGTTGTCGAGGTATTTTTAATATGGGGTCGAATGAAACAATTCGCAGAGGTCTACGACTGCGCCTAGACGGAAAATAGTGAAATCACAGTAATTTTAATCTACTAATTGAAAGAACTCACGGGACAATAACTGCAGCGAAAGTAATCGTTTGATCGTTTGTACTCCCTCCCTTCTCATTAAAACCACCTGCCAGCTCGACTCGCAACGTCGTGCCAATTGCCTACAGGTACACGGAATACGTAATATCCGTCCCTCAATTGTAGTCAGCTCATGTTTTACATGATTTAGTGGTATTTTTCGTCACTGAATCGAATGGGATGGGTCTCGGAGGTGTCAGACTAGGTCAAGCTGTTCAAGAGAATAATAAACCGTTGCAGTATAATTTTAAGGGTATTTTTCGTTCAGTTCGAGATTTGTCGAAGACGATTTCCAGGTGTGGGGTATCAAAATGTACCAAAAACTAGGGTTTCAAGTTCATACTAAAATAATGAAAAAGTGCAGAAGTTGGAATATATAAAGTAAAAGTCATATATTTAAACAAATTGAAAATGAAATTAAAGAACGGCGCTTTGAGTGAAGTGGAATTCCAGGAGCCTCGGGAAGTTGTACCATCATGTCCGTGGCCCAATTTGAGCCGTCAGTGGTCCTAATAGTTTCGACCCCTTCAGATATGACATCCGCCAGGACGTTTTGTTGCTCTTCAGATTCACTGAGTACATTCTTGACGTTTTTCGAAAAAGCCTTTTCGACCGGGTCGAGTTGGGCCGAATAAGGTGGTAAATGAAAAGCCCAGTTCTCGTATTTACGCTTTAACGGTAGCTCCAAGGTGCGGCGGGACTGTGGGTACAGTCAGAACAGCAGTGAGGTTACACTTTGAGCGAGCTTTATACTTCTTCAAGCGCAGATTGAATCATGCTTCGTCAATAAAAATCATGTTTTCCCGATCTCCGGGAGCCCAATTGTTGAATTCAATGGCGTACTCTCTCCTAGTAACAAGATTAGTGGGAGAGTTCATTCCGTTAACTTCCTTAGTTCCCTTCTTGAGAATTATTTTAAGCTTTGCTAAGCCTGCTTTACTCGAAATTGTGCGGAACCTTGAAAAAAGAGTGGCTTTTATCTTCTTCGAGGTTCTAGCAGGGTCTTCTTCGACTATAAGTTTCCCATAGTATGAAGTGCCTCAATATCTCCTCCACCCCTCCTCCCTGCCATCGTTTCACTCCCCTCAAAATTATATTTCTTGTTTATCCGGTAACACGTTCCAATGTTTATATCCGCAATGTTGTGGGTTTCCTTCAATCCAACGCCTTCTCCAATTAATCTTACAAAAAAAACTATTTTCGCTCTTCAGTGTGCCTCGCATATTGCAGTGCATCGTTTCCAGTGTTTTCAACATAGTTCCGTGATTTTTGCGTATCAATGCTCCGACTAAGGTCGGCGGCCTTTTTCACTCCCGGGATCGTTCATTGTTGGAAAACCGATCGAAATTATTATATGGGCCAACCATTGAACATGTTTGCGAAAACTCTCCAAAAAGGAACATGTAGTTTCTTTTCTTCAGGGTTCTGTACGAAGGTAGGTCGCGATAATATGAAGGAAGGAGCTGCAGACGGATCGATAAGTGGGCAGTTCGGTTGCCTTTCGATTTCTTTGATATGTACTAACGGATAATTACCGTTCGTAATGGCTGACAACCAAATACCTCCGCAAGTCTTGGTTCGGTGGATGCCGTGCGAGTGTCCGGCCTCTTCCGTGACATTGAACCTGCAACATCAACGACAGTAGACTGATATAACCATCTTCGTGGGTTAAGGAACAGTCATTTGATAAGGACACGGGCCTTTGAGCCACATGAATCACACAACCCGCTGGGAACAGCCCTGGCCAGAACCAACACCCAAAGACGGTTTCTGAAAGGAGGTTATGCCTTTTTTTGCCTTCTATCTAGTTCTGGCACGCACACGTACTCGTTTTATTTCTACCTTATTTCCGGTCTCCTGCTCTCTTCTCGCGCGAAAAAAGTTCCTTGGATTGCAATCTGTTAGAACGAAGTGGAAGAAGACTCAACTGTCGTATTGAGAAGCGTGTGGCTCTTAATTTTTCCTTTTTCTCAATTTAATGTTAAATTCCAATTCCTTTTTCTATAGCTTTATAAGTTTGTTTTTTGTTACATATATCAACATTTTATTAATATAAATTTCCTTTTGAATTTGTCCTAATTTTTACTTTCCTTGCTCTACGAAGTAGAAAGGAAAGTTATGTAATCGGCTGAAAAAAAAAAATTGAGTTTTCTTCAGATCTTTACGTTTCAGACCCTCCTGAGTCCGGAAAACACTATTTGGGAAAATGGTCTGTGTGTGTGTGTGTATGTGTGTCTGTGAACGATTTTTAGAGAAAACCACCGTACCAAATCACCTCAAACTTCATACCTCGCCCGCAAGTCACCATGGGACGCCAAAATTAGGGTATGAACCAAATCCACTGAAATTTAACTATAGTTATCATAGTGATCAAAACACTAAATTTTTTTTTCTCAAAAACGGCTCTAACGATTTTGATTAAATTTTTTATATTGATAGCTCTCAATAAAACAATGATACCATAAATTTCCCATTTGTGGGAAAATAACGAGAGCAGCACAATAAATTATCAAAATTTTCGACCAAAAGCGTTTTTAGCGCAGTTTTTTCCTTATAAACTCCGCTGGAATGTTAGTAGAATGCTAAAAAAAATTGGTATTGTAGTCCAATCCAATACCTAAAGGGTGGGTGTTTAAAAACGATCATGAGATACATGGCTCACTCCAGAAATTCCTGAATTTCAACTACGCCCGTTTCGCTTACTACCAGTTCTAACAGTTATTACCCAATAACTCCACAAAAGTGATTACTATCCACTTCAAAAAATTCGTGTCTACAGCCTCATTAATTATCTGTGTACCGATTGCTCAATATGGGTCCTGCAATGAGTACGAGCAGCACAATAAAATGTGGAACTGTAAGCGCTACCGCTTCCTGCTGCCGTAAAGCCAAGTTCAAATTAACTGAGTGATAAATGAATTGATTAAATCGAATTGGCCATGTACAAAGTGAATTGACGTAGAGCTAAGGAAAGTTGTGTGTTGCAACGCACCAGATATTTTTTTTTTTTGCTTTTCCTTCCCCTCAATTCGTGGGTTCATCCCTACTAATAATTTATTTTCTTATTTTTTCTCTCACACCGTCACGGTCATCAGGATCGTGTTTGCTGTTTTGGGGTCATCGGATAAAGACTGTGAGAAATGTCAGTAAATGAAAGAGTGGTGGTTTCTCCGGTTGCTCAGTTAATAAACGTTCATCGCATAGTTAGTTTACGGTACCACCAAACGAGTTTTTCTTAAAAGTGTATATCACGTGAGCGAGATTTATGGGTGGAGGGGGGGGAGCACTAAAATCGCTTCTCTTGTCGAATGGAACGAGTCTCTGAGTGGTGGGGATTGCCTCTAGATAGAATATAGTGAAATCACAGTAATTATAGTGAGCCACCAGCTACTAATCGAAAGAAATAGGGGGGGGGGGGCATATCGAATTAAACCACCAACTAGCTCCACTCGACACGTTGTGCCGCTAGCCTACTCGCACCCTCAGGCGCCTGGAATATGTAATTATAGTCGTTGTGTTGTAGTCAGGTCATATTACTTATGGTTTACTGGTATTTTTCGATGCTGAATCGATTGAGATGGGTCTTGGTGGTGTGAGACTACGTCCAGAAGTTCAAGAGCGTAATAAACCGTTGTGCAGTAATTTGCAGTGTCATAGCGCAGCTTCCAAAAGGAACGGGTTTTCCCGATATTCGCTGTTCGTAATGTTTAGGTGTTAAGCGTGTTTCCCTCTCAACGTGCAGTAATCTCATTGATCTAAGACCACGGTGATTTCTCGGCGAATTTCTTTATTGAATGTCAACGCGAATTTGATTAGGGGGGGTTTATCGGGGCCCATGGAATCCTTCTCGCCCGGATTATGTCTTCGAGGCTAATGGAGGCGACACCTGTCAAACAACCTGTAATTGTCACGCGCAAACCCGCAACTTCCTTCGTTCACAGGCCTTCCATCTTGAAGCCGCTAACAAACGACCTCCACTCTATTCGAAACCCGCTCGGCATCTCCATCGCCTTCCTCCGTGTAAATATGGATTTCGGATTCTCTACGCGCTCCCATTCGTGATCCTCGTTTAATCTGCTTTCCCTTCTTTCATATTTTCGACAAACCCCTCTCGTTTTTTGCTGCATGTGCGAATCTTTCGATTCAAACAGACTTCAAATTCCTATCACGATTTCCGCTTTTAAAGAAACGAGTCGAATAGATCTTTGCCTTTTCACAAAAAATGTGCAAACTCCTTTTCACCGCGGCTCTCTGAATCCAACTCTTTTATTTTGAGAGTAAGGTCTCCAAAATTAGGAATGTAATCAAGCGAAAATCGGAATTCCCAAACATCTGAAAGATGGTGGACTTGGTTTGAAAAATGTTAATGGATTCAACACACTCCTTCCTCACCCCAATTTTTTACGCGATTTTTACGACAATTAATTTTGTGATGCCCCCACACAACTTTCTTAATCAATTCCCAATAAAACGTACACTCAGCGCGCAGAAGAAAAGAAACTCGAGGAAGTGTGAGAGAACTTTCCCTCACCCCTGAGGCCAAGGGCAGAGCGAAGGGCTCACAAACCCCCGCTCTCTTATTGGATTGGAGGGGGTCCGAATGAACTCCGTAAAACCCCCGGGGCGGAAAGATTTTCTTTCCTTCGTTCACAGTCCCTGTTCAGCTCGGAATAAATAAGAGGTACCTCTGAGTGTCCCCGCGGATTCCACTTCATCGGAGAAGCTGCGTGGAAACTCAATCACTCCTTTCGAAAACCATTATCCCGGAGATCGCGGTTGCCCTTCTACGTACAGACCACATGCCACCGTAGACTGGATAGCGTGCCTTTTCGAGGGCCGGCTCTGAGGAGTAACATCTCGTGATGCGTTTATTAAGTTTCAGACTGATCTGAGACAGCTCGTAGAGTACGAAGCGTGGCGTAATTGATGACTGTACTTACACTGTTACACCTCATTCTGGCGTAAGGGCGGTGCACGCTAATCACTTAGCACTAATAACAGGTGGGGACACCCAGCCAAACCCTTGGGATATTGTTTTTCTACACACAAGGCTAGAGGAGGTGGAAGCTAACCACATCCGTATGGAGTCAGAATAAATTCACTCCGTTTTTATTCTCCTCATGCGCCGTTTGTTTTGGCATCCAAAATACCTACGTCGGGGAGTGACGAAAACCCGCCGTAAAATCGCACAAAAAACATTTCCAGCCCGAAAACACTTTGTGGTGCTTAACGTGTTTGAATTTACTAGGTTGCTCTCACAAATCGCACAACCTTCGCTAAACATGATCGATGGACTGCCAACGACACTTTTTACTATTTCTGCTGCCAGAAATGTGGTAAGGAACACATTTATACGAAAACGTATACGCGAAACAAAAGTTAAAAGCACTCCACCTGTTTGATCAAATTCAGCGACGCAATACCGCAGCAAGGTCGAAAACGACGTAAAAACATCATTTTTGGAACTTTTGTTTGGTTGATATCGACAAATCATTAAGGGGCTCAGTAGAACGGATGACGCCAAGCAGGAAGAAAAACATCGAGTGCGACGCATCACACGACTTTCCTTAGCTTTACATAAATTCGCTGGCTTTCACGGCTTTTCATGCTACTTCAATTTACTCGTATTTCACACTCAGCTCATTTGAACTTGGTTCTTCTCGTTGGTACAAAGTGATAGCGCGTAGGGTTCTGGAATTTATTGTGGTGCCCCTACCTCTCGCTCCACGACCATTATTGGGCGATCAGTTCACGAAGAATTAACTGAGGCTGTAAATAAGGCTCATTTGAGAAGGAAAATCATCACCGGCCCATAATTATCACATCAAAATGGCAGTAAGTTATTGAAATTCCGGAATTTGTGAAGTAGCTCGTCGCATAAGTACTTAAAAGGACTGCAGCCTCAATTTTCCTGTACATTCTATCAGGATATTTACTAGGAAAACATAAGGCGTGACGCATTACACAACTTTCCTCGGGAATTCAGCGATTTTCTCGACTAGCAACTAATGAAATCTGTTTTTCATTCTATTTGTGACAACTTTCTACATGAAAATTAGTGGCGTTCAAGGTCCCGGATTTTATGGTGCTCCTCCTACTTGCCCCATGAATATCATTGAGCAATGAGTGATTTAAAAGACTTTCGTGATCGTGTTCACCATTTGAGAATAATCGGGTACGAACTTTTAGAAATGGTACTAAGTGAAACGGCGGTGGTTAGAACTCCGGAAGTTCTGGAGTAAGTTCCCACGTATCTTATTAGCGGGCGTTATTAGACGCTCAGCGTATAGGAAATTTAGTTGACAACGACGTAAATTATTCTGAAGCTAATAGTAACGTTTGAGTGGAGTTTATAAGGAAAAAATTCGATTTTCGTTTACATTTTTGGTAATTTATTGTGCTGCATCCATCATGAGGTTGATCAGGACTGATCAGGAGCCCTTTAATGCGGAGGAGAGGAGCGGCCTTTTTCGGTCGCACTCAGCGAATGAGTCAGTTGTTCGCTAGGACTGAAAACCAACGTGCGTGCCTTAGTGTCTAGTGTGTTTGTTCCGTTTCTTTTTCTTTTTACTTTCCTAGGCTGTACGTACTAGAAAGGAGTGTTGTGTAATTGAAAAAACAAAATTTTGAATTCTCTTCAGAGCTTTACGTTTCAGGCGCTACTGAGTCTGAAAAACGCTATTCGGGATTACGGTCTGTGCGTGTCTGTGAACGATTTTTATAAAACAAAATCAGATCAAACTTGATATCTAACCCGTAGGTCATCATGGGACTCCAAAATACGGATATGAGAAAAATCTGCCCAAAACTAACTATAGTTATCATAGTGATCACAACTCCAAATATTTTTCTCTCAAAAACGGCTGTGACGATTTTGATTAAACTTTTTATATAAATAGCTCCTAATAAGATAAAAATACCATAAAATTCCCATCAGTGGGAAGATGACGAGAGCAGCACAATAAATTACCAAACTTTTCGAAGAAAATCGAGTTCAGCGTAATTTTTTCCTTATGAACCGTTAATTCTGAGAAAAACATTATTGTCTTTTTAAAGAAATCGGATTTACACTCTCTGTGTATAAATTGTCCAATAACAGTCGGGGCATGAGTACGAGCAGCACAATAAATTACGGATTCATAAGGGCTGCCGCTTTCTGCGGTGGCGGTTGTGTGATGCGGCGCACTTTATATTTCATTGTGGAAGGTTGCCACCGCGTACCCCTACTCAGGGCTGCGAATTAGCTAACGTTCTAGAGTGGCAATTTTATGACGTAACCCGACATTCTGTTTTTCTATTCGGAGCTGCGTGTACAAAATTATTTATTTTGGAGTTTGCAGGGCAAATACGAAATTAGAGCCGATTTGGTTCAGTTATCTTCTCTCAATTGCGTCCGCACAGACCTTTTTCCCAAATGACGTTAAGTCGTGCGAAGAAAAGTAGAAATCTTTTTCTGCCGACTACCCCCATTACTCTCTCTCTCTCTCTCTCTCTCTCTCTCTCTCTCTCTCTCTCTCTCTCTCTTAAGGGATACCGTACCGAAAAGGGTGGAAATCATTCAGTTTGTGCACGATATGCGTGTTTTCGTGTCATGAATTCGAAATGGGCGTTGGTACATCAGATGAGCTCACGGATGATCTCCTCCGCTCAGAAAACCTTCATTTGTCCCATTTTACGAGAAAACGGGAAATTCCGGCGACAAAATCGATATGGGTGGCAAAAAAAACGGATTCCTGGGTCTTCAACTGAACCGAACTCTAACGAACGCCATATCGCCATTATAACGTCTTAAAAATGATAGCGTGTTGATCCAGAACTAGCTCTCATGTTTTACACGGCTGTCAGAGTTGCCTTCGTATTGTACAGACGAGCGAAACGAATTGTTCCAACGCGAGGGCAACTGCCACATCAACCGTCGGTTTAATCGAGTGTAACCCGCCGGTGATTCAACGTGTCGATAATTGTCACGCACTCTGGTTTTGATCGAAATCGTCCAATGCGTTTTTGAAAACAGAAGTATAACCGCTCGAGTCGCGATATAATATGGAATTGGTTGATCGATAGAAATTACCCCACTTCAAAGAACACAGTTCTGCGCCGAGTTGGGGGGATCAGATCTGAAGTTAAATTAATGACTTGTGCCGTCTTCAGAGCTAATACGTAACTTATTAACCAACTGGATACATACTTCTCATAAACCACGCTATGCACGATTGTGGGGTCTTTCAAATCCCTCGGCACCTTTCTTAACAATAGCGGCGTACTGCAATAGATGTAGTGCGACGAACCAATTAGGCGGAACATTCTTAAGAAGATAATTTCCTGTGTGGTGGGGTGGAACATGGTGTTCCGCCGGATAGCGATCAATGATAACTATAGTTAGTTTTAGGCAAAATATAACAATTGAGCTGATTTTTTGTTGTTTTTTTTGTCCCTCAGTCGCGTTCACAGACACACACACAGACCTTTTCGGACTCAGGAATCCTTGAAACGTCCCTTGCCGTTGAGAACTCAAAATTCTTTTCTTCTTGCCGTTTACGTAACTTTGCTTTCCTTTGAAAGTGCACAAAAAAAAGACGCGTTCTCGAAAGCTCTCGCGTAAGTTCTCGTGTATCTGTCGGTTCCGAGAAGCAGTGCAGGGCTTAGTACAGTACTCGTGATAGTACAGACGTCATCAGACTCGTACTGTTTGACAGGAAAGACGCTTCCTGATGAGAATTGAGTTTAAGACGAGAACTGGGCGTAGGATGACGAGGAAAACCCCTCGAGTTTTCAAGAAGGTTTTTCCTCGATCGGCTTGGTGGGGCGTGGGTAGGGGGTCGGGGCGGGGGTTGGATGGTGTGGTAGGTGAGGGGGGGGGTTGAAATCGCCGTCGATCGATTAATTCTAAAGAGTTAAAACGTCGTTGGCGCGATAGTGGCGGTGGAAGAGGTGGTGGTAGTGGATGTTCGGGGGGGGGGATTCTGGTGATGGTTGGCCTGGTGATTGGGTGCAGTGGGAGGGGTGGGCGCGGTAGGACTCGACTTTAAAGGAAATGGTGAAGCTGAGTGAGGGTCGCTGTAGGGTGAAGTGGTGGTGTTAGGTACGAACTGGTTGATAGGTTGGATGGTGCGGCGGGGGATGGGAGAAGGGCGAAGGTGGAGGGTTCGGTGGTGCGTGGCGCGGGGGTGGATTCGCAAAAGAGCACCGGCCGCCTCAGATGAAGGGGAAATTGGTGAACGGATGAGATGAAGGCGGCGAGGGAGCGAAGGGGGAAAGTGGAAGTGGGAGCGGTTGAGGTGGTGGCGGTGGTGCCGAGAAGAGGGTTGAGGGCGCAAAGGAAATCGCGGACGGCGCGCGGAGTTTTGACGGGCTGACTCGTTGGTGGCGCGGTGCAGAGGGGGATGACGGCGACGAGGGAAGAGAAACGGCTAAGGGTTGAAGGAAAAGGGGAGAAGATTGCGATGACTGCTGCGCGGGGGAGCGGATAGTGGCGGAACCGGTAGTGGGGAGGGAGGGGTCCTAACTAATGGGAGGAAGGCGAGGGATAGGATTGTGTCGGTGAGGGGGTGGTGGCGGGGAGGACAGAAGGACGAAGGGTCGCTGGTACGGAGGACGTTGCGAAGGCGAAGGATGTTAGGAGTGGTGATTGCGTGGTGCGGGGTGGACGAGGGTGAACTTGGGCGAACTGTCGAGGACTCCGGGATAAGGTCTGGAGGGTGCGCGGGCGGACGAAAGAGGATTCGAGGGTTAAGTGGAAAAAGGGGGAGGGCGTGGAGGATCGATGGGTCGACTATCCGCCGCGTCCGACCCCTTCGCCGGCGGCGCAATTCCTAGGAAACGTGGGTTCTGGTGGTTGAACGGGCGCGGGTGTAATGGGCTAAGAGGGATGACGGTAAGGGGGAGGGGAGGGATGGTGTAGTAGAAAGGCGTCGTGAGGGGTTGATGTTGTTCGGATGGTGAAGGAGGGAGAGACCAACGAGGGTTTTGGGCTCGTTCGTACCTGACTTCTTTTTCTGAGGGTCCTTTGGGGGCAGCTGCCCCCCCCCGCCCTCCTCCCATCGCCGAGCACTACAACACCACGCACCCCTTGGCCAAACTCCCACTACCACCACCACCACTGCTTCACCACCTCCATCCTTGTCCTCAAACCCTCGGCGATCCCTCGCGCACTTCCCGTCACTCCGCTTTTCCCCTTATCGATTTTGGCTACCAAATCTACATCCCCCCCCCATCCCTTCACCCATTACCCTCCTACCACCAGAACCCTCCGAATAATTAAAAACACTGAGAAACCTGTCAAGTTCGCGGCGCCGCTCCGAAGACTCACAACTCACTGTTTCAGAGTAGGTTGACCACTTCCCACCTACGAACGACCGCGGAGTCAATTGGAAGAGTTAGCTCGCGGGTCGGAAACAGGTAGCGAGTAGCAGGTAGCGAGTAGCGTTCGGGAGGTAGCGGGTAACAGGTAACGTTCGGTTGAAACGTGAAAGAGAGCTCGTCGTTAAAGTCACTGGCGTTCCAGAGCTCGCCCAACCTGTTGTTCTTTCGCGTTTTCGTACGAAGGAGATCGCGGCTCTCGAGGGGACTTCTCTTGACACTCCAGAGCTCTGTGTGGTAGGGAGGAAAGTCTACACGAAAAATTGAGATTGTTCTTCGCATTACGTTTCAAGGGTTACTGATTCCGACAAACACAATTTATGGGGAAAAGCCTGTGTAGAACCAAATCAGCTCAAACTAGATAAGCCCGCAGATCCCCACGGAATAATAAGAGAGAAATCTGCCTAAAACTAGCTATAGTACGGAAACGATTGAGAGAAAATGGCTGAACAAAATCAACTCAGACTTGATGATCTGGCTGGACAACGGGACGTTAAAATGAGGGTACGAGCAAAATCCACCTAAAGTAAACTATAGTTATCATACTGATCAAAACACTAACTATCTACCAATGAGTGAGGAAACTTTATTCAACGAAAAATCAGTAATTAAGAATATATCGGCGAGCAATGGTTATAATGAAGAGCTTATCAATTCTAAGATCCGGGATTTCAAATCTAGTTAGAGAGGTTGTAGTTGAAAGTAGGAATTGGATTAGCATGCCATACTATGGGCCTGTTTTCGACAAAATATCCAAAATGTTATCATCTTGACAGTATAAGGTTGGGTTTAGAAATCAAAGCAGTCTTAAATCTTCATTAGACTCGGTTAAAGATAAAATACGAATCCGGGATAAAAGTGGGGTATATAAATTGAAATGTTCTCGCAGGCTAGAGTATTGTGGACAAACAGGACGGAAATTCAAGGAAAGAATTTGGGAGCACGAAAAGGATTATAGGGATAACAAAGGTGGTTCAACTTTAACAAATCACTTAACCGAATCCCACCACTCCTTTGATCTAACAGATAGGCAGGCAATACATTGAATTTCTCCATTTTTGCCCCGAGGGACGTACGTTGGATGTACTTGAGAAATTTGAAATTATCGAAAGTAACGGGTTAGATAGGCGTTTAAATGAGGGGATCCCTCAAAGCGTTCCTCCATAGATGGCTTCATTTTTATGAGACCTCGTTTGACTTTAGTACGATAACCCCTTATTAATTTTCCCTTTTCCGCTATCCCGCTACGACGTACCTGCCACTGGGAAAACCCGACCCAACCTCTCTGATGTTCCCTTTTCAGTTTCTTTTTAATTTCCTTGCTCTACGATGTAGGAAGGAAAGCTATGTAGGCTGAAAAAAAAATTTTGAGTTCTCTTCAGATCTTTACGTTACAGACCCCCCTGAGTCCGAAAAACGCTATTTGGGAAAATGGTCTGTGTGTGTGTGTGTGTCTGTGGACGATTTTTAGAGGGAACCATCGCACCAAATCCAGTCAAACTTGATATCTCGCCCGCAGGCTACCATGGGACGCCAAAATAAGGGTTTGGACAAAATCCATCGAATGTTAACTATAGTTATCATAGTGATCAAAACACCAAATATTTTTTTTCTCAAAAACGGCTATAACGAGTTTGATTAAACTTTTTATATTGATAGCTCTCAATAAGGCAATTATACCATAAAATTCCCATTCGTGGGAAAATGACTAGAGCGGCACAATAAATTACCAAAACTTTCGACGAAATCGATTTTAGCGCGGTTTTTAGAGAAAACAACCGTACCAAATCAGCTGAAACCTGATGTCTAGCCTACAGGTTACCATGGGACGCAAAACAAAGGGTATGGGCGAAATCCACCGAATGTTAACTATAGTTATCATAGTGATCAAAACACCAAATTTTTTTTTTTCTCAAAAACGGCTCTAACGATTTTAATTAAATTTTTTATGTTGATAGCTCTTAATAAGGCAATTATACCATAAAATTCCCATTTGTGGGAAAATGACGAGAGCGGCATAATAAATTATCAAAATTTTCGACGAAAAGTGTTTTTAGCACAGTTTTTTCCTTATAAACTCCGCTGGAATTGTTGTTGAATGTTGAAAAAAATTGGTATTGTAATCCAATCCAATACCTAAAGGGTGAGTGTTTAAAAACGCTCATGAGATACATGAGGGTTACTCCGGAAATTCCTGAATTTCAACTACTGTCATTTCGCTTACTACCAGTTCTAAAGGTGTTTAACCCAATAGCTCTGCAAAAGTAATTACTATTCATCTTCAAAAAATTTGTGTTTACAGCCTCATTAATTATCTGTGTACCAATTGCTCAATAATTGTCCTGCAATGAGTACGAGCAGCATAATAAATTCTGGAGCTGTAAGCGCTACCGCTTCCTGCTGCCGTAAAGCGTTGTTTGACGAAGTTCAAATTAACTGAGTGATAAATGAATAGATTAAATCGAATTAGCCATGTACAACGTGAATTGTTGTAGAGCTAAGGAAAGTTGTGTGTTGCAACGCACCAGATATTTTGTTCGATCTAACACTTTAACTCAAATTTAGTGAAAATAGGCCATCGTTATATATTTTTATCCGTTTTATTTTATGAAATGGGTTTCCACTTCATCGCGAGTGATTTCGTTCGTATCAGATTGAATTCTTTGTACGAACAGCTCTAAATGAGACAATATTACCATAACGTTCTCATTTTTTAGAAAATGACGACAGCGGTTCAATAAGTTACGAAACGTTTCAACGAAAATCGATTTTAGCTCCATTTTTTTTTTCTTCTCAAACTCCGATCAAATGTCCAATGATCCACCATTTACGTAATAACTCTCGAAAAGTGATTATTGTCCTATTCGAACAAATCGGGTTTACACCCTCATTAATTCACTGTGCACTAATTACTCAATAATAGTCGGGACATGAGTACGAGCTTTTTTGTAGCGACAAAAAAGATTAGGTCGCGCAATAATTACATTTAGACGAGCCTCAAGGAGGAATGGGTCTCAAAGGAAGTAGAAATCGGAGCGCCGACTCTTTGTCAGTGTTGTCTACCCAAAAAGAAATAACTTTGTACAATTTAAAATGAACGGGAAAGAAAATAAATCGCTTGTGGGGATGAACCCATGAATTTAAATAAAAACAAATGGATATATTGAAGAAGGAAATTATATTTTAAAAAGGAGGAAAGAAAAGAAAAGAAAATGTAACTGTCACGAAACTAATTTAAAATGACGACTTGGGTAGAAAGAACAAAAAAAATAATGTCTTCTCCTACCTAACCTAAGGCCAGCCAAAAATAAATAAACTAGTCCACCGACTTGTACACTGTGCAGTCTTCTCTCTTCGTTCGAACAGAAAATGAAGTTCTAAGGTACAGAGATTTCTTCGGGAAGAGAACGGGAGATATCGCAGAACAGGAAAATCGGGAACGTGCTCCAAACAAAATCCGCCAGGGGAAAGCATAACCTTTATTCTTTCCTCAAACCTTTCTTCTCCTCCGACGAGCGCCATTCCAAGCGATTCGATAGATGCTTTAATTAGCGCGAGAGGAGACACCCAGCCGCATCCATATCCTTCTTCTTTCACGTTACAACTTCTTCCGAAATCACGAACGTTCGCTAAGATTGGAGTGACCACCCTTCGCGCAATAAAATGAAAATAATAAATTTATGCTTGTCATAAATTTGAAAAAAGGAAAAAAAATTAAAATTTTCAGATGGATTTGTGGCGACTGCGGGGATGCTCTGACCAGAAGTTGGTTGAGCTTCAAAAATTGAAGTTTTGAAAGGGATGGTGTCGCCCTTGAGGTGCTCTCTTACTTTGGAGTCGACTAAAATGAAAATTGTGACGTGCCGTCTGATCCCAACCTCACAACAGCTGACTATGTGGTCTGGTTGCTATGCCTGACGTGGCTCTCAATTTGTCCTTTTAAGTTAATTCTCGTTTTTCCTGTCTTTACTTCTCGTTAACAAAACTACTTCTTGCTCTCGCGTCAAAAAGCTTTCCTCCTTTATCTTCACAACCAAAACATTAAACATGAAGATGTTGTGTAATGATTTGCTCGGTTTTTGCCTCTCGGCTTGGCGTTTTTTTTCTTCATGGCCTTGGACGACGCCGTTTGGTTGGATTGAGGGGGTTTCGGCGAATGGCTGCGAGGCGCAGATGTGTTTTCTTGAACTCGACTGGAGTCGCTTCGGTCAATTTTGGGTTAACGAGAGGACGGTCGAGTCCGAGGGACGTTGGGGTCCTCTTGGGCCGCCGCGGCGGAGATAATTGTTTCCGCCGGCGGAGGAATCCAATGACGTGTCTTCAAGCCCGCGATCTCAGTCCTTTTTGACCTGCGGCGGCTCCGCTCCTCACAAAACGGACGTCGGACCCCCGTCGGTCGGTCGGACGTCCCTTCGACGGCAATCGGAGCCCCACGGTCCTCCGTGGCGGGGAAAGGGCGTGGAAAAAGGAAGGGTCCTTCGTTCGTTACAACCTCAACCAAGAGGATTTTCTCTTCTTCCCCCCTTCGACAAAAACTACCTCCGAAAAACGCGGTGGCGGCCGTCGAGGTCGATATTCTTCGAAACATCGAGTGTTGGAGAACGGTCCGCCGCGACGAATCCGACTCAATCGCGGCGGCTGAACTGCCAGTTGTGACCTGTCTCGGAGCAACAGCCCCGACGCCTTCCAGTTCCCCTTACCGCCTATCCATAAATCACGTACAGTGTTACGCAACGCGCGCACTATTGGACTCTTCAAAGTAAACGTGTCAAGAAACAAATACGAAGCGAATTATTACGCAACAATTTATTATTCCCTTGCACAGCTTGACAGTCTTACACCTACACGACCCATCCCATTCGATTCAGCATCGAAAAATACCAGCAAATGATACGAAACATGACCGATACACCTGTACAACGAAAATTACATATTCCAGGCGCCTGTTGGCAATTGGCTCGACATGACGGGTGGTTGGAGTAAGACCTGAGGGAGTGTAAACAACGAAAAGACTTCGTTCGGTGTATTGTCAGTGAGTTCTTTCAACTGTTGCACTTTGACTCACTATAAGTACTGTGATTTCATCGTTTTCGGTCTACACACAGTCTTTCCCCCTCTAATACTCGTTCCATTGGACCCAGCCTCTAAAAATACCAAGTGTACTGCCTTGTAGGTACCTCCAGTCATCGTAGTCTACTGGTCAAAGACGAAGATTCATATTCCGACGCTCTCCTAACATTTCCGAACCCCTCATTACAAATGGCGTCGGAATTGGGATGCTGGCCAAGTTTGGTGTGGGAATATGAAGGTTGGATGGTTATAGACAGGGTACGAGGTGGCATAGGTTCGCACGCAACATTGGGTCACAAACGTATGCCCAGTTGCAGAGGAGGCGTGAAGGGGTTTCCCACTATATGAGGACACAGGGCGGAAACATGAGGTTGAAATGGGCTCCTCCTGTCGACATGACTGTTGGATGGTTCGCAATTGGTTGAGCCAACACAGGTTGATGCTGTACAGTGGATGACAACCTGCTAGAACCAAAATGTTCTCTTCGGTCCCTGCCTTCTAAAGAAGTCCTCTCACCTCTCAACATTGCTTCACGGATTTCACTATTCTGGAGGCATTTGATTACCGATCCTCAACCTCATTCATTCTTTCGACAATGCAGGTCCTGCCTAGCCTGCATCATATTAGCTGCACGATCCTCCGTGCAGTTCTCTGTAGGCCCCAAACGATCATCAAGTCGAGCGACACTGTCATCAGTCTGTGCACAGACCATCCACCCTGAAGTACCCGACTAGCCACTCACGGCTGACAATATGGGCCTTCAAACTAAGTGAGTACACATTTACCATAACCCATGAGTCTGGAAAATCTCATGGCAATGCAGATGCCTCCTCGCGATCCCAGTAATGTTTGCCTGAGTCAGCGGATCTTCACACATCTCCAGCTTACCTCAGTATATTATCACCAACTGGATAAATCCAGTTTAGACTCGGTCGACGCTACCTAACTGCTCCGCTCCGCCAAAACTAGCGTCACCAGTGTTCGGCGCAAGCCGAATTAGATGGGGTTTTGACCTTCGAACACCGCATTTAACGGTATTCGCCGGCCTTAAGGAAAGTCATAATTTCCCCAAACATCTTTCTATCACAATCATTTTGTTCGTACCTGTGCAAAGCCCAGCTCCTCAGTTATTCCCAAGTGACAATGAATTTCCCTCGTCCTGGACTTTCCCACCTCCCAATTTTAGATTCCTCTTCTCAACAGACAGCTTCTTCTAAGTCAGTCATCCTTCAGCTCTCGCTATACAGTTGTCTCCCAGTTCTCCCATCTCTCAGCTCGTGCTACTCCCAAATCTCTCTCTCTCTCTCTCTGTCCCTCTCCCACCACACTATCCCCCTCTCCCATAGTATCTCACAACCAGTTTCAAATGTATTGAGAGTCCCTTGTGAGCCGTTACATACTCATGCTCAACTGGATACAGTCCTCACTCACGCTCCCCATGTTAATTTATTTCTCAGTGTCAACCTCCCCCATTCGTGCGCCCAACATCCAGCTTTGGTCAAGATCTAGCCCTGATAAAGCGTTTCGTGGGGCTGTTCACATATTAGATGGAGTCACGCATAAAATTATCAAAATCGGTTACGCGTTCTTTTAAAGCTGTGATTCGACCTCGCGTTTGGAGTGGGTTACGACAGCCGCACGATGCCACTCGTGATAAAATTGAATATCCCCTCTCCAACATATGTTTATTTATATAGAACCATGCCTTTTACTTTCCACTACCGAATGGACGAGCGAAGTATTGTTATCGAGTCACCAACCAAATTTGGATTTTCTTCAAATCTTTAAATTTTTGAGGGCAACTGAATAAAAAAATTTCACGTGTGGTTCGTGGTGTGTAGTTTGATTGTAGGAGAACGCCTGGTGCTTTTTTTGTAGGCGCGAAAATGAGGTTATGGGCGATTTCCATCAAATAGGGGTGTTACGAGGGGGTTTTGGAGACGCTTTTGGGGATCCGCTGACTCAGGCAAAAATGACGGCATTCGCGCTGGAGCTCGATCCACAATCCTCGACTTACGTCGAGAATTATGAATCGAGTGTCTTAACCACTAGACCACGATCAACCGCTTGCCTTTAAAGGGAGTCAGGCGGTACAGGGGAGGGGGGGGGTACAACATGAACCAAAAACTAAGGTTTTTCGCGTTTTTCTCAAAACGGCTCGAACGATTTTGATAAACACTTTCAAATTATCCTTTATTAGCTAGTACCTAAGTTTCCTTCTCGATAAATATCTCCATAAAGTTACGGTGAACGGAGATAAAGGATTAAGAAGCGAAATACGTTCTTTACGCTTTTTGGCAAAACTTCAACGACTTTCACCAAACTCACAGAATGTCTTTCAATAAATGTTCCTCTGAGAGTCCACTGAACAGAGATAAATATGAAAATGTGTCGAAAATAATGTTTTTTTGAACATTTCCGTAATTTCTTGAGTAACTGCTTCATCGGATTTGACCAATTGCGTGGAGTGTCTTGTAGCAAACTATACCCACAGTATGTTGTCCGTAATGATTGCTGCATCTACCTGTTGAACGGTGATATAAGCCATGATAACTAGGAAAACGAGATTTGTCGAATATTAATTTAACGTTTTTACAGTTTTCTCATAAATGGTAATAACAATTTCGTTCAAACTCGCGCAGTACTTTTAACTAACTAGTATCTACATTTTGTATTATATAAGTGTTCCTGTATAAATGCGTTGAACGAAGATATAACGCTCGTATATGTAACAGGTCGCCGAATTAAAGGGGGTTGGGTAAAGTTGCGCTACGCCCCAGATATTTTATTTTAGAAATAATTTCCCTACTCATTATTCCTCCTTATAGACCTCTCGACTCAAAGATTCTGCATCATGCACTTCATCCGCATCCAGTGCAGATAAAACAAGAGGCCTTGTGCTGCTCCACTGTAGTTCTCACAACAGTTAGCTGCGGTTGTTGGAAGAGCGGTTAAATTTACCAGCATCGACTACTATTCAGCAAGCTTAGGAAAGTAGAGTGTTACGAGGAGAAAACTTGGCAACAGTTCATCCGTCCCTTTGAAACTTGCTGCCTACGTAAATAGTTAGATCAGGTGGGAAACCAGATTTAGAAATCCTTCGAGATGTTAAGGGATCCTTCAGGGTCATACCTCCGCACGGTTGCACACAGGCAACAGCACTCCATTGGGGGACTGGCCTAGTGACAACCTGGCGTACCTTCACACATCGGTGAATGCTGAGCGATAGCGAAACAGCAACTTCCATGACTTATGTAACTGATGACTAATATTACTGATCTAATCTTCTTTTTAGAGTGTTGAGAAACAGTCATTTTGATAAGGAAAGAAACTCGTGACTGCTATGAAGCATTTTAATGCTGATTCCGGATTATGACCCCTCTTCCTTCCGTGCCCGGCACTGCTTCATTTACTTGTGTGAATCATTCACTGATATTTGTTGTCTTCATCCGAGTGGGAGCTGTAAGTTCCGTCGCAAGGGGCGGGCCAGCAACCATTCTAGCCTCAAGGGTTGTTAGACCCTTACATGGTGCCACAGGGATGCACAGCCTTGGAGCCTTGCCCCAGTGCATCATGGCTGCCTCTGCAAGGCAAGGTAGGTGGAAAGGAGCAATCCGATTTCTAGCCAGGGCAAGGCCCGAATAAGTTGGAAAATGCGCTTACCTTACGGACATCGCGGTGGTTGAGGGGTTGCTTGTAGCTTGTCCATTCCTTAACAATCCAAACCACTTGGATCTGAAGGCCTACCGGTTAGTATTCCCTCAGACATCCCAAAACAGGATCCGAGTGGGCAACGGAACTCAAACTCTCGGTGGCCACGGTATTGTTAAGGATCTGACTTAGGTTCACCTGTATCTGAGGGCAGGGAACCCGCTATATCGCATAGCGGGGATCTAATTCGACTTACACAGAGCTTGAATCTGTTGAAGTGGATACCGAAGAAGGAACGAACGTAATGGGCGCATTGACTCGTTTTCGAAGCAGCGAGAGTCATCAAGGTGCCGCTGCGGTGGTGTCCAGGCCATGGGGGCGGGGGAGAGTCTCAGAGGTGACAGAAGTCAATTGAAGCGCTTATGTACGTGGGGCCCGGCAATACGTACGCAGGGGGAGATCTTCCACGCGAGCCAGCAATGGTTTGCACAGCCTCCGCAACATCTTCTCCCACACTGGAAGAATATGCACTCCCCGATGTGCCAGTGCCCAATCCAATTAGGTGCCGAACGATACATCAAGGGTCTTTTCTTGAATCAGTATAAATTAGACGGCCAGAAAGGATGGGAATGAAGCGCATTAGCCACGAGTGCAGTGACCTAACTCAAATCTTAGCCGATACCGGGAATCCGTCCGAGGAACAACCAACTCGTCAAAAGAGACGGCGAAGGTTATTAAGTTAGGCGCAGGTATCAGCCGCGATCTGGCTACCTGCCCGACCTTGGGCGCGACCGAACGGCCCTCGTCCCATGGAAATTCCGCCGAACTAGGAACAGCCCCTTGCACTACGCGGTTTTGTAGTTGAAGGCGTGCCAGAGGCAAATCGCGCTATTCAACGCATTCGTCGTGGAAGCATTTGGGTCCTCGAGGGCGCAGAAGGTCGAAGAACTCGAGGTTATGGAGACCGAAACTGAATCACGTCAACGGAATCATCTCTGAAGGGGCATTTACAGCTTGTAACAAGTTAGGTCGTGTGGGTTGAAGAGTTATTTAAGAAGCTGGCTCGAAAGAGTTCGGAAGACACGATTAACAAACCGATACCTAGGCGTGGAAGTCGATCGGAACCTAAGATGGGACTAACACCTGAAAAAAGTGACATCCTCGATGAAGCAGATGATCCAGCTTTATAGGCATTGATAGACGTAGAATGGTATACTATGCGCTCACAGCCGCTATCTGGTTAGGGAGAATGTAGCACGTCCCTTCTTGATTCATTATTCCTAACCCATGAGCTCATAATCAAAGACTATGAAAAAAAAGGACAACATATTCGACAGAAACTCTCTTCAAAGAGTTTGCTGTACCCGAGCTGAGAGAGCTAATTGACAAGATAACTATAATTAAAACATACAAAGATTTACTTAGCATGACATTTTGAGAGGAGGACCATGGCCAGCGGGCGTATGATTACCGGGGAGCAAAACTGTTCACCACCCTTTAGTCCAGGAGCCGAGGGCTAAAAACGTTGACCGTTGAGTTGAAAGTTGGTTACTATTTTTTCTGATAGTTCCCTCACTGTTTGGTAACACCCCGCAAGTCTGCTCTCTCAGAAGTATGGACTAAGAAAATGGCGGCTCATCAAAAAAGTCAAAATTTGATTTATTAGTTGATAGTTACAATATTTACCACAGTTGAGGAATTGACTTGTACTTTCCAAATTCGCAACTCTGCTACTTCCGATGCTCGGCCATTAAGTTGCAGAGTCAATCAAAATTCGTCGATTTTTTAAACCAAATTTTGACTTATTAGTTGACATCGTAAATTTGAACGGTGGATTCGCATCAAGTAACTGAGTCGAAAACCCCGACTCTGCCACAATAGTTTCGTGGACTTCGACTTGCAGACGACGACGTTTTGGTCAAAAAATGACCTACGGAGTTGAAACTTGAAATTTATGTTACGAATACGTGGAGTACTTTAAAAATTACCTCGCCTGCTTTCCTCATTTTGAGGACTCTTTCGAGCAGACATCAACATTTTATGGCTCAAAAATTGACTTAGTTGATACTTGCAAACGATGTGAATTGCTTCCACATCCATCAGCTTTACCATAAAATGTTATCTGCCACCTCAGAAACGTCGCATTTTCAAAGCAGAGTCGCTGAAATAGAATTATCCTGTATTAAAAAAAACAAAAAAACTGTATAGTTGACAGCTGAAAATGACGTGAATCGCATCTACAGCCACTTAGTAAACTGTTAAGTAGCATCTGCTACCTTCAAAATGTTGTAATCATACAGCAGACTCCACTTCTGGGCTAAAATTACTAATCATATATTTGAAGTATATTCTGTCTCGATGGCTCATAAAAAGAATATTACATAATCGCCTCGGTATTCCTGTATGCCATTAGTGGATGGGAAGTAATACCAATTAGTACGCATATAACATGCATTAATACATTTTATTTCTGATTTTAACAAAACACGTTCATAAAATAACTGGTTCGTAGTAACACACAACTTTCCACAACCCCCGTAAATTCGACGGCCAGCTACATGTACGGGCGCTTTATTTTCGTTCAACGCGGTTTTACAGAAACATTTATGGAGAACCAAATGTTGGTGCTACTTAGTTAAGAGTACTTTGTAAGTTTGATTTTAATCGTTACAGCCGTTTTTGAAATAATTGGACACCCGATAAATTATTATTCGAGAAACCTCGTTCTTAGAGCTATTACGGCTTATATCTCCGTTCGACAGATAGGTACAGAAATTATCACGGAGAACAAAATGTGGGTATAGATTGCTTAAAAAAATTTCATAAGATTGATTACTCAAAAAGCAAACAACCGTTCAAAAAACCATTATTCGACATATTTTCATATTTATTTCTGTTCAATGAACTGTCAGATGAACATTTATCCTTAACAATGTATACGTATTAACTATTTAAAAACATTCTGTGAGTTTGGTGAAAATCGTTGTGGAACCATTTTGCCAAAAAGCGTAAAAAACTATTTTTGCTCCTTAGGCTTGTATCTCCGTTCACCGTATTTTCATGGTGGAGAAAAGTTTTGTCCTAACTAATATAAGATACTTCGAAAGTTTAATCAAAATCGTTGGAGCCGTTTACAAGAAAAAGGCGAAAAACCTCAGTTTTCGGAACGATTTCCTCTCCCTCGCTCCCCTTTCCCATCGACCGAAATCGCGCATAACCTCATTTTCGCGTCTGTACGAAATAACAAACGAAACAAAAAAGAACCAGCTTAATCGGTTCAGCCGTTCTCTGACGAACGACAGCCAAAGTCAAGTTAAATATGGAACATGAATTGTTTTTGCTTTTATTTAACCGAGTTTTTACTTTCCGCTACCCGAAGGGAAGGAAAGTATAGTAATCGGCCCAAAAAAAAAATTTGGGTTTTCTTCAGATCTTTACGTTTTGAGGCCTACTGAGTCTAAAAAACCTAATTTCGGCGCGTGGTCCGTGTGTGTGTGTGTGTGTGTCTGTAGTTCGATTTGCGGGAGAACGGCTCATCCGATTGAGCAGGTTCTTTTTTTGTTTTGTTCGTTATTTTTTGTAGACACCAAAATAAGGTTATGGACGATTTCGGCCGATGGGAAGGGTGGGGGGGGAGGGGACGAAAGTGTACTAAAAACCACTGTTTTTCGCATTTTTCTCGAAAACGGCTCTAACGATTTTGATTAAACTTTCAAATTATTTTCTACTAATAAATACCTAACTTTGCTTCTCTATACATATCTCCATGAAAATACGGTGAACGGAGATATGGGCCCCTGAAGGAAAAATAGGTTTTTTACGCTTTTTGGCATAACGATTCAAACGATTATCACCAAACTTTCAAGATGCTTTCACATAGTCAATACCTACATATTGTTCTCAATAAACCTTCCTCTGACAGTCCACTGAACAGAGATAAAAATCAAAATGTGTCGAAAATAACGTTTTTTCGAACATTTCCGTAAATTCCAGGGTAACTTCTTCACCATATGTGATAAATCTTACAGAGTGTCTTGTAGGTACCCATACCAACATTTCGTTCTCTATAATTATTCCTATATATATGTTGAACGGAGATATAAGCCAAGTTAACTCAGAAATGGAGATTTGTCGAATATTAATTTATCGGTATTCCAATTTTCTAACAAACGGCTTTAACGATTTTGATCAAACTTGCGGAATACTCTAAGCTAACTAGTAGATACATTTTGTTCTCCATAAATGTTTCTGTAGAAATGCGTTGAAAGAAAATATGTAGCTGGTGTTCTAACTTACGGGGGTGGCGGAATGTTGTGTGTTGCTACGCACCAGATATTTTCAATAGGGCTTGGATAATACGATCATCCTAGACGGGCCTGGCCCTGCGATTGGTAACACATGTTTGATAAGTGGTGTAGTTACGCATTGTTCGCGAAGATGGAGAATACAAAAGGTACTTACTATAACGGGTCTTGTCTGCCCCCTTCCTTAGAAGATATTTAAAAAAATATGTAGCGCAGCGGAAATATTCAGTAGGCCTCAGAACGTAGAGATATGAAGAAAACGGTCCAGAAAAGTTCCTAGACTGTGGTAAATATTGTAACCATCAACTAATGAGTCAAATTTTGACTTTTTTGATGAGCCGCGATTTTCTTAGTTCATACTTCAGAGAGAGGAGAGAAGCGGGGTTTTACCAAACATTGAGGGAACTATCAGAAAAAATAGTAACCAACTTTCAACTCAACGGTGAACGTTTGCAATTCCAAAAATTGAAAAGTTCAAAAGAGAGCTGAAAAAACATACAATAATTAAGCAATCTAAGTCTCATTAGATTAGATAATACTTTAAGGTGGTAACTAAATAACTCCTATGTATTCTGATTCACGTGAGGTGCCTACTGGCCCTGCTTCACCTATATTTACTTATAAGATTGTCGAATAAGAAATTGAATGAGCGTGCTAATTCTGTACTACTTCTCCCCGGGAAAAAATACGACTTATAGTGGGGAGTAGAATTTTTTCTTGTGCTGTTTGCTTTTTTTGTGTGTTGCAATACCTATCTAATAAACAACCAAACAGCCATCGCGCGATCAACCTAAAAACGGTGCCATTCGATCTGATGTGGTCAGCAGAAGAAACTTGGCAAACTCGACGGACTGATTGGGACACCAATTCTTAAAACATTAACGTGTTCGTGTTACTTCAAGCTAAAACAACCGATTCTCCTGTATTTCGGTACCCGAGGTCTGACGAGAGAATTGGGGGGGGGGGGGTTTCTTCCATTTTCGGGCTGGAGAAAACGAGATCCATGACGCGCAGTAAACATGAATTGGATTTAGTGGCTAAAGCTACGAAAATCGCTGAAAGCTGAAAGTATGCGGAGCGAAAGTTGCGCGATGCGCCGCACCAGATATTCTCACGCGTATAAACGCGCTCTGCGACGCCAATACGAATAGTTTTGAGTGTTTTCACTCGGTTTCAATTCACAATTTGAACACACGCGCGTTCGGCAGGCCGTCAAAGGTTAGGCGAACGGAAAAAACGAGGCTCGGAGCTTCGGCTTACTTCTATCGCTTTGGAAGATACCGAAACAACGAAGCGCTTTGGGCTGACGTTTTCAACAAAAAATAAAACGCTTTACACGCACGAAATATGGCCGACATCGCGGGAATATTGTACCGACGTAAACAAAATTACGACGAAGATGCCGGATCAGGTTGACCAACGTGACAAAAACAGAGTTTTTATGGCCAACTTGTGACTTTCGGCCGATGAAAAGGACAATTCCTCTTGAAGGCGCTTCCTTTTGCCTTTGTAACCGTTGAATTGCCTTTTTACGATCTATAACTTACGGATGGGTCGCGTCTGAGCAGGTATGCGGGTCAGAACCACCCGCCAGCTCTGTCCTGCCTGAGAGAGTGTACTAATTAACATCGGCCGAGTTGAATGACGATTACTCAGATCTAATTCTGAATTCCTACGGACGGCGGAGTGTGAGTTAATTGAGGAATCGATGAATTGATGAATGACGATTGAACGAATGAATTTATTAACTCGCCTAAATCAGCGGCGCATTTCGGAGCTAGGAATGTCTAGGCACAGTTATATCGGTAAGGCACAGAACAGCGCCTCTTCAGATCCCTTATTCTACTTTGGTTCGTGCATGCGTTCGGCACGCGGTTCTCCCAAGGAGGATTCCTGATTCCGTACAAAGCAATTCAAGATCCCTGTTAATGGAACAGTTAGCGACAGACTTTTTGAATGTAAAATTGACCCTAAAAACGTACTAAATTGCTCGGGTAGACGGAGATAATATTACATTTACAATGACAGCGAGTGAAGAAATAACACTGGTACACAAAAAAATATTATTTGAATGTTTCCTTTACTTTATGAGTAAAATATTACTAGTTTTGGGGTGAAAAAACGAATATGACAATGAAAACATTTTATTAGCTCTAGTTTATGTGATACACAATGGGTCAATCGAGGCATATACGTTTTTTTAGTGTCAGCTAACAACTGTGAAAGGTCATTTGGATTTAAAAAAAACTTCATTTACAGTCTTCTAAAAGTTTCAAATTGATGTTTAAATACCTGGCAGGTTGGATTTCAAGAACATTATGTGGTTGCTTCGTGACTTGGCTGTCTTTTGACTTGTCTCTTGTAAGTGAGTTCTGGAGCATCCTTACACACAGTCTAACAGTAATCCGCAAGCATTGTTTCATTCCAACGACCCTGATATCGTCAAGAAACCGTTTATCGTCTGTTGGACACGGGGTGGGGTTGTTTTATCAAAGTGTTTCCCTTTTATTTTTTATTGGGTTCCAAGTTGAGAACGTGTATATAATTTTGGGTTCTTTCTGGAAGAGACTTTTTATTTTACTTTATCAATTTTCAAAGTCAATTCGGAGAAACCTCACAACGGGTAGCAGAACGTAGTTACGATCCACGGACCTCTGGGTTATGGGCCCAGCACGCTTCCACTGCGCACTCTGCTGGCGTTGCTGGTTCATGATTCGTTGGTCCACCTCGTTGTTTTGAACTTTCCTTCTCGGAGTCCGATGAGCTGTGGCCCTTTTCACTTGCTAACGTTTCGTCCAACATGGTCGTGGGGGATCGTAAGGGCCGAATGGGTGCGCGTTATAAAATGGGCCGTATAGTCGAGGAACCATAGGTCGAAGGAATCCTTGTTGGAATGGTGTGTTATAATGCGGGTTGTTCTGTCGAAACTTGTTTTTCGTGAAAGATCCTTTTTATTGTCGTTTGAAAGACTCAGACCCTCATGATTGGTTTACTTTGCTGTTGTTGTTGTAACGTTGCTGGTAAAAATTCTGAGAATTCGGAGTTGGCGTAGGTTGTGGTGATTTGTGTTGTGGATGTTATTAGGCCGGATAGTCGGATGCTTTTCTGTCTGAAGCATGGGATGGGTAGTATTTCGTTGAGTCACTTTTAATAGTCATTCGTCGTTTTTGAAAGTTCTCAGTAAATTCTAGTTTTTCCACATCGCTTACCAAACTAGTTAGCTGTTCCATAGTTGTAGGGCGGCTGTTGAATTGACATTTGGCCCTTGTGTTTGTGTTGACTCCTTGGAGAATGTTGCGAACGATTTCGTGTTCAGAGTCCTGGACTAAATTGAGTTTGGTATGTGGAGTAGTCAAATCCTCTAGTAATTTAGTAGTTATTGATTTGAATGTAATATGCCGATCTGCGGCGATTCTGACCAGGATAGAATTGCCGTGCGTTGAAACATAGGTTTGAAAATCCGCTCACTCGTGGCTTTCAACACATGCAGTTTGTCTGAAAATTAATGAGGCTCCACGGATTATTGGTGTATGATTTTGGCACTTATGCGATTTCTAGCTCGATGTAGAACGTGTATATAATTTTGTGTTCTTTCTGGAAGAGACTTTGTATTTTACTTTATCAATTTTCAAAATCAATCAAAGTGAGTATGATTTTCCTTTTTCTCCGGATAATTCGGAGAATCCTCACAATTTTTTGGTTCTTTTTGGTATACTTGGAAAGATGATTTATGATTCATATTTATGTTAATCTGTATGGAAATAAATATTAAGTTAAATTGACGAATCGATGAATGACGATTGAACGGATGAATTCATTAATTCGCCTCGGTCAGCGTGGACTTCGGAGATAGAAATTTCTAGGCACAATACTAACGACTTTGACTACGCAGTTTGTGCGAGTCGTATATTTTGTTTCAGGCCCATATATATCGTTGTATTCCTTAGTTCGATTTGGAATGTTGTTCTGAAAGTTTTAAGCGTGACGTACTGCTGATGTAAAGTTCTGAATTCATTGCACTTCCCCGGTGGTTGTGTATATTCGTCGTGTAACACACGAAAACGGCACTATAGTAAGCGGTAAGTGAGACGATAAAAATGGACGTGCTCCCGAGCCCCTTTCTCCTCTTCCGCTTCGTCCGCCTCAACTTGCCACTTAGACTGCGTTAATTGTAGGAGCGTCTGAGAGCCCTTGACACCCGTTCAGGGCGTTTATTGCGAAAGGCTTTTCCGTTAATTTTTTTTTTTTCGCTCCCATCAAAATATGTTCCGCTCGACGAGGCGGCGAGGAAAAAGAATTACGAACTGAAAGATGGCCCTTTCATTCGGTGGAAAGGTCTCCTTCCTCAAAGGACGTCGACAAGTTGCAGCTTTTATTAGGGCTTATTAAACGAGAAGTGGGCTCGGAAAAAGGGACGTCGCTGGCTGCGGACGCTTTTTCTGAAGGATCTTTGAATTTGAAGACTGTCGAGTTAAATCAAATGTGTTCGAGGAGGTTCGTCTCTGTGCGTTTATTAAACTCTCAGATGCGAAGTGACTGCGAAATGCGTCGCTCTCCTGATGGAATTAGTTCTTTGGTTCGAAGTATCTCAGATCTTTAGCTCCGAATGTTGGCCCCAACTGAAAGTTAACTCTCTACGCCCTTTGCTCGGCGTTATGAAGCTCTGTAATTAACTCTATTGATGTACGACCACGATCGATGGCTTGAGAGCTGTTCTGGACGTCTCAAGAGGATTGGAGAACGCGAGATCAACACTGGTTTGTGAACGTCGAAGGAACTTTCTCGAAGTTAATTGCCTGAACGCGACAATTATTTTTGAACGCTCCGACGTTGCGCGACAGGTCAAACGGATCGATGTTTTCATTAAACACTTTCGCACCTTGCACGTAAAAGGACCTTGCCAGCGTTTCTGCCCCATGGCACGGGATTCTCAACACTTTGTTCTTCGCACGCGTGTCTCTGTGGAGTAGGAACTCGAGCTTTTCGTACAAGTAGGCGGGCTTTTGGTTTATTATTCATTCTGAATAATAACCCTATGTTTTCGGTCACGAAAAATTTTGTACAACCCCCTCACAAAATTCGATACTTTACGTTTCAAGACTTGGAGATACCAAATTTGCAATGTCCGTCCCCCGTCCGCCGTCCAGGCCGTTTTGTGCCTTTAACGTGGTCTAAAAAATTCGTTCTTTCGCCCAAAAATCCGATTTGGTATCTAGTTGTGCCCGCCATCTCGGCAATCCGATCGGACGAAGCCCGTGGTTGTAATGGGCAAAAAACGGTTAAAAAAATTAGCGAAACGCAGTACAATGCGGGAGCTACAGCGTTTCGTCGTTTGAACCCCCTCCCTCCCCGCCCGTCTCATTAAAAAAGCAACCGCGCTCGCTCGCCTCCCGCTTGCTTGCCTCCCAACGACGCCGTCACTTCGAGCGCCCCCGTTCCAATATCCCCAACGACGGGGCCAAATCATCAGACGTTTTGTTTCCGTAGTTCCATTGTAGCCAGGTCATGTTTCGTATGGTTTACTAGTATTCGATGCTGAATCGAATGGGATGGGGTAGCACTAATACTACGTCAAGGTTTTCATGAGAATAATAAACCATTGTGTAATAAATTTCAGGGGTTTTCCATTTGAAGCTCTTGAAAACTAATGTTGCCATTAGCAGCATTCGCCTTTCTCTGATGTTCAACCACCCGAGGTGACGATAGTGTGGTGCAAGGCGTTCGTCCAGTCGAAGTGCGGCATTTTCAGCTTTATGTGGTCTGTCTGGACCTTCGCTTTTGAGATCGGTGAAAGCTGCAGCTGCGTAGTCGAAACGTAGCATAGTTAGGCTCGGCGCAAGTTCCAGGCGCACCTGGCACTGCTAAACGCCGCACGTGGAGTCAACTTAGGGCTCGTACAGTATAAGACCTAATTGTTGATCTCCTTGCGATAAATAAAAGGCGAAAGAAATTAATACAAAATTGAATCTGACTGTAATGAAACAAAAAACGGAAAATTACTCTTCGAGAAAATATATACAAAACTAAAAACGGAACTTGAACAAATAAAAAATATTAACAGAAGTTTAATTGGATCATGGATCCACTAACTGGGCCTTGGCCCAAGGGTTTGCCCAATACGCGAGTAACACCTACGACGGCAATGTACCTGCAGGAAATGTTTCCTGATGAAAGCTGGTGAACGGCGAAAAACTGATTCACAATGGTGGCCACCAAAACTAATGGTCGTCCTGAACGAAGAAAGTTCGAAAACGCGTGTTGAAAAAAGGGGAAAATGGCGAGAGCTGTACGGTCGTCTCCGGAGATTTCGCGTAGAATGAATAAAGCGGGCGCAGGGGGGCTCAGTGCTGGAAATGGGTCCGCAGCAACGCTGACCGGTGCAGACGCGATCGCCGCACTACGCTGACTTCCCAAACTCAGCGCGTCTTCCTCGACGACAATTTCCTTTGTTGCGCTTACACCGCAATTGGCCAATAATACGAAAAACGGCGTTACGTGTCGCGGTAACCTGTTTGTTCCAGCGCATATTGTTCTGTACCAGAACGTTCTCGACATACTGCGCTCGGGGGAACGACACCTCACATATGAGACGCTAAAGTCACGTATCTTGCCTAACAATTTGAGATACCCCCGCAGAATAGCCTTCGTCTTGCTTAGGTTGATTCTCATTGAGCTTCGAGACAGTTTCATTCAGAAAGCCAGGCTCACAACACCTGTAGAGCTGAAAGTCGTTTCTGAGAGCACTTCATGTAGCGTGTTTACGTATAGAGTAAACAACAATGCCGACAACACAGAGCCTTGCAGTGTGCCAACCTTCATCTTTCTCCAAGTGGACAATTCATCGGAGTCACCCTTGACTGCCACTCGCGCTGATCCGCCAAATAAGGCCCGAACCAAGCATGGCTCCCCCAGGCCAATCGTCTCGAGTATTGCATGCATCATCTCTCTTCAGGCTGCCGAAACATCAAAAGAACGGCCACTGTGACTTGGCTCCCTTTTTCGGGGCTGCTTGGGGTGCCATGTTTAAGTTATTTAGTTTGATGCCGTTATGTTTGTTTTATTAGGTTTGGGTTTTGTGTTCCGTTTGCCAATTTGTTTATTTTCTGGGACCGTTCGGACCCCCCGGGAGTTAAGAAAGCTCTAAATGATGGGTCCGGGGGGGGGTCCACTTATGCGCGGGTGGGCTCGAGGCCAGCTGGGGGTTGTCCCCCCCCCCCCCAGCCGGCAGGTGTGAATGTGGTGAGAGAAAGGGGGTCGTGTGAAAGTAATTTATTGAGTGAGTGAGTGATAGGTTAGTGTATGTAAGGTAAAGTGTGTCTGTAATTTATTGGGATTGGGTGGATGTATGGGTGTCTGAGGGTGGGGGTGGATGGTGACTGGTGGGAGGGGGGGACTAGTGGTGCAGTCACCTCACCTAGGGGACGGAACACTAGGATTTGCGGGGCCCGTTCCCACCGTCTGGCGGCTGGGCGCCTCCAGTAGGTGGTGAGCTCTTGCGTACCAAGGATCTGGGTTCCTCCGGCAAGGTGGAGGTCCCCGAAGCCGTAAGTCTGGATGCAAGTCTGGGCGGGCTATAAGGGATATTTTTCCCGAAGTGGTACTGCGGGGGTGCACAGTCCGCGGCGCTAGCCGGGGAAACATGGGAAGGTCCACGTCAGGTGTCCCTCTGGAGGCAACTAGGGTAAAGGCGGAGTATCCGCCAAAATCCCTGGAACCCATTTATGGGATCCTGCAGATACTGCGGTGGTCGAGGGGTCGCTGGAAGTAGTCCTTGTCCCTTTCCCCTCTTTGTTTGCCCGATGGGGCGGAAGTACGTCAGGGCCGTGAGGAGGGTACTACCTCTGCTCATCCCATATATCGGAACGTACTTGCCTCCTATCCATGGCTGACTGGAACCCCAATTAGAGGTGTCTCTGTGCGGTAGGCCGCTCATTCAGCACTCCGCGTGACTATGCGTTGGACTGGAGTTCATTGTAGACAATTTTGTCCAGAACCTTGCTCATCGAGCACAGTAGGCCCAGGCACCGGAAAAGTCGAATTAATTACCGTACATCGAAGAGCGTGGTTTTAAAGAGCGCCACTCATCCTTTTCCCTTTCACTTCCTGTCGCGTCTTTGCACATTAAATCCAGGTAATCGGAGTTCAAATTCTCTTTAAGAAATGTTTCGGAAACGGCCACAATACCAACGTTACTACCTTCAAATATTTCCATAAATCCACTCCAGTGATTGACCAGAGACTGCATTTACATGAGCCACATTTAACATCCTTTTGCCACATTTAATTGTTGATTTAAAGAAACTGACACGTTAATCTAAAAAACAAATATTCCGATAATATTCCTGAGTTAAATTATTGTAGAATTTCATAAATTGATAAAACGAAATAAGGAATGCAATATTGTTATGAACATTCAACCAATTCGTGACATAACATTGAGAGTTGACGCAAAGCTCCTTACGATTTTACGTGAATTCTCTGCGAGTCTTTGGATTGTTTCAAAAAGACACAGCCGTTCCGCGCCCAAACGAATTTGAAGTTGTTTTCTACAAGCGCCAAGAAGTTTCCTGTTGTACAGAGTCAAACTGTCGTTAATGTATTTTCGATTAGGTTCGCCAAAGTAGAATTAAACCGAGTGTCGAAATGCTTCATTTTCCAGCTGATGAATAACCTTTTTCATCCAATTTTCGGACGAAAGAGATAATAATCGTGCTCGAGAAAGCCCATTCGCGGGTTCCTAGCTTTAATGCGATAGCAGTCGCCTATTATTTGCTCAGAAACCGGAAAATTGACCGGGTCTCCGATCTTTTTGACAATCTCTAGAACATTTTCATTTTCAGCCTCCGGATATCCTGATATCTCTGCTGTTGACTCGCGGGCTTGTTGATCAACGTTGTTAATTTTCGGTTAACTCTTCGAGCTTCTTGTCGTATCGCTTCTCGTGATCAACCGCATTGTCCACGTTATCGGCCAGAGACTTCAGAGAGGACTCAACACGATCCAACGGCTGTATGTTAGATTTTATGTAATAAGACCGTTAATTTCACTGGCGTGACGTTCAATCTCCTCTTGAAGTTGCCCATTTGAGCTCTGAATATCCTCCCTTATCTCCTCTTTAACTTTCAATAGTTCAACTTGCCTGTCTCCTGCTTTATAGGGGACACCGATGACTCGGGACAATCTTTCTTCTTTCACGCGCGATGCGCCGAAATACGTTGTTTTATTATCCGCCATGTAAGAATAATCAGCTTTCGTGACACACACACCACACTTTAGAGAAAGAGTAATAGAACGGGTGGGAGAGTGAGGGGGGAGGGAGGAGAGAGAGCTCAAAACTAAGCAATCACACTGTGTTACTAAGCAATACAGTGGATAATATTGCATGGCACTAGACACAGCCCGTGTCGCCGCACAAGAGTCGCTATTCCATTACCTATCCCCTCAGTATCTGTCCCCAGCCCCACCAGAACCCGACTGTGGCATATTGCAATAGAAGAGGAAATTATATCATGTTCTCGGTTACAACTTTCTTTTCGACCATATAACGTGTTGCGTATGGACGCAGGCATGGCCGCGCGATGATGTCTTGATGTTTACGATAATAAAGTAGTGAGTTCTCAAGGAACAATAGCCTAATGGCGAATGTTTTAAATTAGTGCACGTTCACTATGCACAGTCAGTGACGGATATCGAAGTGGCTCGCTCAAGACGAGTTTTATCATTTTTCTATGCAAACTATTTATTTTTCAAGTATTTTGCTGTAGACTCCTCTCCGTACTACGATTCCATAATGTAGTACCGGTTGTACTAGGGAAGAGTAGATGAGTTTCAGCCTGTCCGATGAAATCAACGGACGAACGTAATAAAATATCCCGAAGAATTTTCTCAGACGTGTGAAAAATGATCAACATGTTCTGCCCAGTTGAAGTTGCTATTTATACCAACCCCCTAATACTTATAGGACGACGCCGCTTCAATTTTGAGGCACGTTCCCCAGTCAAATGACGTGAGTGTAATATAAGTTCGAATTCGAGAGGACGGTTCATCTGGTTGACAAACAGCATGAACTAAACGCAGCGCACTTTAGCATTTGCCGGAGCTGAAAAGCGTTGTGTTTGGATGCCAGACTTCCCAGCGTGGACAACAGGCGGTTTAGGCGGGGCCCTGGCGAGTTTAAAGCCCAGCAAATCTCCTGGGCCAGATAAGATAGAAAGCGATACGTTGAGGAAGGCTGCGACCTTCTTAATTTATTTAATGGCTGTGTGCAGGTCGGACAGTTCCCCACTCAGTGGAAATATTAGATTCCTGATTACGGCCAAAACGTTAGACATCTTCTAGTCTCTTGAAGGAGCTTTTGGCCATAACAGGCAGGCTTTATGGGTGTACCAAAGGCCCACGCCGGACATCATTGTCGAATTCTGCAATGTTTCCCTGGAGGCGCTAGCTAAGTACGTCGTAGCAGTTCTCATTGACACCTATAATGAGCGACGCTTCTCAATGAGATTAAAGGTCGGGTAATTCCTGGTAACTGTGTGCCACATTCCTGCGTGAACGACTTGGCCGTGCTGATCTGCGAACAGTCCATCTACCGTACCGAAGCAAGCAAACTGCACGTGATTGAAGAAAACTCCCAGCTATTTCTTTTAAAAGAAATTATCCGTCAGTACATTTTGGCCGCTAAAGGCTCCTTAAGAAGCACTTAAGAGTCAATAAAGGTGAGAGGTGTCGTTTCAGCCAACAGCTCCAGTCCCTCGAAGGCGCTGCTATCGCAAGGTTCGCCTTGTTACGGGCACTTCGCAAGGCCATTTGGGGTGTGTATTTCCATGACACAATCCTGACGCACAGGGCAATTTCCATAGACGTGATTTTCTACTGCCCCGTTGTCTGGGGTAGCTTACTCGCAGTACCAAGACCTACGAGGCAGCATCTACTAAGGTACTTCAAGTAGTCGCTGACCAGTCATTCGTTGGCTTGGCCGTCGAATGCATGGTGGGCAAGTGGAGAGTGGAAAGGGAGCTTCTCCCGCTTTGGGTCTCCATAGGCGTCTCCACTGAACGGAAACTTACCCCGCTGGATGAATGGGCAGTACTAAAGTTGACGAACCTGTTTGTTGAGTCCGTCTTCTCTGGCTGGTGAGATGCAGTTGGGTCCGTCGTTTGTCGATTCCACGTCTTTATTCTATAAGGTGGTCCGTAAATCCGCCAGTTGGTTGTTTTCGTTTGTGCAGTGTTTTGAGTGGTGTTAATATGGTGTCCCATTTTGCGTTAATTTGTTCATTTATGATTTATGTTCAGTATTCGTCCTTTCTATTGCGTGTGTAGTAAGGTGGTGCAGTCCTGTATTTTGGTAGGTTCATGTCCAGTTGTCTTCAGATGATTGGCAAAGTTTGAATCGTCTTTGTTCCTACTTAGAGATTCTGAATGTCCGTTCCCTACTTTTCGTCCTTTTTGTCCTATGTACGCGTTTTTACACGTGCACGTTATTTTATATACCCCGCTTTGGTCGAGTGAGTCTCCTTTTCAGTCTTTACAGATAGTTTGGTTCTAAGTAAATAAAATAAAATAACTACGAAGATGAGATTCCCTGGAAATTTCAGCAGAACTCGATATAAGAAACTAGTGTTTACTTGGCTCATTACTACTGACCGGATATACTTTATCGAGAGTTTTTTAATTAGTCAATATGTGCACAGGTGAGGTATTTTGAATTTTCTTTGTTTAGCGTTGGCAAGCGTATTGGTGATAGGGAGTAAATTTAATTATTTTGAACTTAATATGGAGGTAGATAATTGACTCTTGGTGGCACCACGGGCTATGCCTACTGCAATTCAACGTTTTTACTTTCCGCTACCCGAAGGGAAGGAAAGTATAGTAATCGGCCCAAAAAAAAAAATTGGTTTTTCTTCAGATCTTTACGTTTTGAGGCCTACTGAGTCTAAAAAACCTAATTTCGGCGCGTTCCTAATTTTCCGTGTGTATGTGTGTGTGTGTGTGTGTGTGTGTGTGTGTGTGCTCTCTGTACTTGGCCAACAGAAGCACAGGGCAATCAAAGTCCCATGGTGGACTGAGGAACTTAATCCCCTCAAGCAAAGTGCAAATAGAGCCAGAAGGATGTACCAAAACACTCGTGACACTACAAGTCCTCCATAGGAAAAGCAAATGTAGAGCAGGTCTTAGCTGCGATGCAAAATGAGTCAGGCTGGGCCTGCAGCATCGAACGTTCACTGGAAACCCTCCTTGAGAAGGCGTTCCCAGATGACCAAGTAGCTCGAGACACTGAAGCCCAGAGGGCAGCAAGGGAGCTGATCATGGACCCTCCGAACGAGCCCGACATCCCACTGTGGACAACAGGCGACCTCAGCAGGGCCCTTGCGACCTTAAAGCCCAACAAATCCCCTGGGTCAGATAAAATAGAAAGCAATATGCCAAGGAAGGCCGAGGGGACAATCTCCAGCGGTCTCCTTAATTTATTCAATGACTGTCTGCAGGTCGGACAGTTCCCCACTCAGTGGAAGTCTGCGCGTGTCGTCACTCTTCAAAAGGGAGGCGACCGCAATCAGTCGGACCCGCGATCATGGAGACCACTCAGCCTTCTTTCTATATTAGGCAAAACACTAGAAATCTTGATGTTGCAGTCCCTCGAAGGAGTCTTTGGCCGCAACCTCACAGGCAGGCAATACGGGTGTACCAAAGGAAGGTCCACGCAGGATGTCATTGTCGAGATTCGGCGTGTTTCCCTGCTGGCACCGGCTAAGTACGTCGTAGCAGTTCTGATTGACATCAGAGGAGCGTTTGACAACCTTTGGTGGCCAGCGCTCCTTAATGAGCTCAAAGGTAGGGGAATCCCCTGCAACCTGTACTCGCTCGTCAGAAGCTACCTGACAGACAGAACTGCTACGATCGAAAGTAGGCATGTCTCCGTCCGGAGAAAGATTGAGAAGGGGTGCCCACAGGAGCCTCGGTCCTAGGACCAGCACTCTGGAATGCCTTCTTCGAAGGTCTTCTCAGGAAACTCATGGAGACTGACTGCGAGCCGTACGCCTATGTGGATGACTTGACTGTGCTGATCTTTGCAGAGTCAGTCCGCCAAATTGAAGAAAAAAACCCGCCACGTTCTCCGCACTGTCAACCAATGGTGCGAGCACGTCAAGATGCAGGTGGCTGAGGAAAAAAACCCAGCTAATCCTCTTGAAGGGGAAAGTGAATAATCCACCCACAATACGCTTTGGCGGCCACAGGCTCCTTCTTGAAAAGCACGTCAAGTATTAAGGAGTGAATATAGGTGAGAGGTGGGGTTTCAACCAACACCTCCAGTCCCTTAAAGGCACTACCATTGCAAGGTTTGCCTCACTGCGTGCCATTACTAAGGCCACTTGGGGTGTGTGTTACCACGACACCATCCTCATGTATAAGGCCATCTATTTAGGTGTGATTGGCTACTGCCCCGTTGTCTGGGGTAGCAAACTAACAGTCAATCAAAGAGTATTGGCCCAATCCCAGAGAGCTGCGCTCCTGTGGATCACCAAGGCCTACAAGACTGTATCAACGAAGCACTCCAGGTGATCACTGGTCAGTTACCAGTTGATTTGGCTGTTGAGTCCATGATTGACAAGTGGAGAGTGAAACGGGAGCTTCCCCCGCTTTGGGCTGAACTCCGTGCGGATCTCACCACAGAACAGAAACTTGCCGCCATTGATGAATGGGCTCTAGAGAAATGGCAAGCGAGATGGGATTCCTCGTCAAAGGGACGTGATACGTATGAGTTCTTCCCCAACATCCGTGAACGTCTTTCTAGAAAATGGGTTGAGCCAGACCACTGGACGAGCCAGTTCCTCACGGGACATGGTGACTTCAATGCGCGGCTCCACTTCTTTTCTCGGAAAGACTCTCCATTATGCACGTCTTGTGCCTCCAGTGCGGAGGAAACAAGAAACCATGTGCTGCTCCACTGTAGTTTCTACAACAGTGAGCGACGGTTGTTGGGAGGGCAAACGAACAGCAGCTTTGACTGCTTCAAGGAAGCCTATAACCATTTTGCAAAGTTCGCAAAGAAGGTAATGGCTAAGAAACGTGGTTATAGTTGATCAGTCCTTTTGAAACTTGCCACCCAAGTAAACAGTAAGATCAGGTAGGGAACCAGATTAGGAACTACTCCCAGATGGTACGGGATTCCTCAGGTGGTCATCTCCGCGCGGTAACACACGGGCAACAGCTCTCTACGGTGAGACTGGCTAACGACCAAATACCTGCCGTACCTCCACAGGTCTGAGTTCGGTGGATGCTGCAGGGGCCGGCCTCTTGCATATTAGCGAAACCGCAACTTCTATGACTGATATAACCCTCGTCGAGGGTTTAGGTACAGTCATCAAACAAAGAAACAGACCTGTGTGTGTGTTTGTCTGTAGTTCGATTTGCGGGAGAACGGCTCATCCGATTGAACTGGTTCTTTTTCGTTTAGTTCGTTATTTTTTGTAGACACCAAAATAAGGTTATGGACGATTTCGGCGGATGGGAAGGGGGGTGGGGGACGAAAATGTACCAAAAACTAGGGTTTTTCGCATTTTTCTCAGAAACGGCTCTAATCATTTTAATTAAACTTTCAAATTATCTTCTACTAATCAATACCTAACTTTTCTTCATCATACATATCTCCATGAAAATACGGTGAACGGAGATATGGGCCCCTGAAGCAAAAATAGGTTTTTTACGCTTTTTGGCATAACGATTCAAACGATTATCACCAAACTTTCAAGATGCTTTCACATAGTCAATACCTACATATTGTTCTCAATAAACCTTCCTCTGACAGTCCACTGAACAGAGATAAAAATCAAAATGTGTCGAAAATAACGTTTTTTCGAACGTTTCCGTAAATTTCAGGGTAACACCAGGTGTGATAAATCCTAATGGAGTGTCTTTTAGTCACCCATACCAGCATTTCGTTCTGGATAATTATTTCTGTATATATATGTTGAACGGAGATATAAGCCAAGTTAACACAGAAAAGGAGATTTGTCGAATATTAATTTATCGGTATTCCAATTTTCTCAAAAATGGCTCTTACAATTTCGATCAAACTTTTGGAGTACTCTCAGCTAACTAGTCCCTACATTTAGTTCTCCATAAATGTTCCTTTAAAAATGCGTTGAACGAAGATATAGCGCCCGCCTATGTAGGTGGTGTTCGAACTTAAAGGGGTGGTGGAAAGTTGTGTGTTGCTACGCACCAGATATTTTAGAGTCGTATTGTGTTGATAATTTGTTTTTGTATTGTGTTACCATTATTTAGTGCGATAGTTTTGATAATATCAAGTTCTGTATTGTAATTTTGTTCGGATAGTGGGATAGTTTTTAGTCTCCATATCACGTGTCTGAATGCACTTAGTTTATGTTGTTGTGGGTGGTTTGATGTATAATGTATGGTTGTGTCTGTAGCAGTAGGTTTTCTTAATGACGTACTGTAGCTCGTTGTCAGTCCGTGTGATTTTAGTTTAGAGCCCAAGTAGTTAAGAGTTTTATTCTGTTGTTTGTCCATGTCATATTGGATGTTATGTAGATAAAGGCCCAGCGACATGGGCATCTTCGTCAAAGGATCCCGAGAGTGAGCCAGGTTGTGACAGGCAATGACGACATCAATGCGCGGCTTTACATCTTTTCTTTCAGACTCCGGTGCGTAGGAAACTAGAAACGAGGTGCTGCTTCACTGTAGTTCTTACAACGTGAGCAACGGTTGTTGGAAAAGCAGCCAAGCAAGCTTACGACGGTTTCGCCCAATTTAATAAGAAGGTTGTGGCAAAGAAATGTAGCGACGGTTGAAATCTCCTTTTGAAACTTGCCACTCAAGTAAATAGTTAGGTCTGATGGGGAACCTTATTAAGAACTGAGATGGTACGGATTCCCCACGGTCATACACACGGGCAGCAGCTCTCTGCCGAGAGACTGACTAAATAACAGGATCGGTGGATGCCCGGGCTGTTCTGCGATAGCGAATCCTCCACCTCCATAACTGATATAACTTTCTTACGAGTGTTGAGAAACTCTTATTTCGATAACCCGATCGCCCCGTGTGATGTATCGCATTCGACGTTTCTCGTGCGTTGCGTGGGGGGTCGTTTGGCGCACTCTACGAGGCGTCGAAGGCTGCAAAACACGCACGACGCGAAGGCGTTGAGTGATCGCGGAGCGTATAACTTGAAATTGCAATCCCTTCCGGCGGGCGCTGATTAATGTTTTAAAGATAAAACGTCTTCGCTCGGCGGGAGCTCAATAAAATAGACTCGGAATCGGTTGGAAAGGGATTCGTTCGAAGGAATGAAACATTTAATCCGATGAAGACGAAGAGTTCGTGGCAATCGAGAAGGCAGTCTCTCGGTTATTCGCATTGGGCTGCCGTCTCACGCGGCACTGTAACCCTAATCTCGTCTAATCGCCTTATTACTTCCTATCGAGCCGGTTCCCGTCTTGATTCATTCCTCCAACTCTCAGCCGCTACTCACTTTTTCAACTCCAACTCTTTTCTCAGCAACCCTCTTTTAAATCGTCATCTGGAAATCGAAAACTGGAGCCCGGGCACTTGAAAATTGCCGAGAGTTCGATAAATTAATTATCGACTTGGGTACAACGTTCTTGATTTTTCCCTGTGGCAGGATTTCAACCTTTTATTTGAAAATTTGTGGATACCGGCGAAAGTTTGATGAATTTTAAGCACGAGCAGGTAGGGACTTACACTCGTTCGATATTTTAATGTTCTCCCAAGCCAGTCTTGAATGCGGTTCGGTTTTCATTAAGATTCCTGGTTATGACGTGATACGTGCGAAGGAACATATAAACAGGAATGGTAACGTTTTAGCGTAAAAAATACTCGTACACACTACCGACATTCCACTATGCGACTGGTATATTCTTAACAATAGTTAGTGGCTCGGAATAATTTGGGACGCTTGCTTTACACTACAACAGCCCAGGAAACACGTCAATCTTCACAAGTATCTGACTATTTATTTGCCAACAAGGATTCAACTCACTCAGTTATTATTGGTGATCTAAATATTAACATACAAAGATGACATTTGTTACTTCCCACCTCTGAGGTGCGCTCGAAGGCAGTTGCGCGGATTTTCCTCCGCACAATTTTTACTTTCCTTGGCTCTACAAAGTAGAAAGGAAAGTTATGTTATCGGCTGAAAAAAAAAAATTTGAGCTTTCTTCAGATCTTGTGTGTCTGTGAACTATTCTAAGAGAGAAGCACCGTACCAAATCCATTCAAACTTGATATCCAGCTTGCAGGTTACCATGGGACGCAAAAATGAGGGAATGAGAAAAATCCACTGAAATTTACCTATAGTTATCATAGTGATCAAAACACCAAATATTTTTTTTCTCAAAAACGGCTGTAACGATTTTGATTAAATTTTTTATGTTGATAGCTCTCAATAAGGCAATTATACCATAAAACTCTCATTCGTGGGAAAATGACGAGAGCAGCATAATCATTTATCAGAATTTACGATCAAAATCGTTTTTGGCGCGATTAATTTTCAATGCGCATTTTATTTATTTTTTAACAGTGCTTCCCGTCCCTTTCCCTTCATGTTTTCCCCTGGCTCCGACTTTGAAACGGCGTCTGCTACTGGGGACCCAGGTATTTGCGTTTTATTCAGCGGTAAAAGGTAAGCCCCATACTCACATTTGTTTTCCATGCTTCTTCACCCTCTCGCAGTTATTTCTCCGATAAATTCACTTAAAATTCCTACCAAAATTAAAGATTCCAGTCCGAAGATACTTACAGCCTACAACCGCCTACTTTCTTCTCACATAATCCTATTTTTTTACGACATCATTTATTACTTGACCTCTTTAAAAGAACTAAACTATGAATCCATTAATAATAAGCATTAGAGTTCAACAAAAGTCGGTGACGTGCACGGACCACATATTCCACAAGGTATAATCAAACCGTATTACACTACTGCAACGTCATTCCCTCGTGAGCTGAAATTTGAGATGCTCGCCACGATAGAAAGTTCTCGTACCGTAATCAATTCTTCAAGGACGTCTCTGCAGTTGACCAATTTTCGACTGGTCGTCGGTTGGGGAAGATAGTGTTGATGACGCAGTCCTGGCTTTCGTGAAAGGCTTCGATCACTGCTTGGTAACTTCCACCTTTCCGGAATCCTTACTCCATTCAAGGATCAAGCCGCTTTGGATGGCATGCGGTATCCTTGCCGCAATATGACCCAGAGACAAACTTTCTAAGCGTTTAAAAAGGAGCCGTTGAACGTATTTCTTCGTGACCGAGTAAATAAATATAGGTCTTCCGTTTGTTTTCTAATTACAAAAGTAAAGGGTGATCATTACACAAAAAAATTTCAGGACGCTCTGTGCAAAACCTCAAGAATTTTGAGAGATGTTGAATTAGGATTTTCTAGGCACTAGCTATGCGTAAGCTCATTTCGGAAACCATGAAAAGATATAAGCCAAGATGAGCCAAAGGAAAATTATGGCAGGCGGGCGATTTGCTTTTACTCGTCTTCTGGGTCATCGGCATAACGCAAGAAGGTGTTAATTCACGGTATTAATCGGCCTATTTCCGATAAGAGTAAGTGTTCGACGCAAAGCGAAATGTCTTTTGACCTCGGACTTCCTCAGTCATTGTCTCCTTCGATACCTGCGGAAATTCCGCCGCGGTTGCGGTTATTTCTGACGGCTACAGGATTTCCCTTAAGCGGATGTTTTCCTTTCTTTATTTTCCCTCTCCTCAATTCCACGGCAAACATCAAACCCCCGGGATGAGGGCGCGAACTTGTTTACTGATGACGCGAAAGGGCGGCCAGTGGAAAACAGCTTCCCGCCCCGTGGTACAAACAGCCTCGTTAAAAGACGATTATTTTGGAACTGACGAAAACATCGTTTCTTCAAAACCCGCTAAACCCCGGGAGAGACACGACGCTGGTAAATCTCGTCATTACACGCTCCCTCAGTACGTATGAAAAGCTTTCCCAGGTTTCAGGATCCTAATTATATTTGCTCGTTTCCGTTGATCCGGGAAGTAACGCAGCCTCATGCACGCGTTGTAAATTTACGTCAAACGAGCAATAATACGATTGAGGAGGGGTTGCACCAGGAGTTTTGATCCAGGCGCTTTACGAGTTTTGGAACGGGTAACAAGTACTTCCTTTGGTGAGAAGAAGGAAAGAATCAGTCAAGGAAGGGGCGACTCATATGGCTGTTGACTAAGTCTATTGAAAAAAGGTCTATCAGTAGAATTTTTGGTCCGTCACCACCTTCTGCGAGCTTTTCCTGTTGAACCAGATATGCTGTAAGTATGGCGGGAATTTACGATTTATTATTAGCGGAGGAGCGAGGGTTTTCAGACGTCACCAATGAGGGGAGCAGAGAGCAGACACGACTTTGCCTGATTCGCAAGGAGGCTGAGAACAGTTAAATCCTTATTATTCGCGACCTTTTTTGATTTCATAATTGCTACTGCACATTAGTAAAATCTCATACTTTCCGAATTCATAATTTCGGCTAATGTGGCTCTCGACTTATCGACGACGATCGAAAGCCTCAAAGGTAAATGGTCTGCCAGAATTATTAACGAGACGGGTGCAGGTGAGTCATCCTAATCTCATTCTTTGATGAATGAGACCCCCGCCAAATGGCCTCGTTTCCAAATAGTAAACAGAGTTGTTCCAGGAACAGAAAAATGTTAAGTGAAAGAGAACTGTTCAAGGAAAACCTTGTTCTCGAGTCTAGTTAACTATGACCTGTGAAGGATAAAGCCTCTATTGCCGTCGGCTCTCCTTCCTTGGCGCTCTCTGCCACGCTAGAAGGGCGAGCAATTATACTTATTAGCGAGGCTTTGAGCTCCTGATTCCCCATTCGTCCCATTCTTCACGCGCCCTGCGACGTATCAATCGAGTATCTCCCTTATCAGCTAGAGTTTGTGAGTTCAGTGTTTTCCTCCCTCGTGTGAATATTGATGGATAATGGTGAGCAAACTCCTTCTCGACCGTGTCATTGCTCGTTTGACGCAAATTTACAACGCTTGTATGAGGCTGCGTTACTTCCCGGATCAACGGAAACGAGCAAATATAATTAGGATCCTGAAACCTGGGAAAGCTTTTCATACGTACTGAGGGAGCGTGTAATGACGAGATTTACCAGCGTCGTGTCTCTCCCGGGGTTTAGCGGGTTTTGAAGAAACGATGTTTTCGTCAGTTCCAAAATAATCGTCTTTTAACGAGGCTGTTTGTACCACGGGGCGGGAAGCTGTTTTCCACTGGCCGCCCTTTCGCGTCATCAGTAAACAAGTTCGCGCCCTCATCCCGGGGGTTTGATGTCTGCCGTGGAATCTCTAACACGGCACGGGGAGACGAGTGATTTCCGCGATAGTTCGTAGCAGAGTGTTGCATTTTGGAAGGAGTCGTCTCTTGTGGAGAGGAATTGGGATCGCGCAGACAATTGCACTGCCTGGTTCGAGGAAGCTGCCGATAACTTCCTTATCGGTACATGTCCTGGGAGACTTTGTGGCAAGTTGAGGCGAGTCATCCTAATCTCTTCCTTCGATGAATGTGACCCACCGCAACGCCCTCGTTTCCAAATAGTAAACCGTTCTCATTGGCGATCCTACTGACTGTCACTATAAAAGAATTGCTCATGGTCTCAGTTCGGTGTCGAAGTATTTCTAGAGCGTTAAGACCAGAGTAGAGAGACAAGACACCATGAACCAGCTCCAGTGAATTTGATTGATGATCTTCCAGTGATTTGATTATCTCGCGAAAGGTGTCTTTGAATAGAGGAGAATGAGGTAGTTGCGTAAAAACGGGGGTGAAACAGGCGCGTAAATGTGACAACGATTAGCTGCCTTACTATCGCTTCCAATGATCTTCCCACCGATCGCCGTAAACTCTGGGAACGTTAATGCGTCGAGATATTATAGGATGCGTAAACGCCACTGAAGAAAGCCGTCAACGCGAACTCGCTTTCGCTAGACATTGGGGCGTTATCCGCCATCGTCTAGTCAACAACTTTGTGCGTTACTATTTCAACTTGTACGCGTCCTATTTTTCCCCACGTCGCACTCTTTCCCCCCACACTTTCAACGACTTTCCCCTGTGAGAGAATGCGTCTTTATAAGGACGATTCCGAGGGCGGGGAAAGTATTTTCCGCTAGAGCCCCATCACGATAAAATCATCTCATCCCTGTACTTCAATTACTTTCCCAAGGTCACCCCCCGCCTGATGGGGACAGTTACAGTTCTGCATTCGGGCGGGGATGTCTGTGGGAGTTCCGACCGGATGGCGCCTATCTCCCTCAAACCCCGCAGTTTATAAATGAAGAAAGGGATGTAACTACTACCCTCCAGTGACACCACGACCGTAGAGCAAGCGCATTTTCCAGCATTGTCAGGCCTTGCCCTGGGTAGGAGTTGGATTGCTCCTTTCTACCTACCTTGCCTTGTCGTGGTCCTAACCCACAACGCACTGGCGCAAGGCCGCATTCCCGTGGCACCATTTTGGGGTCAAACAGCCCTTAAGGCCAGAATGTTTACAGGCCCGCCTCATCCTTCGATGGACTTGGCCCTGGCCTCCCTGGGGTTTGGAAGGACCCGACGCCTGATGGTGACAAAGCAAAGAAAATCCCGCAACGGAAGGGGGTTGGGACTCCCAAGGTTGCCAGCAAACGTCTTCGATTTAATATCAGGATGCAACGCCCTCGGAGAAGCAACTAGTGAGCCGAGAACTATACCGCGCGGACCTCGATTTCTGCGGTGTCGTAATTAACTCCCAAGTTTAAACCGTGCAGTAATCGGAAACTGCGAACACGAATACCACCATCAACATTCCTCAACTGTTGGAAAACAAAATGTTTAGCAAAGGGAACTCACTCATAGCCGCACTCATCTCTAAAAACAACTAGGAGCAGCGATATCTAACTGTTTACCGTCCTTTCCGTTTTCATTATTATCGTTGTGGTTGTTGTTGCTACCTTTTGCGATCGTTCCCCGACCTCGTGTTTTCCGTGCGCTCCGCAGCATTTTTACTTTCCTTGGCTCTACGAAGTAGAAAGAAAAGTTACGTAATCGGCTGAAAAAAAAATTTTGAGTTCTCTTCAGATCTTTACGTTTCAGACCTCCCTGAGTCCGAAAAACGCTATTTGGGAAAATGGTCTGTGTGTGTGTGTGTGTCTGTGAACGATTTTTAGAAAGAACCATCGCACCAAATCCACTCAAACTTGATATCTCGCCCGCAGGTTGCCATGGGACGCCAAAATAAGGGTTTGAACAAAATCCACCGAAAGTTAACTATAGTTATCATAGTGATTAAAACACCAAATATTTTTTTTTCTCAAAAATGGCTCGAACGATTTTGATTAAATTCCTTATATTGATAGCTCCCAGGATGGCAACTATACCATAAATTTTTCATTCGTGAGAAAATGACGAGAGCAGCACAATAAATTACCAAAACTTTCGACGAAATCCATTTTAACGCGGTTTTTAGAGGAAACAACCGCACCAAATCAGCTGAAACTTGATGTATAGCACGCAGGTTACCATGGGACGCAAAAATAATAGTATGGGCAAAATCCACCGAAAGTTAACTATAGTTATCATAGTGATCAAAACACCAAATTTTTTTTCACAAAAACAGCTCTAACGATTATGATTAAATTTTTTATATAGATAGCTCTTAAGAAGACAATTATACCATGAAATTCCCATTCGTGGAAAAATGACGAGGGCAGCTCAATAAATTATCAAAATTTTCGACGAAAAGCGTTTTTAGCGCAGTTTTTTCCTTATAAACTCCGCTGGAGTTTTTGTAGAATGTTAAAAAAAATTGGTATTGTAGTCCAATCCAATACCTAAAGGGTGAGTGTTTAAAGACGCTGATGAGATACATGGGGCTCACTCCAGAAATTCCTGAATTTCAACTACCACCGTTTCGCTTACTACCAGTTCTAAACGTTTTTACCCAATAACTCTGCAAAAGTAATTACTATCCTTCTTCAAAAAAATTGTGATTACAGCCTCATTAATTATCTGTGTACCAATCGCTCAGTAATGGTTCTGGAATGAGTACAAGCAGCACAATAAATGCCAGAACTGTAAGTGCTACCGCTTTCTGCTGCCGCGAAGTGTTGTTTGGCCAAGTTCAAATTAACTGAGTGATAAATGAATTGATTAAATAGAATTAGCCATGTACAAAGTGAATTGACGTAGAGCTAAGGAAAGTTGTGTGTTGCAACGCATTCACATTTTTCATTATTATCGTTGTGGTTGTTGTTGCTACCTTTTGCGATCGTTCCCCGACCTCGTGTTTTCCGTGCGCTCCGCAGCATTTTTTAATGCCCTATCCCGGTTCCTTTTATTTTGGTTCCTTCCGCGGCACCGTTGTCACCGCGTCATCTAAAGAACTGGTTCGAATGTTCATTATCTCAACATTTATTTTAACCAGCGATTTACTTTGTGTTGTGCCTGGACCAGAGAGACTCCATTTCGAGATAACTCATATTTTGACGTGGTTATATCACGCTTTTCATTATAAACGTTCATTCACGCTTCAATCCATCACCAAGAAGCTGTTATTTATTTCCAAAGGGCGCCATATCCTGAACGTACACAGGTGTTCCTGTTGTCTATGCTCATCCGAGCATTCTAGAAATCTATTGAATCTATAACCTACACAGAATAAAGCGCACAGATGAAAGATTCGGGTTCTCTTTGCTTCTGGAGAATCTCAGTGATAATTTACTGACGTTAGCAACATCTATTATATTAGCGGACAAAAGAAAGTGGATGGAGATGGATTATCCTACTCAATTACATAACCCTTCTGTGGCAATATTATGGTAGTTAACATTTGTGATCAGAGTGAAACACAATTCGGGAGTAAAACGCAGCCTGTGCTTAAGAAGGAAATAAGCGGTTCGTGAAATAGCAATCTAAGAGTAAAGTTTTGCAAATTATGTTTCTGCCAGACACGGAGCCGAAGCCAAGTTGGAGTTTCTTCTATCCGGCGAAAGAAGAATCGCGAAAGGATTGTCGAGCATTGTTAAAAACGAAGACTGGAGGGTCATACGTGCGGAATATAAACCTGAAGTCCATTATGCGATTTAGCGCCCATCCTGGGCTGAACGCATGACTTTACAGGAATATTTAGCAGCCCGGGGATGATCTACTTTATCACCGAAACAATGCGAGTCAATAAAGAACTGCTACGTTATTGTGGATAATTATGAAACGACGGGTACATTAATCATCCGCGTTTTGACGTAAATCACAACGTCATCCTCTTCTACCCAATGACACCCCTCACCAGATATTCAGATCACTGGAAGGTTGCGAACGCGTCTTATCTCTCTACTGACCAGCTCTGGTGCTACTTTTGCGCGTGGAATTTTCTTTCAGTTTTGGTCATTTATACGTCAGCGAGGCTAGACTCAATTGGCGTCGCGCTGCTTTATTTTCAACCAACCTAGTCGCCTAAAAAAAGGCGTAACGTGTTCATAAATAAAACGTATCGTTGCATCCTTGTTGGTTTCGCATTTGCTTGCATTCACGAGGTTACTAAATGATTCCAATTCTCTCTTAAGTCTGTTAACAAACCTTGCAAAATAACCTGGTCGACAGTCACATAAATAGCCCCCACATTGCTTGTGCATTGAGGATCTTCTTGATACAACTGAGCGTAAGGTGAGGGGGGGGGGATGAGTTCTTCCTTTAAATAAATATATGCGTGACCAAATTTCATTACTTGTGAACTGAAAGAATTAGTTTTATTTGGATCATTATACTCATAATAATCAAAAAACGTTGATTAGAGAGGTTTTAAATAAATCTCTACTGTACAGCCACCAATTCAACGCACATTTCGGCGCAGTTTAGGGAGGAAATTTAGTTGGAAGCCTCGAAAATTGACCAAGTAATATCCAAATGTTAATTCCTTAATCCTACTTCTGACACCTGAGTGCTAGAGGAGGAGAGATGTAAGATTCACTAAAGTTCAGCCCAAAGCAGAGGAAGCTCCCGTTTCACTCTCCACTTGTCAACCGTGCACTCAACGGCCAAGTCAACCGGTAACTGACCAGTGATCACCTGGACTGCTTCTGTTGATACAGTCTTATAGGCCTTGGGCTACCCCAGACAACGGGGCAGTAGCCAATCACGCCGAGATATATGGCCTTATACATGAGGATAGTGTGATGGTAACACACACCCCAAGTGGCCTTAGTAATTGCACGCAGCGAGGCAAATCTAGCACAATGGTAGTGCCTTTAAGGGACTGGAGGTGTCGGTTGAAGCCCCACCTCTCACCTATATTCACTCCTAAATACTTGACGTGCTTTTCAAGAAGGAGCCTGTGGCCGCCAAAGCGTATTGAGGGTTGATTATTCACTTTTCCTTTCAAGAGTATTAGCTGGGTTTTTTCCTCAGCCACCTGCATTTTGACACGCTCGCACCATCGGGTGACGGTGTGGAGCATATGGCGGTTT